>CM042169.1:9769251-9859251 GCA_023376005.1 Doryteuthis pealeii
TAAAATGTTTGATATTTGCAATTAAACCGGTCAAAATACAGAGAATTTTGAAGTGTTCGAAAAAATAGAATTTAAAAAAAGTTATTTGAGAGACGCTCCACAGCAAGAGAAAATGATGATGTTTGTATGACGGGTACGGTTAGAGAATATTTTTTGGGAGTGATATTTGAAAAAAGGGAATTTCTAATTTTAAGTAATGTTATTGACTTGTGCATAGAAAAGTTAAGGATCTGTTAATATATGATTAAAAATTTGTTTTTTAATTTAGTAAAATACGTGTGTTTATATTGGTGAATATATATATATATATATATATATATATATATATATATATATATATATATATATATATATATTTCTTTGGTGGGGGTACCAATTTCTTTGGTATTAGGATGATTCTAAACTGGTCTTTTCCTCCAACTGTTGGGTGTTGCAAGGTTCAGGTCCGATCTGAGAACTCAATGTTTATTTTTTTATAACAGAGCAAAGTAATTTGTAAAGAAAAAAGGCTTAAAGACCGGGTATTCAGTGATTATGTTCCATTTCCACCCGTGGGTATCTGAGACCCTACGTGTTTCTTCAGATCACTTTCTTTATTCAAACTGGTAAACAATTCTTATAAAGAAAGTGATCTGAAGAAAACACGTAGGGTCTCAGATATCCACGGGTGGAAATGGACCATAATCGCTGAATACCCGGTCTTTAATCCTTTTTTCTTTACAAATATATATATATATATATATATATATATATATATATATATAAGAAAATCATGAATATAAGTTAACCCTTTTGCAGACGGATATTTTGTTAAAAATCCTTGTAAGCAAAGTTTCTGCACACAGTTATGATATCAAGTGTCACTATCCAATACATACAATTTGCACAGTTATATGGTTTTAAGTATTCCTATCCAATACTACTAATTATATGGTTGCAAGTAATTATTATTATCTAATAATAGTCATTTGTTTGCACATAGCTATATGGCTTCAAATCGACTGCACCCTTACAGTAAGTAAGTCGTCAGGGTGGTCTAATGTCGATATTAGCCAGACAGCGAGGGAGTTTATCCCCTTTTCACTAGCGCTAGAAAAAGAGATTGTTTTGGCGTCCCACCTACCTTCAGCTCTTCACTTTACCGCACATATCCTTGTGCTACTCATACGCTGAGTTAGCAAGGACCGATATCGAACCCAGAACCTTGTGACTTCTAGTCAGACGCTCTTCCGACTGAGCTAAACCGGTCCTTTATCGGTTCGAGAAGGTGACAGCAGTTATACTGTTGAATTCAGAACGCAAGAGTATCACTTGACTGATATCATTTTAAATCACTCGCGTAAACAGAAGAAAGAAAGAACGAAAACAATAAGAGACATGATTGTTTCTTTGTATTCTTCTGTTATGTTTTGTATTCTTTTCTATTAAGTTTCCTCAAGCAATAAATTGTCCTTGTTATCACTTCGGCGTGAATTGTTTTATATATTAATACCGAGTAAACGATTTACTTAACCTTCTATCGTATTTCAACACATCCATACTGGGGTAGAAGGAACTCGAGTCTAATGACAAAGCCGTCGTAAAGGCAACCCTTTTTAGAGAAGTTAACTCCCGAACCAAAATTGGAGAAGGAGACTCCAGTATCAAAACCTCTGCTGACGTAGATATCCTTTGACGGGAAAAATCTAAGAGAAAATTCTCTGAAATAAAACTTGAAGTTTGCATAGTCACCAGAAATCTTGCTATGCTTGTCACGGAACTGTTGCTATGTAGACTCAGAGAGTGACATAAGTGTTTTACATGCCATATGGCACTATCATCCAATAACATACAGATGTCTTACTACCTTATCTCACACATCTTGCATATTTTCACGAGCTGAATTTATTATTATTATTATTATTATTATTATTATTATTATTATTATTTACTCCTTTTGAGTTTTCACATCAGTGTTAGCTGTGGTCTTTCACTGGAGTCTGAATGACAGCATGTCTCCTCAGGTCTCCAGGACTATTCTGAGTATTCTGGCAGATTGTAGCAGTGCAGTGTTCTGAATGGTATCAATTCTTCCTCTGATTTCCAGACTTTCCAAACCCTTTTCCAATCCTTTTGGGACCATTCCAAGTGTACCAACTACAATTGGTATAACTTTCACTTTCATATTCCATAACTTTTTCAGTTCTCTGGCAAGGTCCAGGTATTTGTCCATTTTTTTTCATTTTATAGTTATTTCTGGGACAGAAAAAAAAAAAAAAAAAAAAAAAAAAAAATATATATATATATATATATATATATGCAAATGATATCAATTAAAATCATAAAGAAATTTCTGAGACAAAAATACATCCAAAAAGTACGTTTTCAACCTGCTGGAATTCATACAGCGGACATATTTCTTTAGTTTTTCTTTCCCCTAACCTCTTAAAAGAAGGTAGTTATGGTGTATGCCAGATATATTATTTTTGTGACTTAAATCTAACTGTTCAATAAAAACAAGATACAAATGACTGACACTTATTTGGATGGTGAATTACATCTATCTATCAATCAATCAATCAATCAATCTATCTATCTATATATCTTATTCTACTATATATATATATTATATCTATATATCTATCATATCTATCTATCTATCTATCTATCTATCTATCTATCTATCTCATTCTACTTATATCTATATCTATCAATCTATCTTATTCTACTCATATCTATCTATCAATCCATCTATCTCAATCTATCTATCTCAATCTATCTATCTATCTATATATCCATCTATCTATCTTATTCTACTCATATCTATCTATCTATCTATCTATCTATCTATCTATCTATCTCATTCTGCTAATATTTATCTATTTCATTCTACTTATATATATCTATCTAGAATTATACTAAAGCTGAATAAAACTATGATTGCTTCCTAAAGGCTTTTTCCTATTTAGTTTAATGACACAAAATATGTACTAAAGTATTCCTTAGTTCTGGTATTGAGTTATGTTTGAAAAAAATCCTTTTTAATTGGTTCGAATCAGTCATAATTTGCAATTAAATAAAAAAAACTGACCCGTCTCTTACTACACATTATGGCTATCACTTTCCCCTCTCTATTTATATCTTTATTAACCATTCCTTATATATGTTAGTTTCTCTGTGAGTGTAGAGAGAGTGATTAGAGAGTGTGAGAATGAGATTGAACTTTTCACTTTATTTGTATGTTTTTATTAGCAACTAGCCTTTCTGGCTGCTGATGAAAATTAACATTCAAATAAAGTGGGAAGTTTAATCTCACTCGCACACTCTCCAATCTCTCTCTTTACGCCCACAGAGAAAGTAAAATATATAAGAAGTAGTTAATCAAGATATATTTTGAGAGAGGGAAAGTGACAGGCAGAATGGGGTTAAGAGATGGGTCAGTTTTCTTAATAATTGCAAATTTTAGCATGTTTGAAATTCCCCGGTTGTGTGTGTGGGATTTTTTTCCTAATTCAAATCAATTTGCAAACTCCCTTTTTCCCTGATCACAATTATCTACCAGGAACTCAATGGATGACCCTTATTCTTTTTTTTTTACATTACAACAGAAATGTTAATTTTCTTTACTGAAGTTTTCAATACAAGCACCCATTCTTTTTGTTTAAATCGTATATTATGCATGGAATTCTTTTGGTTGCATCTTTGAGTCTGCAGAAATTTCAGACCTTTGCCTCGGCATCGTCGAGCATGAAGAATTTTATATATATTTTTTTAATAAATTGTGCGTCTTGTGAAATATTTCTTCAAGAGAAGGACTTAATTACAGGTAACAGTCTTTAATGATAGTCAATGACGATCACACCCTAGTGCGTCACCCATCTGATTCAACGCTAGCAGCTAAACTGGATTATATAGAATTTTGCCAACTTAGACATCGGTTCCTGTGCACCTGACTGGCTAATGCTGGAACTAATCAGTATTCAGAGTTACAAATTTTTAAACATGTTTTTTTCTATTTAATCCATAGATATGGACAGGTACTACTACTCCGGATTAGAGTGACCTGAGAGTAATGGTGATGATGGGTATTCCACATTCCCCAGAGCTCCGGAACTGGAACTTCAACATCAGATAGCACATATATGATAAAAAAGGTTGGGGCTTGTCATAAGGGTAATAGGTACTTGGGCTTGACGTGGCCAGCCGATTGATCGAAGGGGCCTCTCTGACCGTCTGTCTGGCCTAAGTAAGAGCCAAAGTGGAGTGTTGCATGTTTTATCTACTGTATCCTTCTTCAATTAAACTACCCACCAAGTATGAATAAAACAAAAAACGTTTCGGCATAAAATGATCTAATGGGTTGGCATGCCGTAAAACCCAACCAACTAACTATAAGATAAGATAAGAATATTTGTTGGTAAAATGTCTTTTTACACGTATTCATATTCATCACGTCGTGTTCAACAGTTATAAGATGGGAAAGTTCTTATAATATATTAGAAGGCTCAGAGTAACCTTCCTACGTGGGTACATGTATGTACATTAAATAATCTGACAAAGAATTTATATATAATAACAAATGCAGACTTTATTTGTCTGATCACAAGGAGGACATACATACATTACAAGATACAATACGATACAGAACAGGTAGGACTAAGTGCTAAAGAAGTGATAAGGATTTCATGAAGGAATATCACTTAGTGTTGGTTGGATGGGGGGCAAGCCCCCCGCTTTATAGACATAGACACCACGTGTTTATACCATGTGTAGTCGTTGTTGGGCCGATGGAGAGAGGCTAAGTATTCCCGGGCTACTTCTTAAATACCCCAGCCACCTATAGACGAAAGCCTGGCGGCAATGAAAGATAACCCTTTTGGACTCATGTCCATCCCAGCATTGGATGGCAATCGCTACATAACTAAATAAATCCCAAACAAGACAGGGTTTACATTTATGAAGAAAATTCTTTTTTTCTTCTTTTTAAATGAAAATCCTCTTATTTAAATGACCCTCCTATATTAAGGAACACTTGATAATCAGGATTTACATTTTTGCATTTCATCTTGGATGATCTGGACTGTCTCAGTTTTAACCAAGAACAATACAGAACTCAATTTAAAACCTTTATTTTTCAACGTCTTAGAAATAAAACGATTTTCATAATTAAGGATATATGGAAGCAAAATGAAGTCCTACAGATTTTTGCGGAGGCGTCGAAGAGACATTGTGAGACTGCAAATAAAGCTATTAATAACATCAACAACAAAGCAGTAGATTTCGTTATAGAAGGAAATATATTGAAACTTTCGCGTAAAAATAGACACCTTTCGTCACTGTTTGACGGCTGTATGGGCTGACGCGTTATATGTGATTTAGAACATCAACTTGTATTTCCAACTGAAATAACGTTAAATGGCCCAGCGTCCTAAAATTGTCATCTGGTCAGTTAATCTAAAAATATATTATTTTATGAAATTTTTTAAGAGAAAGAAATTCTCTTTTTTTGTTTATTCGTGATTTGAAGAATTGTGTTTTTTTTCTTCTAATATTGTGGCATGCAAAGGATGTAGAGTATGGTTTTCAACCTGCATGATTTGTGGGGTGGGGTATTGAACATACACGCATCCAGTAGATAAGGGGGTTAAACACATCTTAATATCTTCAATCAAACATACTCGCTTTCATATGTGACAATTTGGTACGTTCACTGACAGGTTAAAGCGAAAATTCTTCCAAGCTGTAGTTGTATCAGTGTTACTGTACGGCTGCACTACTTGGACCCTAACGAAACGCTTCAAGAATAAGCTAGATGGGAGCTGCACAAGAATGCTGCGCACAATCTTAAACAAGACGTGGAAGCAACACCCCACGAGAAAACAGCTGTACGGCCACCTGCCCCATATCACACAAATCATCCGTATGAGGCGAACAAGACACGCTCGGAACTGCTGGAGATAAGGATGAACACATTAGTGACGTTCTTCTGTGGAAGCCATCACATGGGCACGCCAGAGTAGGCCGTCCAGCAAAGACGTGCATAGACTAGCTCTGCGCAGATACTGTATGCTGCACAGAGGACCCCCAGAAGCAATGAATGATAGGGATGGGTGGCGGGAGATTGTCATGGATATCCGCACTGCTAGCGCGACATGATGATGTACCTGTTTTCAATTAAACTACCACCGTTTATTGTTCATAATTTCAAGTCTTATGCTGTTTCTAATGTTTTGTCATGCAAAAAGATGTAGTGTGTGATCATCGGCCTGCATGTCTTTGTGGTAGGTTGCATTTGACACCTAAGATTGGCAAGATTTAAAAAAGCATGTAAAAGATTAATTTAGTTATTGTTTCAACTGCTATTATTGGTTGCTGTAATTAATCTTTCCTAATAATTTTTTTTTAATGTATTCTTCGATTCCTTGTGGCATTTATGCAATCATTATATTATATCATTATTATTAATAATACTATTTGTCTGAATTTTTAAGATGAAGTTTGATAATTTGTATTATTTGTATTTTTTAAAACTTATCTTTATAGTTCTATTTCGACTTATCTTTATAGTTTTATACATAATTGATTGGTCGTTTCATCTCTGTCTCTATACATCTTACACTTGCTGGTATCTTGCGTCTTATCTATTATTATTTTTTTGTCACACCTGCCGTAGCTAGTGGTTCACTGGAGACTGGGTGACAGCAGGTCTCCCCAGGTCTCCAGGACTCTTCTGAGTATTCTAGCATATCCCAACAGTGCCGTAGTTTGGATGGTCTCGGTTCTTCCTCTGATTTTTAGTTCACCCAAATTCTTTTCCAGTGCTTTGGTGATCGTTCTAAGGGCACCAATTACAATTGGTACGACCCTCACATTATTATTATTATTATTATTATTATTATTATTATTATTATTATTATTATTATCATCTATATATTGATTTTATCTTACAGTTCATTAATATTCAAAAAATTATGCGGCCAACTGAACTCGTTCATTTTTCTTGTTGTTGTCGGTGTTCATATTTTCTGATAGGGTCCGCCAGGTGAGGAGAGTATGATGTTGAAAGACCCGAAACTCCTCAGTGACCCAAGTTTTCACTGATGATGCCCTCCAAAATGTATTAAGAAGCGTATATTTTAAATATTTTTTAGTTAAGTTTTTTTTTCTTCAATCTCCTATTTTATACAAGTACCGAGTAAGTATCTACGTGGCTGTTACGTATCCCCGGAGAAATATATAAGAATTTATGAACTATTCGTAAAATACACAGAGCGAATCTGGAAAGAAGGCTGCCTAATAACATGTCAGGTCTACCGGTTGAATAGATATAATGTTGCAAAACCCGAAATCTGTAAGGATACTGGAATAACATCACTAATGACATTCTTTAGTGCATTTCGGCGAGTTTAACAAGATGGCCGGTCTATACTCTGTCCTTTTTTAGCTGTAATACGCACACCCAAAGAAGCTTACTTTATAAGCAAAATAAATTTTAAAAAACTTGCTGTGTAAGTAAAACAAAAAAGAAGCGCACTTTATAAACAAAAAAGAAAAAGAAAAAAAGAATCTCGTTTTATCAGCAATAAAAGAAGAAGCTTACTTTATAAGTAAAAAAAAAAATGCTGTATAAACAAAACAAAAAAAGCTTACTTTATAAGCAAAAAAAAAAAAAAAAAAACTTGCTGTATAAGCAAAATAAAAAGAAGCTCGTTTTAGAAAGCAAAACAAAAACAAAAAAAAGAAAAAGAAAAAAAGAAGCTTACTTTGTTAGCAAAATAAAAAAATTGCTGTATAAGCAAAAAAAAAAAAAAGAAAAAAAAGCTCACTTTATAAGCAAAACAAAAAAATAAGCTCGTGTTATAAAAATCTTTTTATAAGTAATTCATACTTATAAAAAAAATTTTATAACACGAGCTTATTTTTTGGTTTTGCTTATAAAGTGAGCTTTTTTTTTTTTGCCTATACAGCATTTTTTTTTATTTTGCTTACAAAGTAAGCTTCTTTTTTTTTCTTTTTTTTTTTCTTTCTAAAACGAGCTTCTTTTTTATTTTGCTTATACAGCAAGTTTTTTTTTGCTTATAAAGTAAGCTTTTTTTTGTTTTGCTTATACACCATTTTTTTTACTTACATTTTTTACCTAAACATATTTGTACCATCTGTAGGTAGGATTTTGTATCGGGCAATCAATATTCAGTTGTATTGCAAGTTAAATCTGATTCATAAATACCCATCATTCTTCTGTATTATGCTCCCAGCAATGCAATGACTCTATTGAATTACAGCTTGCTTCTTTGTCTGCCAATTCGACGGTAATTGGTATCCAACTGTAACGGTATTACTTGCTTTATAACATGGATGTCATTTTGGCTTTGGATAAATTACTGTGGCCTGGTCGCATATATTATGGGGATGAACATCATGAAATCGCCCTACAGGAAATGCATCGTAGTTTCACTTTAGTTAGGAATAACATAAAAAGGGGAGGAAAGTCGCGTAGATCCCTTATTAAGACTAAGGACGTAGAATTTAAGGTTGGTGATTTGGTGTACTATAAGAACCACCATAAAAGTTTGACATGCGCTGGTGACAATATTATGCGGTAGGTGATAGCTTCTACACCTCACCTCCCCTTCCCCCGCACATAATATCAGAAGGATAATTCTGCATATAGTAGGGTCTGTTTGTCCATAGCTGGAGTTGCTAGTCATATGGTATCTCATGACAGCAAACAATCGGTGACTCGTTTTACACAGATCCTCCTGCATCAACCTATAGGCAACTTGTCTTTTCTGTGACAAAGTACGTGGGTCTACAGTAGGTTTGAGAAGCCATATGAGAGTACACAGAGGCAATGTTAATCATAAGAACAGCTATCTTGTTTGCAAGGATGAAATTGGCCTGAGGAGTTACCTGCTCTCCAGTGGGTACTTTTACCGGAATTGGGGATATGGCCTTCTTATGTAAAGAAGTGGCATATATATATATATATATATATATATATATATATATATATATCATTTGTAAAGTACGAGGGAGATTCAAAAATTATCTGCACTTGCTTTACGGAAACTGAGCTAATCGTGATGATTTAATAGGCAGAAACGTGACTAATCTGCAGAGAGCAAGCTACCTCATCGATGATCTCGCTGGTTCGCCGTTACAATCTCTCGACCTTGCTAAATCTTCTCGTCAGTGGTATAGGTTGACGGGCGTCCTACTCCCTGTTCATGTATTACGCTTGTCCGGCCGCTTTTAAACTTCTCTATCCACCCATGCACGCTTCTACACGGTAGTGCGCTGTCACCGTATTGTGCTAAAAAAAACCCCGATGAATTTCAGTTCCTGACACTCCTTCCGACCAGAGAAATCGGGTCACTTTCTTGGTGCATACTGCTAGTGGAATGGCCATGTTTACAGTGTAAAGACTGCAATCAAAATGACACGATCAGGCTCAAACGTCAATCCTGTGACTAAAACAGTGCCAACTATAAGCACGCATGCGCAATAGGGTCGGTTTTAGTTCAGTTGGTTAAGCGTCCGACAAAGAAACACAAGGTTCCTGGTTCGATACCGGCCCTCGTCAACTGTGCAGTAAAGTGAAAAGCTGATGGTAGGTATGGCGCTCCACCTCAGATCCTAAAATAATCTCCTTTGTCTAGCGCTAGGCAAAAGGGGATAGACCCCCTCGCTGTATGGCTGCCCTGACGACTTACTATGGTGAAAGTGCGGATAATTTTTACTCTCCCTCGTAATTTCAGTTTAATACATTTTGAGCAGAAATGGTCGAAAAAACCGCGGTTGGTGATTCCGTGGATGTTAAGGTCCCGTTTTATCAAAGAAACATTTTCTTATTTTTAGGGGTTAAGGAACTTTTTTTTGCATCCCTTGACGCTTGTAAAGTATTTATGGAACATGCTTGTAAAATCCTCTCATATTTAGTATTGCATAATGCAATATTAATAAAATCCTATTTATCTGAATTTTTGAGACAAAGCATGATGATTTTGTATTACTAAGATTTTTCGGACTGTTGTCCTCATCTTTAATACGCAAAGTTCGGCTCATTTGCCCCCGGCCTTCTAAGGTGTTTCTTATTGAATTGTTTCAACCCATCTCTATTTGCTTGAATTTTTGAGATTTGTATCATTAAAATTTTTTCGGACTGTTTCCTCATCTAATATACGCAATGTTTCGGCTCATGTGCACTCCGGCCTTCTTAAGATGTTTCTCATTGAACTGATGCAACACATCTCTATTATCTGAATTCTTGATATGAGGCTTGATGATTTGTATTATTAAGATTTTTCGGACTGTTGTCCTCATCTTTATTGATATATACACGATGTTTCAACTCATCTGCTCTCCGACCTTCTTCAGGTGTTTCTTGTTGAATTCGGAACCTTCTTTTTCGAACTCGAGAGCTTTCGTATCGGAATCAGGAGCCTTCACGAAAATATCATAGAATACTTGTCATAGCTTAACACTTGTACGTCAAGCCTACACCTATATGATTGTCCCAACCCTTTGTATCATATGGGTGCTAGAAGGCGGTAGCCGAGGTCTACATGTCCTGGGAAGGTCGTTAAACTCTATCTGATGATGAGGTTCAAGTTTTGGAGGTTTGGGGAATGGGGAACACCCCTTCATCACCATTGCTCCCTGGTCCCTCTGATCCGGAGTGGTAGTACCTGTTAGGGTCCCATCGATGGGTTAATAGAAAAATGTGTTCATAAAAATAAATTGAGTATCCATTAAGAATTGATTTATTTCAAAACTTCAAACCAAAAAACCAAACCAAATTAACACTTGTACCCGGTCATGGTTAACGGAATGAGAATATATCCAATCCAATGGATTGAATAAAGGGTTTCGGATTTCTGTGGAGGCTTCCGACGCCGACGCCGTCATGAAAACTCCCGAGTTCGACAAGAAGGTTCCTGGGTTCGAAAAACACACCTGAAGAAGGTCGGAGGGCACATCAGTCGAAATATTATGTATATAACAATAAAGATAGGATAACAGTACGAAAACTCTAATTAATAGAATCGTTTAAAATGTTTCTTTTCCTTTTTATTATTATTATAGAAATACGACAATATTTGGCCAAATTGTATTTTATATATTTTTATGTGTATTTATGAGATGAGGCTTGATATAATTAATTGTATTTTCATTTCTTTGTTGTCAAGGGGTTATATCAGATTATAAATTATTAATAATATTTTAATTAATGTATTAATTTTAACTTTTCTCTCAGAATCTTACAAACTTAAATGGATTTTGGACATTCAAATCAAATTTTTAAAGATACTTTAATATACCATGATTTTTAAAAAAAGAAAAGATATACACTACTGACGAAAAGTTTGGGAATCGTTCCTTTCATTTGCAGGTGGCCGATAGACCATTGGTTAAGAAATCTGACTGATGATAAATCGTCGGATTTCAGTCACAGCTGGAGATAGAAGGCAAAGTCTAGGCACACACACGATATATATATATATATATTGCTGAAGTAAAACAAAAAAATCTTTTAAAAAACATAGTTCATTTTGTGAACCTTCTTTTATAATATATATATATATATATATATATATATATAATATATATATATATATGTAAAAGAAAAAGTCTTAAAAAATTCGTCCATTTTGCATTAAATCTGCTCTAGATTTGATCACCGACAAGTTCAAGATTCCATATACTGACTTTTGCTTATACACCATTTTTTTTACTTACATTTTTTACCTAAACATATTTGTACCATCTGTAGGTAGGATTTTGTATCGGGCAATCAATATTCAGTTGTATTGCAAGTTAAATCTGATTCATAAATACCCATCATTCTTCTGTATTATGCTCCCAGCAATGCAATGACTCTATTGAATTCAGCTTGCTTCTTTGTCTGCCAATTCGACGGTAATTGGTATCCAACTGTAACGGTATTACTTGCTTTATAACATGGATGTCATTTTGGCTTTGGATAAATTACTGTGGCCTGGTCGCATATATTATGGGGATGAACATCATGAAATCGCCCTAACGGAAATGCATCGTAGTTTCACTTTAGTTAGGAATAACATAAAAAGGGGAGGAAAGTCGCGTAGATCCCTTATTAAGACTAAGGACGTAGAATTTAAGGTTGGTGATTTGGTGTACTATAAGAACCACCATAAAAGTTTGACATGCGCTGGTGACAATATTATGCGGTAGGTGATAGCTTCTACACCTCACCTCCCCTTCCCCCGCACATAATATCAGAAGGATAATTCTGCATATAGTAGGGTCTGTTTGTCCATAGCTGGAGTTGCTAGTCATATGGTATCTCATGACAGCAAACAATCGGTGACTCGTTTTACACAGATCCTCCTGCATCAACCTATAGGCAACTTGTCTTTTCTGTGACAAAGTACGTGGGTCTACAGTAGGTTTGAGAAGCCATATGAGAGTACACAGAGGCAATGTTAATCATAAGAACAGCTATCTTGTTTGCAAGGATGAAATTGGCCTGAGGAGTTACCTGCTCCAGTGGGTACTTTTACCGGAATTGGGGATATGGCCTTCTTATGTAAAGAAGTGGCATTATATATATATATATATATATATATATATATATATATATATATATATACATTTGTAAAGTACGAGGGAGATTCAAAAATTATCTGCACTTGCTTTACGGAAACTGAGCTAATCGTGGATGATTTAATAGGCAGAAACGTGACTAATCTGCAGAGAGCAAGCTACCTCATCGATGATCTCGCTGGTTCGCCGTTACAATCTCTCGACCTTGCTAATCTTCTCGTCAGTGTATAGGTTGACGGCGTCCTAACTAGGATGTAGAGTATGGTTTTCAACCTGCATGATTTGTGGGGTGGGGGTATTGAACATACACGCATCCAGTAGATAAGGGTTAAAACATCTTAATATCTTCAATCAAACATACTCGCTTTCATATGTGACAATTTGGTACGTTCACTGACAGGTTAAGCGAAATTCTTCCAAGCTGTAGTTGTATCAGTGTACTGTACGGCTGCACTACTTGACCCTAACGAAACGCTTCAAGAATAAGCTAGATGGGAGCTGCACAAAATGCTGCGCACAATCTTAAACAAGACGTGGAAGCAACACCCCACGAGAAAACAGCTGTACGCCACTGCCCCATATCACACAAATCATCCGTATGAGGCGAAAAGACACGCTCGGAACTGCTGGAGAAGTAAGGATGAACACATTAGTGACGTTCTTCTGTGGAAGCCATCACATGGGCACGCCAGAGTAGGCCGTCCAGCAAAGACGTGCATAGACCTAGCTCTGCGCAGATACTGTATGCTGCACAGAGGACCCCAGAAGCAATGAATGATAGGATGGGTGGCGGAGATTGTCATGGATATCCGCACTGCTAGCGCGACATGAATGATGTACCTGTTTTCAATTAAACTACCACCGTTTATTGTTCATAATTTCAAGTCTTATGCTGTTTCTAATGTTTTGTCATGCAAAAAGATGTAGTGTGTGATCATCGGCCTGCATGTCTTGTGGTAGGTTGCATTTGACACCTAAGATTGGCAAGATTTAAAAGCATGTAAAAGATTAATTTAGTTATGTTTCAACTGCTATATTGGTTGCTGTAATTAATCTTTCCTTATTTATTTTAATGTATTCTTCGATTCCTTGTGCATTTATGCAATCATTATATTATATCATTATTATTAATAATACTATTTGTCTGAATTTTTAAGATGAAGTTTGATAATTTGTATTATATTTTTTAAAACTTATCTTTATAGTTCTATTTCGACTTATCTTTATATTTATACATAATTGATTGGTCGTTTCATCTCTGTCTCTATACATCTTACACTTGCTTGTATCTTGCGTCTTATCTATTATTATTTTTTTGTCACACCTGCCGTAGCTAGTGGTTCACTGGAGACTGGTGACAGCAGGTCTCCCCAGGTCTCCGGACCTTCTGAGTATTCTAGCATATCCCAACAGTGCCGTAGTTTGGATGGTCTCGGTTCTTCTCTGATTTTTAGTTCACCCAAATTCTTTTCCATGCTTTGGTGATCGTTCTAAGGCACCATTACAATTGGTACGACCCTCACATTATTATTATTATTTTATTATTATTATTATTATATTATTATTATTTATTATCATCTATATATTGATTTTATCTTACAGTTCATTAATATTCAAAAAATTATGCGGCCAACTGAACTCGTTCATTTTTCTTGTTGTTGTCGTGTTCATATTTTCTGATAGGGTCCGCCAGGTGAGGAGAGTATGATGTTGAAAGACCCGAAACTCCTCAGTGACCCAAGTTTTCACTGATGATGCCTCCAAAATGTATTAAGAAGCGTATATTTAAATATTTTTTAGTTAAGTTTTTTTTCTTCAATCTCCTATTTTATACAAGTACCGAGTAAGTATCTACGTGGCTGTTACGTATCCCCGGAGAAATATATAAGAATTTATGAACTATTCGTAAAATACACAGAGCGAATCTGGAAAGAAGGCTGCCTAATAACATGTCAGGTCTACCGGTTGAATAGATATAATGTTGCAAAACCCGAAATCTGTAAGGATACTGGAATAACATCACTAATGACATTCTTTAGTGCATTTCGGCGAGTTTAACAAGATGGCCGGTCATACTCTGTCCTTTTTTAGCTGTAATACGCACACCCAAAGAAGCTTACTTTATAAGCAAAATAAATTTTAAAAAACTTGCTGTGTAAGTAAAACAAAAAAGAAGCGCACTTTATAAACAAAAAAGAAAAGAAAAAAAGAATCTCGTTTTATCAGCAATAAAAGAAGAAGCTTACTTTATAAGTTAAAAAAAAAATGCTGTATAAACAAAACAAAAAAAGCTTACTTTATAAGAAAAAAAAAAAAAAACTTGCTGTATAAGCAAAATAAAAAGAAGCTCGTTTTAGAAAGCAAAACAAAAACAAAAAAAAAAAGAAAAAGAAAAAAAGAAGCTTACTTTGTTAGCAAAATAAAAAAAATTGCTGTATAAGCAAAAAAAAAAAAAAAAAAGAAAAAAAAGCTCACTTTATAAGCAAAACAAAAAAATAAGCTCGTGTTATAAAAATCTTTTTATAAGTAATTCATACTTATAAAAAAAATTTATAACACGAGCTTATTTTTTGGTTTTGCTTATAAAGTGAGCTTTTTTTTTGTTTTGCCTATACAGCATTTTTTTTTATTTTGCTTACAAAGTAAGCTTCTTTTTTTTTTCTTTTTTTTTTCTTTCTAAAACGAGCTTCTTTTTATTTTGCTTATACAGCAAGTTTTTTTTTGCTTATAAAGTAAGCTTTTTTTTGTTTTGCTTATACACCATTTTTTTACTTACATTTTTTACCTAAACATATTTGTACCATCTGTAGGTAGGATTTTGTATCGGGCAATCAATATTCAGTTGTATTGCAAGTTAAATCTGATTCATAAATACCCATCATTCTTCTGTATTATGCTCCCAGCAATGCAATGACTCTATTGAATTACAGCTTGCTTCTTTGTCTGCCAATTCGACGGTAATTGGTATCCAACTGTAACGGTATTACTTGCTTTATAACATGGATGTCATTTTGGCTTTGGATAAATTACTGTGGCCTGGTCGCATATATTATGGGGATGAACATCATGAAATCGCCCTACAGGAAATGCATCGTAGTTTCACTTTAGTTAGGAATAACATAAAAAGGGGAGGAAAGTCGCGTAGATCCCTTATTAAGACTAAGGACGTAGAATTTAAGGTTGGTGATTTGGTGTACTATAAGAACCACCATAAAGTTTGACATGCGCTGGTGACAATATTATGCGGTAGGTGATAGCTTCTACACCTCACCTCCCCTTCCCCCGCACATAATATCAGAAGGATAATTCTGCATATAGTAGGGTCTGTTTGTCCATAGCTGGAGTTGCTAGTCATATGGTATCTCATGACAGCAAACAATCGGTGACTCGTTTTACACAGATCCTCCTGCATCAACCTATAGGCAACTTGTCTTTTCTGTGACAAAGTACGTGGGTCTACAGTAGGTTTGAGAAGCCATATGAGAGTACACAGAGGCAATGTTAATCATAAGAACAGCTATCTTGTTTGCAAGGATGAAATTGGCCTGAGGAGTTACCTGCTCTCCAGTGGGTACTTTTACCGGAATTGGGGATATGGCCTTCTTATGTAAAGAAGTGGCATATATATATATATATATATATATATATATATATATATTATACATTTGTAAAGTACGAGGGAGAGTCAAAAATTATCTGCACTTGCTTTACGGAAACTGAGCTAATCGTGGATGATTTAATAGGCAGAAACGTGACTAATCTGCAGAGAGCAAGCTACCTCATCGATGATCTCGCTGGTTCGCCGTTACAATCTCTCGACCTTGCTAAATCTTCTCGTCAGTGGTATAGGTTGACGGGCGTCCTACTCCCTGTTCATGTATTACGCTTGTCCGGCCGCTTTTAAACTTCTCTATCCACCCATGCACGCTTCTACACGGTAGTGCGCTGTCACCGTATTGTGCTAAAAAAAACCCCGATGAATTTCAGTTCCTGACACTCCTTCCGACCAGAGAAATCGGGTCACTTTCTTGGTGCATACTGCTAGTGGAATGGCCATGTTTACAGTGTAAAGACTGCAATCAAAATGACACGATCAGGCTCAAACGTCAATCCTGTGACTAAAACAGTGCCAACTATAAGCACGCATGCGCAATAGGGTCGGTTTAGTTCAGTTGGTTAAGCGTCCGACAAAGAAACACAAGGTTCCTGGTTCGATACCGGCCCTCGTCAACTGTGCAGTAAAGTGAAAAGCTGATGGTAGGTATGGCGCTCCACCTCAGATCCTAAAATAATCTCCTTTGTCTAGCGCTAGGCAAAAGGGGATAGACCCCCTCGCTGTATGGCTGCCCTGACGACTTACTATGGTGAAAGTGCGGATAATTTTTTACTCTCCCTCGTAATTTCAGTTTAATACATTTTGAGCAGAAATGGTCGAAAAAAACCGCGGTTGGTGATTCCGTGGATGTTAAGGTACCGTTTTATCAAAGAAACATTTTCTTATTTTTAGGGGTTAAGGAACTTTTTTTTGCATCCCTTGACGCTTGTAAAGTATTTATGGAACATGCTTGTAAAATCCTCTCATATTTAGTATTGCATAATGCAATATTAATAAAATCCTATTTATCTGAATTTTTGAGACAAAGCATGATGATTTGTATTACTAAGATTTTTCGGACTGTTGTCCTCATCTTTATACGCAAAGTTCCGGCTCATTTGCCCCCCGGCCTTCTTAAGGTGTTTCTTATTGAATTGTTTCAACCCATCTCTATTTGCTTGAATTTTTGAGATTTGTATCATTAAAATTTTTCGGACTGTTGTCCTCATCTATATACGCAATGTTTCGGCTCATGTGCACTCCGGCCTTCTTAAGATGTTTCTCATTGAACTGATGCAACACATCTCTATTTATCTGAATTCTTGATATGAGGCTTGATGATTTGTATTATTAAGATTTTTCGGACTGTTGTCCTCATCTTTATTGATATATACACGATGTTTCAACTCATCTGCTCTCCGACCTTCTTCAGGTGTTTCTTGTTGAATTCGGGAACCTTCTTTTCGAACTCGAGAGCTTTCGTATCGGAATCAGGAGCCTTCACGAAAATATCATAGAATACTTGTCATAGCTTAACACTTGTACGTCAAGCCCTAGCACCTATATGATTGTCCCAACCCTTTGTATCATATGGGTGCTAGAAGGCGGTAGCCGAGGGTCTACATGTCCTGGGAAGGTCGTTAAACTCTATCTGATGATGAGGATCAAGTTTTGGAGGTTTGGGGAATGGGGAACACCCCTTCATCACCATTGCTCCCTGGTCCACTCTGATCCGGAGTGGTAGTACCTGTTAGGGTCCCATCGATGGGTTAAATAGAAAAATGTGTTCATAAAAATAAATTGAGTATCCATTAAGAATTGATTTATTTCAAAACTTCAAACCAAACCAAACCAAACCAAATTAACACTTGTACCCGGTCATGGTTAACGGAATGAGAATAATCCAATCCAATGGATTGAATAAAGGGTTTCGGATTTCTGTGGAGGCTTCCGACGCCGACGCCGTCATGAAAACTCCCGAGTTCGACAAGAAGGTTCCTGGGTTCGAAAAACACACCTGAAGAAGGTCGGAGGGCACATCAGTCGAAATATTATGTATATAACAATAAAGATAAGGATAACAGTACGAAAACTCTAATTAATAGAATCGTTTAAAATGTTTCTTTTCCTTTTTATTATTATTATAGAAATACGACAATATTTGGCCAAATTGTATTTTATATATTTTTATGTGTATTTATGAATGAGGCTTGATATAATTAATTGTATTTTCATTTCTTTGTTGTCAAGGGGTTATATCAGATTATAATTATTAATAATATTTTAATTAATGTATTAATTTTAACTTTTCCTCTCAGAATCTTACAAACTTAAATGGATTTTGGACATTCAAATCAAATTTTTAAAAGATACTTTAATATACCATGATTTAAAAAAAGAAAAGATATACACTACTGACGAAAAGTTTGGGAATACGTTCCTTTCATTTGCAGGTGGCCGATAGACCATTGGTTAAGAAATCTGACTGATGATAAATCGGTCGGATTTCAGTCACAGCTGGAGATAGAAGGCAAAGTCTAGGCACACACACGTATATATATATATATATATTGCTGAAGTAAAACAAAAAAATCTTTTAAAAAACATAGTTCATTTTGTGAACCTTCTTTTTATAATATATAATATATATATATATATATATATATATATATATATATACATATATGGTAAAGAAAAAAGTCTTAAAATTCGTCCATTTTGCATTAAATCTGCTCTAGATTTGATCACCGACAAGTTCAAGATTCCATATACTGACTTGAAACCTAAAATTAATAGATTCCTTCATACAAAATGTCAAAAACGCTGGAATAGCAACATCCTCTTCCTAATCAAACCCACTCTGGGAAACTGGAGACCAGCTTTAAGAAAGTCTAGAAAGGAACAAGTCATTGTGTCCCGATTACGCATTGGTCATACAAGACTAACGCACTCCTATATACTCAAACAAGAACAACCACAGTGTGAAACATGTTAAACACCTTTGACTGTTAAACACTTATTCATAGAATGCAGGTTTTTTGCTCACATCAGAAACCGTTATTTTAAAGCAAACAATATGAAAGATCTATTTGAAAATGCCAACATTGAAGACATTCTGTCATTTTTAAAGGAAATAAAATTATACCATAGAATATAGACATGAACTTAATCAATACCATACAACATGATCCCCAATAATGCTAACACATTGTTAAAACCAAATACTAAAAAAGTATAAATATGAATACACAACATATATTACTTTCTAACCGTTAGGCATGACATAACCCTAGGCGGGTTGATATACCGTTAAAATCAACCAACTAGCCAACCAATAGTTTTAGCATGTTAGAATTGTATATAAGGGTGTGTACAGAATAAATAAAGTTGATGGAGTGGCTTATTGTCGTTATCAGCCAAACAACGACGGCGTCTATCACTCTTTTACTAGTTCTAGACCAAATAGATTGTTTTTGTTGAGAGGGAGCGCCACACCTACCGTCAGCTAGGATCAGATTTACCCAATCTGCAATTCCTTGGTGGAGGCTCTACTGACTGAGCTAAACCGACCCCTTAAACAATATGTATACAATAGATTCATTCATTTATCTAAATACGCAAAATTATCCTTTATGAACTAACAGCGGCTACCCGGCGTCACCTGGGTTGAGAGTTTTTTTTAAAATTTAGTCCCGCAGATCCATTATTACTGAATCGTGAGGTGAATCCTCGTGGGATGCCCCATTTAAATCCCTATGTAAAAAAATAGACCTTGCATTGATCCAGCTACTAGAAAAGAAATGTTAATGTCTACTATCTAAAATATTAAATGAAAAAAAATCCATGCTGTTGTCATTTAAGTTTTGTTTTTAAATTACCTTCGCGAATATAAATCAAATCTCTATCATTTTTGCTCAAAAACCAAGCCCTGGTGATATTTAATGCGTATATATATATTTACTTTGTCGTTAATTGTTTTATTTTCGAAGTTTCCTCCAGGCATACAGATTCACAGAACTGCTCTTTATATATGTATAGACTTAGAGAAAACATTCAAAATGGTCTCAAACGTTTGGTTGGTAGTGTATATGTCTATTAGGGTAGGTCGATTTTTAAAGTTTTTTTAGAATATCAAATTAAATGAAACATCGAAAGTTGTGTATTGGTCGATTAAGTACTGATTCAAAAAATTAGATCTTGAACTTGTACCAATTTTTGAGGAATTGGCATCAAACATCGTAGATAAGTCGTCGTCGCGGTGGCCTTGTCAGGCATTCAGCGAGGGAGTCTATCCCCTTTTCACTAGCGCCAGACCTAGGAGATTGTTTTCTGTGTCTGAGGTGGAGCGTCATACCTACCATCAGCTCCTTACTTTACCGCACAGATCCCTGTGCTACTCATACGCTTAGTTGGCGAGGGCCGGTATCGAACCCGGAACCTTGTGGTTCCTAGGCTGATGCCCTACCAACTGATGCACTGAAAGATCCTCAGTTTAGTAATAATGGGGGAGGGGTATTTTTCAATTTGAACTTTACTTATAATTTTGTCATTTAATTTCATTTTGATCAAAAATAATTACAACATTCCCTGGTTTAAATACTGATCATTTTCTGATCATTTTTTGGACAAATGTTGCCACACACCGAGGATTTTTCAGTGCATCTTTGTCGACGATCTTTAATGCCATTTCCTCAAAAATTGGTACAAGTTCAAGATCTAATTTTTGGTGTCAGTACTTAATAGACCAATTCATAATTTTAAATAAGTGAAAAATCGACCTACACTAGTGTATATGTCTATGTCTATGACTTTGTTATTGTCTGAATTTCTGAGATGGAACTTGATAATTTGTATTATATGGATTATTCGGACTATTGTCCTCATATTTATTGTTATATATACAATGTTTCAGTCGATGTACCCTCCGGCTTTCTTCGTGTTTCTTATCGAACTCTGTAACCTTCTCTTTGATCTCGGGAACCTTATTGTCGAACTCGGGAGCTTTCACGAAAACTTCGACCGGAGCCCTTTATTTAAGTCCACGGGGGTATACTATTCTCATTCTGTTAACCATGACAGGATACAAGTAGTAAGCTATGTTAAGTATTCTATGTATTTATCGCTCTTGGCCAGGATTGAACCTGCAACCTAAAGATGATGTTACGTAGAACTGTATTAACTCATCCCTTATATCCGTTGCGCCATGTGTCTACCCCCTAGGATTGAATAAAGGGTTCGATTCAAAGTTCCGTGAAGGCTCCCGATTACGACATGGAAGCTCCCGAGTATTACAAGAAGGTTCCAGACTTCCAAGAGAAGGTCCTCAAGTTCGACAAGAAACACCTGAAGGCCGGAGGATACATCGACCGAAACATTTTGTATATAACAATAAGGATGAGGACAATAGTCTTTGTTTTTATCTTTCATTTATTTATTTTTCTCTCTTTGAAATATATTTTGTGAAGTAGTTTTGATAACATTTTTGAACACAAAAAAATAAATGGAACCAGATAAATTCCATGGTTAGTTAACTGTTTGCCTTCTTTAAACCGCTCACAGCGGCTCCACCAAACAAAGTACAAAAAACATTGATCAGTTCATTATAATCTATTTGAAAGTCTCAGATTAAAATGATAATAAGATTTCATTGAATAACAACTATTATGGGATAGACATAGTAATAGATAATGATATGTCTGTCCCATCGTTGTTACATTTAACACGTTGCCTACTTTAACCCGATCACAGCGGCTCTCCCACCAGTGTGCATATCACACACAAGCAAACGAAAAAAGTAATAAAAAAAATGATGGTTAGTATTGAAGTCAGTCAGTATACTGTTGGTTTGAACAACAGAAACTGGCTAAGCACAACTGAACCAGTGCCCAAGACAGTTTGTAATTATGGAAGTCAAGAATAATCCATTTATGTATTTGGGTGATTCCATTCCTTGAGTCCTGATTGGCTGCTTGGTTTCTATGATGTTATGAGGCTTCATAAATACCCTGTCATTTTGCAGTAGGATTGCAACAATGTTAGATCCTTGTCTTGTCTTACCAATTCAAACGGCAACTGGAACTTAGTATGATTATTCTACACATTCCTTGAATCCTGGTTTGCTGCTTGGTTTCTATGATGTTATGAGGCTTCATAAATACCCTGTCATTTTGCAGTAGTATTGCGACAAGATTAGATTCATATTCAGTTACGATTACTTGTTGCCTTGTCTTACCAATTCGACGGTAATTGGAACTTAATGTGATCATTCTACAGTTAGTTCATTATAATTGAGCATAAAGACTCAAGTTTTTATTCAATAATAATTGATATTCAAAATCCAAATAAAAAAAACATTTTGATTGTAAGTTATAATTTGGTAATGATTAATAAATCTTGTAAAAATATCGAATTATAATTACTAATAGAAATTTTAAGATTAAAATTTAACAATTTACAATCCCCGACACTATTGAGGCCTATTTTGTGTTTTATTCAGGAAGTTTTTACTGCTAATTTAAACTTATTATATCACCGCCCTGTCGGTGGGGGTTAGAATGCACCGACTGCACCGCTGCAGAGAGGTAAGACTCCCTCAATGGGACCATCTGTTGGCCGCGGGTGGCGACCCGTGATGCTTAAGGATATATCTCAGATGGATGAGCAGTCCATGGTTGCAAAACTCCTTTGGCCCTTTCTTGGGCTAGACGGGCGGTCGGAGAGGACCCCTCTGATCAATCGGCTGATCACGTCAAGCCCTAGCACCTACATGATTGCCCTTATGGCAAGCCCCAACCCTTTTTATCATATGAGTGCTAAAAGGTGGTAGCTGAGGGTCTATATGTCCTGTGAATGATGTTAAACTCTATCTGATGGTGAGCTTCCAGTTTTGGAGGTTTGGGGCATGTGGAGCACCCCTTCACCACTATTACTCCCTGGTCCACTCTGACCCGGAGTGGTAGTACCTGTTAGGGTTCCATCTATGGGTTAAATAGAAAAACGAGTTTATAATCAAAATTGAGTATCCATTAAGAATGAGTTTATTTCAAAACATGGTAGGCATTAAATGACCCACTGAGGTTGATATGCCGTAAAACCAAACAAACCAAACCTACTATATTATTGAATATTCGTTAAAATCTTTCTCTTGCACGCAAAATATATCTTCTGGCCCAGTCGGGGGTACAAGTAGCTTCGACCACTGGACCGATAAAGTAATTAACAGCGTTGATCACAGGGAGCCAACCCCCGTGGCAACACCTGCCCTTTTTATTTAAAAAAGACAGGGCTGGGTTTATTGCCCAGAGCATGAGGCGCCCCCTCCTCCTTGAGGGGGAATGCCGATGGGATCAACGTATTTTTGTACCAACCACCCACGAGCTTCGTTTCGTGGATGGTCCCACATTAATAGGGCCTTGTGCCTGACCCGTATACGTAGGATACATGTTAAATGCACCCTAAAATATATCTACCTCTCCTTCGCCTCATCCAGTTATATTCATCTTCAAATAACATCAAAGCATTCTGTTAAAAAATGGCCTCATTGGTGTCGTGGACTGTTAATATAATAAATCATTGTAATGATTATGTTTACCAAAAATATGAAATTGCATGAAAATCTTTATATTTGTTTAAAAGTATTTGATTAATCATAAATAATGAATTTAATCAATTATCTCCCTTTTTAACGTCAGTCATTGATTATCTCCCCCTTATGTCTACTGTAATATTTCTGTCAAAAATAACCAATTATTTTCAACAGGATTCAACTTGCTTGTATCATTGATAATTTTATGGCGTTCTTTGTCGGTCATTTTGTCTGAGTGGATCTTCCGTGTTAAAAAGAAAAAAGAAAGAAAGAAAGAAAGAAAAAGAAAGAAAAAACAACCACCAGTTTTCACTTAAGTTTTAGATTTGAACTCTCCTGCTCTCCGCTCTCGCCAAATGGCCGACAGGTGTCGCTGTAACGTTCAATCTTGTTCACGTGTTCACTTATTCATTTAGGGGATTTAAAAAGTCAACTTAACATGCCGAGCAACTTTGACGGATGATATGAGACGGACATCTGATATATTCTGCTAACTTTGCTCTCAATGGGCAGATGCGGACTTCTATCGACAGAGAAGAGCAAAACCAGCACAGTGTCCGGATACAAGCCAGAGTAGAGTCGCCGAACAGATACTGGTCATACAGACGCATACAGGTCTGACATTCTTTCAAATATTTTTTATAGATTCGAAAAAAAAAATGCTCCATTTAAAATTAGTGATTGTCAAACTATACCGCGATACATTACTAGGCTATATGCCAGAGGCTTAAAAAGGGCTTAGTTTTTGATTTCCGTGGACATTTTTATTCATATGAGAAAATTTTAACTATTTCTAGAAATATTTTTGTGCTGATTTTAAATCTGTAGATATCCCGCTGTAAGTGTGAGCACTGCGTCAGAAAAAGGGAGATAATAACAGGGTGGGAAATACACAGAAAAGGTCAATTTTTATGGTTTACGTTATGTAAAAGGAAGTTTAAACAAGCTGTTTAACACATTTAAGTATATCAACAAGAAGCTGATATGTCTATGGGATTGATATTTCGTCAAAACAATTTGAATGTGAATGCTATCGTTACGTAGCGTTTTGATTTGCTTTTTTTCTTACATTTCAAGTATCGACAAAGGCCTTTAAACATCATAAACAAAAGCACACTGACTTTTGCTTGTTCCACAATTTTCTTTCATATGATCAATGACTATTAGTCCTGTCGATGGTTTAACTAAAACCGAAACGCAATAGCGTCGGCTTCAAAAATATCAAATTTTCGACATATTTTTTTGTTTTTTTCATAAACTTTATATATATATATATATATATATATATATATATATATATATATATAAAATTTTAACAGAAAACACACTCACACTCCATAAAGAAAAAAACAAACAAAAACTGGAAATAATGGAAGCACTCTATATCAAATTAAAAAAACCTACCTTAAACAAAATAAACTATCAAACCAGTAATCACGTCCTCCAATGCTTATCAAAAATCCCACTTTAACCATTCCCCCTCCCTTCCTCACAATTCTGTATCCCCCTCAAAAACCCATTAATCCATTGTTTCGTACTAACTACAACCACCACTCTTAAGCTACTACTCGTTCTTCTATAAAAACGAGGCACTTGAAAACTTAACATCGTTTCCCCACCTGATGATGGCTGATAAACCAGCCGAAAGCGCTCGAAAAAAACAAGGATTTGGTGGACTATTACAACTTCTCCACCCAAACACGAAAAAGATCGCTAGGAAAATTGAAAGGACCATAAAAAAAACTCCTCAGACTTGAATTGTCTGTGGCGTTTAACAGAACATGTCTAAAAGAAAAAATGCTGCCGAAGTATATATATATATATATATATATATATATATATATATATATAACATGTAAATGTTCTTATAGTACGTTAGAAAGTACAAAGTAACCTTACAACGTGGGTACATATGTGTACCAAATTAATCCGACAACGAAGTTATATATAATAACAAAGATAGACTTTATTTTCTGAGCACGTGGAGAAAATAAACACATGACCGGTATACACATACCTATGACAGGTTACAGTAAGATACGGTGAACAGATACATAAATGTACGCAAAGGATGTAGGACTAAGTCCTAACGAAGTGATACAGAGTTACATGTAGAAATAAGTCACTTACTGATAGTTTGCTTGGTAGTAAAGCCCCCTAATTAAAGGGCAGAGGCACCAAGCGCCTAAGCCATGTGCAGTGGTTGCCGGACCCAGAGAAAGAGAAATGTCCTCCCGGGCTACTGCCTACATACTCTAACCACCTATCGGTGAAACCTGGCGGAAAGGGAAGATAACCCTTTTGGACTCATGTCCATCCGAACATATATATATATATATATATATATATATATATATATATAAAATGTTTTTTTTTTAAATTGGGCGTTATTATGAAGCATCAAAAATGTATAAATGAATGAACTCGATATTATGGAGTATTGGATTCACTTATTTTTTAATTATTTTTTGTCATAAATTTACAGGTTCGTTAGATACCCTTTGTAAAATGTTATTACTGTTTAACGGCTTCTTTGTCTCTGTTGTTATCGACAGTGGCAGCGTCTGCGAAATATTTATAATAACGGAGAATTCCGATATCTGCGTTTAATCCCTTCACGTGCGTTTGTAATTTTAGAATCCATTTAGTTTCTGATTGATTTCTAGGTTGCGTTGTTGGAAATGCGTGTTCTAATAAGATGCATTTGAGGTGTGTAAGGTTGTGTGATAAGGTGTTAAAAAATATATATAAAAGGTTATATATATATATATATATATATATATATATATATATATATATATATATATTTCTCCTTTTTTTTTTTTTTAATTTTTAATTTTATTTCTTACTTCTAAACTCTACCGGTGTGGAAAAAACCCAGGTAATTCAGTTTTTCAAAATAAAATAAAAATCGAACCTGACATCTGGGAAAAAATAAATTAAATTTACTTTCTGAAAATAATCATCAGTACCATATGTAGAGGCCAAAAGAAAAATACCGGGGGAGTATTCTAAGTTATATATGTAAAAAGTGGTCAATACATTAAGTAGAGCATGATGAGGAAAAGAACATGGTCGTTTATGTGTAACTAATATTGATAACAAAAAATTACTCTTGGAAATTAATAATTGTAAACAGAGACATTTGAAAAAAAATCAGTTAACATTTCTTAAGTAATATGATGCATTTTATTTAATCTTTAATTACTTTTAATTATATATACTTCCACATAACAACCTTATTTGCTTATGACAGCATATTTCTCTTGACATACCATTGATATATATATATATATATATATATATATATATATATATATATATATATATATATATATCAGTAATAATATTAGTAGATGAAAAATTAATTATTACAGCTCTATGTTTTTAAATATATTTTGCACTTTTGGATTATTTACTGATGCCCCTGCAACGGAAAAGTTAATAAAGAAAGAAAGAAAGAAGGACTAACAAAATTGTGAAGAAGAAAAAATGAAGGAAGGAACGAAGGAATCAAGGAAGAGAGAAAATCATGAAGAAGAAAGTGGATTGCAATAGTCAGAAAGACTAACATTGTGAAGAAAGAAAGAAAGAAAGAAAGAAAGACAGGAATACTTGGATACTATATATATATATATATATATATATATATATATATATATATATATATATATATAATCAAGAATTTGTTAAAATAATCTTTTTATAAAAAGAATCTTTTTAAATTGGACTTATATGAAGCATGAAATTAATATATGTGAGTTTTTAGAAAATTAAAATTGAGAAATCAAAAATCTTTTGACTTACCCTCTTGAATAACTGGTGGAGGTTGTTATTGTATCTCTCTATGTTTGTTTCGTTTCCAGTCTTAAGTTTGGAAAACGGTTATATTTATATTTCAAATCATAGATGACTATAATTGAACTAAAAGTTTTAATAACTTTTAGAGAAGTAAAAACAAAAGAGGTTTAATAACCTCTTTTGTTTTTACTTCTCTAAAAGTTATTAAGAAGAATATGGCCCACATTGAAGTCTTAGGCCAACATTCTCGCTGTCAAGCTTTCCTCCTCTTCCACGGCTGCCAAAAGTACCTGGTCATTAAAATCTGATGGTTGACCACTTCCTTCTTCATCTGTGAGGTTTGTATTCTCCAATTTGAACTTCCTCAACCATCTTTCAACTTGGATTTTGCTGATTGTTCCTTTACCAAAAGGTTTTTTGAGATCACGAAATGACTGTTCTGTATTCCAACCTTTCTCAAAGTGGTAGACGAATGAGGATATGATTTTTTATATGTTGGTTGGTTGGGTATTACGGCATTGCATTGGGTTATTTTATGTCGAAGACGTTTTTGTTTTATTAATTCTTGATAGGTACGCAATCTTTTTTTTTAAACTGAATTTTTTAAACACATTTTTAAAAACTTATTTTGTTCTATTTAATCAATAGATGGGACCCTAACAGGTATTACCACTCCGTGTTTATAGTGTTTGTGTGTTTAGGCAGACAAGGATTTGATGTTGGTCTTTGCTGGTTGGCGAGTCAGATGTCATTGGTGCTGGTTTGAATGTTTAGAAATCATAGATCAGGTTCACGTGACTTGGGTATTACCGAGACCGTAAGACTTATAGCTTTGAAGCGGGAGTACTTAATGTTACGATTTTTGTGGCCATTTTTAAGGTGAGAGCACTTTACAGTGGATATCCCTTGAGTTCCTTAGTGAAGGATCCTTTGTTGTTCCTTAGTGTTAGGTAGTCCCTGGTTGTTCCTCAGTGTTCCCGAGTGTTAGGTAGAATCCTTGGTTATTCCTCAGTGTTTCTTAGTGTTAGGTAGAATCCCTCTGTTCCTTGGTTGTTGATCCGTTTGTCCGTGGCAAATACGTGCAAATGAACGGCTTTCAAGATCGGCGATTAAATAGTTAACTAACCACGTATTCGAGCTTGTTGATTGGCTGGCTTTAATCCACGCGCCCACGCAGAGTCAATAAGTTTAAGTGGTGGGTCATAGCACACCTTATATGTACCAAAATAATCCAACACTTAAATGCATATGGCATTGGTGCATTCTGAAAAGAGAGAATTAATTTTATGAAACAAATTGAACAAACCGTCAATTGTTATTGCTTTTGTTGAATAGAATTTGTTGAAAAAAGCCGCAATACTTAGGCACCAACTCAATACAATCAAAACGAATATTATTAGGAATTATGTATTGCCAAACTCTACAGCATTGAAAAGCTTTAACGAAAAATATAAAGGGGATGACATGCCGTAAAACCCAACCAAACAACCAACAAGTCAACCAACCAGTTAATTGTTAAATAGTGCCACTATTGTTCTTCTACAAGGATGATTTAGCATTAAATAACCTACAAAAGTTGATATGTCATTAAACAAAGATACCAAACCAAACCAAACCAAACCTTAGAATATGCTGACTGTATCAGAGGGTTAATAAGGTGTTCTGAGTAGGACCCTAAACTACATTGGATGGTGAGGCTCCAGTTCTGAAGCTCTAGGGAGTGTGAAGTACCCTATTCATTGGCATTACTCCTACGTTACCACTACTGTTTTTCTATAAGGGTGGATTTGCCTTAAATAACCCACTGATGATGATATGTCGTTAAACAAAGTGGCCAAACCAAACCAAGCATCACAAATAAAGGTGCATATCTTATTATAATAGAGATGCGATGTGTGTATGTCTGTAACCGAAACTACGTCACTGCTTACGTAACGATACCCTCAGGAATTGCATGTTTATGAGTATTTATTTATTTAAGTTAGATTTGTCTCAAAACAGCCCATATTATTTGTGCGTTTAAAATCCTGCAATGTATATTATATATCACTAAGAAATAAAGGTTTACATAATATATGGTGCAGTTAATTTGCATACTGGTTTTAACAAAACCGGGTTTAATAAATAATTACTTGGTGTTATTGATCTCTAATATTATTGTTTTATTCTCAAACGTATCAAATTAATACTTGAATGATTTTTATATAGAAACCAATTGAAATACAATTAAGATAAGTGTAATCTTTTTATATGCGTTCTTATTTAATTTCGTTAGTCTTTTTTATTTAAATTATTTCCTTGCATTAAAACTTAAATATTTACAGCTGGAAGGTGCATATTCTTGCTCGTACGCTAAATAAAAGAATTTATAATTGAAATCTATTATTATTTCACATATACTGAACATTATTTGTACCAAAAATAGTCTGATTTTTGCGCAGAACCGAAGCTACAGCATCAGTTAAAATTTTCTAAATCAAAAATTTGTGCATATATCATTTGGTTGAATGGGGAAAATTGAATTTCTTGCACAATTCCCAGTGAATCACCTTTTCCACCCAGTCATACCGAGTCTTGTACTCTATTATTATTATTATTATTATTATTATTATTATTATTATTATTATTATTATGTGGGTCGGTTTAGTATAAATCTGATTCCTTTGTTAAAACCATCTGATACCTGGGGGACTTCATTGTTATGGTTATGGGCGGATCCTCACATGAAGGCCTCACTACACACAGCTTAATATTCACTGGGGTTGATAAGATCACGTGCTTCTTCTTGCGGAAGTTAATAAGACTTCATTGTTCTCTTTACACCCGGATATTCATGGGAGGCAAGAAGATCTCATTTTCGACAGAGGCAGATTCATACACACACACACACAAACACACACACACACACACACGCGTGCACGAGGCAGATTCACACACACACACACACACACACACACACACACACACACACACACACACACACACGGTTTAGATCAGTCGGTATAGCACCCACAAAGGAATCGCAAGGTTCCGGGTTTGATGTGGGTCCCCGGCAACTCAGCACATGAGTAGTAAATAGGAGTAGGTAATCTGATCTGTGCGGTAAAGTGGGAAACTGACGATAGGTTTGGCGTTCCACCTCAGCAAAAACAATCTCCCTGGTCTAGCGCTAGTGAAGAAGTGATAGACTCCCTCGCTGCTCGGTTAATACCGACAATAGGCCACTTCGACAACTGTATATATATATATATATATATATATATATATATATACAGAGATGCTGGTAGGTTCGCATCCTGCGTCCTTGATTCACAAAAATCTAAAAGGATGCAGTGAAATCATATCCATGCGTCCCAGTGTTTTTTCTTTTTTCTTCCCTCACCATTTCAAGCTAACTGTAAATAAAACTGTAGTTTCTTATAAACGAATTACATAGGATAGTTTACAAGGTAGGAGTTAGATGGCTTTAGTTGGGACCCATCATTGTTTCCGGAGACTCATTCAAAGCAAATACGTGCGTCCCAGGACACACTAAATCAAAAAACTATCAGCATCACTGTATATATGTTTACCAACACCTCTGCATGAGCAGGATGCGACACTAGGTTAATTTATATAGCTGAATTTTACAGGTTTGAATTCGGGGTTTTCCTTCTCCTTGATTGGCTGCCTAACCAAGATTAAAGACCCCAGTCTGTCCTACTATTTACCCATATCTGAAAGGAGGGTAGCTGGATGCATACCTTTCCCAAGGGTATTAGCGCTATGTGAAATGCAAAGGCAAACCTAAATATTAATGCAATACAGCGATCAATTTTGGCTGGTTGTTTGGTTGGTTGTTTGGATTTTATGGCATATCAACCCTTGTCGGTTTATTCTATACCGAACACGTTTTGTTTTATTTATTCTTGTTGGGTATTCAGTCTTTTTAATCTCATTTTTTAATCAATTTAACCCATAGATGGGACCCTAACAGGTACTACCTCTCCGGGACAGAGTGGATCTGGAAGTAATAGCAATGAAGGGGTACTCCACGCTCCCCAGAGTTTTAAAATTGCAACTTCACCATTAGATGTAGTTTAACACCATACCCAGGATACTAAGACCCTCAGCCACCACCTCCTAGCACATATATGATAAAAATTGTTGGGGTTTTGCCATATGGATAGTATGGTTGGGCCAATCATATAGGTGCTATGGTTTGACGTGGCTAACCAATTGATGGAAGGGGACCTCTCCGAAGGTCCTTTTGGCATAAGTAAGGGCAAAAGCGGAGTTTTGCATGTCATGGACTGCTCAGTTACCTGGATTCCATCTTTAAGCACCACGGGTCGCCACCCACGGATAACAGGTAGCCCTATTGGAGGGTGCATTCAACACACCAAGCCGACAGAGCAGGACATTATTTTGGTGTATGCATACATATATTTCCCCCAATACCATGATTACAGTCAAGTCCAGCTGAAAGTGCCAATTTCCGTGAGATCCCTCAAGTTAAGTAGCAATGAGCCTGTTTAATACTTAGATGCGTGACCACTTAAGCAACAACAGGTACTGTAAGCAACCCGAGTCCTTTGTTTATCTAAATGACTAGATCACCTTAAATAGTGATGATCCTGTTCAATACTTAATTGGGTGACCATTTAAGCAACAGCCGGTACTGTAAGCGACCTGTGTCCTTGGTTTATCAAAATGACTAGATAATCGAAGTTAAGCGGCGATGAGCCAGTTCCATACATAATTGGGTAACCACTGATACTGTAAGTGACCTGAGACCTTTGTTTATCAAAATGACTTGATACGACATTGAATAATGGGGGGGGGCGATACCGGCCCTTGCTAACTCAGGGGTCTGTGCGGTAAATACAATCTCCTTAGTCTAGCGCTAGTGAAAAGTGGATTGACTTCTTCGCTGTCTGTCTGATACCTACTTTAGGCCACCCCGACGACTTGCTGTATAGGTGCAGTCGGTGTATTCTACTGCCCCAGCCGACAGAGCGTGCGATCAGGTTTGATTTATTTTGTAGCTTATTGTTGCCAATTCCATACGGTAGCAGTATGCCTCGCAAAAAGAGGGCCAGATTGCTGTTGTATATTGATTATAAATTGTTGTTTTTTGGGCCGTTAATGTAGAGACGGTTAGTGTAGATTTTGAATTCAAAGTTGTTGAAATTCAAAATCGGAGCAGGGTTAGATGATTGGCTTGAAATAACTTGGATAACCTTCTTTCCGGTTTCACAGACTGTGGGAAAGAAGGCCCATAGCGTACTTAATTAGTTTAGTCAGTTAACCGGAAGACGTTATAATGTAAATATCGGCTCTGCTTCATTTCGGTGCGGTTGAGAAGGTTCTGGTTCTCAATAAAAAATGTGATCACAGGATACAAGCCTTGGTTGTCTCTTTGAGAACTAAATAGCAACCTTGGTGACACAGTCAGACCAGAATCTTAAAGACAGAACAGACTAGTTAGAACAAATGTCCCCAGCTACACAAAAACAGGCTACAGAAGTAAGTACTCAATATATATATAGAGAAAATAAAGATTCTTTTTCTAAATATTTGTTTTAAGCTACTCAAGTAAGTAAGAAGGATTAGGTGTGAGAGTATAACCACGGATGCTCTCATATCTCATATCTCATAATCTTAATATAAAAGAAGTTATAAAAGAAGTTGTTAGAATAAATCTCCAAGCTACGCAAGAAACAGACTGCAGAAGAAGTAAGGTACCAGCCAGCTACTCAAGTAAGTAAGAAGGATTAGGTGTGGGAGTATAACCACGGATGCTCTCATATCTCATAAGATAATAGAAGAACACTTGCTATGTACATACACAGGCGGTTATATAACATGTCCAATCAAAAGAGACAAGGAAGCGATGAAAAGAAAGTTTCGTACAAATGAAAATCCAGTTTGATAAAATTTGTAATGTACTGGTTAAATCGAACTTAACGGACCTAAATTCCACTATCGTATGTCACCCCACCGAAAGAAAAAAATACCAAAAATCAGGGAATTAACCGAATTTAATGAAATTTTCAGTGTTGATATATTAATGAATAAAAGATATGAGGCACCAGATATTTTATTTTAAAAAACTTGTACATTATTTTGGTCAGTTAACTTTGAACCACGTATCTTTGAGTCGTAACACAGATTCTCAAAGACACGTGGTTCAAAGTTAACATTTTATCGCCGTGTTGAGTTATTATTTATTGACCTTTAAACAGGTCATAACAATATAAATACTGAAAATTTCACTAAATTCGGTTAATTCCCTGATTTTTGGTATCTTTTTTCTTTCGGTGGGGTGACATACGATGGTGGAATTTAGGTCCGTTAAGATCGATTTAACCAACTTACTCTATGCATGAAGTGTCATTGTTGGGCCGAATGTCCAATGAAGAGCCCACCACCGTAGCTAGCTTAAATGCCACACGATATGGCGGCTTTTAAGCTAGTAGAACATATGATAAAGTTTCATTCGATGAATATGTCTTCTGTTCTGTAGAAGATATATGAAATTTATAGTTGAAGGTGACGTCTTAATTGCCTTTAGTTTTATATCTTACTAGAAGTGGCCAACTGGCATGGGCTGGGTAGAGGGGGATTTTTTTAAAAGTTAGTCTCGCAGATCCATTATTACTGAATTGTGAGTTGGATCCCCGCTGGATTCCCACATTAAAATGTAAAAAATACCAGTCACTCTGAAAATAGAATTTTTTGTCTACAATATTAAATGGAAAAAAAATTCCATGTTGTTATCATTTAAATTTTATTTTTTAGATATCTTCATGAATTTAAATCAAATCTTCATTACTTTTGCTAAATAACCAAGCCCTGGTGATATTTAATGTATATATATTTACTTTGTCGTCAATTATTTTTTTTTCCTCCGGACATACAGATTCACATAACTACCCTTTATATATGTACTAGCAGCGGCTACCCGGCATCGCCTGGTTAGAGGGAGATGTTTTAAGTTAGTCCCGCAGATCCATTATTACTGAATCATGAGTTGAATCCTCGTAGGATGCCCCATTTAAATCCCCATGTAAAAAAAATAGACCTTGCGTTGATCCAGATACTCCGAAAAAAAAATCTTAATGTCTACCATCTAAAATATTAAATGATAAAAAAATCCATACTGTTATCATTTAGATTTTATTTCTTAATTATCCTCACGAATATAAATCAAATCTCCATTATTTTTGCTCAAAAACCAAGCCCTGATATTTAATGTATATATATATATATATATATATATATATATATATATTATATATATATATTTTGTCTTTAATTGTTTTATTTTCGAAGTTTCCTCCGGACATACAGATTCACACAACTGCCCTTTATATATGTATAGATATGGATAGATTATAGTGGAAATTCGGCGTCTGTCTGTCTCTAACCGAAACTACATTACTACTTACGACACAATACCCGCAGGAATTGCGTAAGTTTATCAATGAGTATTGAATGTATAGCCAAAATCATTGATACATAGAATAAATCTTATTTTTAACGTGGTCTCCATGAAAATTTGGGTTAGATTTACATCAAAACTCCCCATGTTATAATGCATTTAACATCTTGCAAACAATCTCTTATATATCAATAATAAATAAAGATTTACTTAATATATAGTGTGGTTAATTTGTATACTTACCGGGCGAAAATATTTAAGTTTTTATGTAATGATATATATTAAATTAGAAAGACTAATGAAATTAGATAAGAACGCATACAAAATATTGCACTGATCTTATTTATATTTTAATTGGTTTCTATATAAAATCATTCATGGGATTGATTTTAATGCGTTGAAGAACAAAACAATGATATTAGAGATCAATAACACCAAGTAATTATTCATTAAACTTGGTTTTGTTAAAATCAGACAGAAAGTCACCGGATCTTCATTATAATAAGATCATTGGTAAACAATCTCTTGTAATCGTCTTAGCATTAAAATGCCAAATTATCAATATGTTAATTGATTTTATTAAATTGACAGCCCTCAATCAGGACCAGAAATGGCGGCCAATTTTCTTCAGAAAATTTGGGAGGATCTCCATCTGCAGTTCCAGAGACCCCACCCGCAGTAGCAACACATCATACACGATATGGAACACAGGTAAAATTGCAATTTTGAAAATAAGAAAAGTTGAATAAAATATCAATAAGACGTCCCTTGTCAAATGGAACCTGTCTGCATATATATATATATATATATATATATATATATATATATATATATATTAATAAAGACAAAAAGCTTAAAAATCGGGTAGTAAGTGATTTCCACTCATAGGTATCTGAGAACCCTCCGAGTTTCGTCAGATCCCATTCTTTATTGAAAATGGTATACAAATAAATTCAGCTTACTTTTATACACTCTCTCCTGATCCAGTGATGGTATCGGGTTTCAATTCATCTGGTCTTTTTTCGGGGTAGCAGTGCTTTGAACTTGTGGCAGCTCTTTCTCTCGGGGTTTGTGGCATTCCTTTTTTCCTGGCTGCTGTCGCCTGGACTGGTCAATTTCAGTTAAAATTTCCTCTTTGGCTTATTTTTCTTCTCGTGTTTCTTATCAAATGTCCTCATCTATTTTTCCGTATGGAGTGGGTTTTTTTAGTACATCCATCATAGTATGTGAACTGGTCTACTAAGTTCAGAGCCTTGCCATCTAGCGTGGAGATTTCCATCACTCGTTGAATAAGTAAACCAAATCAGACCACGCCCTGTCAGAAGAATAAACCGACTGCGCCTCTACAGAGGAGAAGGACCCACAATGGGGCCACTTGTTGGTCGTAGATGGCGATCCGTGATGCTTGAGGATGCAACCCTGGTGGCTGAGCAGTCCATTACATGCCACACTCTACTTTGACCCTTACTTAGGCTAGACAGGTGGTCGAAGAAGCCCCTCCGATCAATCGGCGAGTCAAGTCCTAGCATCTATATGATTGTCCCAACCCTATTGCCCTTATGGCAAGCCATAATCCATTTTATCATATATGTGATAGAAGTATCCTTGGAATGACATTAAACTCTATTTGATGGTAAAGTTCCAATTATGGAGCTATGGGGAATGTGGAGTACCCCTTCATTACCATTGCTCCCAGGTTCACTCTGACCCGGAATGGTAGTACCTTTTAGGATCTATGGGTTAAATAGAAAAATATGAGTTTGAATAATATGTTTTTAAAAAATTATTTAAAAGAATAATGGTTACTCATTAAGAATGAATAAAACAAAACGTCTTCGCCATAAAATAACCCAACAAGGGTTGACATGCCGTAAAATCCAACCAACAATCAAGTTAGACCAACTTGAAAAAGAGCATGTAGTGTCATATGTGTATTTTCTCTGCTCCCATTTTATTTTATTTCCTCATCTTATTTTTTTATATTTCTCAACGGATGATAAATGGCCCAGAAAACTAGTTCTCAAGTGTATATTCAGTCCCTAATTTAAACAAAAAAGAAAAAAAAGGGGACGATGGGAACAGTTCCACTCAGCATATATATATATATATATATATATATATATATATATATATATATATATATATATGGTACTACGTGGGCACATGTAGTACGCAAAGTTGAGACTGATGCTATGTCTCTTTACGCTGACATACTGAACTACTTACGGTAAATGTTGACAAAAATTGCGGCAACAGTGCACATGTTCTCGGCGACTATTATGAGCTTTTTATGTAAATGCGTTTAATGGAGACAGGCAAATAAAGATATAAAAAATGTACTGGGTTAAGGTCTGTCCCTATCAACACAACACACACACACACACACAAACACACACACACACACACACACACACACCACAATATATATATATTATATATATATATATATATATATAAGTAAAGAAATAACAAAAGACTTAGAGATTTAACATTATAGTCTATTTCAGGGAGATTAGACAAATTGTCTAACTCTACCGATTATTTGTCTAAGCTCCCTGAAATAGACTATAATGCTAAATCTCTAAGTCTTATGGTATTTCTTAACTTATATATTTGCTCTGTGACTCTAACATTAAGAGCACACATTGAGCTCTTAAACGGCGACAGGTTTTTTTTAGATAAAACTATTGTGTCGTAAGGAAGATTTCTTCTCTGAACTTTTGGATATATATATATATATATATATATATATATATATATATATATATATATCCCTAACGAAGCGCCTTGAGAATAATGGATGGGAGCTGCACAAGAATGCTGCGTACAGTCTTGAACAAGTCGTGGAAACAGCACCCTACAAGGAAGCAGCTGTATGGCCACCTGCCCACCAACTCACAAAACCATCCGAGTAAGATGGACTAAGCATGCTGGATACTGCTGGAGAAGCAAGGACGAGCTCATAAGCGACGTTCTTCCGTGGAAGCCAACACATGGACGTGCTAATGTGAGCTGCCCACCAAGGACCTACATTGACCAACTATGCGAGGATGCTGGTTGCTGCACAGAAGACCTCCCCGGGACAATGAATGCTAGAAAGGTTGGCGAAAGATTGTCATGGATATCCGTGCTAATTGCGCGACGTGATATATATATATATATATATATATATATATATATATATATATATATATATATATATAAGGGTGATTCAAAAATTATCCTCACTCCTGTTTTATGGAAGCCGAGCTCATCATGATTTGATAGGCAGAATCATGACTAATCTACCTCATCAAACATATGTCGCCGGTTTGCCATTACCATTTTTTGAGCTTGCTGAATCATCTCCTCAATGGTGGAGGTTGACGGGCGTCCTGTCCCCTCTTCATGCGTCACGCTTGTTCGGTCACTTTCAAACTTTTCTATCCACTCATACACACTTCAACGCGGTAATGCGCTATTCTCGTTACTAGTTTAACTAACACTTAATAGGAATCACAAGGTTCCGCGTTCTGAGTTATCAAAAACAGCATTTAATGCCGATAAAATTTTGAAATGAATTCATTCTTAATGGATACTCAATTTATGTAATGTACAACGTTTCGGCCGATGTACATTCCAGCCTTCTTCAGGTATATCTTGTCCGACTCGGGAACCTTCTCAGACTCGGGAACCATCTCGGACTCGGGAACCTTCTTGTTGTAATCGGGAACCTTCTTGTCTTAATCGGGATCCATCACGAGTCCGAGAAGGTCCCCAAGTATGACAAGAAATACCTGAAGAAGGCCGGAGTGTGCATCGGCCGAAACGTTGTACAGATATCAATGAAGATGAGAACAATAATCCGAATAATACAATTAATAGTATTAGGATTAATACGGAGGTAATATGAATACATGGATAAAGAAATGTTGAAAAAGTTGTTTTCCTTTCAATTTTTATTAAAATTTTCTAATAAATTTGAATTACACCAGCCAGTTTTGAAATATTTTGATTTTTCAAAATTATCAGACTAGATAGATTTTTAGTAGTTGGTATCTTAAAGTTAAATTTTTTTTTAGTCCAAAAACAAGTTGCACGCTGATCATTTTTTGCAATTAACTCTTGTCAAATTCCAAATTCTTCTATTTATCGACATATTCTACAAATTGTGAGATTTTGTACTTTTTCTGATTGGCTGATTATAAAATGGCAGATAAAATCACTAATCTCATTGGATAATTTTTATTTCGGAGTTAAGTACTTTTTTTCACGTATTTTTCTCATTGAAAACTTAATTAATTATGAAACCAAGAAATCTATGGGCGAAAAGTAAATATACTCTTATTGTGATATTATCTTCATCATTACGTCAAAATTATTGAGCCATCTTTTACATCCGACAGAACTGAACGAAAATCGCGCTGGGACTGTGGCCTAAAATAAAGTCTGGCACTGGACATGCAATCTTTCAAAATGTGTTTCCTGAAATGTTCACAATTCTTTAAAATAATTTTTAGTATTTTATTTATTTTATTCTATCTCATTTCCTCTCATTCAAAAAAAACCCCCTTAATTTCAACCCGTGACTCTGTTTTATTACTTTCAGGTGTGTCCTCAGGATAACATCAGGGTCTTGATCAACGGTGTCGACTGTCCAGCTGCTATTGACACAGTGGGCAGCTATCTATGCTACAAATACGAACACCGGTTCCGTTCATGTTGTGAGAAATGTGTTCAGCTAAGGAACCCCCAGAAACCTGGTCAGTCTTGAGATTTATCTTGCGTGGGTATTTCGTTGGGTAATCTTGAATCTTTTGTCGTCTCGGACCCCTGTCCTAATCTACGCTATGTTTTAACGGAGGGTTTCACAATGACAAGACAGAGATATAACAAATATAAAATGCTCAATACGTTAGTAGAGTAAATTTTTCCTGTGTATACCATTATAATATATATATATATATATATATATATATATATATATGGCACCTCACTTGGTGTAACGGTTAGCAAGCTAGATTCGCAAACCATTGTTAGTGAGTTTGATTCTCACTGGGCGCCCCATACTTCTGGTGTTGTTCCACATGAGACGTAAACGTCGAGACACGGTGTCTGTGGATGACTATATATAATGATAAATCTAACGAGTCAGACGAACCTACTAAAGTTTCGCTTAATGCTCTTCAGGGCTAAGATCTGACTAAAGAGACTGGGAGCAAACGCAATAAATATAGTACTTACCACCGTGATTCAAATAAATCATTTAAATTAGCAAAAACTAAAACGACCAATAGAAAACAACAAAAACTAATTTTTTTCCCCAAAATTTTTTCTCCCCGGTTGATGTTTGGTAGTATATTTTTACAATCAAACTATTTACTGGGTTTTTTTCTCACCGCGAGGATTTACCAATAAGTTTGGTATATTAGGTGACTATATATATATATATATATATATATATATATATATGGTGTGTGTGTGGTGTGTGTGTGTGTGTGTGTATGTGTGTGTGTTTGCGTGTTGTGTGTATTCTCCAGCCTTATATATAAGTCTTCGCCGCCCACTGTTTTCTCGATGGTTAGTCATTTTCCCCCCCCCCTCGTCGGACCACCACTGATAAGCATTCACCCGCCAACTGAATGTAAGCCCCCGACAAGCTGAGTTTTTTCAAAATGTATCTGGATTTAACAATTTCGTTTTATACAAAAAAAAAAAAAAATATTGGGGCATTTAATACATCAAATAAAGTCGTGCTGAAAGGATCGACCGTTTCTCTTTTTCTTAAACTGGAAACCTCTACATGAAAGAAATAATTGTCTGCAGCAAGAATAGTCATACTTACATACGCATAAACACTCGCACGCACACACACACACACACACACACACACACACACACACACACCGCATATACATGTATGTGTTTGAATAAATTAAGTTTTTTTCTTCATTTATTAATACACAGAGACACACATAAACACACAAATATGTGTCTCTTTCTCTCTATCTTTCTCTCTCTCTCTCTCTCTCTATCTCTCTCTCTCTCTCTCTCTCTCTCTCTCACCCTCTCTCACTCACCTTCTCTCTTTCTCACTTTGCAACTTTTTTTTTCTCTCCCTCCCTCCCCCCCCTCTCTCTCTCTCTCTGTGTGCACGCACACGCGTAAATGAAGAAAAAACTTTTAATTTGCTTCATATAATAATTTATTTTAACTGCAATAAGCTTAGTTCGTTACAGCATCTTCAGACACAGATCAAACGCATGGTTAATATTAATTTTTCGGAAATGTTGAACATATATAGCTGTGTTTTTAGGACAGGGTTGTTGTTTTTTTTATTGGTTTTTGTTTTGTTTTTTATTTGTATTTAAGAAAAACTTATTCATCTATATTGCTCTGTCCGCTGACACACCTGAAACAATATACACTGAGCTCTCACTACGGATGACCTATAAGCCAGCAGAAAGAACTCCGCATGGAATTATCATCGACCTCAGGAATATATATATATATATATATATATTATATATATATATATATATAGTCGTCAACTAGACTCTAGTGGCTAGACTCAACAACTACTTCTAGCCGAGAACGAAACCTGACTGACATCTTCTCTCTCGGCCGTCCGTAGCTGTCAGTAAGAGGCAACATTTCAACTGGTAAATAAATACATACATCGGTCGATTAAATCGTCTGTTGATGTTGTTTACAAACAACCGGAAGCGTTGAAAAGCAAAATTCCGTTCCTTTCAAAACTGATCTCGGCTGGGGTGCCTATTGGTGACTTGATCCGCGAGTTTTATCCTCGTTAGATGCTCCATACTCATGAACTTGTTTCACATCGCACCCATAGCGAATGGGTTGGATAAATACCTTCATATCTGACTGACATGTGTAGTTGTTGTGAGACAGTAGCTGTCATTCTTACGACATGTGATTGGTCACAACGTTTGGACTCATCAGAGTATTTGGTATTTGGGTTTTTGGGGCCTTTTTTTTGTTAGGATTTTTGTGGCTATCCTTAGGCTTCAAGCAAGAGCACTGTCCAGTGGAGATCCCTTGTGTTAAGCAGACCGCGATGCTTAGCAGAGAGTTGTTCCTTAGTATCCCTTAATGTTGGGTATGACACTTCAGTTGTTCCTTGGTGTTCCTTAGTGTTGCAGACAGGACCGTTCGTCAATATCGAATAAAGTGCAAATGGACGGCTGTCAATATCAGTGACTAAATAGTTAACTAACCACGTATTCGGGCTGTTGATTGGCTGGGGCCTAAACCACGTGACCTCGTTTAGTCTATAAATTTAAATGGTGGATTGTAGCACGCCTTATATAAAAATAATCCAACAGTTATTTTTTCTTTTCGTTTTTAAGTTTTGTTTTTAAGTTTTTTTATTTAAAAAAAATTTTTTTGTGTGTTTGCTGTTGTTGTTTTTTATATTTATATTGTGTAGGTTGCGAATATGGAGATCAGAGTCCTCAATGCAAAAACATGAATTCCCATTTGTGTTACCAGCGTCAAAACCGCGAAATCTGCTGCGATACTTGCCCGCGACTTAGAAAAGTTACAAGCGGCCCAAGGAACAGTAAGTACTGACCTTCAATTAGACCGGATTGATATAAAGTCTTTTTAACGTGGGTTTGTTTGGTATGTTAGATTTTACGGCATGTCAAAGATTGTTTGGTTATTTTATGCGAAGAAAATTAACTTTGAACCACGTATGTTTGTGAATCTGTGGTACGCCTCAAAGATACGTGGTTCAAAGTTAACTGACCTGAAAAAATGTAAGAGTTTTCAAATAAAATAACGGGTGCATTATATTGTTTATTCATTTATATATCAGCACTGAAATTTTCATTAAATTCGGTTAATTCCTTGATTTTTAGTATTTTTTTCTTTCGGCGGGGTGACATATGATGATTGACTTTATGTCTGTTAAGTGGGATTTAAATCCAAAAAGGGCCAGGTTAGCTCAGTCGGTAGAGCGTTCGGCTAGAAACCACAAGGTTCCTGGTTCGATACAGCCAACTCAGCGTATGAGTAGCACAGGGATCTGTGCGGTAAAGTAAGGAGCCGATAGTAGGTGTGGCTCGCCACCTCAGACGCAAAAACAATCTCGTTGGTCTAGCGCTAGGGAAAAGGGGATAAGCTCCCTCGCTATATGGCTGATACCGACATTAGGCTGCCCCGACGACTTGACTTTTACTTATTCTTAATTGACTTGATACCAGAGTAGCGTTGTGGTCTAAACCAGCATCTGGCAGAGGAGTCTACATGATGTAGTGACTAACGTTCTGGATTGCGACATCCTCGTAAGCAAGTTCGAATTCGAGTCACGCTATTACGTTCACTTTCGGATTAACACCAGTTTTTCTTTCTCGTTGTAAAGGAGTGATTTTGAAAGGATCCAAAAGATTCAAGGTAATATCAATCCTTTGCAAGTCTCTCCAGCAAACGAAATACAATTCCTTTCCCAACCGAACACACCACTCTCACTTCAAATAGCAGTCGTCAGATTTCACTTGCCGTCCAAACACTTTCTTCCTCACTCGCCCTGTCAGCGACAGTCCGTCTTTATTTCTGCTCGTTTGGATGCGCTTATGCAAATTCGAATATACTTGAAAATTGTCCACCAGCTTCTCTTTCTCTTTCTTCTCTTCTTTTTCTTCTTCTTTCTCTTCCTCTTCTTCTCTCTCGATACTGTTACTGAAGAACAAAAATGCAGTCTGCGTTCAGGCTAAAATAGGTCGCTTTTATAGTAAAATAAAAGTTGCGATGCACTATGGGTAGTCACCCATAATTCCTCGCAACCTCTATAAAAAGTCCATTCTGCCCCCTTCAATTTCTTGACACTTCTTACTCAGAGTGGGCATAATGGCGTACCACATCCCTTCTCCCCCCGACCACATTCCTTTCCTTGCCAGTGACAGTTTCGCAGGCCAGGCATCTCGGTCGCTTTGAGTCAGGTTCGACTCGTTACTACAAGGAGGTCTAATAAAAATATATTGATCTTTTGTATCAGTCAAGTTCTGTTTAATTTTTACCAGAAGATCAATTAGGATTCTGCTGTGGAGTTTAAATTAGAACCTTTAAATGTTTGTGTAAATTGGCAGCATATATTACGTTTTATATAGCAGGAGGAGCATCAGCAGCATCAGCAGCAGGAGCAACAGCAGCTTCACTGAATGAATTACCAGAATATTTATACAATTGGCACAAGATCAACTCCTAACCATTAAATTTATCCTTTATTTTCTTCTAATCATTCAGAAAACAATTATTTTCTTTCCTTTTCCAGGAATTTACATTATTTGCCAAATGTTTCCTATTCAAACAGAACTTCTTTTTTTTTTTTAGCATTTTGTGTCTATTGAATTTGGAATTAATAAAAAGGAAAAAAATCCCTATTTGTCTTAATTTTTTTTAGATGAGGCTTGATAATTTGTATTATTTGGATTTTTCGGACTGTTATCCTCATCTTTATTGTTATATACACAACATTTTGGCCAATGTGCCCTCCGGCCTTCTTTAGGCGTGTCTTGTTATTTTTTTTTTTTTTAGATGAGGCTTGATAATTTGTATTATTCGGATTTTACATAGTGACCTTTCCCGTGGCTACATATAATATTCCAACAAAGAAGTTATGAGGTGTAACAAACATAGACTTTAATATTTGGGCACATAGAAATACATTTAACCAGGAATACCTATACACATTAAAAGGTATACAAAAAGAGATACCTAATGGACACATATTGAGACAAGGTACTAGAGGTGTATAAAGAAAGTAGGATTTCGTTCTGTAGAAATAAAGGTGAGTCCATGAAGTAATGTCACTTACTTAGGCTGGGGGGCAAATCCCCCCACATAAAAGGTATAGACGCAAATGTCTAACCCATATGTCCTGTTTTTTGTCTCGGGGAAAAGAGAATTCAAACTCCCCACTTTCCTGATTAGATAGTCAGGAACGCTTAGCGGTCAAAACCATGAAACAAGGGAAGATAACTCTTCCAGACCAACCAGGGGCAGACAATCGCTACACTGCTATAGGGAAAAACTGTGCATTTTACCAGATCACGTCGGGTTCACCAATTTATAAGAGGTTCACAGAGTATGAACTTCAGTTCTTATAAAGCATTAGGTTACTTAAAAGAAAAGTACCTCAACGCGGAATACTTCAGTAGGACACCTACAAAGTTAGTTACATTTATACAACATTTATTTTAACATATATTGGGGAACGAAGTTCCCCAGGCTATACAATGTCACAAGTGTCCAAACATACGTAGAGAGGCAAAATAGGTGGAAACCACATACTGTATGTGGGGTCTGTACCGTATGGTAGGCGCCATGTGTGAGCTGGAGAGAGGTGACCAACACGTCCGTACTTGTCCAGTAGCTTCAGCCAAAGACAGTGATCTTCTTGGGTTCCTGCGTCACGTGACCCAAAAAAGGAACTCCTGACACAGGAAATTACCCAAACCATGTGACAAGGGAGACTACTCCATTTAGTCCCTTACCGGACTACTAACACAAAAATTCTTTATAGGACGATTTCCCTCCAGAAGTTTTGGAACTGCTTCTAGTCTGGGTGGAAGTCACGTTGCTTCTTGGGAAATTTAATAGAACTCAAATTACGGTGTGTCAACCCACCAGTCTTTGTATAGTTATTTCCCTTAGACTGTCTAAATAAGGTATTCACGACGTACCCCACGTGTATGGGTTAGGCACAAGGCCCTATTAATGTGGGACCACCCACGAACCGAAGCTCATGGGAGGCAGGTACAAAAAATACGTTGATCCCGTCGGCATTCCCCCTCAAGATGGGGCGCCTCAGGTACCGAGCAATAAACCCAGCCCTGTTCCTTCAAATCGAAGGGGCAGGTGTTGCCTGGTGGGGTGGATGGTCCCCTGGGATCAACATTGTTAGCTTTTGCGGTCTAGGACCGAAGCCACAGGACCCCCTGGTCGAATAAAAAGTTGGATCTGCGAAGCAGTCTAAAAAAATGTGATGTGAACTTGTCTAACTCAAGCGACAGCTACAAAGAGATTTTGTTGGTTTTTATTTTCTGATTTTATTTTATTTTTATTTTTGTCTGTAGATTGTGAATATGGAGATATGTCTTCGCAGTGCAAGTTTATCAACCCATCCATGTGTTACCGGAAAGACATTGAAAGACTCTGCTGTGAGACGTGTCCTACTTTAAGAAACCAACAAACTCCAGGTTCATTCATTTTCTCGCCAAATGATTTCCGTTTTACAAAAAAATCTCGGTAATTTCCGATAAATCCAACATGATCAAAGGGGAACCACTCTTGACTGATAGATTATTCATTTATTTCCCCATTAAACTAATCCTAACCCTATCCCTAAACCCTAAATACTAACCCCGTCTTCTTTGTTCCTAATAGATCAATAAATAAATAAATAATTTATCAGTTAAGAATGGTTCCCCTTTGATTATATTAGACGTATATAACAAAAATCTCTGTTACGATTCCAGTTGCCATTTTAGGCCTGTAGTTGAATGCAGTTTCACAGTTATTATTTGTGGCATAAAGTTTGATCCTTCCTTGTAGTAGAAAGATGTAGTATCAGTTCTAATCCTTGTCTGTTGCTCCTGCTGGTATTCTTTGAAGTAAAAACGTGAAGTACCAGTTCTAATACTTGTCTGTTGATCCTAGAAGTATTCCTTGAAGTAAAAAGATGCAGTATCTGTTCTAATCCTTATCTGTTGATCTGTCCTCAAAGTAGAAAGATGTAGTATAAGTTTTAATCCTTATCTGTTGATCCTTCCTTGAAGTAAAAAGAAACAGTGTCAGTCTTAATACACGTCTGCTAATCCTTCCTTGAATTAGAAAGATGTAGTATCAGTTTTAATCTTTGTCTGTTGATCCTTCCTTGAAGTAGAAAGATGTAGTATCAGTTTTAATCCTTATCTGTTGATCCTTCCTTGAAGTAGAAAGATGTAGTATCAGTTTTAATCTTTGTCTGCTAATCCTTCCTTGAATTAGAAAGATGTAGTATCAGTTTTAATCCTTATCTGTTGATCCTTCCTTGAAGTAGAAAGATGTAGTATCAGTTTAACCCTTATCTGTTAATCTGTCCTTGAAATAGAAAGATGTAGAATCAGTTTTAATCCTTGTATGTTGATTCTTCCTTGAAGTAGAAAGGTAGTATCAGTTTTAATCCTCATCTGTTGATCTGTCCTCTAAGTAGAATGATGTAGTATCAGTTTTAATCCTTGTATGTTGATCTGTCCTTGAAGTAGAAAGGTAGTATCAGTTTTAATCCTTGATTGTTGATCTGTCCTCAAAGTATAAACATGTATCAGGTTTAATCCTTGTCTGTTGATCTGTCTCCGAAGTAGTCCATCAATCAAGTAATTTTTAGGACAATTCATCTATGCCGTTAAATACATGTTTGGGCGTTTTTCATTGGCCAGCTCCTGTTCGGAAAAGTCTATAAATATAAGTTGTGGTTGTTAGTATAGATTACACCTAGAAGCTATCGAACAATTTAACCGTGTCCATTTCCTATTACACAACGCAGAACAAATTAAACTCATAAGTCAAGGGATCACTGTACTTACAAAAGCATGTACTATCACTTATATTCTACTCAACTTTTAGAGTTTTACATCATTGTATGTATTTACCCATCCCCTTAGGATTAGGGATATAGGATTTTATATGATGATAACGATCTTGCTAGGGTTAGGGTTGGAGTTAGTGTTAGGGTTAAGGTTACGGTTAGGTTTATGGTTGGGGTTGGGTTACGATTAGTGTTTAGGTTAGGGTTAGTTTTTGAGTTAGGGTTCGGGTTAGTGTTGGGTTAGAACTACGGTTAGGGTTAGGGTTAGAATCAGTTTTTGGGTTAGGGTTAGAGTTAGGGTTGGTTACGATTAGGGTTGGGTTAGGGTTAGTGTTAGTGTTAGGATTATGGTTGGGTTTGGGCTAGGGTTAGTTTTTGAGTTAGGGTTAGATTTAGGGTTGGTTATGGTTAGGGTTGGGTTATGTTTAGGGTTGGGTTTGGGTTAGGGTTAGTGTTTAGGTTAGGGTTAGTTTTTGTGTTAGGGTTAGGGTTAGAGGTGGTTAGGGGTGGGTTAGTATAAGGGTTAGGATGGGGAAGAAGAGAAGGACTTATGAATTTTTGCAAGGATTGGAACTAAGATTACCAAGTCCATTTTATATGATGATAATCATTTTGCTAGGGTTAGGGTTGGAGTTAGTGTTAGGGTTAAGGTTAACTTTAGGTTTAGTATGGGTAAGGAGAGAAGGAGTCGTGACTTTTCCAAGGATTCGAACACCACCAAGTCCACTTATTAATTACTCGTCACACCAAGACTGAAATAAATGTTTAAGGTAAAAACTAATTGTCAATGCAAGTTTATGTGAAGGGTTGGATAAGGACCTGGAGTACTGGGCGTTTTCAAGTTATGGGGTTTGAGCTTAATGGGATTAAGCTTTGGTTATTTGTGTAACATACTAAGGTGGAAAAAACAGGAATCCAATAAATTACGTGTTGTTAATAGAAGAAATATTTTTCGATGAGTCAGCACAACGCCACCTGTCGATTTCTTACTGGTAGATAGATGCCACGTGGTAAAATGTGGAAGAGAGGTAGTGAGAAGAGAAAATGAAAAGTATGTTTGGAACTAAGCAGTGACAGGGAGCAGACGCTAGGTGAGTGTCTGTCCCCCAAGGGATTTTTACTTGGGGATATAATAAATGAACTCATAAGGGAAAAAACAAAACAAAAAACAAACCAACAAGAAAGCCTCGTGTTGTTATTTAAAAACTGTGAATGGAACGAGGCAAGATATCCTCAAGCAAATCGCAAGCTGTTACAGACTCAACCAGCAAAGGATGCCAGCCAGCCCAACATCAGATTCAACAACTAGGTTCCAACCTCAATTTTTTAATCATATATGTGCTAGAAGGTGGTAGCTGAGGGTCTTAACATTACACTGCATTTAATGGTTAGGTTCTAATTCATCTCCATTATTCCCAGATCTACTCTGACTAGGAGTGGTAGTACCTGTTAGCGTCCCCATCTCTGGGCTGAATAGAAAAATGAGTTTAAAAAAGAATTGAGTTCTAAAGAAATTGAATACCCATCATGAATGAATAAAACAAGACGTCTTCGGCATAATATAATCCAACAAGGATTGACAGGCCGTAAAATCCAACCAACCACCAAGAATGAATAAAACAAAATGTCTTCGGCATAAAATAACCCAACAAGGGTTGACATGCCATAAAATTTAACCAACTACCAAGAATGAATAAAACAAAATGTCTTCGGCATAAAAAAATCCAACAAGGGTTGGCAGGCCGTAAAACCCAACCAACCACCAAGAATGAATAAAACAAAATGTCTTCGGCATAATATAACCCAACAAGGGTTAACCTTCCGTAAAATCCAACCAACCAACCAACCAACCAACCAACAACCGAATAATATTTTTGTAACTTTTTGTATTTTTTTCTTTCTTCACAGAATGTCCTTATGGTGATCATGATAGTTACCTGTGTGGAACACTTCGCTTAGACCCGTCACGTTGCTACCTGGAACAAACAAGACAAACGTGCTGCAATGCTTGTGGTCGACTCAGATTGTCAATTCCAGGTTAGGAGTTCAAGCTTCTTTCATTAATTATTAATTTTGTCACTTTGCCCGTTATAAATTTATTTCAACTAAAATTCTCATTATGAATTTACTAGCAGCGGCTACCCGACATCGCCTGGGTAGAGGGGGATTATTTAAAAAGTTAGTCCCGCAGATCCATTATTACTGAATCGTGAGTTGAATCCTCGTGGGATGCCCCGTTTAAATCCCTATGTAAAAAATAGACCTTGCATTGATCCAGCTACTCGGAAAAGAAATGGTAATGTCTACTATCTAAAATATTAAATGAAAAAAAAAAACCATGCTGTTATCATTTAAATTTTATTCTTTAATTATTTTCACGAATATAAATCAAATCTCTATAATTTTTGCTCAAAAACCAAGCCTTGATAATATTTAATGTGTATATATATTTACTTTGTCGTTAATTGTTATACTTTCGAAGTTTCCTCCGGACATACAAATTCATACAACTGCCCTTTATATATGTATAGATTTCAACTAAAATACTCATTTTGGAGAATCCCAGCCTTCTTTGACTGGGAGGTAAAAGAAGAATTTAGCTGATTAAGAGTCCATCCCACCTCTAGATAATATACATATTGACTAATCACTACCACCACCTCATATAACCACTCCCTAATACCCGCTAATACCCTTGGGAAAGGTATGAATCCAATTATCCCTCCAGCTATGGGTAAATAGCAGGGCAGACTGGGCTCTTTAACCATGGCTTGGTAACCAGTCTAGGAGAAGGAAATTTTGAATTCAAACCTGTTAAACTCCGCTTAAGAAATTGACCTTGTGTCGCATCCTCCTCGTGCGGAGGGGTTGGCATATATATATATATATAAAACCACTCCCCTTACACCAAATCATCATCATCATCATGTCGCGCAATCAGCATCCATAACAATCTCTCGCCAACCTTCTCTATCATTCGTTGTCCGATTTGTGAAGATAATTAAAAAGTAAAATTGAAATGATAACAGCATGGAATTTTTTTGCATTTAATATTTCAAATAGTAGACATTAATTTTTCTTTTCAGAATGACTGGATCAACGTAAGGTCATTTTTACGTAGGGATTTTAATGGAGCATCCTGTGAAGATCCAACTCGCGATTCAATAATAATGGATCTGAGAGACTAATTTTAACCGTCCTTCATACACAGGCGTCGCCGGGTAGCCACTTCTAGTAGCATACTCCCCATATGTAAGGAAATATTTTCTTTGAAACTCGTTAAATTTCAATTGAATTCTATTGATATTCTCTTTATGACATTCCTAATGAATAGTGCGCTCCATACTACTGGCCTTGTGCCACATATAAGCTTAGTAAATAACTAATGAAGATCATTTTTAGTGAGTTCGATCCTCACTAGGTGCCCCATACTTCTGGCCTTGTGCCACATCTAAGCTAAGCTTAATAAATAACATGGGCACGACACATAGTGTAATGGTTAGTAAGCCAGATTCATAGACCATTGATACTGAATGTTTCTCACTAGTCACCCCATACTTCTGGCCCTTGCCACATCTAAACTAAGCTTAGTAAATAACATGGGCACCACACGTATGTTAGCCAGCTAGATTCACAGACCATTGATACTGAGTTTTCTAAATAAGTGCCCCATACAATTGGCCTTGTGCCACATCTAAGCAAAACTTAGTAAACAACTAATGAAGTTAATTTTCTATTTATCATTTTATTACAGCTTCATGATATAATTGTTAATTTTTTTTTATTATCGATATGTTAATACTCTTGTTCTTTAAAAGTGCGACTGTTATCATCGTGTAACACCGGTTAAAAATGAGACCGTCCAAATCGCCCAAGATGAAATGCAAAAATGTAAATCCAGATAATCTGGTGCCGCTTATCCACCGAATTCTTATTTCTTATGAGTGTCGTCACCTCAGCTAAGTAATGGACGATTCCGTTTTTATTAAGAAAGAAAGAAAGGGAAGAAAAAGGACATGCTATACAAAAAAAATATAAGAAGAAATAAAGAAAGAGAGCGGGAGATAGGTTGAGAGAGAGAGAGAGAGAGAGAGAGAGAGAGAGAGAGAGAGAGAGAGAGAGAGAGAGGGGGGGGGGCGTGTGGAACCGATAACGTTAATCTGGTTCAATCGAACAAAATTAAAAGATTAAAAGAAGGAAAGAAAGAAAAAAAAAAGAGTGCGAGAGAGTTAAATCAAGATTATTATACTTTTTACAAATTGAACTATTCAGCTCTTAAGTAAACAAATCAAACGTTGTAATAATTAAATTATCATACTGTGGTATCTCCACAGGTCCTGCTAATCAAGATTATTATACTTTTAACAAATCGAACTATTTAGCAATAGCTCTTAAGTAAACAAATCAAACGTCGTACTAATTAAATTATAAATAGGGTCGGTATTGAAACTGGAATCGTGAGCTTCCTAGGTAGACCTAGTCCAGTGAGTCTATCCTCTTTTCACTAGCGTTAGACCAAGGAGATTGTTTTTACGTCTGAAGTAGAACGCCAATCGTGTGCTTCCTAGGCGGACGCTAGCTCAGGTTAAAAGTATGATAAGGGTAAGCTCGAAATATTTTCGACCATTTTTTCTGATGCGGGTATCATTGGGGAACGAGAAACATTTTTGTAAATAATTCTACTGGTTTAATTTCAGGTTGTACATATGGTGATCACCGAATAGCGTTTAACACCCCAATCGGCGCCTTTGGTTGTGAACAGTTCATTCGTATTTACGGCACAGCAGAATGCAAGAACCCAACAATCAGAACTCGTTGCTGTGCGTCTTGTTACGGCATCCAATAGAGAGGAAGTTACCGAATATACGCCGGATGCTACGACATATTTCTTTATTTGTTTTTTGTTTTATTTTTATTTTATTTTATTTTTTACTTTAGGAAAACCTTTATTATTATTATTATTCACACCAGCGTTAGCTAATGATAATTCACTGGAGTCTAAGTGACAACAAGTCTCCTCCGGTCTCCAGGACTCTTCTGAGTATTCTAGAGGATTGCAGTAATGCAGGTGTCGAGATGTTCTCAATTCTTCCGCTGATTTCCAGATTCTTCAATCTTTTTTCCAAGCTTTTTGGGACCGTTCCAACTGCACCAACTACAATTGGTATCACTTTGACCATCATATTCCACAGCTTTTTCTTTTATTATTATTATTATTATTATTATTATTATTATTATTATTATTATTATTATTTACTCCTTTTGAGTTCTCACATCAGCATTAGCTGATGGTATTTCACTGGAATCTGAGTGACAACAAGTCTCCTCAGGTCTCCAGGACTTTTCTGAGTATTCTGTCAGATTGCAGCAGTGCAGTATTCTGGATGGTCTCAATCTTTCCTCTGATGTCCAGATTTTCCAATCCCTTTCCCAATCCTTTTGGGATCGTTCCAAGTGCACCAACTACAATTGGTATCACTTTCACTTTCATATTCCATAACTTTTTCAGTTCTCTGGCAAGGTCCAGATATTTGTCCATTTTTTAATTTTCCTTTAGCTTCACCCTGTGATCTGCTGAAACCGCAAAATTAACCCGCCTAAGCAGGCGGTTTACGGAAGGCAGAGTGACAACATGTCTCCTCAGGTGTCCAGGACTCTTCTAAGTATTCTAGCCGATTTTAACGATGCTGTTGTTTGGGTGGTCTCGATTCTTCCTCTGATTTCCAGTTCACCCAGACTCTTTTCCAAACATTTGGAGACTGTTCCAAGGGCACCAATTATAATTAGTTCGACCTTTACCTTCATGTTCCATAGTTTTTTCAGTTCTCTAGCAAGATCTAAGTATTTGTTTCTTATTATTAAAGATTGCTGTTATTTTCTGTGTGAATTATTCTAATATATGATTTCATATACAAACTTTTGCTGAGTTAGAAATAAAAATAAAAACAGATTTAGTGTACCGTTGTATAATGCACCATGACATCTAAAAATGCACAAAGCACTTACATATTCTCAAAGGCATCAGCCCCCCCCCTCTCTCTCTCTAGTGTTATATTTGAAATGCTGGGCGTATTTATCTTTTTACCTCTTTATTCTTCCTCCTATCATATTTCCCTCTATCTCTCTCTACCAATTTCTCTCTCTCTCTCTCACTCTCTCTCTCTCTCTCTCTCTCTCTCTCTCTCTCTCTCTCTCTCTCTCTCTCTCTATATATATATGTAGGGCCTACATGAGTCAGACACTATCTACCTAGGTTTCACCCGAATGGTTCTTCGGGATAATTCTGAATTATCCTGAAGAACCATTCGGGTGAAACCTAGGTAGATAGTGTCTGACTCATATAGGTCCTTATTATCATGCTCTCCTTGATGTATTGAGCACTTTTTACATATACAACTTGGAAAACTCCCCCGGTGTTTTTTCTTCTGGCCACTACATATGGTACTGATGATTATTTTCAGAAAGTACGGATGTGCTGGTCTTTTCTTGTCTTTTTTTTTAAAATTTCCCAGATGTCAGTTTGAAATTTTTATCTTTATTTTGAAAAAACTGAATTATCTGGGTTTTTTCCACACCGGTAGAGTTTAGAAGTAAAAAATAGTATATATATATATATATATATATATATATATATATATATATATATGTGTGTGTGTGTGTGTGTGTGTGTGTGTGTGTGTGTGTCTTTTTGATAAACTAGGAGGAGCCTATTGCTCAAAAGAGACCTAGTCTTTTTTTTTCTAGCTTCTTGGCGACTGTTTCCAGTGCTCCAAATGCTATTGATATAACCTTCACTTTCATGCTTCACAGCATGTTTTTAGTCCTCCGGCAAGGTCCGGGTATTTGTCCAGCTTCTCTCCTTCTTTCACTTTCATACTGTTGACCCCTGGAACAGCATAATCCACTAGATGACAAGTTCTTTTCTTCTTATCAATTAAAACTAGGTATAGTCTTCTGGCCTGGATTGGGTAATCCGTATCCTCAGATAAACTCATGCATTTCATTCATTATGAAATATTCTGGTTTTGACATGTATTTGAGTATTAATAAAATATTACATGTATTTTCGACAGTATTCAATATTGTTTTATTCTCTTTCTGAGTTGGAGTACCCGTTAGGGTATAACGTATGGGTTAATTAAAAAAATGGGTTTTTAAAAAAAATTGTTTAAAATTTAGTTAAAATTTTTTTTAATACCCATCAAGAACGAATAAAACAAAACGTCTTCGACATAAAATAAACCCGGAAAAGCCAACCAACCAACCAACAAACCAACCACAGTTCATAGAAAGGGTTGCATCTACTTTAATAAAATCTTCCATGTATTCAACATTGTTTTATTCTTTTTCTGGGTTTGTTTTGTTTTGTTTTACGGCATATCATTTCATCATCATTGGCAATTCAGTCTCGAAAGACTATGTTAAAAGTTTTTGTGTGCCCCTGTTTTGTTTTGTTTTACGGCATATCAACCTCTCTCTATATATAAGAGGTGCGTGGTCTAATGGTTAGAGTCATAGGAAATGGACAAGTCGATCCGAGTTCAATTCTTGGACGAAGCTGTTTGCATTTCACATGGCGCTAATACCCTTGGGAAAGGTATGAATTCAATTCTCCCTCCTATGAGTAAATAGCAGGACAGTCAGGGCTCTTTAACCATGGCTAGGTAACCAGTATAGGAGAAGGAAAACTCTGAATTCAAACCTGTTAGACTCCGCTTAAGAAATTGACCTTGTGTCGCATTCTGCTCATGCGGAGGGTTGATATATATATATATATATATATATATATATATATATATATATATAAAATTGTGTTATATTAGGTGATATAAATTGTTAGTAGATATTAAAATGCGAATTTGTCTCCATTTTGACCATGTATATGCTATATATGTTAAAATTATGTGTATGCTTCGAAATTAGTTAATCAAGAATAAATGTTTTTAAGAATTTTTTTAATATTCTTTCATTAAAAAAATGTTTATTAAAAACAATTATTACCAATATTGCACTTGTATGAAGTATGAATTAAATATATATGAGTTTTTAAAGATTTTCAATTGAGAAATCAAACAACTTTTGACTTACCTTCCTTAGCTGAGATAATCACCTTTTATTTCATAAAAAAAATTTTCCTATTTAGCTTAATGACACAAATTTCATACTAAAATATACCTTCCTTTAAGGATTACGTTCTGTTTGAAAAATATCCATTTTAATTGGATCTAATTAATTGTAATTAGCAATTAAGTAAAAAAAAACTGACACGTCCCTCACTGTCATTCTGCATATCACTTTCACCCTCTCTCTCTATATATTTGATTACCTCTTCCTTATATATTGTTAGTCCCTCTAAGTGAGTAAGAGTAAGCTGAAAAAATGACATTTTGGGGGCACATTTGAAGCCCCATATCTCCCCCAATTCTCAACAGAACTAAAGCCATCTTTTACTATGTGATACTCCTCATCGAACTCTATCAAAAAATCATATTAGTTTGGAACTTTTTGTACACGAAAATGGCCATTTTGCCCACTCTCAGGGGCGTTATCAGGTCTCAAATTTTCACCAAGATACGTAGACTTATAATGGCTAAAGTATTAGAGGGCGGGAAAAGCGCCACCAGATAGTACTAGAGGGTGGTATGAGCGCCACGAGACAGTATTAGAGGGTGGCAAGAGAGCCACCAGGTAGTATTAGAGGGTGGCAAAAGAGCCAGCAGACAGTATTAGAGGGGAGCAAGAGAGCCACTAGACAGAATTTGAGGGCAGCAAAAGAGCCACCAGACAGTATTAGAAGGCGGCAAGTGAAAATTGTCCACCAGCTTCTCTTTCTCTTTCTCTTCTTCTTTCTCTTTTTCTTCCTCTTCTTCTTTTTCGTCTTCTTTCACTTCCTCTTCTGCTCTCTCGACACTGTTACTGAAGAACAAAAATGCAGTGTGTCGTTTAGGCCAAAATAGGTCGCTTTTATAGTCAAATAAAAGTTGCAATGCAATGTAGTCACCCATAATTCCTCACAACCTATATAAAAAGTCCATTCTGCCCCCTCCAATTTCTTGACACTTCTTACTCAGAGTGGGCATAATGGCGTATCACATTCCTTCTTCCCCCAACCACATTCCTTTCCTTGCCAGGGACAGTTTCGCAGGCCAGGCATCTAGGACACTTTGAGTCAGGTAAGTTCGACTCGTTACTACATCCCCCTCTGATATCGTGATCACAAAAAGTGCAACTGTGAGCAGGACGTTTTCGACGCGTGCTTCTCCTGAGGAGGACGGGGTCGGGTTGATTATCCTGGCGATCGCAACGAACGGTGACAGTGGGATCGCTTGGCAATACCGGGCTGTCTGTGGGTGTCTCGTCGTCGGACGACCCTTGCCTAGTTCTCAGGCGAGTAACACTGGTTTGCCCTTTTCGTTGATCGCAATGCTCTCTAGTGTCAGTCTTCCCTCTTCCGATGGCGCAGGGATGATGTCCCAGACTCGGCTCGTCTATAGATGATTCATCTGAAGAATCACTGGCAGTGAATGATTTTCATGGACCAGCTTCATACTTTCCTCAGAGGAGCTCTCATCTTCGGGAGAGTGCGGCTTTGAACAGGGGCGCAAGTGTCTGATGTGGCGTGGAGTCCCATGAATTACTACAGATTGCTGACTGTTGACTCCAGTCACTCGACCTACTTTGAATCGTGTGGTACATCTGCCGTTCGGGACCCTAACCCAAACATGGTCACCCACTTTGTACGTCCCCTGTTCATGTTGAGATTCGGATGGGAGGACGGCATTAATCCCCTTGACTCTGACATGATAGTTGTGTATCCGATTGGCTGGTGCTGAAGAAGACGAAACATCGTCTTTGGGCGTTACATTATGCCAGTACACAGCATCTTGTATGGTACACTGCTTCCTGGCCGCAATTGTTTTTATCGTCCGGTGACACCGTTCAACGATTCCGTTCCCGAACGGCGCGTATGCACATCGGAGACGCAACCGTACTCCCCAATCTTCCAGGAAGTTTCGAAAACTAAACTTAAGATGGCTTAATATGCTGAAGGAAGGAGCAGAACCGCCTACGTGCGCCACCCTGATGGGCCAGTTAACCAACGAGGAGATCCGCGCCATACATGAAAAGAGCGGACACCCTGGCGTTCGGCGCACAACTTACTTCGTCCGAAGAGTGTTTCCCGCAATCACCAAGTCAATGGTCAGGATGGCCATACGAGACTGTGAGGAGTGTTGTGCGTTGGACCCTGCCCCAATACGGTGGAAGAAGGGCAAACTCGAGTTGGACAAGAACTGGTGGCGATTGGGCATGGATGTAACCCATTACGACGGCAGTCATTTCCTATCATTGACAGAATGTGGCCCAACGCGTTTCACCGTGTGGCGCCCATTAGTGCGGCAAGATGCATTGTCAGTTATACGACAACTGAAATCAGTCTTTTGTGAGCGCGGTGCCCCCGTTGAGATACTGACAGACAACGCCCCGACTTTCTGCAGTCGAGACTTTCGGGACTTCGCGGCCGAATGGGGAGTGCGAGTGCGGTACAGAGGCGCATACACCCCGGAGGGTAACAGGATAGCGGAACGGTGTCACCGCACCGTTAAAAGAATAGCAGCCAGGACGCAGTGCTCCATCCAGGAGGCTGTGTACTGGTACAACGTCATACCCAGAGACGATATAACAATGTCAACTGCGCCAGCCAACGGTATATACAGTTACGAGCAGCGGATAAAGGGAATAGACCAAGTGTCGGAGATTCCGAGAGATACGAAGGAACCGCGATAGGTGATCTCGTCTGGGTCAAACCCCCAAACGTACGATGTACTACCAGATTTGGTAGAGGACGAGTTGACGGAATGATCAGCTCCCACACCGTCCAGGTCAATAGCGTGCCACGCCATGTGAGGGATCTTCGCCCACGGCGAGAATCTACTGCTTCAGGAGAAAGCCATCAAGAGATGTCCTCTAGAAGTGAATCGGAGACACCGATGCTGTACGTGAGGCGGTCAGAAGACTCGCTTCCTGTATCAGAAGATGCAGGGACAGACCCAGACGACAGCGGTGATGACACCGGGAATGACTCTAATCCGCACGATATCGACGCGGAAATGTTGCCACCTGAGGAGCCCCCTCCTCTCCGAAGAAGTACTCGTCGAAGGCGGTCGCCCCCTCACTGCCATGTGTGTGATCATGAGATCAGGGGGCAGTGTAATGAACAAGCTTACTTACCTCCGGCGAAACGCATCTGCTTAGCTTGTCAGGTTCTGCCTGAATTAAGCTGAAGAAGCATGGTCGCCGTTGACGAGCAAATTTGTAAGGTGTGGTCTCGTTCTGTCTCGTTCGTGGAGTGAGCGTGGCGTCGCCCATGCAAATTACGCCGATGATATAAAAGGAGCTCATTTATTTGCCAGGGCGGCAGCAATCTAGTCACGAAGAACGAGGTGTGAGAGTGAAGTTACTGCTACGAGAAGACACACATACTCTTCAATCAGCTGCGAGAGTGTGTGGAGCCTCCTCCTAACCAGCATCTCTGCGGCCGCTTTCGTTCGTACCCCTGACCTACCGCTCAAACTGTTCTTGAGCCAATGGTACGTACACAATGAGTCAGTTTTTAGGTAAAGTACCTTGGCCTGCCATTGAAGGGCAAGGCTGACACCCTTCACCACCGGATCGAGCTCGGCCAAATTTATATGCTGGGAGTCATTGTCCGGGTGCAGCCAGCACGCATCTTCGATCACGGCTCCGTTGTCTTCCAATAACACCCCCGTAGCAAGCGAGCTTGCGTCAACCCACAAATCCATCTCCAGGCTGGCGGTGCACCATTTTCCTTTAACTGGATCATTCCGCTTAACCCGGGCAACTGTCTCTCGTATCATCATCTCCAGCAGAGGATCGGTAAGCGCAGTATCCCAACTGTCGGATACTGCATTTGCCCGACGCTTGATGAATCTAGCAGCCACTATGAGCCAGCCACAGACAGGAAAATTGGCCACAAGTCTCCCGCACAGGGAAAATGTGTTTCTTCGTGTAATAACATGGGGAACATCGGGAACTTCACTCCCCCGCTTCCAACTGAGGATACCATTTTCCCCTCAAATCTGCAGACCAAGGACTTTGGCACCATCCTGCAGTCGCTCTGGATCCTTACAAATTAAGCCGTATTCAGACAGGTGCGTCCTCGCCCGAGCTGTCGACACTAAATCTTCATTAATGAAAATGTTGTCGATGTACGTCGACGTGGCGCTCTTGATAGTCAGGTCTCGGGACATAACGGCTTCGACAATAGATTTCATGATGAGAGGCACCACATTGAGACGAAACCCAGCCGGGTGAGGCAACACATTTGCTCCCTGAATATCACAGTCTGATATGGACACAGAGATTCGTCAATGCAAACTTGAAATCAAGCAAAATCGTTTCAAATCGTTTCAAAATCGTTTCAAATCAAGCAGTGGTACATTCGCACCTTTCTTACGCCATTCTCTCAACGTGGCCGCACATACATCAGCATTAGCCGTAAATGCATCGACATGCTCATTCAGCTCTCTGTAGTCCATGACCGGACATACTTTACGCTTGTTATGCTGAATCAAGGCCATTAACGGTACCAGCTCTTTAGGTGGACCAAGTCTCTCTTCGGGGTAAGGCAGCAACCAGCCATTTTCTATCCAATCACGAAGTTCGGCTTCGTAGCTCTTTCTGTTTGGGAAGTTGGTACTCCAGTACCTTATTGCACAGAAGCTCTGGAGCTCGTCACCCAGACCATTTCCATTTAGCAATACAACGATTCTGTTCTTCATCATAATCCACATTGAAATCCGACTCATCAAGTTGGATTGCTGCGCATACGTCTGTCGTTCGCCCACCGAAGCTCACTGTTCCAGCTTGCGTGATGGTCATGCCGCCAAAAGATGGCGTCATTCCCCAGTATGAGGTCAAACCCCAACAACCGCGTATTTACAACTAGGGCATCAACGTATGCAGACTCAGTGCTGTTTACACAGAGCTGAATTCGGCTTCGCCCGCGGCACTTTATTGTTTTTCCATCCGCTGTTAGCATCCTAGCCTGTCCGAGCCTCCAGACATGGCACACAAATCTGGTGACCAACGTCCGCGTACATCCAGTGTCTACTAGGGCTATACATTTCCTCCCGTTAACATGTACGTCAACTGTTGGCAGTGCCTCATGTCTTCTTTCCCTGGGGAGCAAGCTGACGCTGATTACTTCTCCCCTGCAGCGTTTCCCGGACACTCCGAAGCAATGTGTCCGGTCTTCTTACACCGGAAACATCGAATCGTCCGTGGCAACTGAGATGGTCGTTCAGGGGCTGTGCATAGGCGTCCTAGCAAGCAATCTCTGGACAAATGGTTGGGATCGGAGCACTTGTAACAAACAATTTCGTTCTTCCAGGTCCCAGCTGGCATGGAAGCAGGTTAAGCGGCAGCAACGATTTCTTCGCGCTGTTCAGTGTTGGCCATAATGGCCCGTACCCGGTCCACAAGTTCACCCATTGTCATATCGTCCATGCGCAATGACGCTCGCAGCAACCGACGTACGTACTGCGGCAACAAACGCACAGATCATTTGTCGCTCCCCGACAATCTGATCCAGTCGCGGCAGGTCCGCCAAATACTCGTTTATTGACTCCTCGGGTCGAAGTCGCCGCGCCAAAAATCGATCATACGCACTGAACGAGTCAGGGAGGTAGGCTATAAGAGCCTGCTTTATGCACTGACAATTGAATGAGACACCTCTATATCTTCGAACTGGATGACTCTAGGGTTATGAAATCAATGTCAGACATCACCATGGAACAAAGGCCGACTGATTGGGTGGCGACCCTCTCCGACTGGGAAGCCAGTGTCACGGAATAGCGGTAGAGTAGGGTGTGGTGGGGCAAAGTGAGACACCTCAATATCTTTGCATTGGATGGCTCTAAGGTTTTGAAACCAATGTCAGACGTCACCATGGACCGAGGGCCGACTAATTGGGTGCCGACCCTCTTCGACTGGGAAGCCAGTGTCACAGAATAGCGGTAGCGTAGGGTTAGGGGGGTAATTTGAGAAACCTCTATATCTTCGGATTGGATGACTAGGGTTATGAAACCAATGTCAGACGTTACCATGGACCAAGGGCCGACTTATTGGGTGGCGACCCTCTCCGACTGGGAAGCCTGTGTCACGGAATATTGGTAGCATAGGGTTGGGTGGGGCAAAGTGAGACACCTCTATATCTGTGCACTGGATGGCTCTAGAGTTATGAAATCAATGTCAGACGTCACCATGGACCAAGGGCCGACTTATTGGGTGGCGACCCTCTCCGACTGGGAAGCCAGTGTCACAGAATAGCGGTAGCGTAAGATGGGCTGGGGCAAAGTGAGACACCTCTATATCTTTGTACTGGATGGCTCTATGGTTATGAAATCAATGTCAGACGTCACCATGGACCAAAAGCCAACTAATTGGGTGGCGACCCTCTCCGACTGGGAGGCCAGTGTCACGGAATAGCGGTAGCGTAGGGTGGATGGGGCAAAGTGAGACACCTCTATATCTTTGCACTGGATGGCTCTAGGGTTATGAAATCAATGTCAGACGTCACCATCGACCAAGTGCCGACTAATTGGGTGGCGACCCTCTCCGACTGAGAAGCCAGTGTCACGGAATATCGGTAGCGTAGGATGTGGTGGAGCAAAGTGAGACACCTCAACATCTTTGCACTGGATGGCTCTATGATTATGAAACCAATGTCAGACGTCACCATGGACCAAGTGCCGACTAATTGGGTGGCGACGCTCTCCGACTGGGAAACCAGTGTCACGGAATAGCGGTAGCGTAGGATTGGATGGGGCAAAGTGAGACACCTCTATATCTTTGCACTTGATGGCTCTAGGGTTATGAAATCAATGTCAGACGTCACCATGGACCAAGGGCCGACTAATTGAGTGGCGACCCTCTCCGACTGGGAAACCAGTGTCACCGAATAGCAGTAGCGTATGGTTGGGCGGGCAAAGTGAGACACCTCTATATCTTTGCAGTGGATGGCTCTAGGGTTATGAAACCAATGTCAGACGTCACCATGGACCAAGGGCCGACTAACTTGGTGGCGACCCTCTCCGACTCGAAATTCAGTGTCACTGTATAGCGGTAGCGTAGGGTTGGGTGCGGCAAAGTGAGACACCTCTATATCTTTGCACTGGATGGCTCTAGGATAATGAAATCAATGTCAGACGTCACCATGGACCAAAGCCAACTAATTGGGTGGCGACCCTCTCCGACTGGGAAGCCAGTGTCACAGAATATCGGTAGCGTAGGGTGTGGTGGGGCAAAGTGAAACAGCACTATATCTTTGCACTGGATGGCTCTAGGGTTTTGAAACCAATGTCAGACGTCACCATGGACCAAGGGCCAACTAATTGGGTGGCGACCCTCTCCGACTGGGAAGCCAGTGTCACGGAATAGCGGTAGCGTAGGGTTGGATGGGGCAAAGTGAGACACCTCTATATCTTTGCACTGGATGGCTCTAGGGTTATAGAGCCAGATATCTAACAAGGATTCGAAGAAAAACCCCAAGACGACACCCCTATGTTACATGTTTGACTTAGGTTCTAAGATTAGTGCATCCTTTTCGTGGTATGTCCCAATTATTTCCATCAGTCTTTCCAGTGTCAGGCAGTTTTCTTCTCTAAATAGTCTGGCTTTTAAATCCTTATCTTTAATATGGAGGAGAACTTTGTCTCTGACCAAGTTATCGGCATCTTCTTTAAAATTGCATGGCTTGACCAGTACTTTTAGGCGGCTAACGAAATTGTTCACCGTCTATTCACTTTTCGCTTCCATTTAAAAAAAATTAGTGCGAGCTTTCGGTATATTTTCTTTAAGGGAGAAATACTTGTCAAACAAGCTAATTGCCACTTTGTATGCGTCCCTTTTTTTTGTGCCGGGACTTGCTGCCTCTTGTTCCCTCTTTTCCTGTTCCGTAAAATTTCACGAAGGCATGGTACTCCTGTTACGAGTAACACTCCTCGTTTTTGTTCGGCATTAGACACAAATGTTGCTGTGATATAGATTTCGAGATCTATTTACCAGTCCTCATATTTTCTGTGTAGTATTTATGGTTCGCCAACGGTATCGAGGGGTCCTGGTGTGTCTAATCCTCCTAATGGAATGATTTTAGACATTTTTTTTTAATTCGACAAGGAACAAAAATTTCAATAACAAAAGTTTCAAACAAAGTAGTAAATTATTTTATTCCTGTGCTTTAGTTGTTTAATTTCAGTTATTAAAGTTGTAGCGTAGGCAGGAATTTAGCACTTACTTGAAAGTACTTTTTTTGTACCCGTGGTAGTCTAACGGCCGCTTTTTCTTTTTGTTTAAAAATTTCCTAAACGGATTTTTCTTTGGTAATTTCTGACCTTGTTTGTCCGAATTATAGTTATCTCATTCGTCGCCAGTTATAAAGAAGTTAACTCACGTTTAACGTTTTATAAACATGTTTTATTACGGGAATATTTACACTTGAGGTCCGTGTGACTGTATGTCCACGTTAGTAGTGAAGTTCCTATTTTCGGGATCTCGCCCTATGAGATTTCCCCTAAACTCGCCAGGTCGAGATGTTAGGATACTACACGTTCGGAAAATTAAAACATATTACAGGTTGACCCAGAAAAACCAGAACCCAAATTATTTATTTAGTTTCCCATTAAACTAACCCTAAACCCCAAACCTAAACTTCAACCCTAACCATAATCCCCAACCCTAAACCCCCTAATTAAAGTTTACAGTTTTATTACAAAATTTGTGGGTACTTTTTTTTTCTGGATCACCCTAATTTTCCAACAGATTTGCACCTTTAGACTAAATTTTAATATTAATTTTTTTCTTTTTTTACTAAGCTGTTTGTTTTGGGTTTTTTTTTGTTTTTTAATCATTAGGACATTTTAAAATGTTTCTTCTTTCGAATGCACAAAAAAATTTCAAGATAATATTTTAAGATAAAAAAAAAGAATATTCTAAAAATTGTTGAAAACAAATAATCAGTTATTGAATGAATATGCACAAGAAAAAATGTCAATAAGAGTTAGCCATACTTTTAGTGGTATAATCGTAAAAGGGAAATAAAATGTAACTTTTCTGTCTAAATTACGGCCTGAAAATTACCCTTTCGCATGTAATACGGATAGGTTGATTTATTTTTTAAGATAACGATGTAATCTTTCGAAAGCGGATAATTTGATCATTGAATTAACTTTGTTTTTCTTTATAACAACCCAGTACGATCTTTAGGTACCACCAAACCGTTTATGCCATCTTGAATAAAACGGAAATAGATATTTCCGAACTTTGTTTATTAAAAATCTGGTAAAAAAAAGATCGTACAGGGTTGTTACAAAGAACAATAGTTAATTCAAAGATCAAATTATCCGATTGGGAAAAATTACATCGTTATCTTAAAAAATAAACAAACCTATCCATATTACGTGCAAAAGGGTAATTTTCAGGCCGCGATTTAGAGAGAAAGAAATACATATTATTACCCTCTTACGGTTATGCATCTAAGTACGGATGGGTGTAATGGACAAATTTTTTCTTTTAAAATGAATAAAATCTTTAAAAACTTTAATATTACAATTTAAAATGAATAAAATCTTTAAAAACTTTAATATTACAATTTACTATGAATAAAAACTTGAAAAAATTTAATCTTAAAATTTCGCAGTGAAATTGACGTTAAAAAATGTCTTCGGTCTTAGTATTGATTCTTAAAATCGAAAATAAATAGAAAATCTGAATATTTTTTCTAAGAAAAAAACTGATAAAACAATCATTCAATATATTATTTTTATTCTAATTGATCGTAAAAGTTAAATAAAATAATTTTTTACGCTCAGAAAAACAAACTTTAGTTACCGAGAAGCGTCTCGTCATATGTCGATTTTGCTCTTCGGTATATTCTAAGAATCATACATTACTATTCAACAATAAAAATTACAAATTCTTTTAAAAATATTAATCGAGCACGGATCGGACCAACTTTTAGTTCACCTGAATTCTAAAATTCATATTTTTAAATATCCGTGAAAAATTCGATTTTTTTCCGCAGAAAAAAAAAATTCAATTTATTTCACGCAGAAAATAAAAATATTTAATCACACAAAAGATTGAAAATCTCGTAAAAATTAATTTCTTGAAAAAAATTTTTTTCTGACAATTTAATAGAATATAGTACATACCAATTACATAAGCAAAAAAAAGTTTTCAAATATTAATATTTATAAAAATTAATGGTTATAAGATGGGGTGAGCAGAAGAGAAAATGCGGAAAGACATTAAGGAACGAGAGTACAACGAAATCAAAATGCAACAGGTTTAATATGTAAATGCACATAAAAAGGTACAACAAGAGAAGAAAGTTCTGGTTTAATTCGGACAAGCTTCGCGAGGTTTAATAACTTCTTTTAGAAGCTAGCGGCACCTCCTCGTTTAGGTATAAGTGTTGAGTTAGCCATATCGTGGAATAAAGAAATGTTAGGTGAGAGTAGACGAAGGAATAAACAACACGTCCGTTGCCTTGGAAAGAAGAATTGAAAAGAATTTTATTTCACCAAGAAGAAGAGCTACTCAAGGTAGATAACTGCTTGGGTTATCGAACTTGATGTACAATTCTAACACCCTCCTATGCTCTCATATTAATAATTTGTTTATTCCCATAAATATGAGAGCACAATACAAAAGTATTTTTAGAGTCCAAACAAAAGTCCTTTGAATCTGTCTTTATATCTTTCTGATCCATCAGGGTTTTGCTTTATGGTGTAGGCCCATCTGCTCCCAATTGTCTTTTTGTTTTCGGGTAAATGCGTCAATTCGAAAACATTATTTTCTTTTAAGGATTTTATCTCCTCATTCATTGCTTCGGTCCAGTAAGGCGCTTTTGGTGAGTTTAGTGCCTCTTTATAGGTCCGGGGTATGTTACAAGTGATTTTGTAACAATAATCAATATTGATTAATGCTTGGTCACTGTCATCCTCAGAATTCGTGATATAATCATTTAGGTATTGAGGTGTTTTTCTTTCTCTCCTGGGGTAATGCCGAAATTTTTCATTTTCCTCGGTATGTGTGTCCTCCCGTGAATCAGTTTCAAGTTGTGGGTCTTGGTTTGGGTCCACGATGGATTTCTGCGGAATACGCTTTCTTTGGGCGAAATCATCATCACCATCGTCATCATCATTGGTTAAAGTTTGAGTCTGCTGGCTCGTCATGTTGCTAGTAAATTGTACTAGCCTGTGTTTGAGAATTTTATTTTTCTCGGGGTAGAAAATCAAATATGAAGGGCTGTTCCTTTCATATCCAACGAATATCCCCTTTTTACATTTTGGATCTAGCTTTTTCTTCGGGTTGTTGTAAGCATAGCATGTTGATCCGAAAATGTGCATTTTTGATAAGTCAGGCTTCCTTCCTGTCATCATGTAGTAGGGGGTTTGTTTTAGGCGATTATTAAAACATCTATTTCTAATTATTGAAGATGTCATTACTGCATAGGTCCATAAACTTTTAGGTAGGTTATTTTCTATAATTAGGCATCTGGCCATCTCGAATAGGGTTCGCCAATTCCTTTCTGCTGTTCCATTTTGGTGTGGTGAATAAGGTGCAGATGTTTCATGTTTTATCTGGTTGCTATACAGTAATTTCCGAAAGTCACTTGATGTGAATTCCGATCCGTTATCGGATCTCAGGGTTCTTATCCTGTTATAGGGGGCAGAATCAGCGATAAATCTATTTGTGGCGGATACTGTATCTTTCTTTGATTTAAGAAAATATACAAATATTACACTGGAAAAATCATCTGTAAATGTAATGGCATACTTGTGTCCGTTTATACCGGTTGGTGTTATAGGGCCCGCTAAGTCCGTGTGTACCATTTCGAAAATTGATGTTGCACGTCTGTCGGGTTGTCTATTTCTGCTCTGAGAGAATTTTCCCTGGATGCAGGTTTCACAGTCCTTGTTGAGTGTGTCTGTATTCCCTTTTATCGTCATTCCTTCGACAACGTTTGGCAACCTTTTAATGTCGTCGTAGTTGCAATGACCGAGAATTCTGTGCCACGTGTGGATATCGTAGCAGCTCTGACAACTATCCCCCGGCTTCTTTTCTGTCGTTATCAAGTAATATAGTCTCTTGTGGACGTATATATTGAATTTAGTGCCATTCCAGGACGCCAGTTCATTTTTATTTTTCGTGAATGTTATAGTCGCCCCATTTAACGTGGCCGACTTAACAGAAAATATATCCTGTGGGTAGGAAGGTATATATAGTGCCCCCTTCAGAGTGACTATCACTTGGTTTCCATCCGTATCCACCAGGTACATCTCTGCTTCACCCCTTTTTAATGCTACTCCATTAGTTCTGCTACCGTCAGCCAACTCTATAAAATGGTTATCTGGCTGGAATGTGTCATCAAAGTTTTTGAATTTGTTGATGTTGTTTATTATGTGGGAAGTAGCTCCCGTATCCACCATGAGTCCTTTGCGTATAGTAGTTTCCTGTGACTGTTCACTTATTTTGAATGCGAACGAGTTTTCTACTGCTGCTTTGTTGACAGTGTCTCGCTTCCTGTATCGGCACGACTCCCTCACATGGGTCTTACTTTTACAGTAGTTACACCACCGTTTATTTTTATTTTGGTTGTTTGGGCATATATTTGCTAAATGGCCCTTTCCTTGACATGTAAAACATGTTATTTCTTTTGTATCCATTTTAGAAAATGTGTTCGTGAGTTTCATTACGTTATCCTCGGAGCTTTGACGGCATTTGTCCGTATCTTCGAAACTTCGGAGTTGAGTTTTAAATACCGAGAATGTTATTTCCTTACTGTTGTGCGTAATATATATTGCAAATGGATTAAATGTTTCAGGTAGTCCTTTTAATACCATTGCTATGATAAGACCGTCACTTAACGATTCACCGGCATTTCTTAATGCTGTTAATGTAGCTTCGGTTCTTATTATATAGTCTGTTACACTTTCAGTGGATTCCTTTTTAAGTGCCGTTAATGTGGTGTAGAGAGCAATAATTCTTGGTTTACTGTTGCCTGCGTAATGGCCGCGTAAAATCCCCAGGGCTTTTCTTCCGTCGTCTGGGGCTTCATTCATTACAAGTGACAGACTTCTGTCATCCAGAAATTGTACTAATTCAGCGTAGGCATCTTCGTTCCTTTCCGTATCAGTTTCATCTCCGCTTAGGTTTTTACCCAAAATGGCGTCTTTTAGACCCAACGTGCGGAGGTATCCTAAAAATTTGGTTTCCCAAATTCCATATTTGGTCTCATCTCCGTCAAATAGTAACCTGCTCACTCTATTTCCATTTTCTTTTCTGCTGGGCCCATAACCTGTTGAGTTAGCCATATCGTGGAATAAAGAAATGTTAGGTGAGAGTAGACGAAGGAATAAACAACACGTCCGTTGCCTTGGAAAGAAGAATTGAAAAGAATTTTATTTCACCAAGAAGAAGAGCTACTCAAGGTAGATAACTGCTTGGGTTATCGAACTTGATGTACAATTCTAACAATAAGCCGTAATGTTATTGTGGGGTTGTTTAAGGTATTTTAAGGTTGCAAAAGTTTAAGGGTAGCAAAAGTTTGTTCTGCTAGCAGCCTATTGACTGCAAAGGTATCAAAGTGTGAAGCTTGTCCGCTGTTGCAAATTAGTTCGTCGGCTCCCTCAGTTGTTATCCTGGTGATATTGGTAATTGGCTGTCAGCCGTCATGGGTCCCAAAAGACAGCAATCTCTCTTTAGAAGCCGGGTTTGTTAACATGGTAGAAAGGTCCGTCGTGAGTTTTACTATCAGTAACCTAGTTCGTAGGGAGAGATAGAGCAAAGCTCTTACTCAGTAAACCTAATTCGTAGGAGAGATAGAACAAAGCTGTTACCTGTAGTAGTCAGAAGGATTCACCAAGGGGAGAGAAAGGGATGCGTGAGTGCCGGTCCCCGAACTGACCCTCAGAAGGGTTACAACTAGAAAGAGAAAGAATTACTAATGGTCAGGGCTATTTATAGAGATCACCCCTGACTGTGATGATGATGGCTGCTGCTGCTACTGTGACAGTCCCCTAGGGGCATGAACAAAGCCCTCTAAGATATATTAGAAGGCGCTGGCATAAGTCCGTAGTAGTAATATAAAATTTCAATATATTGTGACATTTTTTTGCACTTTTTATTTCCGATTTCATTAATTTTTCCTAAAAAAACTATAGTTTGGTACGTTATACAATTTCATTGATATAGTTATTCAGACTCTTATCTTTATAGAGAAAAAAGTACCAAATTTTTTTTCCACGTAATTTTTTTTTAATCTCATAAAATAAAATAGGGGCGGTGATAGACCTCGTAAAAAAATATTTCCCCTAATATATTTTAGAAAAAAACTATTTCAGATGTATTTACATCCAATGGTAAACATTTATGGAAATTTTCGTGAAAATCAGACCATTAATTGATTTTTCATAGAATTTTTAAAAAATCCTCTTATCGCAACTTGTTTTTAGCTACGTTAAATTTCTGTTGACTTAACAGTGCAAAAATGAAAACATTGTTTTTCACTGATAATTTTCATTATTTTCGTAAGCTGATAAAAAATTTAAAAAATCATCAGGAGTTTGTTCAATTTTTTTTCTTTCGAATGGAAAAAATTTTTCAAGAAAATATTAATTTTTCTGCAAGTTTCATTGTGTTAAATGTAGGGGGGTTAATTGCACAGGGTCAAATTGGTGGTACCTAACGTCGATCTTTAATAGTTTTTAACGAGATTTTTCATAAACAAATTTCGGAAATATTTATTTCCGTTCTATTCAAGATGGCATAAACTGATCATGTGGCCCAATTGGAGGTACCTATTTTTCATAGACTTAAAAAAAAAATCACTTATCGTAACTTGTTTTTAGCTACGTTAAATTTCAGTTGATTTAACAGTGCAAAAATTGAAAACATTGTTTTTCAATCTTAATTTTCACTATTTCCGTAAGATGAAATTCTTTTTAAAAATCATCAGGAGTTTGTTTTATGTTTTTTCTTTAGAATGGAAAAAAAAATTTCAAGAAAATATTAATTTTTCTGTAAGTTTCATTGTGTTAAATATAGGGGGCGGGGAAATTTCACTGGGTAAAATTGGTGGTACGTAATGGTGTATACCTAACGCTCTGTCAATAAAAGGTATCGAAATAAATTTTTAAAAGGCCACAAGGTTTTTATAAGTAAAAACATTTATTAAAGGATTAAACATATCATATTTGATAGCTGTTTGAACCCTTAGAAATTTCGATTAAATTTTTCATTGAAAATTTCTCGCAATAAAAATTCTATGAATCTTTCAATTTATTTCATTTAGTTCCATAAACGCTTGGCTATTTTATGATCTGATTTTGCCAGTATTTCTTTTGTAAACCTGATGCTGATTGGTAGATTATTGAATATCACTTAAGATGACAAATTTCATTGGCTAGTGTTTTCAGTCGTGTTTATATCGTCTGCGCTTAATCAAGTTATTATTTTGTCATACGAGGAGTTAAGGTAAGATCTTTAAATTATTTTTATCTTAATTCATTTCCCATAGCTATAGTAAAATTTTCACTTTGTAAAATACATGAAATATTTTTTAATAAAAAACTTAATTTATTTTTTTATTCAAATGTCTACGGTAAAACCAATTATGTTATTAAATGCCAAAAGGATATTTGTGTTGTTTTCTATTTAAAAAAAAAAAATGTTTGATTATTAATCATGTCATTGTTAGAATGCTGAAATTCATAGAAAATCTTTTCTATATGTAATTTTAGACATTGGTTTTATTGAAAAATTTGTTATGTTTAATTTTTATATAAAATTTGTCTCATTAAAATAAATTGAAAAGGCATGAAGAAGCTGGAATGGGCGATTTACACAATTTAAAATGAAAAATAAATTAAACAAATTTCCCTTTTTTTGTATATATATATATATATATATATATATATATATATATATTCTTAAATTTAAACCCTTTTCAATATTAATTATTTTTTGTATTTATGTTTATTAAATATAATATTCATTATCCGTACTAGCAAATATATGCACTCTCCGGGTGCAAGTATTTTAGTTAAATTTTATAATAAAATATATTAAATTAGAAATAAGAATGTAGATAAAAAGATTTTGAATAGAGGGGGTATGATTGAAAAATAGAACAATTTTGAAACTAACTCTTCCATCATTTTCCGTTACTCCCGTCTTTCATTGGTAAATTTTCCTAATTAAACTGTTTAGTTAAAATAGGAAGTAAATAATATATTACAGTTATTTCTTCTTGTTAAGGGATTTCTTTTAAGATTTATTGAAGAGATTTTTGCTCATATTCAATAAGATAAAACCAAACAATTAGAAATCAATAATACTAAGCATATATTTATTAAAATCAATTTTTAAAGATCAATATGCAAATTAGCCTTCCCATTCACACTGTAAACCTCTATTTTGTTGTATATATAAATACAATTGCATGTTATTAGTATGTAGATATGGTCAACAGTGTAAGTAATGTAAAACAATTTTATTCAATAATTGAGGTTTAAATAAAAATAAAATCATGGAGAATATGATGTAAATAACGAAAGGAATTGTGACTTGTATAGTAATATAGTTTCGGTTATAGACAGACAAACCCACAATCTCCATTATAATAAGATATTACCGAAGGTGTATTTAAATAAATACGCTAAATACTCGAATTATTTAATAAAATTTGACAATCTGTTAATCCATAGTATACTGAACTGTATTAAAAATTAGAAAATATTTATTAAATACACTTATTTTTATTTGTATCCGCTATAATCAAGTATATTTTTATATGCCGAAGTTTACTTTGAAGTTATTATTAATTCACTTTTAATAAATCCCATTTTCAGTCATTCGTTTTGATTTTTAGTCAATTAAATAACAAATTGATCCCGCCAATATGGTGACGTTTTTATTCTAAAAAAAAAAATAAACTCATTATTTCAAGTCAAATTTTAGTCTTTGAGGGAAAAAAGTAAATGAACAAAATTATTAAATTATGATAATTATTTAATGGTTACGTTATGGTTTTGGTTTTGTTTTGTTTGTTGTCGTATGTTCACTTGGATAAAATAACCTAAGATTTTTTCGTGGATAAAAAAGAAATTATTTTTGGAAGAAAGAAAAGTGGTATATATTAGGAATATTTTCATAGAAAATGTAGAGACAAAACTTGGACGATTTTCAAAATTTTATTTGAAAAATTGATAAAACATTTTAGAAGTAAAGATGTTACATAAATTTGAATGTTTGTATTTAGTAAATGTAAAATTAAGTTTTTATTGTCGTAGTTTTGAGAAATAGTTTTAAATCTTTTAGTTTAAATAATTAAATATCAAAAAATTTAAAGTAGAATTTTCTTTCTTTTCTTATTTTGCAAATGATTCGATTTGGTTTGGGGGTTATATTATAAATATTGAATATCTAAATGTTTTGATACCATAAAATAACCTTTTTTTTAAATTAAAAAGACAAGATGATACAAGATGGTCGGGCCCGCCTATTCTTTTTTTTAAATAATTATTTCAACATCATTTATGTCATTGTTAGAATTAAAAAATTCATAGAAAATCTTTTTTATATGCAAGTTTAGACTTTATTGTTATTGAACAAAGTGTGATAATATAAATTTATTTGATTAAAAAATATTTTTAAACATTGAAAGGGCAGTGTTTTACGAGAAGTCTCAATTGGAATTAAAATGTAATACTCAAATTGTCGTCTGACTTTTATTTTAAAAACGAAATAAGATTAATTCAAACGAATATTTAAGATAAAATCATTGTTTAAGTCTAAATGTAGAGGCATAGTTAGCGTAAGTAATACGAACTAAAATGATATTGAATATGTTAATTTTTTTTTTTTTTTATAATTCAAAACAATGTCCTCTGTAAATGTATAATAAACTTATCTTAAGATGTTCGCAGGTTTGTCTTAAAATCCTTGTTTACCAAATAAATGAAATCACCACGTTTGAAGAAAATTTAACAAAAAATCAGGGAATTATATGTTTTTAATGAAAGTTTAAGTGTTGATTTATCAATGAATGAATGAATATTATAATGCATCAGTAATTTTATTTAAACACACTTAATTAGGAATTTCAGCTTTGATAAATTAATATATAAAATTCACTGGAAATATGAATTATCATAAGTTTAAAATGTCATTATTAGATTGTAATTTGTTTTTATTTTTAGAAATACCTCCCTTTTAATTTGTTATAGTATTAAAATTAAATGGGTAATACTTTTTGGTACACTGTACGCTCGAATTCAGCTGTAAACAAGCCCACAAAACTTTGAGAGAGAGTTGGTTGGTTTGTTTACTTTAAAATGAAACAAATATTTGACTTTTAAAAGGTAATATTTTTCTAGATTAGAATATTTAAAGTTTTTAATAAAAAACAACAACTTTTAATCATCTAAATATCTGGTTCTACAAATATTTTTTCTTTAGTTACGAATTTCATTTTATTCACAAGAAAATCTTCGGAAAACTGTCCCGGCTTCCTACCTCAAAAACCGCTAGCCGATTTTGTTGAAAAAAAAACACCAGCTACGATTGAAGTCCTTAGCCGAAGCGGTGTCACTATTATTTTAAAAAAAAACTAGGGTTTGGGTTTGAGGTTTAAGGTTAGTTTAATGGGAAAATAAATAAATAAATAAATAAATTGGGCTCCGTTTTTATGAGTGATGCTGTATACAGGGTGACCCAAAAACATCAGAACCCATACATATTGAAATAAATCTGTTAAATTTGGCAGACCTGAACTCCCCCCCCCCTCTAAAATTTTCGTTTTCAATTTTTTTTTTCAACGGATTATCATCGTTTGCACATCAATCTAGGTAATAAAGGACTATTTGATCATAAATTCCTACCATAAAATAAACTGAACCCCCATTTTATGTCCGTGTTTTTGCAATAAATGTAAATAAATAAATATTTTTCTTGCACCCGTTATGTTACAATAATAAATATATTTCGTTTATTTTAATATTCACTTTAGGTACCACCAATTTGACCCTGTGCAATTTACCCCCCCTACATTTAACACATTGAAACTTGCAGAAAAAATAATATTTTGTTGAAAAGATTTTTTCCATTCGAAAGAAAAAACATTAAACAAACTCCTGATGATTTTTTACACTTTTTATCAGCTTACGAAAATAATGAAAATTATGATTGAAAAACAATGTTTTCATTTTTGCACTGTTAAATCAACTGAAATTTAACGTAGCTAAAAACAAGTTACGATAAGAGGACTTTTTAAAAATTCTATGAAAAATCAATTAATAATCTGATTTTCCCGAAAATTTCCATAAATGTTTACCATTGGATGTAAATACATCTGAAATAGTTTTTTTCTAAAATATATTAGGGGAAATATTTTTTTCGAGGTCTATTCCCCCCCCCCATTTTATTTTATGAGATAAAAAAAAATGACGCGTCAAAAAAATTCTTTTTCTTTTTTTCTATAAAGATAAGAGTCTGAATAACTATATCAATTAAATTGTATGAATGTACAAGGTCTAGTTTTTTGAGGAAAAATTAATGAAATCGGAAATAAAAAGTGCAAAAAAATGTCATAATATTAATATTTGAAAACTTTTTTTTGCTTTTATAATTGGTATGTACTATATTCTATTAAATTGTCAACAAAAAAAAATTTTTTTAAAGAAATTAATTTTTAAGAGATTTTCAATCTTTTGGTGATTAAATATTTTTATTTTCTGCGTGAAATAAATTAAATTTTTTTTTCCTGCGTCAAAAAATCGAATTTTTCACGGATATTTAAAAATATGAATTTTATAATTCAGGTGAACTAAACATTGGTCCGATACGAGCTCGATTAATATTTTTAAAAGAATTTGTAATTTTTGTTGTTGAATAGTAATGTGTGATCCTTAGAATGTACGGAAGAGCATTGCTGACATTTGTTTTACAAAGAGACGAGACACTTCTAAGTAACCAAAGTTTGTTCCTGTTAGGCTGACAGTGTTAGCGTGAAAAAAAATTATTTTATTTAACTTTTTTCAATAATTAAAATAAAAAGTAAGTATAATAGATTATTTTATCAGTTTTTCTCTTAGAAAAAATATTCAAATTTTCATTCCATACTTTTACGGGTTAAACGAAAAAGGGAAATAATTAGTAACTTTTCTGTCTATATTACGGTCTGAAAATTACCCTTTCGCATGTAATACGGGCAGGTTTGTTTATTTTTTAAGATAACGATGTAATTTTTCCCAATCGGATAATTTGATCTTTGAATTAACTATTTTTCTTTGTAACAACCCTGTACGATCTTTTTTTTACGAGATTTTTGATAAACAAAGTTCGGAAATATCTATTTCCGTTTTATTCAAGATGGCATAAACGGTCTGGTGGTACCTAATTCACTTGAATGTGAATATTCTAAAAGCTTTTATTTTGTGAGAATGCTTAGTTTTAAAGTGGCGAATCGTTTTTACGCTTCAATTTATTACTCGTAAATTCCTACCATAAAATGGCCAAGCCTAATTGTATGGTTGGAATTTACGAGTAAAAAGTTGAATATTACCTTTTGTGGTTATTCCTTTTCTTTTTGGCTTTGGTACTCTAAAATAAATACGTCAGATTTTAATCATCGTCGACGAAAAACAAAATTCCAATTTATGCTTAAATTGTAAAACGAGTCCCCATTTTAAAAGTAACCATTCTCACAAAATAAAAACTTTTAGAATATATACACATTGAAGTGAATATTAAAATAAATAAAGAAAATATATTTAGTATTGTAAAATAACGGGTGCAAGAAAAATGGGGGGGGGTTGGGTTTTGTGAAAACCGCCCCAAGTTGTTTTTTATTGTTTTTTTTTTTTTTTGCAAGTGATAATGCTTTGTCTATGGACTTCAATTGTAGCTGGTGTTTTTCTTTTTTTCAGCAGCCAACTGCTAGTGGTTTATGAGACAGTAGGAACAACATCATAGTTACCTCATTTTTCTTTACACTTGCATTGTGATAGCCTTTAAAACCAACCTTAAAACCAATGAAACACAATGCTTCAAGCAAATTAAAAAAAAAACCCTTATGTTACTTATTTTTAATTAAAACATTCATTGTAATCAAAATAAATTAATTCCCACATCTGTTACATTCAATTTTAATGTAAAAACAAAGCCCTACCCCCGGTGGTTTCAATCCTCAAAAGGTGTGTGTGTGGGGGGACACACACACACAAGTAACCTGAAAAAAACCTGCAATTTTTTCAATAAGATATAATTGCAGAATTATCAAATTTATTGATTAATAACATTGAGAATGATCTTATAATTGTATTTTTTTACATTTTTATTTAACTATTTATGAACAATTTTAGCAAATGTTTTTTATTGGTTATTATTTAATAAACTATACTATACTCACTAGGTACCACCAGACCGTTTATGCCATCTTGAATAAAACGGAAATAGATATTTCCGAACTTTGTTTATCAAAAATCTCGTAAAAAAAAGATCGTACAGGGTTGTTACAAAGAAAAATAGTTAATTCAAAGATCAAATTATCCGATTGGGAAAAATTACATCGTTATCTTAAAAAATAAACAAACCTGCCCGTATTACATGCGAAAGGGTAATTTTCAGACCGTAATATAGACAGAAAAGTTACTAATTATTTCCCTTTTACAATTAACCAGTAAAAGTATGGAACGAAAACTTGAATATTTTTTCTAAGATAAAAACTGATAAAATAATCTATTATACTTACTTTTTATTTTAATTATTGAAAAAGTTCAATAAAATAATTTTTTTCACGCTAACACTGTCAGCCTAACAGGAACAAACTTCGGTTACTTAGAAGCGTCTCGTCTCTTTGTAAAACAAATATGTCAGCAATGCTCTTCCGTACATTCTAAGGATCACACATTACTATTCAACAATAAAAATTACAAATTCTTTTAAAAATATTAATCGAGCTCGTATCGGACCAATGTTTAGTTCACCTGAATTATAAAATTCATATTTTTAAATATCCGTGAAAAATTCGATTTTTTGACGCAGGAAAAAAAAACATTAATTTATTTCACGCAGAAAATAAAAATATTTAATCACCCAAAGATTGAAAATCTCGTAAAAATTAATTTCTTAAAAAAAAAATTTTTTTTTGACAATTTAATAGAATATAGTACATACCAATTATAAAAGCAAAAAAAAAAGTTTTCAAATATTAATATTATGACATTTTTTTGCACTTTTTATTTCCGATTTCATTAATTTTTCCTCAAAAAACTAGACCTTGTACATTCATACAATTTCATTGATATAGTTATTCAGACTCTTATCTTTATAGAAAAAAAGAAAAATTTTTTTCTGACGCGTCATTTTTTTTTATCTCATAAAATAAAATAGGGGGGGGGGAATAGACCTCGTAAAAATATTTCCCCTAATATATTTAAAAAAAACTATTTCAGATGTATTTACATCCAATGGTAAACATTTATGGAAATTTTCGTGAAAATCAGATTATTAATTGATTTTTCATAGAATTTTTTAAAAATCCTCTTATCGTAACTTGTTTTTAGCTACGTTAAATTTCAGTTGATTTAACAGTGCAAAAATGAAAACATTGTTTTTCAATCATAATTTTCATTATTTCGGTATGCTGAAAAAAATTTTTAAAAATCATCAGGAGTTTATTTTATGTTTTTTCTTTAAAATGGAAAAAAATTTTTCAAGAAAATATTAAATTTTCTGTAAGTTTCATTGTGTTAAATATAGGGGGGGGGTAAATTTCACAGGGTCAAATTGGTGGTACCTAATACTCACCTTGTCAATTCTCAATCTTGTTTTCAGTGTCCTTATTGCAAAGTTTCACTCTGTTTTAATGTCAGAATTCTTTTAAAATTCTATATTGCATAAATGAGGTAGAGTAATACATTCATTAATATTTTGTGTCCATTTGAAAGTGCCTTTTTTTTTTTTTTTTTTTTTTAATTTTTTGGATCGTTCCATCTCCTGCTTAAATATCTAGTCAACTTTCTTATGGTAATTGGATAATTGAAAATGTAGATTTTTTCATCAGGAAATATGTTATAGCTTCTATATTGATATGCATTCCTAGTATTCCATTTCATTATCTTCAAATTTACATTGAATAAAATTGATAGAAAATTATTAAAAAAATTTAACTTCGAAAATTTTCACTTTCAGTAAAAAATTTGCTAATAGTGAAAATGTATTGAATAAGTAATAATTTATAATATTTCATTATAAATCATAAATTGCAATTTCTATGTTAATTTTAATTCGATGAATAAAAGTATAGTAATATTATAAGTAAAAAAGAATACACAATGGACAATTGTTTGAATTTTTTTCCCCTTAAAATGGGGAAAATATTGGTCGCATTAGTAAAAAAATATTTTTGAAATTAGAAATTTTTGAATATTTATAAAATCATTTTACGAAATATTATTTACTTCTTCACATTGGCTATTATACTCATATATGAAAATTTGAATTATATATATATATTTGTGTGTGTGTTTTTAGTTAACGAATCATTTACAAGCAGATGAATTTGGAATTATTATGGCAATTCCCTTGTTATTGATTTGTTTTCATGACAATATTTTGTTATGCTTGTTTTGGATACCATTAATGTTGTAGGGTGTGTGTGCATAGTTGGAAAAAATGGTGCATTTGTGCTTATTAATTGGACATTGCCCTGTTGATGTTGTGTTTTTTTTTTCTTTTAGAAATTGCATTAATGTGTTGATTTACAACAGAAAAACAGAAAACACATGAACACAGTATGGAAGTTAAAATAACATGTATTAATACATTACAGAAACAAGAAATTAAGCTTGAAATACTGGATTTCAAACTAAGGTATTGTTTGCTGTAATGTTAGATATATTCCTTACACCCCAAAGATAGGGTGGGTCAAAGATAGCTTCATACGCATGAGCATAGCACTTCTATCACCCTAGAGAGAGAATTAAAAAAGAAAAAAAAACTGAAGTCAGTTGTTAAATTCAAAAGTCTCAAATGTTCAGAATTTTCCATAAACAATTAGTGAAAAAAGAATAAATCTGTATTTATACATATTTTGGTTATTTGTTTTGATGTTTTAGTAGTTATGACTCTGTTTTTTAACCTGGTTTGCTAGCTGTGGTGCATAAATTTTTATCTAGTTGAAAGTTTTCATCTGTAGATATTAATTTGTTGTATTTTCCATCTAATAATTTATCTAAATTTCTATTTTATTTTTCAGAAAAAGTCATCCACCTATTGAATGGTATATAATAATGTGTTTAATAATTTTCCATATTGTAAAGAGCTTTTTTCAAGTCAATGTATTGTATTTTTATCAAATCTTTTAGATTCTTAATTAGTTTTTTGTGGTGAAATTATTTTCCAGTTGGAAAAACTCTTGATCAAATGGTTCATGGATTCAGCATTATTATTTAAACATGTTGTAAATTTTAGGTTTTTCCATTTTGGTCTACATACATAAATATATATTTTTTCTGTCATACAGTTTAAATACGCTTTTAGGTATTCGTTAACCTCAAAACTATTAATCAAATTTAATCTTATATTTGATATTCCTATATATTGCTTACATCAGCAATGCCAAACTGACCAAATAAAGTATTTATGAAATAATTAAAAAAATTTTTTTAAAAAAATATCTGTCAATCCAGCATGATTTAGATGTTAAAAAAAATTTTTTAACATATGCATAAATGATGCATAAATATTTTTTTGATTTTCTAAAAACTGAATCTAAGGCTTAAACTATGGCCTTTTCTTGTTCTGAACCAATTGATATCTCTTCGTATATATTAATGTGTAGATTTTTGATTTGAGAAAGTTTTGCCAATATATGACAAAAAAGAAAAGAAAGATACACTTCATAGGTTTGTTTTTTATGCAATAATATAGGTCCAATAAAAATAGTGTTATCCTTTGATGTATTTCTAAAGACTTTTTATGTTTTTAAAAGTCATCTTTAAGAAATAAGGCCATAGATAGAAAGTCCTATCAATGACAATTATCACATTATTGTCATTTGTTAATGAATGAAAGTCTTTCATTTGTTCATCGGTGTACAATATTATTGTGGGTAAATCCCTATCAATTAGTACTGCAACCCGAACAAACCCATCGCCAATGAGTTGTAAACAATTTTTCAATTGATTAGCAAAATTTGAATTTTTAATTTCAGAATATTTTTTTTTTCACAATATTTTATGTTGGTTATTACTTTGTAATCGTTTGTCATTGCACACATTAAAATATATTTTGATTGTTGGCATTTCCAGATTATATTTATTTAAAATTATGCTTTAGGATTTTTCCTTGTATATTTACTATCTAAGGGTTGAATTCCTTTATATTGATAAAGTAAACATTCACCCATTTGATGATTATTTTATTAACCACCCTGGAAATCCTTAAAATAATATTTTTTTCAAGTTTATGAGAAACCTGATGCCTACCGACTTTAATAATCATATCAGGATTTTGCTGGGGTTCTATGAACACATAAGAATATTTTCCTCCTATTTGCATTCAGTAAAAATAATTTTAATTCTTTTTATAAATAATAGTAAAAGATTTTCTCTTATAATAATCAAGATGGTAACTTTTCTTGTGTAGATCCCACTCACCACAATATTCAAAATATATTTGTTTTGGGGCAATATCTTTATAGTTATATTTAAGTATGAAATGACAGATGTTTTTAATCCTGTTTGGTAATAATGAATAACTGTCTTTTAATTCTAAAATGAAATTATATAGTTCTTTGCTGGAAATTAGAAATTGTAAAAGATTAAACATTCCTGGATTACTGGATGTTTGGTTTTCTTTTTCTTCAGAATTAAATTTTTCTGAAGAGATTTGTTCATAATTCTTCATATAGTTTTCTTTATTTGTTGATAGTTTATTAAAATTAGATAAAAATTACCTTGGCTAATGTATCTCAAAAAATGACCTAATTGATAGATGATAGTCAGGTCAGAAATATTTTTTACGCATTGGCTGGAAGAGTTGGTAAAAAGTTATGATAATCTCTATTAGAATTATCTAATTAAACTTTGGTACAAAGTAAATTTTCTTTATCTGTATCATCAGCAGTATTAAATCCAGGTTTAGAGATATCAATTTGTTCATAATTTAATGAAGTTCGTTTTAGACAAAATGTCTCCAGTAATTAACATTTTCACATCTTGGCCCAGTCCACATAATATATATATGTCTTTATTGGCTTTGATATTATATGATGATTTAAGGGTTGCTACAGAGCTGTATATTAATCCATTTATAGTGGGATAAAAGAATGTATTCCTACATGAAAGGCCATGGATCTGACAAATAAAATTAGTTGGTTGGCCCAGTCATAATTAGTAATGCAAGCTTCTAATTTTTTATCGAGATCGAGATATGCAACCAAATAAAGATATCCGGTTAACTTTTTCTCTATTTCAACTCGATTTAATATATAGAGAGAAATTTTTATTCTAACAAATAAATTATAATCTTTACTATGAAATAACGACATAGATATAGCAATGTGGAAACATTTTGCGGTTGTTTTAATCCCTATAAAATCTTTCATGTGTTATTACATTAGAAGATCTGTTGTCATTTTCCTGTATAATTGGAATTTCATTTATTGGGAATTACATTGATTTTAAATTAATATCTATTTTAGAAGCAATTATTCATTTTTTAATGAATTCCTATTTCTATTAATACACTTTAGAAAATAATTTGTGACATACATTATTAATTTGAAAAGAAGTGATAATTTAAAGAGTTTACTGGACAAGGGGGATTGAATTTATTGGTCTATTTGAAGTCAGTCAGCAGATCGTCTGCTCTGAGCCCCTTGCTGGTTAGGGGGGACCCATTGTTTTTCATATTTACCAAAATTTGTTGATACTATGACAAAATTTACAATTGCAACTATAGATTAATGTATGGAATAGGATTCAAGACGAAAGTAAAATGATATTGAAAGTACTCAAATTAAAAGAAAAATATGAACATAAAAATGAACAATTCCATTGACAGACAATTTTTTTATTTACTTGAATATCCGTTTTAACTGTATATGTCCAAATAGTTTTAACTTTTTATCCAAAGAGCTTTATATTTTAATCCAAGTAGTTTTCTCCTTTGGATGTCCAAAGAGTATTATCTTTTTACCCAAAGAGTTTAGTGTCATTCAAAGTCCATTTACCTAGTCATTACACCCACCAACAACGAATTACTTAAAATTTGGCACAAATGTTCTCCCTCATTAAAATGTGCTAAATTATTTTGTGTTAAACCTTACCGTTCCAATTTTAGAGGGGTGGTCAAAATTTTCCTATTTTGCCTCTAAATTAAGGCTGTGCTGTGTTGCAGAATCAACAACTTTACCCTATGTAGCTTACGGTCAGTCTGCATAAAATATGTCCTCTTCAATTTTTGTAATTTTTTGTTTCCTAACATCTATGTCTGCGTAAGTTCACAAAATAATTTTCTGAGGAGTTTTAGTCTACTTTAGAAGATATGACCCTGCCGATTTCTGAGTTTTTTCATATGTACATGCAACATCTTACTGAAAGATTATAAATAAAGAATATCATCCTAATGCCCCATGAACTATCAAATGTTGATATGGTGCTCAGTAACCTGATATTCAATAATATTGTTTTTATTAAATTTTTAAAAAAATAAGAGGGTGAGCCAAGAGGTGTTAGGGAGAGTTATCTCCCCCTAACGATTCGAACCAGACTCTCTAAAGAGGAGGGGGAGAAGGACTGCACAGCAGATCAGAACCGAGTAGGTCACACAATCTTATCCTCATCAAGCCAGAACTCTAATCCAAACCCATCCACTGTATTTCCCTGTCAGTGATAATAAATAAAACAAGTATTGTTATTGCTAACCATTTCCCTGTTTTTATTATCATTTATGTGATTCCTACATCTCGGATACAACAGATTTTGTGGCGAAGAGGATTATTTTGAAGATTCTACACACGTGGATATAAAAAAATTTAAAAAATGGCGATTTCACAAGAAGCTTTAACACAAATTTTAAGCCAGCAACAAGAGATGTTTGCGAAACAACAACGAGAGTTCATGGCTATGATGACTCAACAATTCAATCAGCAGTTTAATCACCAGGCTGAAATTCTACAAGGTAAACAGAATTTGAACACAAATTCAGCAGATGAAATGGTAAAAAACTATCACAGAATTCACCTATGATTATAAGAACGGAAAAACTTTTGCTTTTTGATTCTCACACAAAAACGAAGAATGGAAAATTTGTCTATTGATTCGGAAGCTGGGTACCCAGGAACATGAAAGATTTACAAATTATATCATTCCCAAAGAAGCTACGGATTTTTCCTTTGCTGAAACAGTAAACTTACTTAAAGAAATATTCAGAAATAAGCAATCACTATTCAACACCCGGTTCAATTTCCTGAAGTTGGAAAAAAAATGTGACGAAGACTTTGTAACATTCACCGGTATTGTAAATAGTGAATGCGAGAAATTTAAACTGAGTTCTCTCACAGAAGAACAGTTTAAATATCTAATCTTTATCAAGGGACTCACCTCCAAAGCACAGTGATATTCGGGTGAGGTTACTCAGCAAATTAGAAAACGATAAAGATGTGACAATTCATGCACTCACAAAGATATGCAACGACATGGTAAAAATTAAAGGTGATACCATTTTAGTGCAAAAACAAAATACCACACCGTCAATTTTAACGTTCAGGCCAAAAAGGTAAATAAACCTTCAGAGGCATGCTGGTTTTGTGGAGAAATGCATTATTCAAAGTTTTGCCCGTTTAAAAAACATAAATGTAATGTTTGCAAAAGAAATTGGTCACAAGGAAAAGTTTTGTGAGCCCAGAAAAATAAATGGGCAGAAATTCCAACCAGGAAAAAAATCCGTTAATAAAAAACAGTGGAACAGACAAACGGCATAAACAAACTCAGTGTTCGCTACCTTCAAAACTGACTACAAAAGCAGCTGGAAATAATTACTTGTTTCAGTAAACGATAAACAAGTTCGTTTCCAATTCGACACAGCATCAGATATTACACTGATATCTCAAGAGACATGGAAATACCTAGGAAAACCTAGATATTCTGAATCGCAACACATGGCAAAAAGCGCTTCTGGTGACCTATTTTAGCTTACCGGTGAGTTACATTGTAAGGTGACATTTCGGAATATTGCTTTCTCAGGTTTGTTATCTTGCTGATAATTCAGAACTAAATTTACTCGGTCCTGACTGGATTGAACCACTAAAACTTTTCAATATTCCTCTCAGGTCTGTTTTTAACACATTTAGCATAACGTCTGTTACGGAAATTGGACGTTATGTTACTAGTGAACTTAAAAATAAGTTCAGCAATGTTTTTCAGGAGGGCCTTGGTTGTTGCACAAAAATTAAAGTAGCTTTAAAATTAAACAAGGATGCTAAGCCTATTTTTAGGCCGAAACAACCAGTACCTTATGCTGCACTGGATTTTGTCGAAAAAGAACTGCTACGTATTCAACAACAAGGAGTAATAGAGCCAACAAATTACTCAAAATGGGCTGCTCCCATCGTGGTTGTAAAGAAAGCAAATGGGAAGGTCCGGATATGCGCAGATTACTTGACTGGACTGAACAATTATCTGGAATCACATCAATATCCTCTACCAATTCCAGAGGATTTGTTTACAAAATTAAATGGCGGAATTTTCTTCACAAAAATCGATTTTTCTGATGCCTTTCTCCAACTCTAAGTTGAAGAGGAGTACAAGGAGCTCCTTACAATAAACACCCACAAGGGTTTATTTAGATTTAACCGGCTTAGTTTTGGGGTTAAACCAGCACTAGCCATATTTCAGTAAACTATAGACGCCATGTTAACTGGACTGACAGGAGTTGCAGCATTCATTGATGACATCATTGTTACAGTTGCATCTCAGGATGAACTCTTGCAACGATTGTTTTCAGTTTTTGGCCGAATCGATGAATACGGATTTCGGGTTAAGGCTGAAAAAAGTGATTTTTTCCGGGACAAAATTAAATACCTTGGGTTTACAATAGATAAAAACGGTAGGAAACCCGACCCGGAAAATACCAAAGCAATTGAAAATATGCAGGCACCAGTAAATATTAAAACTTTACGTTCCTTCCTTGGCATGGTTAGCCACTACAGTGAATTTTTGCCCGAACTTCATAGGGTTCATGCACCTCTCAACAGTCTGATCAAGAAAGATACTACATGGGACTGGTCTGATGCATGTCAGTCAGCCTTCACAAAGGTAAAGACTTTAATTTCTTCAAATCTTTTGCTGACACATTATGATCCATCCATGGATATTGTTGTGGTTTCGGATGCCTCTAATTACGGCGTAGGAGCTGTCATTTCTCATGTTTTTCCTGATAGCAGTCAAAAAGCAATTGCTCATGCATCCAGATCACTTACACCTGCAAAACGCAACTATAGCCAAATTGAAAAGGAAGCCCTGGCTATAGTATTTGCAATAAAAAATTTCCATAAAATGCTGTATGGACGACATTTTACTCTGATCACAGATCACAAGCCTCTTCTCAGTATTTTTGGATCCAAAAAGGGGATTCCCGTGTATACAGCAAACCGTCTGCAAAGATGGGGTACTAGTACACTATTGGATTATAACTTTACTATAAAGTACAACAGAACTGATACAATTGGTCATGCTGATGCACTATCTAGGCTCATGACTGTACAAAATAAAGTACCAGAGGACTCCGTCATTGCAGTTGTATCACTGGAGCCAGAAATCACTTCAGTTTTTGCATCCACAGTGAGAGCATTACCAGTTACTTCTACAATGTTCCGTGAAGCTACAATTTCTGACCCAGTGCTACAAATTGTGAAAAATTCATCGTACAAAATGGCCAAAAGTATGCACAGACAAAAGAATTCAACCTTTCTTTCAGCATCGAGCTTCATTGTCAGAAGTCAATGAATGTCTTCTTTTTGCGGAGCGTGTTATTGTTCCATCCTTATTACAGGACAGAGTGCTGAAGCAATTTCACTATGGTCATCAAGGTATTAGCCGTATGAAAGCCCTAGAACGCAGTTATGCTTACTGGCCAAATATGGATAAGCAGTTATAGGAATTAGCACACACATGTACCAACTGTCAACTGGCAGCAAAATCTCCCAGGAAAACTACACTGAGTTCCTGGCCTATCCCTGAATCCCCCTGGTTACGCCTTCACATTGATTTCGCTGGACCTATAAATGGACAGTGTTATTTTATACTTGTCGATGCTTACAGCAAATGGCCAGAAATTTTTCAAATGAATCGCATCACTTCAGACGAAACAATCCAAAAGTTGAAACAGATCTTCAGTCGCTTTAGAATTCCCCAGATATTAGTTTCTGATAACGGAACTGTCTTCACTTCAGGTACCTTTGCAAATTTCTGTGCACTTAATGGTATACAACACATTAAAACACCACCCTTTCATCCACAATCAAATGGACAGGTGGAGCGTTTTGTAGACACTTTTAAGAGGGCACTCATCAAAAACAAAGGGGAGGGAACCACGCAAGAAATATTGGAAATATTCCTCAGTAGTTACAGAGCTACACCAAATCCCAACACACCTAATGGTAATTCACCAGTAGAAGCACTGATGAATCGCAAAGTTCGTCTACATATAGATGTCATTCATCCAACTCCAAAACATTCCCACAAAAGGAATATGATGATGGAGGAACAATTTAACCAACATCACGGCACAGTGAAATGCACACATGTACCAGGACAATCTGTACTTGCAAAGGACTACCGCAATGGCAAGAAAAAATGGATTCAAGGTCGCATTATACGTCGTTCTGGAAACATCATATATGATGTTGATATAGAATCTACAGTTTGGGTTCGACATGCAAACCAATTACGGTCTTCTCACCTTCCAGAGAATATATCAAATGTTACCTTACTGCTGGATATTTTATTGGGCACTTTTGAACTGCCTCCACAATGTCCCCAAGACATACCAAAGGATAATCCTAAGACACCAAATAAATGTGTGCTTAGAAGATCCTATAGATTTCAGAGAAAACCCTATCAACTACACATAGATTCCCGAAGCAAAACATATGAGCTAAAAGCTAAATAGGGGTGGTGTTAGGGAGAGTTATCTCCCCCTAATGATTCGAACCGGACTCTCTAAAGAGGAGGGGGAGAAGGACTGCACAGCAGATCAGAACCGAGCAGGTCACACACTTTTATCCTCATCAAGACAGAACTCTAATCCAAACCCATCCACTGTATTTCCCCTGTCAGTGATAATAAATAAAACAAGTATTGTTATTGTTAACAATTTCCTTGATTTCATTATCATTTCTGTTATTCCTACATCTCGGATACAACAAGAGGTAATGACTTTTTGTTTAGGACAGGTATAATTACCAACACAGGAACATGTATCACACATCAAAATGAAGCTGGTCCTCTGCAGATCTCATCATTACTTTCCCATAGTCACTGTTTATCTCAATAGCAATGTTCCAACTTGGAATGATAGCATGTATCCCTATTATGTTGACTGTTCCTTGAGCCACTCGTTCACTACAGATTTCATTTCATCATCAGTGGAATAATGTTTTTATCGAAAAGAAAGAATGAAAGAGGGTTTGAGAGGCACACATTATTGTTCTATTTTTTCCGAGTTGAAACAGTTGAAAAATGTAATGGTTTATTTAATGAAAACAGGTTGGAGTGATTTCAATTGATCAGTTGGATGTAATGGATATAAAGCTTATTGCCTATAGAACAGTATTTGATAAGGATATTAGACAAAAATCTCTTACATTCACAAGCTGACGCTGACTAAATAAGAATTGCTTAAAAAGAGATGTATTCCATTTAATAATCCTAGAAAGCTGTAAATGAAATATTTACATTTTATGTAAATAATTTATGATCATCTATATATTAAAATATAGTTTCGCTAGTATGTACACAAACCTGAATAGAATTTTTACAAAAATGGAACTAAAATTTCCAACCAAGTTTCATACCATACACAATAGTTACCAAGAAGCTGCATAGAAAATCACCCACTGCTATATTTGACAAATTGAAAATTGCCTAAATGTTAATATAATATTGAAAGTTTTGTTGTCATTTTAAAAAGAAGATAAAATATAAGATTTTTACAAAAATTTGTTAAGCTTACTTAAATAATTAAAATTATGAAGGAAAACAAAATCTGTTAATGGTATGAATTCCAGAAATTTTTAAAATAATTTCATGCAAATACGTTTGAAATAGGTTTTACCTAAAATATATTAGTGAAAATATGTATTACGTACATCCCTTAATTATTTTATTCTATTGAATAGGAAAAAATTGAAACCACAAGAAAGATTTTTACCTCTCTCTATAAATATAAGAGCCCGAATAATTATAACAGAATTTTTTTTAATTTATAGATGGGATTTTTGTAGCAAAAGAACCATGAATACAGAAATTTGCAGAAAAAGATCAATAACGAAATAGACCTTTGTATTGAAAAAGGAGTGACTGCCTAACTGAAATTTCAAAAATAAGGTAAGAATATTTTCCTCAAATGGATATTTTGATCTTTTTAATTACCTTTTTGTTTTTTACTTTAAAAAATGTGTAAGTTCATTAGTATTTTAGTCTTATTTATTTTTATGAGAAATTAAAAAAAAAAAAACTCAGAAATATATATCATTTCTCTATTAGTATGTCATAAACTGATCACATGAAAGTATTTTGTTGGTTCCTAATAAACACTCGTATGATGCTAAAATGTCCCAACCATATCTGATTAAATTTGTTTTAAAATTCTAGTATGGAAAGAAACGAGAGTATATTGTCAAATCTATTTCTCCAAAATCGATTATAATTGATAAAACAATTCCTAACAACATAAATAACTAATTATATGACATAACTAACAAAATCCTAGTCTTAAATTTGTATCTTTAATTATTTCAAATTAATATATATGGATTAGCACAGTTATTGACAATGCTACAAAGCTTTTTATAAGAATTTAAATCCATCAGTATTACAATTTGCTTTGCAAAAGCATATAACAAGTTCAAAATATGGCAATGGTGTTAATCTAATATTTTTCTAACGGAATTATTGAATCTTCCCCCAAAAATCGAATAAACATGATTAATTAATTGCTGTTCATGTTGATGTATATAATGTAACTTTGATATTTTCAGTAGAAATAATTCACATAATACCATTATTTGAAATATTGTCTTTATTAAAATCAACATGATAATATATTAAAAAAAACTTACTATATGCTTTCAAACTTAGTAA
>CM042169.1:9864251-9886751 GCA_023376005.1 Doryteuthis pealeii
TTAGGGTTAGGGTTAAGGGTTAGGGTTAGGGTTAGGGTTTAGTAGGGTTATGGTGTTTAGGGTTAGGTGGTTAGGGTTAGGGTTTTAGAGGTGGGGTTTCAGGTTTGTGTTTAGGATTTCAGGGTTAGGGTTAGGGTTAGGTTAGGGTTAGGTGTTGGTTAGGGTTAGGTTAGGTTTAGGTAGGTTAGGGTTAGGGTTAGGAGGGGGTTCAGGGTTTACGGTTAGGGTTAGGGGTGGGTAGGGGTTAGGGTTAGGGTTAGGGTTAGGGTTAGGGTTAGGGTTTAGGGTTAGGGGTTAGGGTTAGGGTTAGGGTTAGGGTTAGGGTTAGGGTTAGGGTTTGGGTTTAGGTTAGGTTAGGGTTAGGGTTAGGGTTAGGGTTAGGGTTAGGGTTAGGGTTAGGGTTAGGGTTAGGGCTAGGGTTTAGGAGGGTAGGTTAGGGTTAGGGTTAGGGTTAGGGTTTAGGGTTAGGGTTAGGGTTAGGGTTTAGGGTTAGGGTTAGGGTTAGGGTGGTTAGGGTTTAGGGTAGGGTTAGGGTTAGGGTTAGGGTTAGGGTTAGTACGGGTTAGGGGTTAGGGTTAGGAGGTTGAGGAGGGTGTCAGGGTTAGGTTGGGTTAGAGGTTAGGGTTAGGGTTAGGGTTAGGGTAGGGTTAGGAGGTTAGGGAGTAGGGTTAGGGTTGTGTTAGGGTTAGGGTGGGTTAGGTTAGGGTTGTGGGTTAGGGTTAGGGTTAGGGTTAGGTTAGGGTTAGGGTTAGGGTTAGGGTTAGGGTTAGGGTTAGGGTTAGGGTTATGGTGTTAGTATGTATATTGGGTATTAGGTGTAGGTTAGGGTTTGGGTTAGGGTTGGAGTTAGGGTTAGGGTTAGGGTTAGGGTTAGGGTTTAGGGTTAGGGTTAGGGTTAGGGTTTAGGGTTAGGGTTAGGGTTAGGTTAGGGTTCGGGGTAGTTAGAGGTTGAGGGTTAGGGTTAGGGTTAGGGTTAGGGTTAGGGTTAGGGTTAGGGTTAGGGTTAGGTGTAGGGTTGAGTGTTAGGTTAGGGTTAGGGTTAGGGTAGGGTTAGGGTTAGGGTTTAGGTTAGGGTTAGTTTAGGGTTAGGGTTAGGTAGGGTTAGGTATTAGGGTTAGGGTTAGGGTTAGGGTTAGGGTTAGGGTTAGGGTTAGGGTTAGGGTTAGGGTTAGGTTAGGGTTGGTGTAAGGTGGTAGGGTTTGGGTTCAGAGGGGTTGGCTTAGGGTTAGGGTAGGGTTAGGGTTCAGGGTTAGGTTAGGGTGGGTTAGGGGTGCGTATGGAGTTAGGGTTAGTTGGGTTAGTAGGTTAGTTAGGGTTAGGTAGTTAGGGTTTATGGTAGGGTTATAGGGTAGGGTTAGGGTTGAGGTTGGTTAGGTGGTTAGGGCGTTAGGGTCGGTTAGGTTGGTGGTTAGGTAGTTAGGTTAGCGAGTGTAGGGTTAGGGTTAGGTTAGGGTTAGGGTAGGTTGGTTAGGGTCGGTTATAGGGTTAGGTTAGGGTAGGTAGAGGTGTAGGTTAGGTTAGGGTTGGTGTTAGTGGTTAGGTAGGGTTAGGGTTAGGGTTAGCGTAAGGTTAGGGAATTAGGTTGCTTTTAGGGTGGGTGTGGGTAGGGGTTTTGGTTAGGGTTGGTCAAGGGTTTAGGGTTTAGGTGTTAGGGTTAGGGTTAGGGTTAGGAGGTTAGTTAGGGTATTGCTAGGTGGTGGTTGGTAGGGTAGGTTAGGGATTTGCGTTGTTAGGGGTTAGGGTTGATTAGGTTGAGTTAGTAGGGTAGTTTTGTAGGTGGGTTAGGGTTTAGTGGTTAGGGTGGTTAGGAGGTTAGGGTACGGGTTAGGGTGGGTTAGGCGTTAGGGTTATTACGGTTAGGTGTAGGTTGTTAGGGAGGTAGGTTTAGGTTAGTTAGAAGGTGGTATTAGGGTAGGTTAGTTAGGGTTAGGGGTTGGTTGGTAGGGTTAGGGTGTAGGGTTAGGGTTAGGGGTTCGAGTGGTTGGTATGGGTTGGGTTAGGGTTAGGTGTTAGTTGGGGTTAGTAGGGTTAGTAGGGTTAGGGTTAGGGTTAGGGTTAGGGTTAGGTGTTTAGGGTTAGGGTTAGGGTTAGGAGTTTTGGGTTAGGGTGGTGGAGGGTTAGGGTGGTTAGGTTAGGGTCAGGGTAGTAGGCGTTGGGCGTCTCGCGGCTTTGGGTTAAGGGTTAGGGTAGTTAGGGTAGGGCTTGGTGGGTTAGGGTTAGGGTTAGGGTTAGGTTGTGGTAGGGTAGGGTTAGGGTTGGTTAGTGGGTGGTGTAGGGTAGGGTTGGTAGGGTTAGGGTAGTTAGGGTTAGGGTTTAGGGTTAGGTGGTAGAGGTTAGGGTAGGGTTGAGGTAGGGTTTAGGGTTAGTAGGGGTTAGGGTAGGGTTAGGGTTATGGGTTAGGGTTAGGGTTAGGGTTAGGGTTAGGGTTAGGGTTAGTTGGTTAGGTGTTGTTGGTCAGTTTAGGCGTTAGGGTTAGGGGTGCGTAGGGTTAGGGTTATGGGTTAGGGTTGGTTAGGTTAGGTGTTAGGGTTGGAGGGGTGTAGGGTTAGTTAGTCGGGGGTTAGTTGTAGTTAGGGTGTTAGGGATTAGGGTTAACGGGTTAGGGTTAGGGTTAGGGTATAGGGTTAGGGTTAGGGTAGTTTAGGAGTTTAAGGTCGTGCTAGGTTAATACAGGGTTAGGGTCAAGCTTAGGGTTATGCGGTTGGGTTAGGGGTGGCTAAGGGTAGAGGTTAGGGTAGGGTTAGGGTTAGGTTAGGCGTTAGGGGTGTAGGTTAGGTGGTTAGGGTTAGGGTTAGGGTTAGGGTATTAGGTTTAGGGTTAGGTGAGGGTTAGGGTTAGGGTTAGGGTTAGGTTTAGGGTTGTAGTAGGGTTAGGTAGGTAGGTGTTTAGGTTGTTAGGGTTAGGTTAGGTAGGGTTAGGGTATAGGGTGGTAGGGTTAGGGATGGGTGGTAGGTGGGTTTGGGTTAGGGTTGGAGTTAGGGTTAGTTGGTTGGTTTAGGGGTTAGTCGTTGGTTAGTTTGGGTTAGGGTTGGTAGGGTTAGGGGTTAGGTTAGGAGTTAGTGGCGGGTTGGTTAGGTGGTTAGTAGGGTATGGGTTGGTGGGTTAGGGTTAGTGGGTTGGGTTGGGTTAGGGTTGGAGGTAGGGTAGGTTAGGTTAGGCGTTTACGTCTAGGGGTAGGGGGTTAGGGTGGTATTATGGTGTGGTTAAGGGCTTAGGGTTAAGGGTGTAGTTAGGTTAGGGTTAGGGTAGGGTTAGGTATGGGTTAGGTTAGGGTTTAGGGTTAGGGGTTAGGGTAGGTTAGGGTTAGGGTTAGGGTTAGGGTAGGTTAGGGTTAGGTGTAGGGTGTTAGGGTAGGGTTAGGATAGGGTTAGGGTTAGGTTAGGGTTAGGTGTTGTAGGGTTAGGGGTTAGGGTGTTGGTAGGGGGTTAGGGAGGGTTAGGGTTAGGGTTAGGGTTAGGTGGGTTAGGGTTAGGTTTGTAGGGTAGGGTTAGGTTAGGGTTAGGGTAATAGGGTTGTGATTAGAGTAGGTTAGTAGGTTGGTTAGCGACGTTGGTAGGGTTAGGTGGTTAGGGTTAGGTGGTTAGGGTTAGTAGGGTTTAGGGTTAGGGTTAGGGTAAGGGTTAGGTTGTTAGGGTAGGAAGTTAGAGTTGGTGTTAAGGGTTGGGTAGGGTTAGGTTAGGGTTAGGGTTAGGGTTTAGGTGGTTAGGGTGTTAGGGTTGGGTTTAGGTAGGTTGTTATGGGTTAGGTCAGGTGGGGATTAGGGTTAGAAGCGGAGGCTTAGGGTTAAGGTAGTAAGTGTGATAGGTTGGGTTATGGTAGGTGTAGGGTAGGGTTTACGGTTAGGGTTTTACGGGGTTTAGGGTGGTTAGGTTTGAGGTTAGGCGGTTAGGTTTAGGAGAGTAGGTGTTAGGGTTAGGGTTAGGGTTTAGGTAGTAGGTATTAGGGTTAGGGTTAGGGGGGTGTAGGGTTAGGGTTAGGGTTAGGTTATGGGCGTTAGGTGGGTTCGGTTAGGGTTAGGGTAGGGTGTAGGGTTAGGTTAGGGTTTAGGGGTAGGGTTAGTTAGGGATTAGGGTTAGGTTAGGTTAGGTTAAGGGTTAGGGTAAGGGTGGTTAGGGTGTAGTAGGGTTAGGGTTAAGGGTTGGGTTGGTGGTGGGTAGGGTAGGTTGATTAGGGTTAGGGTTAGGGTTAGGGTTAGGGTTAGGTGGTTACGGTGGTTAGGTTGGGTAGGGTTAGGAAAGGTTAAGTTAGGGTTAGGTTAGGGATTAGGGTTGGGTTAGAGTTGGTTAGGGTTAGGGTTAGGGTTAGGGGTTAGGGTTAGGGTTAGTGGTTAGGTGTGTAGGGTTAGGGTTAGTTGTTATTAAGGTAGGTAGGGCTTAGGGTAGGGTTAGGTTAGGGTTTTAGGGTTAGGGTTAGGGATAAGGGTTAGGGTTAGGGTAGGAGGTTCTTAGCGTGTTAGTGGTAGAGGTTAGGAGTAGGAGGCTTAGGAGACGAGGGATAAGGGTTAAGAGTGTTTAGGTGTTACGGGTTTAGGGGTTAGGTTAGGGTAGGGTTAGGGTTAGTGTAGGTGGTTAGGGTTAGGGTTAGGTTAAAGGGTTAGGGTTTAGGGTTAGGGTTAGGGTAGGGTTAGGTTAGGGTACAGTAGAAGGTTAGGGTTAGGGTTAGGGTTAGGGTTAGGAGGTTAGGCGTAGAGGGTAGCGTTGGTTAGGGTTAGGTAGGGTGGTTAGGTTAGGTTAGGGTTAGGGTACACGGGTTAGGAGGGTCTAGGTTGTAGGGTTAGGGTAGTGGGTAGGTAGGTTTAGGGTTAGGTAGGGATTAAGGGGGGTTAAAGGGTTAGGGATAAGGGTTAGTTGAGGGTTAGGGTTCAGGTAGCATACGGTTGGTTGTTAGGGTTAGGGTATGTAGGTAGTTAAGGTTAGGGTAGGGTTAGGGTTAGGGTTATAGAAGGTTAGGTGGTGAGGGACTAGGGTTAGGGTTAGGGGGGTTAGGGTTAAAGGGGGTTAGGGTTGTAGGGTTAGGGCAAGGGTATAAGGGTTCAGAGGTTAGGGTTAGAGTTTAGGTTTAGGGTTAGGGTTAAGGGTTAGGGTTAGGGTTTAGGGGTTAGGTTAGGTTTAGGGTTAGGGTAGGGTTAGGGAGAGGTTAGGGTAGGGCTTAGGCTTGTTATGGTTAGGTTAGGATTAGGGGTTGGGTTAGGGTTAGGTTAGGGTTAGGGTATAGGATTAGGGTTTAGGGAGTGTGAGGGTGTTTCACGGCGGTTAGGGTTAACGGGCTAGGGGCGGTTAGGGTTAAGGGTTAGGGTTAGGTATAGGTGTAGGTTGGGTTGAGGGTTAGGGTTAGCGGGTTAGGGTTAGGGTAGGGTTAGGGTAGGTTAGGGTTTTAGGGTTAGGAGGTTAGGGTTAGGGCTAATGGGTAGGTGGTTGTTTAGGGTTAGGTAGGGGTTAGGGTTAGGGTTAAGGGTATAAGGGTTAAGGGTTTGGGTTGGTAGGAGTAGGTGTAGGGTTAGGGTTAGGTTGGTTAGGGTTAGGGTTAGGAGTTAGGTTAGGGTTAGGGTCAGGGCTTTCGGGGTTAGCGGTTAGGGTAGGGTAGGGTTAGGGTAGGGTTTTAGGGCTTAGGGTTAGTAGGGTTAGGTTTGGGTTTAGGGTTAGTGGTAGGGTTGGGTTAGGGTTAGGGTTAGGGGTAGGGTTAGGGTTAGGGGTTAGGGTTAGGGTTAGGTAGTTTGGGTTACGGGTTAGGGTTGTACGCGGTTAGGTAGGTTATAGGGTAGGAAGGTTAGTGGTTATGGTAGGTTAGGGGTGTTAGGTTAGGGTAATAGGGTTGGACATGGTGTGGTAGGTTATAGGGTGGTTGGGTGGTTAGGTTGGGTGGTTTAGGTTAGGGTTAGGTTAAGGGTTTAGGGGGTTAGGGTTGGTGTTCAGGTTAGGTTTTAGGGTTACGAGGGGTTAGGGTTTAGGTGGTTAGGTAGGTTTAGGTGGTTAGGGTTGAGGGTGTAGGGTTTTGGGTCGGAGGGTTAAGGGTTAGGGTTAGGGTAGGTTAGGGTTGGTAAATAGGGTTAGGTGTTGTAAGGTAGGATAGGGTAGGGTAGTAGGTGTTGTGAGGTGGTTAGGGTTAGAGGTTTAGGAGTTAAAGGGTTAGGGTTAGGGTTAGGAGGTAGGGTTAGGGTTAGGTTGTAGGGTGGTATGGGTTGTTAGGGTTAGGTAGGCGTAGGGTTAGGTTAGGTTAGGGTTAGGGTTGGGTTAGTTAGGGTTAGGTTATGGATAGTTAAGGGTATAGGGTAGGGTTAAGGGTTAGGGTTAGGGTTAAGGGTTAGGGTTAGGGTAGTAGGGCTAGGGTAGGGTTAGTAGGGTTAGGGTTAAAGGTTAGGGCTTAGGGGTAGGGTTAGGGTTGAGGGTTGGTTGGTTAGGTTTGGGTAGGGTTAGGGTTAGGGAAGTTTGTAGGTTAGGTGTAGGGTTAGGGATAGGGTTAGGGTTGGGTTAGGGTTAGGCGTTAGGGTTAGGTTAGGGTGTAGGGTTAGGTTAGGTTTAGGGTTAGGTTAGGGTTAGGTTGGGTTAGGGTTAGTAATAGGGTTAGGGTTGGGTTAGGGTTAGCGGTTAGGGTTAGGGTTAGGGTAGGGTTAGGGTTAGGTTAGGTTGAGGGTGTGGTTAGGTTAGGGTAGGGTTTACGGGTAGGGGTGGGTTAGGTGGGTTATGCAGGGGGGTTAGGGATTAGGTTAGGTTAGGTTAGGGTTAGGGTTAGGGTTAGGGTAGGGTTAGGTTAGAGGGAGTTAGGTTAAGGGTTAAGGGTTGGGTAGGGTAACTAGGGTGTAGGGTTAGGTTAGGTGAGTACAGGGTATAGGTTAGGGTTTAGGGTTAAGGGTTGTTAAGGAATTGCGGTTATGGGTTTGGCTTAAGGGTTTAGGGTTAGGGTAGTTAGGGTGTAGGCGTAGGGTTAGGGTTAGGGTGTAGGTTGTAGGGTAGGTTGAGTTAGTACGAGGTAGGTAGTTAGGTTAAGGGATCAAGGGTTAGGGTTAAGGGAGTTAGGGTATAGGGTTTAGTGTTAGGGTTAGGTGGGTTAGTAAGGGTTGGTTTGTTAGGGTTAGGTTGGTACGGCTTGGTTTATGGTGGGTTAGGGTTAGGTTAGGGGTTAAGGTGTTAGGTTAGGTAGGGTTAGGGTTAGGAAGGAGTTAGGGTGGTTAAGGAGTAGTACGGTAGGTAGGGTTGGTAATATAGGTTAGGTGGGTTAGGGTAGGTAGGTTAGGGTTAGGTTAGGTTAGGGTAGTAGGTTAGGTTAGGGTATTAGGGTTAGGGTTAGGGTTAGGGTTAGGGTTAGGTTAGGGGGTTGTTAGGGTAGTGGGTTAGGGGTTAGGTTAGGAGTTAGGGTTAGGTAGGTTAGGGTTAGGGGTTAGTAATTGGGTTAGGGTTAGGGTTTAGGTCTAGGGTTAGGGAGTGTTAGGGGTTAAGGGTTAGGGTAGTTAGGGTTAGGGTGGTTAGGGTTATAGGGAATTATGGGTTGGTAGGGTTAGGAGGTTAAGGGAGTTAGGGTGGTAGGTGGTTAGGTTAGGGTTGGTTAGTAGGGGTTTAGTTAGGGTTAGGGTTAGGGTTAGGGTAGGGTTGAGGTTAGGGAGTTAGGGTTAAGTGTTGGTTAAGGGTTACGGGTTAGGGTTAGGTTAGGGTTAGGGTTAAGGGTTAGGGTTTAGGGTTAGGGTTAGGGTTAGGTTAGGGTTAGGGATTGAGGTTAGGGTTAGGGTTAGGGTTAGGGTTAGGGTTAGGGTTGGTTAGGGTTAGGTTAGGGTTAGGGTTAGGGTTAGGCGTTAGGGTTAGGGTTAGGGTTAGGGTTTAGGGTTAGGGATTAAGGGTTTAGGGTTAGGGTTAGGGTTAGTGTGTTAGGGTTAGGGTTAGGGGTTAGGGTTAGGAGTTCAGGGTTAGGGTTAGTAGGGTTAGGGTTAGGTTAGGGTTAGGGTTGGGTTGGTTAGGGTTAGGGTTAGGTTAGGGTTAGGGTTTCTGGTTAGGGGTTAGGGTTAGGGTTAGGGTTAGGGTTAGGTTAGGGGTTAGGGTTAGGGTTTAGGGTGTAGGGGTTAGGGTTTTAGGGTTAGGGTTAGGGTTAGGGTTAGGCGTTAGGTTAGGGTTAGGGTTAGGGTTAGGGTTAGGGTTAGGGGTTAGGGTTAGGGTTAGGAAGTTTATGGGTTAGGGTTAAGGGTTAGGGTTAAGGGTTAGGGTAGGGTTAGGGTTAGGGTTAGGGTTAGGTTAGGGTTAGGGGTTAGGGTTAGGGTTAGGGGTTGGGGTTAGGGTTAGGGTTAGGCTAGGTTAGGGTTTAGGTTAGGGTTAGGGTTTAGGGGTTAGGTACGGGTTAGGTCTAGGTGTTCAGGGGTTAGGTTAGGGTTAGGGTTAGGGTTTAGCGGTTAGGGTTCAGGGTTAGTAGCAGGTTGTTGGAGGGTAGTGCCAGGGTTTAGGAGCGGGGTTGGGGTTAGGGTAGTTAGGGGTTAGGGTTGGGTTGGCAGGGTTAGGTAGGGTGGTGCAGGGTTAGGTTTAGGGTTAGGGTTAGTTGGGGTTAGGGTTTGAGGGTTGGGTTAGGGTAGGTTAGAGGGTAGAGGTTTTAGAGGGTTAGGTTAGGGGTTGTGTTAGGGTTTAGGGTTAGGGTTAGGGCTTAGGTGGGGTTAGAGGGTAGGTTGGGTTGAGGGTTAGGGTTAGGGTAGCGGTTAGGGTTAGCGGTGGGTTGGTGGTAGCGGTAGGGTTAGGGGTTAGGGTTAGGGTTGGGGGGGGTTAGGGTTAGGGTTAGGGTTGGTAGGGTTTAGGGTTTAGGGTTAGGGGTTGGAGGTGGTGGGTGGCGGGTTAGGGAGAGGGTTGTTAGGGTTGGTAGGGTTAGGGTTAGTAGGGTTAGGTTGGTTAGGGTTAGGGTTGGCGGTAAGGTAGGGTTAGGGTTCAGGTTGGGTTGGGGTTGTGGGTTTTTAGGGTTAGTTGAGGGTTCCAGGGTTAGAGGGTTAGGGTTAGGGTGTAGGTTGAGGGTTAGGTTAGGTTAGGGTTAGGGGTTTAGGGTTAGGGTTACGGGTTAGGGTTGCAGGGGTTAGGGTAGGGAGTTAGGGTTTAGGTTGAGGGTTAGGGTTAGGGTTAGGGTTTAGGGTTAGGGTTAGGGTTAGAGGTTAGGGTTAGGGTTAGGACGTAGGGTAGGGTTAGGTTGGTTAGGGTTAGGGTTGAGTTAAGGTTAGGGCAGGGTTAGTTAGGGTAGGGTTAGGGGTTGGGTAGGGTTGAAGGGTTTAGGGTTAGGGTTAGGTTAGGGCTTAGGGTTGGTTAGGGTTTAGCGAGTACGTTAGGGTTAGGGTTAGGGTTAGGGCAGGGTTAGGGTAGGGTTAGGGTTTAGCCAGGAGTTAGGGTTAGGGTTTAGGGTTAGGGTTTAGGGGTTTAGGGTAGGTGTTGTAGGGGTTGAGGGTTAGGGTTAGGGTTAGGGGTATTAGGGTTAGGGAGGTTAGGGTGTTTAGGGTGGTTAGGGTTGAGGTTAGGTTAGGGTTAGGGTTCAGGGTTAGGTTAGGGTCTAGGGTTAGGGTGGGGTGGGGTCTGGGTTAGGTTAGGGTTAGGGTAGGGTAGGGTTAGGACGGGTTAGGGTCTAGGGTGTAGGGTTAGGGTTAGGGTTAGGGGTTTAGGTTCAGGGTTAGGGTTAGGCGTTGGCAGGGTTAGGGTTAGGGTTAGGTTAGGGGTTAGGTGGGTTAGTGGTTAAGGGTTACGGGTTAGGGTTAGGGTTGTAGGGTTAGGGTTAGGGTTCAGGTTGGTTAGGGTTAGGGTTTTAGGGTTAGGGTTAGGGTTTTGAGGTAGGGTTGAGAGGTTAGGGTTAGGGTTCTAGGGTTCAGGGTTAGGGTTAGGGTTGGAGGGTTATAGGGTTGTTAGGGTTAGGGGTTAGGGTTAGGGGTTAGGGTTAGGTTTAGGGTTAGGAGGTTCAGTGGTTATCGGGTTCAGGGTTCGGGCTTAGGGTTGCAGGTTAGGGTTATGGGTTAAGGGTTGAGGGTTTTAGGGTTAGGGTTAGGTTAGGGAGGTTAGGCGTGTNACGAGGGAAAAAGAGAGAGATGCTGGGTTTGAAGATGTAGTGATCATGTACGGATGGTGAACTGGCATCAGATTGGTTATGAGTGTGTGTGTGTGTCGTGTGTTTATTTTTTTAAAATCTTTTTTTTTTGAAAGTCTCATCTTGCTGTCTTTATTTGTCTAGTTGTGTTTATATGCGGGGGGAAATTTACAATTAACATTTGGTGCGTTGCTTATGTTCTAAGGCTTGGAATATTTGTCTAATATTTTGGTTGTGGATGTTAGAGAGGGAGTGAATAGTAGATTGTGTGGTATATCAAGTATATTGATGTGTCTTGTAATAAGTTTATTATTATTATTATTATTATTATTGATTATTATATATTTTATATATTTATTATTAATATTATTATTGATTATCTCCTTTTGAAGTTTTTCACATCAGGCCATTAGCTTATTGGGTTCCTTCCCACTGGAGGTCTGAGTGACAGCAAGTCTCCTAGTTTCCAGGACTCTTCTGAGGTATCCTGGCTAGGTTGGCAGGAGTGCAGTGTTCTTGATGGTTTCAATCCTTCCTGCTGATTTCCAAACTTTCCAAACACCTTTTCTATCCCTTTTGGGACCGTTCGCAAGCGTGGCACCAAAGTACAATTGGGTATCAACTTTCACCTTTCATATTCCCATAAACCTTTTCGAGTTATCCTCTGGCAAGGTGTCTAGATATTGTCCATTTTTGTCATTGTTCCTTTAGCTTCACCCCTGTGGTATCTGCTGGCACTGCAAAATTCCCCAGTTGACAGTTCTTATTCTTTTTTGTTTATCCAACAGTTCTAGGTCTGGTCTTTTGGGCTGGGAATAATGTGGGATGCTCGATTAGGTTGAGATAGCAAAGGTACCCAGATAACTTTTATTTGGTTGTTTTCATTTCTAGTTAGGGCCCAGCGGAAGCACACTATTGTTGTAGCTTGCAATAGTTGAAACTACATCTGTTCTCAATTTGTTGCGGAGAGAGACGAAATTTTGCTGTTGTATAGTTAGGCGGCGAGACCATATTAAATTAGATATTAGACAAGTATGAGGATGCGGAGGCGAGGTATGAGGCATTACCCACCGCGACACCGACACTCAAGTATCGTGTATTGTTTGCCTTAGGTTGGGTGGTGAGCTGCCATGGCAGGGCGTCACGCTGCTAGCATCCGAATATCACTCAACGGCGTGTGCTGTTTTATGCGGAGTGGTTGCTTAGAAGCAGTCAAGAACTAGTATGTGGCGCTGAGAGTATGCATGGTTTTAAACACGCAGTCTAGCTTCTATTTAATACTCTTATGAGCGCTAGTTGGACGGTCGGCGTTCAAATCCCTGTCACACGACTATGATTCGTTCCGGTTTTTCGATTGCCAAGCCGTCCAAATAGGTCATGTTTGAAGTCTATAGGAGAGAAACATATTCTAATAGGTAGCCGTAACCGGCGTAATGTAACTGAGCGGAAACACCCCATCACACGGGGATCTTTTATGGTAGGCTACCTATTGTGGCTGATCAAGGTGGAGAGCGGGTATAGGGTAGGTACGTTGATATTCATGAAGATCGTAGATGCTGTGCAAGTCTTCATTATTACATGTCATCGAGGCATTTTTAGTACAGATTGATCGAGTCCCTGGCGGTTTTATTGTTTTATGTGAGCCGATACGGTGGTATGGATTGTGTCGCGCGAGTAAGAAATTTTATATAGTATTGTTGTTTTAGTATCCGATAATTAATTTTAATACTTATGGGGAAGAGTGCACGGAGAAAGAGATTGGTGCAAGACCACATAACCCATCCGGCGCGTAGTAATATATATCACTTAATGATTCGGTCAACACAGAGCAGACCGAGGCCTCTTTTGAGAAGGTATGGCGAGTAGCACCGCTCACGAGAGAGAGGTACTTCGCGAATACGCAAGTAGATTAGCGAAGTGAGAGAGGAATAAGGCACGATGAAGGTGAAATTGGTCTCGGAGTACAGCGTGTCGCTATGAGGTGTTCTGTAATAACTCTCTGGAGATCTGACTGACGAGTGTCCACGCCTAATCCACCTGGTTTAGCGAGTTAGTTATCATGTCAGTGGAGTGAGTGAATGGGCTGCGTGGGCATGATTGGAATTCCACCCGTCGATATTATGGCTTGTCATAACTGGAGGATGTTTGGTGAGTGTTTTAAGGAGGTAGTTAAAGACAGGAACGAGTATCTCAAATGAATAGAAAAGCGCCACAAACAATCACTTTGGAAAAGTTGCGTAGGCAAGACAACATGGCGAGACGGGTACCACGAGTACTCAGTGCTCTACAAAGTCAACACATGGTGCGCATTGACGCTGATCATTGTAAATATATTAAGTCGAAGAGTTCAGATTTATTTAGCGATTCAGGGACATCGACATGTTAGATGCAGTACCGACATAGAGGCTTGCCGTTCGATTCAGAATGAAGAGAAGTTCTGATCTTGTAGCGCTGATGTACGAGTTCTCATGACTGTGTTATACAACAATTGGATATTAAAGTTAACGTTCTCTATGAGGTTGTTAGGTTACCGGATCACGGGAAATGACGGCTCGGAGGGAAACACTTACTGACGCCCTCCGGTAGGAAATAGAAAAAGGAGGACGATGCAAGAGACTTAGAAGAACAAGGTGGTTCGTAAACGCTATTGGACTACGACTGCACACGATAAGTTTACGGTTATTGGTAGATCACAGATACGGCATAAGAGATCATTATTTGTGGACTGTAACAAGCTGGGTAGACGGTGAGTGAGGCTTAGGGGACAGTACTGTATTCTTGTTGACTGACAAGGGATTCGGATGAAGATTACAGGAGCAATCAATTTGGAGCCCCATTCGTATGTTTAAATAGAATAGTTATGTAGTTATTGTATAACTATAGAGGATATGTTCATATATTTGAGCGAGATGCGCGCCAAATTGAGCAGTATTGAGCATACATAGGACATACATAGGCATGGCTAGTGACATATCGACACGGATTACAGTCACACGGGAGACGAAATGTGTCTATGGCTAGCACATATATTGTGAAGGTGCGCAACATACAAAGGCAATACCCGAACAAGTATTGAGTGACCGAGCGGTCGTATTGGTCAGGTGTAATAGGAGCCCGAGCAAAGTATAAGATAACCCCGAGTACAGGACACGCCGCGATCAGCTAGAGCTGTACAATAACATCCATTTTCCTACAACATCCCGTGTGTCATCTTTCGTCCCATATATGACTCATATATTACATGTTATTAATAGTATATATATAAACGTATATATATGTGTGTGTGTGTGTGTGTGTGTGTGTTTATGTTTAAAAGATAAATAAATAAAGGAAAAAAATGTTGAATGGATAAAAAATGGTTTAATTAAATGCAACACGTGTTTCGGGCCCGAGAGTTTGTCCATGTTCACTTTGTATTCTATTTTAATGCTTAATTTTAAATATAAAATAAAATAATAATAATAGAAAAATATGATTTTTTAAGTATACAAAGAATAACGGCCCATGTTTGATATTTTAAGTTAAAACGGTAATATATATATATATATATATATATATATATATATATATATATATATATATATATATATATATTTTCCGTGAGTACATGATATTTAGTTTAAAAGAAAAACAGACCAGGAAAAACGTAATAATAAAAAACAAAAAACAAACTTATTCTTGTTTACAAACATGAGATCTTGGATCTAGATCGGATGAATATAGAAAACTTAAGGATTTCTAAATCTTTTTCGAAAATAGGTGAATTGTTTTTTTTTATCGGATTAAAACAAACTTATCTCTCAAAGCGAGTCCCAATCCATTCAAAAACAAACAACTTGAGACAACTTCCTGCCAAAAACAAACAAACAAAAAACAAAACAAAAAAACAAAAAACAAAAAACAAAACAAGTCCCTGGAAAAATATAATAAATCTGACCATTCCCCCATAATTTAATTCTGGGCATAAAATAAGCCGAGACGTGTTGACGTGTCGTTAAAACAAATCAACCAATCGGAAAATTTTGATATTCATTTACGGTTCACTTGTTCGTAAAAATAACTTAAAAAATCATACATTCTTCGTTGTTTGTTCTTTTTAACCAACCCTCCATATATATATATATATATATATATATATATATATATATATTATATATATATATATATATATATATATATATATATATAAGTAGATCAGAACGTATTTGTACAAAGGGATTTATTCTATAAATTGTATTTGGTAAGTTTTAATTTCATTAATTTAAATGAAAATCCGTATTTACACAGGTTATTAATACAACTAAATGTACAGGGTGTGTTAAAAAAGTATCGAGTTTTTTTAAATTTTTGACACACCTTGTATTCTGAAAAAAATTAACGTTCCATTTACTATTTTTCCAGAATACAAGGTGTGGCCAAAAAAGTACCAAGTTTAAAGCTGTATTTACCAAGATAATAATGAATGGAAGGGTTTTTTTTTTCAGAATATGAGATGTCAAAAAAGTACAAAAAATCTCGATACTTTTTTGACACACCTTGTATATCTATTAATAATGGAGATTCGCTTCCGGTTTTTGTCTGTAAAAAAACTACGCCACTGCTTACATCACTATACCCGAAATCGTCATAACAGAATAAATACACTCAAAATTTGAGCATGCAACATTAGACAGTCCTCATTGTTTTTTAAAACAAGTTTTAATAGATACATCCCCAGTATCATATATTTATATATAGTTTGTTTTATTTTTGATAGATATTCAAAGTTAATAGAACTTAGTTTCGATTTCAAATTGTTTTATTTTTTTTTACTCCTTTAATAAATTTGATGTTTCATGATTTATGGTTCAAACTCTCCAACATTTAATTTTTAACTTCCACCTCCTCAAGCAATATCTTTCAAAAATATATTTTTACATCGCCCGGCGGGTGTTTTTTTTATTTCGTTAGTATATATATATATATATATATATATATATATATATATATATATACACTATGTCTTGAAACTCTTATCCCAAATAGACAACAAACCAAAACACCTCCAAAATATTGCATTCTAACATTCAAATACTTATCAAAATATTCAAAAAATAATTATCAAAAAATTAATTACTGTTTAAACTGATCTTGCTGCTTAACGAAAAAAACAAAAACAAAAAAAAACAAACCCCGAAATGGAAGTTTCTATTCGGGTCCAATGTGTGTCTCCCCATAGACCTGTTTGAAAATTGTTTGTATCATATACGAATATCTTATATGAAATAATTGTCAATTATTTGTATTAAGAATAGTTTCTTGAAGTTATAATTGTTTACTAAGTATTATTATTAATTACTTGAAACCATATTTGTGCAAACAAATAATTATTATCAGATAGAAATAATTACTTGAAACTATAGAATTACACTGGTTGACAAAAAATATTTTTTGTCTGAGGCAAGAATGTGAATAGGTGTTGTTTACTAATTTGGGTGTGCTGAATTCAAATTTATAAACAGTTTTGCTCTATCACCTCTAGTTTTCTGTCTTTTAAATAGTCTCATTTTAGTATATACATAGTATATACGTGCTTATTTCAACAGTTGCAGCAGCTTATTTCATATAAAACAGGATAGATAAAGAACATTGATGGAATAAATATACTTGGTTGACACAATGTACACAATTCATAGTACCGCAGACAGTTAGAAGTGTGTTTTCTTTGATGATCTGCTGACTGCTAGTGCACTACTGGCCAGTGCACTACTGGCTGTTGATTGAAACGTGTTGGCTACGCTTAACTGCCAAAAACCGTCTTGATATATAACTATATATATATAATGTAATGCTATCACTTACATTTATTGCATGATAACTAAAAAAAAAGAAGACATAAGTCACACAATATTAGAAATTAACTCTGAATGCATATACGCCTTTATGTACAGTATGTGTACAAAATGTACAGTATGCATATCTAAAAAACTAGAGGTGATGAGTAAGAATTTTTCAATCTGAATTCAGCACCCCAAAATTAGGTTAAAACAGCTATTTGTGTGCTTGCCTCAATTTCTTTGTAAACCAGTGTTTTAAATAAGAATATTAGGTTTGATGGATAATTTTATTTTAAAAAGTTTTTGTAATTATGAAGAACTGTGAAGAGTTCCACGAATTGATTGGTTTTTAATTAATCAATTATATCATCTTATCAGAAAAAATCAAAAAAATAAATTTTGTACATTTCCTAATTATAAATATATTAAAGTGTATGCGTAATTTTAATGCTTTTCTGAGTTATAAGTCGACAAGTACATACCAAAACAGACGCAACTCCTTTATATATATAGATGTTAACCCCGCCCCCCCCCAAAAAAAATGTAACTATATAAGAAAATGTATGGTGGCCCATTAATGATTGCTACATAAAAAAAAAATATTCATTTAGTCTTTTTGAGTCATAAAATATTGTAAAATGAAATATATTTATAGTTATTTGCTAAAAATGATATCTTGTAGATTAACTCCATGTTCACGGATAAAAAGTTGCACCTTAATTCAAGGACTTTGTATGACTTTGCTCAAGGTTTCTGAAGTCAATCCTCTTATCTCTGTACGAATATCATTGACGATAAGGCTAATTTGCATATTGTTATTAAAAAAATAATTTTGATAAATATGTGCTTAGTATTATTGATTTCTAATTGTTTGGTTTTATCTTAAGGAATATTGGCGAAAATCTCATGGATAAATCTTAAAAGAAATCTATTAACAAGAAGAAATAACTAATTTTATTCTTTACTTCCTATTTTAACTAAATAGTTAAATTAGAAAAATTTAGCAATGAAAGACGGGAGTGATGGAAGAGTAAGTTTCAGTTGAACTATTTTTCGATTATACCCCCCTTTTTAAATTTTTTTTATCTGCATTCTGATTTAGTTTCATTAGTCTTTTTAATTTGATATAATATTTTATTACTTTAAAACTTAAATACTTGCACCCAGAGGGTGCATATATTTGATAATAATAATAATAATAATAATAATAATAATAATAATAATAATAATAATAATAATAATGGTCCATCCAAGAAATACGGGCAAATTAAGACCATTTCATTTGTCTGTATTTTTTTTAGATGTGAGTAATTGTGATATTTCGGACTGTTGTTTCAAATCAGATGAAAACGGTTAGGTGGGACTCTCTCGTCGATTTCGACGCATGCGGGTTCATCCAGTGAACAATCTACACAATGTTTTGTTTATAGTGGTGAAGGCTTGTGTTGGACCATTCCACACTTTTTGGCACAGTCGATAGGAAAGAACGACTGACCTCAGGTTTTTCAAATTCAGAGTTTTCCTTCTCCAAGGAAACGATTAGGTAAGTAATAGTGTTCAACATGGCATATTTTGAAACTTCTATTTTAGGATATGTAATTTTTCTTCCATTTTATTTTTTCTAAATCTATCATTTAATAGAATTTACTATAAATTTAGACCAAGCCAGTATATTAATCACATTTCTGTCGATAAGTCTGGTGGCATCTTATATTGCTTGGGGCGTCTTGAACTAGTGGTAACGATATTAATGCTCCGAAACTACGTTTGAACTTGTTAAGAATTTCTGGTATATAAGGTGTGTGCTAAATGCCCGCTCTTACTTATAGACTAGGCCAGAATCATGTAATCTAACTCTTGGCCAATCACTGGCAGTACTCTGCTGCTGATACAATACTTAACCGACCCTACTGGTCATAATTACTGTAACACTCATGGACGACTGACATAGGATTAAATCACTGGACCTTTACCAATACGTAGGATAGGACTTATACGCTTACCAAAAGATTCCATAACACAGGACTTTCTTTAAGCCCTTTTCAACTGGCCAAGGATGGCATTTAACTCAAGATTATCGTCTGATTATGACTTTATGTCGGGGTAAATAAGAAACACATGAACAAGGCCCGAGGATACAGCGACCTGAATGTTGTGTTTCTACATACCACAATAAAGATGAGGACAACAGTCCGAAATATCAAAATTATCAAGACCATTTTGTTTAAATAGATTTTAAAGAAATATTTCATATAAATAAATTGAAACACAAAGAAATTAAGGAATATATTTACATATCCAGTGTTGATAGGCTGAAATTGGTAATTAGGGTAGGTCGATTTTGGAAGTGTAACATCTCCCATGTGACGAAAGTTGCAAATTAACATTAAAAATTACAACACAAAATATTTTTTCTTCAAAACTTTGCCTTTGTTTGAGAAAATAGATTTCAATCTTTTAAAATGTTACAGCTTAATTATTAGGTAAAAAGCAGCAGATCGGAGGTGTTGGTGGTGATAGGGGGATATTTTTAATTTGAATTCTATTTATATTTTTTTCGCTTCGTTATAAATTGAAAATATTCTTTGTTTTAGGATTTCTAAATTTTCTAACCAATTTCTAGGGTAAATGTTGCGAAAACGAAGATTTTTGGTGCGTTTTCGTCGACGATCTTTGATGCTATTTTCTCAAGTAATGGTGTAAGTAAGAGATCTAGTTTTTGGTACCAGTATTTATCATACCAACACACAATTTTCGCTGTTTAAGAAAAATTGAAGTTTTTAAAAAAGTGAAAAATCAACCTGCCCTATTGATAATGTCCCTACTTTTTAAGAACTGTGGCATCGTCAATTTTAGTTGGAATCATTTTGTTAATGGATATACGTATTCTTTTATAATGGTCCAAATGGTTCCTTCCAATTGGGACAGTCAAAACTCCTTAAAGATTACAAGACTCAGCATATTTCTGTGCAAGACTGGAGAATGTGAAAAAAAACAAAAAAAAAAATTGTTGAAACGTAGTGAAAAAAAAAATCAAAGATAAGGATATTAGTCTGAATAAGTGAAAGATATTTGCTGTACGACCGTTATCATTTGGTAACAGCCTCTGGCTAAAAATGCTGTGCATGGAGAGGGTGCTGAAAGAACGGCTCGTGATTGGTATGCCAAGTTCAAAAATGGTAATTTTGACCTCAAAGACGTACCTCGTTCTGACCGTCTAGTTGAGTTCGATGAAGAACGATTAAACCAACTTTTGTACAAAAATGGCAAATGACAAGGGAGCTGGCAGAGAAAATGGAATCCTCCCACATTGCTCTAGAGAAGCATCTTCACTCGAAGGGAAAGGATCAGAAGTATGAAGCAAGCTTTAAGTGACAACAAAAAACGACCGGAACTTCGTTGCCAAAACAATATATTCCATTAAAACCTTGCACACTTATCCCAACTTTTATTCCTTTCATTTAAACTGTCTGTAAATGTCCTAAAAAAAAAAACTAAAAAAAAACAAAAAAAAAAAACGGCGGGAACTTAGTTGGCAACCGAATACTTTCGTTTCTTTACGGTCCAGTCTATTGGTTCAAATAGATCTCTGTTTAAAAATTGGGTAATTTATGAGGAAGTGCGTCCCGGTCTCCTGCCTCAAAAATTGCTACCCGGTGACTATTATAACGACCCAGCTCAGTCTATTCAAAACTATCCATCTTTATATCTATCGATCTATCTATCTCAATTTGTTCATATTTATCTATATTACTTTAAATACTAAGATTTTTTTTATTCATGTTTGTTTAATGTCTTGTTTTTAGTTTAAATAAACAAGAATTACGACAAAAAAAGATGCGACCCCCCAATATATTTACTTGTCGAAAATATCTATCTCCATTTGTTCATATCTATCTATATTATTTTGTTTGTTTATCTATCTATCTATCTATATCAGAGTATTCCAAACTATATATCCATCTTCATATCTAAACAAGAATTACGACAAATTACGATAAATAAACAAGAATTACGACGAGCTGGGGTTGTTCTTTTGATAGTCACCGGGTAGCAATTTTTGAGGTCGGAGACCGGGACGCACTTCCTCATAAATTACCAAAAAATGTTTTAAAATCTCGTTTAAATCTGATTTCAAAACAGATTATCCAACCCGCTTAAGAATTGGATATCTAAGCCGCTTAGGAACTGAATAAAGAATATATTAAGAATACTAGCAAAAATATGCGCCCTCTAGGCACAAGTATTTAAGTTTTAATATAATTAAATATTATAGTGAATTAGAAAAACTAATGAAATTAAATACGAACACAAAAAAGAGTACACTTAGTTTTACTTTATTCTAATTGATTTCAATGCAAAATTATACATAGAATTGCTTTTAATACGTTGGAGAATAAAACAATAATATTAGAGATCAATAACACCAAATAATAATTTATCAAACACGGTTTTGTCAAAACCGCTATGCAAATTATTCACACCATATACAGTGTAAACCTTAACACACATGAAGGATTTTCAAGCACATTAATAACATGGGCTGTTTTGAGGCAAATCTATCTCAACTAGACCTTTATAAGAGACACTGTTGATAAATAAGATGCTAATTAAGATTAAATAAAGATTATTTTATGACCATTGAGAATATAAAGTAAATAACTATGGGAATTGTGACATTGGTAGTGTGATAGTTTTGGTTACAGACAGACAGACAGACAGACAGATACATAATGTCCATTATAATATGATAGTTTTATGAAAATTACTTTTGTTTCTTCTGTTTTCATGTGAAGATAATTAATTAATTAAAAAAAAAGAAAGAAACCAGGTGTTACTTACCTGCTGATTTGGATCGATTTATTTACATTCGGGCTTGGTCACGTGACGTAATGAAGTAATGAGGGAGTTTGTTTCTTTGCGAAAATTCGCCATTTGCAATAGATTATTATTCAATATAAAAAGACATAATGAATGAACACTCTTAAATTTCTTTCATTAAAATTCGGTTATATATTAAAAAAAAAATTACAAAAAATAATAAAAGAATAAAATGAATAATAAAAATAAAAGTGAAATTTGATTGGTGATTTGAAATCCTCACTTTTTTTTCGATTGGTTGAATCTGGTAAAATTGTTTAATCACTGACGCGGGAAAACATGTCTGCTTTTCGCCATTTGTAAAGTCTTCATTGGTGTTTTTTTTTTCTCTCGTAATTTTCATCGAAATGGAATAATTTTACCTGTTCCAATCAAAGTTTTCAAGTAAGATTCATTTTAATGTGTCTAATACAGGATCCAATCAATTTAGGAAACGTAGTCGTAAAAAAACAAAAAAAACAAAACAAAACAAAATCAAAACAAACAAAACAACGAACATTCCAAATATTCAAGAGCTTTTTCGTTTCGATCTTTTTATGGGGGGAAAATATTGTTCGTTAAACCAGAGGTATTTCATTGCCCTTTTTTATTAAAAAATAGGGAAAAAAAAATCAAAATTAAAAAAAAAAAAGAAAAAAAAAGATGTTTCAAATAATTTATTTAATTCCCGGGGTGAAGAGACGATTAAAATAATTACGATCCATATTTAACCAAATGTCTTGGAGAAGAGAAATGTGACACATGAATATGGGCACACGGGGAGGCTGTCCTTCCAAAATAGACAGTGAGAACATGTGTACCATTATTTAAAGGTATCCATAAATTTTAATGGCGATGTAGATATTTACCCAACCCGTTCACTATGGGAAGGATGTGACACGAGATCGCAAGTATGGGGCATCAAGTGAGGATCGAAGTCATTATTCAGTAGAATTAACGAATTGTTTTCATTATTGTTTGGTTCAAGCCTCAAGAATTTTGAAGAGGTTTCTCTGGTTTTTTTTTGGTCAACATTGCAGCCGTTGAAGAATTTAGATATTTCAAACAATCGTTCCACAGAGATTTAGAAAACTGTCGATTACAAAACACAAATAAAAAGCAAAAATAAAACAAAAAGTTGTTTCTAGAAAAAAAAAATGGCGTTTCATGTCATTTTTAGATGGTCGTTTGTGACGGTGTTTCAAATCGTGCAGACATCTGAAGTTGTTTAAGTTGATGGAGTTAGGGTTAGGGTCAGAAAGAAAAGAAAAAAAAGAAGACTTCTGGAATTTCTTTTTTTTGTGGTTCAAAAGGTTGAAAAGGACATTTAGAGAGAAAGTGTGGGAAATGTCCGTCAATGTCGTTATGTTCAACCGTTGGTGGTTAGTTTGTGTCGTTTAGACCGTTGCACTGCGGTTAATGGACAAAACAACAACAACAAAAGAACAAAAAAGAAAAGAAAAAAAGAAAAAAGAATTCAACATGTCCGAACGACTCTAATTTTAGCGCGAAACCTGAAACAAGCAACAACAACAACAACAACAACAAACATGAATTGATAAAGAAAATTCAATGAAGAAGTATGAGAAAATGATACATAGAGAGAGAGAGAGAGTGTGTGTGTGTGTGAGCGTGCGTGCGTGTGCTGGTGAGAGAGAAAGAAAGTGTGTGTGTGTGTGTGTATGTGTGTGCGAGTGAGAGAGAGAGAGAGAGAGAGAGAGAGAGAGAGAGAGAGAGAGAAGGTGATTATATTCATTTGTCCATCATTTATGAATGAGTGATTTTTGGTCTCGTGCCATCA
>CM042169.1:9891751-9921751 GCA_023376005.1 Doryteuthis pealeii
TTTGATTAGTTAGATTTGCCTCGGTGTTTTTTTTATAGTAGTCGTATCATCTGTGGGTGGTGTGTGGGCGGTCGTTGTTAGTGACCTCCTTTCTTTTTTGTGTCAGTATATTAATTGGTTTATTTCTAGTTGTTTTGTTGTTGTTGTTATCTACTGTTCATCATGGTCACTTCTTGTGGTTTATATATATATATATATATATATATATATATATATATTTGGTTGAACTCGTGACAATTCCTGTCGTACAAGTTTCTGTTCAATCCGTTCAAGGTGTTTGGCCATCTTGAACGGATTGAACAGAAACTTGTACGACAGGAATTGTCACTCGAGTCCAACCAAACATGTTTAAAAGAGAAAATACTGCCAAAATACACTTATATATATATATATATATATATATATATATATATATATATATATGATTGGATTAGATTGCCATGACCAGAGTAATCTCCAATATATGTATTCAATCATCGATATTAAGCACGCTTTGTTTATGAATATAACAAGAAAGAAAGAAACAAAGAAACAAAGAAAGAAAGAAAAAGACCCAACAGACACCAATGTGCAGAAACTTATAAAAAGTTCAGATAGACCTAAAAAATACAAAATGAAGTAGAATACATCTAAAGCCAAATAAATAAAGTCAGAAATTCTGTAGAAGATAGAATTAGCAATTAGCATGGCAAACAGTAAATGAAATTAGCGGTAGGAAGAGCACATCGAGATCAAAACTAAAAGCTGCCAGGCAAGAAGAAAGACATCTGAGGTAGAAAGAACACTTCAAACATCTGCTTGAATCAACCAGTAATAACTGATAAACCTACCGAAGAAATTATGAATTATCAACTAAAAACCAAACTAGGACACTTTACGAAGAATGAAGTCGATGAAGTTCGAAAAACAATGAAAAGCAGAAAAGCCCGAAGAAATATTCCCTGAAGAATGGAAGACAAAGGAATTCTTCGATTATGCAATACAGTGTATTAATGAAATACAATAGAGAAATCAACGAAAGACTGCATTCTCAAAGAAACGTCCCACAACATATACATCCACTTTTACTCAGTTACTTAAACTCTCTCAATCACTCTCTCAATCACCCAATCACTCTCTCAGTTACTCTCTCAATCACTCTCTCTCTTACTCTCTCACTCTCTCAATCTCTCAATCACCCAATCACTCTCTCAATTACTCTCTCAATCTCTCAACCACTCTCTTAATCTCTCAATCTCTCTCTCAATTACTCTCAATCTCTCAATCACTTTTTCAATCTCTCTATCACTCTCTCAATCACTCAATCTCTCAATCTCTCAATCACTCTCTCAATCTCTCAATCACTCTCTCAATCACTCTCTCACCCTTTCAATCACTCTCTCACTCTCTCAATCTCTCAATCACTCTCTCAATCTCTCATCATCTCTCAATCTCTCAATCACTCTCTCAACCACTCTCTCAATCTCTCAATCTCTCAATCAATCTCTCAATCACTCTCTCAATCTCTCAATCACTCTCTCAACCACTCTCTCAATCTCTCAATCTCTCAATCTCTCAATCAATCACTCTCTCAATCTCTCAATCACTCTCTCAACCACTCTCTCAATCTCTCAATCAATCTCTCAATCACTCTCTCAATCACCCAATCTCTTAATCTCTCAATCACTCTCTCAATCTCAATCTCTCAATCACTCTCTCAACCACTCTCTCAATCTCTCAAGCACTCTCTCAATCACTCTCTCAATCTCTCAATCTCTCAATTACTCTCTCAACCACTCAAAGGTATAACTTTTACTACTGCTAAGGTTTATAATGCCCTTCTTTTCAATTGCATATAATTTAAAATATGGAACATTCTTGGGAAAAATCGAAACGGATTTTGGAGAAATTGATTAACAATTTCACAGAATTCGTCAAAATTTCTTATTATTCATCAAAATTGTTGAAGGAGTACGAGCAAAAATCTGGAGACAACACTCTTGTTTGTAAATTTCTCCAAAGGATTTGACTATATACAAAGAGAAAAGACGGAGAAAATACTTCTAGTATATGGTCTACCCAAAGAAACTGTTACCGCTGTAATTATGCTCTCTACAAAAACACAAAAACAATGATTCACCTGATGGTGACAGATTTATTTGATTGTACGATCTCTCTCTCTCTCTCTCTCTCTCTCTCTCTCTCTCTCTCTCTCTCTCTCTCTGTATCATCGTCTATTCACCTCTTTCTTTCTCTCTTTCTTTCTTCTTTCTTTCTTTCTTTCTTTCATTATTTCTTTCGTTCTTTCTAGTTTTGTTTGTTTGATAGTTTCTTTCTTTCTTTCTTTCTTTCTTTCTTTCTTCTTTCTTTCTTACATTCTCCCTTCCTTTCTTTCATTATTTCTTTCTATCTATCTATCTATCTATCTATCATAGTCTATTCCCCTCTCTCGTTTTCCTCTACCCTCTTTCTCTCTCTGTATCTATATAATTACTAATGTTCACACACACACACACACACACACACACACACACACCAAACAAACAAGTGCGTGTATATATACATCAACATTTTTAATCATAATCGATTCTCTTTCTGATTTTCTTCCAATTTCGATACTTTATCTTTCCAAACTGATAAACGTTTAATTTTGTTCTCTTCCCCCCTCTCGCTCTCTCTCCCTTTATATCCCTCTCTCTTTCTTTCCCACAGTCTTTACATATGTTCTTCCCCCCCTCTCTCTCTCCAAGTCTTTAGATAACTTCTCTCTCCTTCTCTCTTTCCTCTTCTCTTTCACCCGGTCATCAAATATCCAATTTTCTAACTCAACCCTTTCTCACTCTACCCCCTCCACCCGGTACCCATCCCACCCGGATCCCACCCGCTTTTGAACCCCCAACGATTGCCAACGAGATCAAACATAATTATTTATTCATAATAACTTTGTCCAGATTTAGTTTGTGTGCCGACCAGTTCAGATTCTCGTGTCAAGAAGATTCTTTAGCATCAGAAACAATAATGGCCGCCGGCGTCGGAAATTTGAGTAACGACTACCACACCTGGATTGGGGACAAATTGCAAATAAGAAGGGGGGGGGGGAAAGAAGAAGAAGAAGAAGAAGAAGAAGAAGAAGAAGAAGAAGAAGAAGAAGAAGAAGAAGAAGAAGAAGAAGATAAAGAAGAAGAAGAAGAAGAAGAAGAAGAAGATAAAGAAGAGAAGAAGAAGAAGAAGAAGAAGAAGAAGAAGAAGAAGAAGAAGAAAACGATGGGAGGCTATTCCTTCAATCTGGCCTTTTGTCCCAACATTTTGCTGTAAAAATCTCCTTGACCAATCCGAATTGAACATTTTACACACCAAGAAAGTCACGTGTCTTAAGACGAAGGATTTCAATTAATCAAGTAATTAAACTCTAAGCTACACACTGATGAATTTAGAACGGTGGCATAGGACTCGTATCAGAAATTTAAATTAACAATAATTAAATTTAAATATATAATGGAGATTTTAGGTTTGTCTGTAACCAAAACTATATCACTACTCAAGTCACAATTCCCTTAATTATTTACGTCACATTCTCCATGATTTTATTTTTATTCAAACTTCAATTATCAATAAAATTGTTTTACATTATTAATACTATTGGCTACATATACATACTGATAATTTGCAATTGTATATATATATAGTACATATATACAACATATACATATATACAACAAAATAGCGGTTTACAGTGTGAACGGGAAAAAAGCTAATTTGCATATTGGTATTAAATATTTGATTTTATTAAATATGTACTTAGTATTATTGATTTTTAATTGTTTGAATATGAGCAAAAATCTTGTGGATAAATCTTAAATGAAATCTATTAACAAAAAAAAATAACTGTAATTTCATTCTTTACTTCCAATTTTAACTAAGTAGTTAAATTAGGAACATTTAGTAATGAAAGATGGGAGTGATGGAAGAGTAAGTTTCAGTTGTTCTAATTTTCGATTATACCCCGTCTCTGTTTCAAATCTTTTTATCTACATTCTTATTTAGTTTCATTAGCTTTTCTAATTTAATATATTTTATTACATTAAAACTTAAATACTTGCACCCAACGGAGGGTGCATATATTTGCTAGTGGAAGTAATAGGGAAATGAAACTAAACTGTATGTAAAAAAAACAAAACAAAAACGAAGTATTCCAATTTTTTCTTGATGGTAAAGTCGACGTTATAACGTTTCGATTTGAGTAAACCTTCATCAGGACTTGAGATGGAAAGAATGTTGTTTTTCTCTGAGCGTTTCGTTTGAACCTAAACCAGAATTAAAACTCATTTCGTCGGTTTCGTTTTGAGGGCCGATAACCGTTTCGCCACCGTGTTTTGCTATCAACTTTTGATTGTTGGCATACTTTAGACATATGGAAGGACAAAAGGGGAAGGAAATAATCTCCACTGTCAATTGAATAATACCTCATGACTCATTGTCTTCCTGGCCAATCAGTTGCATTTGTCCAGTCAATTGTCCGTAAAATGATTGTCAGCTCATTTTTGTTAGCTGTGTGGTCAGTTAGACGACTTCCGGGAAAAAAATGATTGCTCGGATTTGGAACGTAAATAGAAAAAAAAAAAAATTAAGAAAGAAAAATAAGAAGAGAAAAAAAAACATTATAGATCCTATTCAAAATCTAATCTTACTATAAGAAAGAATACTATTTACTAAGCTTAGATGTGGCACAAGGCCAGCAAGAATCGAACTCAATAACTATGGTTTGCGAGTCAAGCTTGCTAATCATTACACCACCTGAGGTGCCCAAGAAAGAACAATATACGTGCTATTTTGTTCCGGTATTGCCATCAGATTGTTTTAAAGATTATGTCGTCCAAAATGTGTGCCCTCACAAACTATACACTCCCGAATCGTCATTCTAATATATATATATATAATATATAAAAATATACATATATTATGTGTGTGTGTGTGTGTGTGGTGTGTGTGTGTGGGTGTGTGTGTGTGAGAGAGAGAGAGAGAGAGAGAGAGAGAGAGAGAGAGAGAGAGAGAGTGTGTGGAAAATAGAAAAACACGAACTATTCCAAAAAGATGAATTTATTTTTGATGGTGAAGTCGACATTATAACGTTTCAGTTTTAGTAAACCTTCATCAGGACTTGAGATGGAAAGAATGGTGTTCAGTGGGGCTGGATGACTTTCGAAAGAGGGGAGAATATTAGTTGTGTGTGAAGAAGAGACGTAACCGTCTACGGTTTTATTTCTACATACTGTTGGATTCAAATTTCCCGATTACTTCCACACACATCCACACACACACACATACCACAAACACACCCACCACACACACCAACATACACACACACATACATATACATATACACACATATATATATATATATATATATATATATATATATATATATATTATAATATATTAATATTTTGAAGGCCAATGCAATGCGTATGAAAGATAAAAACAAAAAGATGTTATTTTTTGTCTTATCGATTTCGAAGCATGAACTTCATCATCAGAGTTTATTTTCTGAAATAAAACTCTGATGATGAAGTTCATGCTTCGAAATCGATATTGACAAATAAAATCTTTTTGTTTTTATTTTTCATACGCATTGCATTGGCTTCAAAAATATTAATATATTATAACATACTTAACAATGCTTCAAGCAAATTACCAACTGCTTATATAATATATATATATATATATATATATATATATAAAATCACTTTCAAATACATCGTTTCATGTATTTGTTCACTAGGGTAGGTTGATTTTCAATTTTCTTTGAATATCAAAATGTAACAAATAGAGAAAGTTGGATATTGGTATGATAAGTACTGACACCAAAAAGTAGGTTTCTAACTTGCACCAATTTTTGAGCATTTAGTTTTAACCCCCCCAAATCTTTGTATTTGATATATTTACATATGAAATTGCTTAAAAAGCATATGATTTCAACCTGAAAAGTTTGTCAATTTATCATTTCGCGTCAGTACTTATCATACCAAGACGCCTGTGTTGGCTTGGCCACGTCAGGAGGATGGACAAAGGCCGCATCCCCTACTGTATGGTAAATTAGCAGAGAGCACCCGGCCGGTAGGGAAACAACACCTGCGCTTTAAAGAAGTCAGTAAGAGAAACATGAAGACATGCCACATTAACACCAACACATGGGAGGCTTGTGCAGAAGGCTATGTGACCTGGCGCCTCCTCGTCAAACAAGGAACGAAACAAGGAGTGAAAAAGAGAGGAAAGAAGCCGCCATGGAAAAGAGAGCCAAAAGGAAGGAGAGACAACAGCAACTCCAGCAAGCATCACTGTTTATTTGCAGCAAATGCTCCAGAGACTGTCATTCAAAAATTGGTCTGTTCCGCCACTCACGCAGTTGCAGATTAAAAAAATGGACACTACGCCATCGTCTTTAGTAGAAGGAAGGATGCCAATAATAACCCAACTCTGGTTGTATCATTTTGATATTAAAAAAAAGTTGAAAATCGACCTACCCTATTGTACACGCTTGACCCACTCACTATGTGAAGTGTAGACAAAAAAAACAACAAAAAAAAAAAAACAAAAAAAACAAAAAAAAAAAAAAAAAAAAAAAACGATTGCCCTTCCAGAAAATTTCCCCAGTCTTAGATCGTCTACTAAAATGCACTAAAAATCCTCGTTTTCCCAAAATTTAGCCTTGAAATTGGTTAGAAAATTTACCGATTTCAATATTTAAATCAGAAATGTTATTTTATTTTATCAAAATGAAACGAATTAAATATTATGAATAGAATTCAAATTGAAAATGTGCCCCCCCAATCACCACCGACACTTCTAATATACTGCTTTTTACCTCATTAATTAAGCTGTAATAGACGATCTTTGATGCTATTTCCTCAAATAATGGTACAAGTAAAAGATATAATTTTTGTTTATCAGTATTCAGTATACTAACACACAACTTTCGCATAGATGGAGAATTTGATATTTTAAGAAAGTTAAAAATCGACCTGCCCTAAAGCACACACCAGTGGAGGACAACCATCAAAAACTTACACTAATCAGCTCTGTGCAGATACGGGAAGATTTCCGGTCACTTATTAATAAACGCGTCATTTTTCTATTCACCTTTCACTGGACGATGATTTGCTTCTAATTGAGATAAACAGCTACTTCGATATTTGCCGTTGCCAAGGTGATTAATATTTTGTGAATTTATTTGGAATAATTTCCCCGCCAATAAAATCCCCACGTGACAGGTCACCTGACTGATCGGATAATCGATTTTGAATGGATCAATCAATCGATTATTAAACTGATAAGTTTACGGGTTGCCGATTGGAAATTTGTATGGATATTATTTTCTGTGGTTCTGCATTAAATAAAGTTATTCATTTTTGGCAGATATTACCCAAGTCTGGCATAAGAACATGATTTGTGAGGAATCTTGTGAAAAATCAAATTCATTAGAGGCAGGTTAATAAAACTCAATTACTAACCACCATTTTACAATAGAAGCTCAAAGGAGATATTACACTCACCCTTGTCTGACACAAGGCCACCATTAGTGAGGTACCAAGTGAAAAATTAAATTCATTAGGGGAAAGTCGATAAAAATAAATTGTTAGTCACTATTCTACAATAGATGCTCAAAATTGAAATTTATTACACTGTATCAAGTCTGACACAAGGTCACAATTTAGGAGTTCCTTTGTTTAATGGCATATCAACCTTCATGGATTATTTAATGCCAAAACCATCATTGTAGAATAACAGTATTGGTACTATTTAGTAGTTATTCATTTGTGACAAATATTACCCAAGTTCGGCATAAGGCCTCAATTAGTGAGGTACCAAGGGAAAAAAAAATCAATTTCATTACAGGAATAAAACTAAAATGCTAACTGCATTTTACAATAGAATTAAAAATAAGTCATCTTCGGATGATTACCCATGAATTCAAACGTGGTTTCGGAGCCAAAATCGTTACCAGTATTTCTATGGGGCCCCAAGCAGCACAAATGCCGCCACACTTATTGACCAGAAATTCGATTAGATATAGAAATATAGGTTACTGTGCCCCGAGTGTTGTGTTTATACACAATAAAGATGAGGACAACAGTCCGAAATATCATAATTATTCATAGCAAGTCTCATTTTATAAATACAAACAAATACAAATGTCAGTATGTGTTAGGTTCAGACCTAACGAAAATAGAGTTACTTCTCTTGATCAATTAGGGGCTGATGGGATTCCGGAAGTAAGGGTTTCCACCATGACTCTTTTGGATTGGGGTTTGTACCGAGTGGACGCACGTGCACATCAAGGTTGAGCTAGTTAAGTCACTGTTTTAGGGTAGAAGTATTTTCGTCTACCCTGTGTTAAATAAACACCTTGTTAATTTCCCATCAACCTGGTCTTGCGTTTTCATTCAGTGCTCCTTCGTATTTTATTTGTATGTTGATGTAATGAATATGCATACACCTAGGTACCCACCTCACAGTAAACTGATTGGTTAGTGTCCACCATAAATACTTAACACTGTAGTGGTACAATCGCCTACCACAACGCCCACAACTACTACTACTACAACGACAACTACTACTCTGACCCCTACTACTCCGACGCCTATTATTACTATTACTACGACGCACAAGCTTCATACTTACCTTCGAGTATATACCCTACAACTTTTACTAATACATCCCTTACCCGGATATATCATATGTAAAAACATAACAGTATGTTTAAGGGATTTTAGTAAGACATAGTAGGTATTTACCACTCATCCCACTTATGAGGGTGTGACACAAGGACATTTTTATGTGGGTCCACCCACGAGACGAGACTCATGGGTGGTGGGTGCAAAACATGCATTGACCCGTCGACATTCCCATCAAGGATGGCGCCTCAAGCACTGGGCAATAAATCCAGCCTTGCCCCTTTGAATCAAGGAGACAGGTATTGCCTGGAGGGGATAGCCCCCTGGGATCAACACTGTTACGCATTACTTTATGGGGTTTAAGAGAATTATGGGGTATAAGTGGTTGTGGGTGTTTGAAGGTTAAATGTAGGTATCTGAATATTCTTGGTGCGTGTTCCTCAGCTTTTCTTTTAACCCCATCTCATTTTTGGTGGGCGCACTGAAAAGAAGGCATTCAAAGAACGAGAAAGGAAAGAAACGAAAAAGGAAAGAGAGAAAATCAATAGGTAGTTTTATGACTTTATCGAGCGGCTTATAGTCGCCTGTAGCATGAGGATATTCCCCCTGCCTAGTAGGAGCGACTACACTCAGTTGCGGACTAGATTCAAAATGGCGAAATATTCATTTGGGGGTAGGGAGTCAATCCTTTTTGTCGCACATGCGCAGAGGGGTTTTCCGGTGAAGGCCCCATGGGAGTTTGTTGTTTTTTTAATTTTAATTTTTGTTTTATTTTAATACCCGCAACTTAACCGGTCCAGAGGCCGAAACCTGAACACCCGACACAAGGGCCGGGTAGTTTAGGCTTTTAGCAAGACATGGTACGACGGGTGAAAATTTGCGAAACATATTAGCGTAGAATCAACAAAGGGAAAAGTCGCATGTCGTGCAATGAGCTAAACAGAAATTAGCTTGAAATGTCTTTTTATTTATTTTTTTGTTTGTCTGTTTGTGCATGCGTGTTTTGTTGGAATAAAATACTCGTGTGCGCATGCTCTGTGAGCGGTCAACTTCCGGAAGCTAATTAGGTATTCATGCGTTGATATGTATATATGTATCAATGAAATCTAATTGAATTGTGTTGGATTGTCGGTTTGTCGCTTGGCGCCTTTTTCGTCGTGTCACGCATTTTGGCCGAGAATTGAGGGACGCTGGGAAAAAAGAAAAAGAAGAAGAAATTGATAATCGATCCGTTTCGACGAAGACAAAGAAAGAAAGAAAAAGAAATAAAGGGTCAGTGGTGCCATAATATATATATATATATATATATATATATATATATATATATATATATATATATATATATTTTTGAACACAGAACTGGAAGAAGAAATCAAATATTTATTCATATCGATTTATCAACAATCAATTTGGAAAGGTAAAAACAAAATAAGGTAAAAACAAAACAAGAAGAAAAAAAAAAAAAAAAAAAAAAAGAAAGAAAAAAGAAAAAAGAAAACAAAGAAAAAAAAAGAAAAAAGAAAAAAAAAAGGGTCAGGGTGCATATCTATATATATATATATATATTATATATATTAAGTAAGTCGTCGGGGCGGCCTAATGTCGGTATCAGCCAATCAGCAAGGGAGGCTATCCCCTTTTCACTAGCGCTAGACTAAAGAGATTGTTTTTTGCGTCTGATGTGGAGCGCCACACCTACCATCAGCTCCTTACTTTACCGCACAGATCCCTGTGCTACTCATTCGCTGGGTTAGCGAGGACCGGGATCGAACAAGGAACCTTGTGGTTTCTAGCCGAACGCTCTACTGACTAAGCTAACACAGTGGGATGGTTTCGGTTTAGAGTTCGGCTGATGATAGGAACCGAATCGTTAGGGGAAGATAACTCTCCCTAACATTTTCTTTGTTTTTATATTCTTCTGGAGAAAAAATAAATTTTATTCATCGATTTATCGAACAATCAATTTCGAAAATCAATTTCGAATATATATATATATATATAATATATATATTATATATTATATATGTTTGTTTATTTGAAACGTTGCTGAATAAAGTATATACTAATTTTTATTGAGCACTTAACAACCGCATGTATTCGCTAAAATTCGATACTTTTTCTTATAGAAAATGAACTGACAAGTGTAAATCCCAAGCAAAGGATGCTCGATGTGTTTAGAATACGTAACAGACTGTTTGATTTTATTAAGTCTCATCAGCGGTATATACTAACGATTCTCCCTTACTATTATGGTAGAGGCGGTGTATAGTATCATTTGACAGCTTAATTTCGCTAGGAGGTCAGCTGTGTACTAGTGGCGGCGATAAAAGTGTTTCACTAGTGTTTACTGTGTCTGCTGAAGTCCCGGTTTCGATTTCTGTCGGAGGGAATCGTTAGTATATACCGCTGATGGACATTAATTAAAGTCGAACCAAGTCTGTACGGTATTACACATGAGCCATCTTTGCTGGGATTACACTTGTCCAAGTTCATTTTCTATAAGAAAAAGTATCGAATTTTATGCGATACTGCGGTTAGTAAGTGCCTTCAGTAAACTTTAATATATTATATATATATATATTATTATATTATATATAACGATTCGGACCAGATACTCTCGGAAAAAAGAAGGAGGGTAAAAATACTGAGAGCAGACCAGACTAGAACCGAGTAGGTGACACAAGTGTATCCTATCATCAGTCGAACTCTAATCCAAAACCATCCCATTTGTATTCCCTGTCAGTGAGAATAAATAAAATAAATATTGTCATTGTTAACATATTTCCTGTTTTTATTATCAATTCTTTATATCCTACATTTCGGGATACAACAGAAAAGAAACAAGAAAATCTTTGTTTCATTCCTTTATTGACCCATGTGGTTTTTATAATATATTTTTAAAAATTACATACATCACCTTGCATGGTGTAATGATTAGGAAGCTGGATTAACAGACCATTATTAGTGAGTTTGGATTCTCACTGTGCACCTCATATTCTGGCTTTGTGGTCACAATTAAACTGAGTTTAGTATAACTACATATTTTAGTTTTAGTTGAATCACATATATTCTAAGTGGTCACTCTAAGTAAATGAACAGGCTATTGCTGGCTTAACTTCTTCTTCTTCTTTAAAACCTTTTCCTTCTTCCTTCTTCTTCTTCTTCTTCTTCTTCTCTTTCTTCTTTCCTTTAACTTCTCTTCCTTCTGTCTTCTTCTTCTTTCTTTCTTATTCTTCTTCTTCTTTACGCTTCTTCTTCTTCTTCTTCTTCTCAGCTTTGCTTTGTCTGTCCACATTTGCCTCAAAATGATCATGGCACCCCTTAGTGTTCGGGTAATGGTTGAGGTTGGTTAGGGATGGGATTAGTTTTGGGGTTGGGGTTAGGGTTAGGGCTATGGTTATGGTTATGGTTAGGTAACCTGTCACCCAGGTAATGTAGTAAGTCTGTTCGAACTCCAGCCGTGCTATTACGTTCACATTCGAACTAATACCCTTGGGAAAGGCATCAACCCTGCCTCAATCCCCCAACTATGGGTTAAGTAGTACCACTACTCTCATTCTACTAGGATTGCTTTTGTATAAAATAATCCACGAAGGTTGATATGCCATTAAACGAAGAAAACAAGAACAGGCTTTTCTAAGCGGTCACCCATCTAAGTACTGAACAGGTTATTTGTTGCTTAACTTTTTTCTTTCTTTCTTTTCTTATCTACCAAGCTTAGCTTAGTTTGGTACACAAGCCTCAAACTGCTTATGGCAACTCCTCTTTCTAAGTGGTCACCCATCTAAGTTCTGAGAAGGTCCATCGTTGCTTAACTTCTTCATTTCTTTGTCTTATAATTTACTAAGTTTTTGGTTAGTCTGACACACTGGCCTCAAATTTCTTACAGCACTTGCTGTTCTTGTGTGGTCACTCATCCAAGTACTGAACAGGCCCATCGTTGCTTAACTTCTTCCTTTCTATTCTTTCATAGTCTGGCACACATATCTCAAATTACTTACGACACCCGCTGTTACTGAGAGGTCACTCATCCAAGTACTAAGCAGGCACATTGTTGCTTAACATCTTTCTTTTTATTTTTATTTACTAAGCTTGGCTTTTACTTAGCGGTACTCTTATCAGATGGTCATCTCTAAACACTGAACAGGCTCATCATTGCTTAACCTTCTTCTTATTTTCAAGCTTATAGATTGCTTACAGTAGCTACTCTTACTAAATGGTCACTCATCTAAACACTGAACAGGCTAATCATTGCTTAACTTCTTCTTATTTACCAAGCTTATAGATTGCTTACAGTAGTTACTCTTACTAATGGTCTCATCTAAACACTGAACAGGCTCATCATTGCTTAACCTTCTTCTTATTTACAAGCTTATAGATTGCTTACAGTAGTTACTCTTACTAAATGGTCACTCATCTAACACTGAACAGGCTCATCATTGCTTAACCTTCTTCTTATTTACCAAGCTTATAGATTGCTTACAGTAGCTACTCTTACTAATGGTCACTCATCTAAACACTGAACAGGCTCATCATTGCTTACCTTCTTCTTATTTACCAGCTTATAGATTGCTTAGTAGCTTACTCTTACTAATGGTCACTCATCTAAACACTGAACAGGCTCATCATTGCTTAACCTTCTTTCTTATTTACCAAGCTTATAGATTGCTTACAGTAGCTACTCTTACTAAATGGTCACTCATCTAAACACTGAACAGGCTCATCATTGCTTAACCTTCTTCTTATTTTACCAAAGCTTATAGATTGCTTTACAGTAGTTACTCTTACTAAATGGTCACTCATCTAAACACTGAACAGGCTCATCATTGCTTAACTTCTTCTTATTTCCAAGCTTATAGATTGCTTACAGTAGCTACTCTTACTAAATGGTCACTCATCTAAACACTGAACAGGCTCATCATTGCTTAACCTTCTTCTTATTTACCAAGCTTACAGGTGTGAGCTGGTGGGAATCCAATAAATTCAGCGTGACTTGATCGTGTATCATTAATCATAATTTAATGTAAACCAATCGATTTTTCATCGAATTGCTTCGGGCGAAATGACTGAAAGTTGCAAACTAATTTCCTTTCTGGTTTTAAATTATAGAACATTGGTTAACACGACACCGGAGGGTGGGGGAGCGGTTTGTGCGTAGACGGGAGAGAGAGAGAGAGAGAGAGAGAGAGAGAGAGAGAGAGAGAGAGAGAGAGAGGAGAGGGGGGGAGGAGTAGGTCGTTGACAGCATTCGGCGGGGGGGGGGGGTAATATCTTTAAGGTTATTGGGAGTTCTTCGCCGTCGTCTGGATAATTTTGTGATATATAAATAGTTAATGGTCACGAATATAGACTCATTATATGTGAATGGGTGAATGGGAGTCGGAATGATGAGTGGGGGGGTGGTGGTGAAAGAAATAAGACGATGACGACGATGAGAAGAAGAAGAGAAGAAGAAAACGAGTGAGAGAAGAGAGAAAAGAAGAACGAGTGAGAGAAGAAGAAGAGAACGATGAGAGAAAAAAAAGAAAGAAGAAAACGAGTGAGAGAAGAAGAAGAAGAAGAAGAAGAAGAAGAAGAAGAAGAAGAAGAAGAAGAAGAAGAAGAAGAGACGAGTGAAGAGAAGAAGAAGAAGAAAAAAAGAAGAAGAAGAACGAGTGAGAGAAGAAGAAGAAGAAAAAGAAGAAGAAGAACGAGTGAGAGAAGAAGAAGAAGAAAATAGGAAGAAGAAGTAGTAGAAGAAGTAGTATCAAGAAGAAGAAGAAGAAGAAGAGAAAAAGAAGATGGAGAAGTATCAAGAAGAAGTACCGGGAAGAAGAAGAAGAAAAAGAAGAAGAAGAAGAAGAGAAGAAGAAGAAAATAGGAAGAAGTGGTAGAAGAAGCATCAAGAAGAAGAAGAAGAAATGAAGAAGGAGGTATATGTCACCAAAAAGAAGAAGAAAAAGAAGAAGGGAAACATAGAAGAAGAAGAAGAAGAAGAAGAAGAAGAGAAGAAGAAGACACTTATCTAGCTCGTAGCGGGAGGTAACTCCGTCCTTACTCATCAAGGGAAGCAACTCTAGATATTTTTGTTAGGATGATCCTAACACTATTGTTAGTGATTTTGATTCTCACTGGATGCCCCATACTTATGACGTGTTAAACTTAACTAAACGTTGTAAATGACTTGATTGCTTATCATAGTTGTAAGTTTTGTTCCGTCTGGCACAAGGCCATTATAATCGAAACTCTTATAAGATCATAAAGAGTTTGCTCTTTATCATCTTACAGCTCATAAGGATCAAACTCTTTATCATCTGTAAAACGAGCTTGATAATTTTGTTTCTATGATAATTTATTTCGACCAAAGAAAAACTTAACAAACCGTCATTTGACTATTATAAATTTATTTCGACCTGAACTCAATATTTGTTAAGACTAGGCTCATATTGAGTTCTAGTCGAAATAAATTTATAAAAATCAAATGACGGTTTGTTAAGTCTTTCTTTCTTATTGAAAGTATATATATATATATATATTATATATATATATTCAATAAGAAAGAAAGAAAGATGCTCCCGCTTTGGTCGAGCACTTTAAATAGTAGGGATTTAATTGCAGATTCACCGTATCTGGCGCACAGCTAAGCCTCGCTTTGTTTACATATGTTTTAGGCCTCTAGTGAATTCATTTCCGCTTAGAAATGTAGCGATTAAATATTCTCCTATATTTGACAGCTGCCTCTGGCCGTACGGGTAAGAGGATTGGTGAACGAAAGTTCATTCGGGTCTCAAACCCGGCTAGGTGTAGCTGTTAAACGGTATAGCCACACTGATGAAAGGTGAAACCTTGAAACACGTGTCTGTGGATTACTTATATATATATATATATATATATATATATATATATATATATATATATATAAAATATATGGAAATTAATCCGACAGTATGAATATAACATTTTGAAAAACATATGATGTTTGTTATGTGATTGCTGACAGGCCTGTTTCGACCAAAACGATGAAGACAACTTATCGTTTTGGTCGAAACAGGCCTGTCAGCAATCACATAACAAACATCATATGTTTTTCCAAAATGTTATATTTCATATATATATATATATATACTAAAAACGTGACCCGTTGTGTCACCCATTGAACTTTCGTTAGATAATTGGGATTAGGGAAAAGAGAGTTTGCAAAGTGAATTAAATTAAAAAAAAAGATATACGACCGGAGAGTAAAAAAAAAAAAAAAAAAAAAAAATGACTAGAGAGTTTTAAAAAAATTCCACTAAAACGTTTGACCTAATTTAAATTGAAATGGATCATGGAATTTTATCAAGCTATAGACTCGTCGCTGCTAGTGAGTCTTAACATACAAATAAAGTGAGTAGTTAAATGTGTCTCTCTCAATGACTCTCCCATCTCTCTCTTACTCACACAGAGAAATCAACATATATAACGAGGAGGTAATCATGATATACATAGAGAGAGGGAGAGTGATAAGCAGAATGTTAAGTGAGGGACGGGTCAGTTTTATACTTAATTGCAATTTATGACTAATTAGAACCAATTAAAATGGAATTATTTTCAAACATAATTCAATCCTAAAACTAAGGAATAATTTAGTATAACTTTCGTGTAATTAAACTAAACAGTAAAAAAAAAAACCCTCAGGAGTCAAAAAATGATTCGCTCAGCTTTAATATAATAATAGATAGATAACAAAAGGCAAACATACATAAAAAGACATACATAATTACACACACACACATACCCGCACTAAAAATCACACACATAGACACGCGCGCCAAAAGAAGGTCTGGTAGAATATTGCTAGTGAATTCGAATATAACGGAGAGCCCCATGGCCTTGTGCGAAATTAAACTAAGCTTAATAAATTCCTTTCAAAAGACAAGCATGCACACACAGACACACACAGGTACACAGACACAGACACATGCACACACACACACACACACACACACACACGCTCGAATCAAATCACACCAAATATAGTTTCCTTCTACCCGGCCCTCGGGTCGGGGGTCCAGTGTGCTTCGACCCTGGACCGGTTAAGTAATTAACAGCGTTGATTCCGTGGGCTATCCCCCCAGACAACCCTTGATTTAAAAGGGCAGGGTTGGGTTTATTGCCCAGTGCCTGAGGCACAGCTCTTGAGGAGGAATGCCGACGGGATCAACGCATTTTTTGCACTTACTACCCATGAGCCTCGGCTCGTGGGTGGTCCCATATTAAAATGTCCTTGTGTCACACCCTTATACGTGGGATACGCAGTAAATACCCCCTACACCAAAAACACTTTGGAAATGCATAATCATCTGCAAATATGGTTGGTTGTTTTGTTTTACGGCATATCAAAACTGTTCGGGATAGTTAATACCAAATCAAATCATTTTTGATAAACAAAGGACTTATGTTGCTTACGAGACATGCTATTGCTTAAGTGGTCACCCAATTAACTATTGAACAGACTTATCGCTGTCATAATATATTATATATATATATATATATATATATATATATATCATGTTGCTCAATTAGCACAGATATCCTTGAGAATCTCTCACCATTTTTCTCTATCATTCATTGTCCCCAGGAGGTCCTCTGCACAGCATCCAGTATCTGCACAGAGCTGGTCAATGTAGGTCCTTGCTGGGCGGCCCACATTAGCATGTCTATGTGCGGGCTTCCACAAGAGAATGTCGCTTATGAGTTCGTCCTTGCTTCTCCAGCAGTGGCCAGCATATTGATCGCAACGTCTTGTCAGGCAACGGCCACTCCTTCTTTCATTGTCCATTTGTGGACTCGTTCATGACTTTTCAAAAAATATGGAACACTTCACGAATTTGCGTGTCATCTTTGCGTATGGGACATGCTAATCTTCTCTGTATCGTTCCAATTTTAGTATATGTACTGCCGAAGCGAATACAAAGTATCTAGCACACACACACACACACACACACACACACATATATATTATATATATATATATATAAACCATTTTCAAAAATTCTACGCTGCCTGACGATTGCTCCGCTTAAACAATTAAGTTTACATTGCATGAAACCAATGGTAGCAGACTTGTTCCCATGCAAATAAATATATACTAAAATATTTATTAATCTATTAACGCTCTATCACTGATATTGAGCACTCTTCTAATAATACTGTACGTTGGATCACTACTGCATCTTCAAGTGTAATAGTGCCAACACACACACACACACACACACACACACACAAATATATATATATTATATATATATTATATATGTGTGTGTGTGTGTGTGTGTGTGTGTGTGTGTGTGTGTGTATTAGAAAGAAGAAAAAGAGTAGAGGTTTGGGTGGGAAAGAAGTTAGCCATTTTCCTTTTCTTCGTTTCCGGTTACTGACCCGTCGTCTCTCCCTCCCAAAACTCCACCGTCATTGCCGTGCCGCCGAGACCGCCACCCCTGTCGCCACCGGCCATCGGCATTTCTGTTATCTGCCATTTAGAACAGCTGTTAATGCAAATCTATGCAAAACGATTTTACCTACTAGTTTTCATGTCAGGGCATGCCGCCGAAGCTACAGAGAGAGAGAGAGAGAGAGAGAGAGAGAGAGAGAGAGAGAGAGAGAGAGAGAGAGAGAGAGAGAGAGAGAGAAATGGGTGCATTCTCTACCGGGCGATTCAAGTTCCGTTCACCTTGGTGTCTTTACAACAGACGCTCTTGGCCACTTATTCATCGAGACACTTCACCCCCACCACACAACAGACCCACAAACCGTCATCCACATAAAAGGTTATTCTCAAAAAATACGTATGCACACAGGGACATCTCTTTCACTTTCTCTGCATACATTCTGCATGCATATTCTCATGCATACATATATATATATATGTATAATCTTAGTCTGGCATGTAGTTTAAAGTATATATATATATATACATAATCTTAGCTTAACATGTAAGTTTAATGCACACACATATGTATATATAACTATGCACACACACACACACACTTATATATATATATGTGTGCATGTGTGTGTACATATATATATATATGTAATATTAGTTTAGTCTTACATATGAGTTTAATCCGTACACACACCACACACACACACTTATATATGTATGTATACATACATACATACATACATACATATATATATATATATATATATATTATAGTCTTGCATATGAGCTTAATGCACATATATATATATATATATATATATATATATATATATATATATAACTCGATATATGCCAAGACGGTAAGAAGCTGGAGGAAATAAAGAATAAAACTGGGATGAGGGAGGAGAGAGTGAAAAGACGAAGGGGGGGTGAGGAACAGAAATGAATATAATTAATGGTGGTGTAAAAGAAGAAGAAGAAGAAGAAGAAAGGAAGAAGAAGAAGAAGAAGAAGAAGAAGAAGAAGAAGAAGAAGAAGAAGAAGAAGAAGAAGAAGAAGAAGAAGAAGAAGAAGAAGAAGAAGAAGAAGAAGAAGAAAGAAGAAGAAAAGAAGAAAAGAAGAAGAAGAAGAAGAAGAAGAAGAAGAAGAAGAAGAAGAAGAAGAAGAAGAAGAAGAAGAAGAAGAAGAAGAAGAAGAAGAAGAAGAAGAAGAAGAGAAGAAGAAGAAGAAGAAGAAGAAGAAGAAGAAGAAGAAGAAGAAGAAGAAGAAGAAGAAGAAGAAGAAGAAGAAGAAAGAAGAAGAAGAAGAAGAAGAAGAAGAAGAGAAGAAGAAGAAGAAGAAGAAGAAGAAAGAAGAAGAAGAAGAAGAAGAGAAGAAGAAGAAGAAAGGAAGAAGAAGAAGAAGAAGGGTGAAAAGAAGAAGAAGAAGAAGAAGAAGAAGAAGAAGAAAAGAAGAAGAAGAGAAGAGAGAAGAAGAAGAAGAAGAAGAAGAAGAAAAGAAGAAGAAGAAGAGAAGAAGAAAGAAGAAGAAGAAGAAGAAGAAGAAGAAGAAGAAGAGAAGAAGAAGAAGAAGAAGAAGAAAAGAAGAAGAAGAAGAAGAAGAAGAAGAAGAAGAAGAAGAAGAAGAGAAGAAGAGTAGAAGAAGAAAAAGACGAAGAAGAAGAAGAATAGAAGAAGAAGAAGAAGAAAGAAGAAGAAGAAGAAGAAGAAGAAGAAGAAGAAGAAGAGAAGAAGAAGAGAAGAAGAAGAAGAAGAAGAAGAAGAAGAAGAAGAGGAAGAAGAAAGAAGAAGAAGAAGAAGAAGAAGAAAAGAAGAAGAAGAAGAAGAAGAAGAAGAAGAAGAAGAAAGAAGAAGAAGAAGAAGAAGAAGAAGAAGAAGAAGAAGAGAAGAAGAAGAAGCGAAGAAGAAGAAGAAAGAAAGAAGAAGAAGAAGAAGAAGAAGAAGACGAAGAAAAAGAAGAAGAAGAAGAATGAAGAAAAGAAGAAGAAGAGAGAAGAAGAAGAAGAAGAAGAAGAAGAAGAAGAAGAAGAAGAAAAGAAGAAGAAGAAGAGAAAAGAAGAAGAAGAAGAAGAAGAAGAAGAAGGAAGAGAAGAAGAAGAAGGGTAGAAAAGAAGAAGAAGAAGAAGAAGAAGAAGAAGAAGAAGAAGAAGAAGAAGAAGAAGAAGAAGAAGAAGAAGAAGAAGAAGAAGAAGAAGAAGAAGAAGAAGAAGAAGAAGAAGAAGAAGAAGAAGAAGAAGAAGAAGAAGAAGAAGAAGAAGGGTGAAGAAGAAGAAGAAGAAGAAGAAGAGAAATTAAAATAGGCGAAGAATTATCAAAAGAATTAGAAAGAGAAAAGAAATAATCAAAGACGGAATTTTTGTTTGATATTTAAAATAGAAAGTATCACGCATATATATATATATATATATATATCTATGTGTGTGTGTGTAATATTAGTTTAGTCTTGCATATGAGTTTAATCCACACACACACACACACACACACACACATATATATTTATGTGAGTGTGTATGTGTATGTGTGCGTGTGGATATGTGTGTGTAATTTTGTCCATGCATATTTATTTTTCTTTTCTTTTCACACACATACATGTATGAATATATATGCAAACAAAGCTACGTGTATACACATACATACACACATGCATACATATGTGAGTGTTAGTGTGCAAGTGGCTGCACTCATACATGTTATACATCAGTATGTGCATATATATAATCATGATATCTTCATGCGTCTGTATATATATATATATATATATATATATATATATATATGTATGTGTGTGTGTGTGTGTGTGTGTGTGTGTGTTTGTGTTTGAAGAGACTTGTTGATCTAAAAGAGGACATACAGGTTGGTAAACGGCGTCATAGCGATCACTGGTCATCTGGGCAAAACGTCAGACGCCGGAAGTGGCTGTGTTGGGCCTCTTTATTCTCCATTTTGCGCCCCGGAACATCCGCGTCTCGGGGTTCTTTTTATATTTTTTTTCCTTTTTCCTTTCCTTTCCTTTCTACCCCCAACCCCCAACTCCCCACAAAATATCTTGGCTACAGAGAAACTTTTTCGAAGGACGCACGCTTATTCTGTTAAAGCAAAAAGCTCACGACAATTCATACATCACTCAGATTTCTCTAGTTTGATAAGGAGCCTTACTAACCAGGCAGTTTTTTTTCTCTCAAGCTATTCAAATGACATACGTTCCATTACTAAGTGCTGGGTTCTGTGCTATCATCGGACGAGGGTCGGAGAGTTACTAGTTGAAATTTGAAATGAACACACTTCTTCATCTTTCTGGAAAGCGACACTGATATTAATCAAAACAAGAATTTATTTGTCTGTATTTATGAAATGAGGCTTGATCCAAAACCAAACTTGAACTCAATGTTATCGTCTGATAAGTTAAATAAACGAAGATAAATAACACTTGTGCCGATGGTACAGCAGCCTGAATATTGTGTTTGTTCATACCACAATAAAGATGAGGACAACAGTCCGAAATATCTAGAATAAATTTGTTTAGAGCTTTTTGAGAATATTTATTTCGATAAAGAAGGTAAGGGAAAATGGATTCGTAAACTTTTTGGCGTATTTGGATGATTCTCTTACATGAATTTTACAATGCAACACGGAGACACACAAAGAAGAAAGAAAAACAGACACTTGGGATTTATGCAAATGAAAAAACAAAACTAAAACAAAAAAAAACATTAAAAAAAACAACAAAGACAAAAAAAAATCCCCCCCAAAAAAAAAAAAACAAAAAAACAAAAAAAAAAAAACAAAACAAAAAACAAAACAAACAAAACAAACTCGAACTTTATTTTAAAGACTGAAGAAAAAGTTTTTTGAAAAATGAAAGGAAAAAATACATTTTGCCGAATTTAATTTTGCTGACTTCAAAATGGAACAATTATCATACTCCACATTTTTCAGTTGCACCGGAATACAAAATTGTTAAAAGAAAACGTTTTCTTTTTTTTTTTTAAACTGATATTTCTGATAAACAACAAACATTGGGAGTTAATAAAAAAAACAAAAAACAAAAAAAAAAACAAACGATAATCCTGAATTATTTGTGCACTCATTTGACCCTTTAATCTTGGCTAATCTTCAAAATCTGTTGTGGAATCATCAGCAGAGTGATTGACCGTGGCTGAGTGGAATGCATTTATTGGTCACTAGGTGTCGCTGTGATTAAATGTTCAGTCAATTTTAGTCAGGGATAAGAAAAAGTGTTTGGTATTCAAGTGGAATGGATTACATGGAAAAACGATTGATAGAAATTGGAGAAGGTTTTTAGCGTTGAGGAGGAATAAGAGGCAATTAGAAGGGGTAGGAGGAGAAGAAGGAGGAGGAGGAGATTTTAAGTGAAATAAAGTAGGAGATAGAAAGAGGGGGAAGGGGAGGGAGGAAAATACTAAATAGATTTATTGGTTAATTCGGTGAAGGAAGGGAGTGGGTATCAGTTGAAATAAAAGTCGAAGAGAGAGAGAGAGAGAGAGAGAGAGAGAGAGAGAGAGAGAGAGAGAGAGAGAGAGAGAGAGAGAGAGAGAGAGGGTACTTTTACGCAAAACAAAGAAAGGGAGAAGGAAAGAGAGAAGGAGAGATACAGAAAAGAGAGATAGATAGATAGAGAGATAGAGAGAGAGACAGACAGACAGACATACAGAGAGAGAGAGAGAGAGAGAGAGAGAGAGAGAGAGAGAGAGAGAGAGAGAGAAGAAGAGAAAATTGGAGACGGTGAGAAAAAGAATAAAATGAATGTCAAGACCATAAAAAGGTTTTAAAAGGAAAACAAAAATAAATCCCGCCAAAAGCTGTCCAAGTTACGCACTCGAAATTTCAAGTTTATAAAACTTATCTCTCTCTCTCTCCCCACCCAACACCCAAGTTTTCTTCTTCTTCTTCTTCTGTCCCCTCCCACGCCTCCGGCGCCAATAATCGCTTTCAAAATGACTTGAATTGCTCACTTTCATATTCATTCACTATCATGGACCGTGTAAGGACGTTCATTTACCCATCAGCATCAGAGGATTCAAGTTCGGATCCAGCAAACAAGAAATAATTTTTTTCCCAATCTTTTCTATTCCTCAATAAGTTTTGACGTCATTTTGAAAAATTCCTTCGAAATAACCAAACAAGTTGAAACTGATTTTATATTCGCGTTTTTTTCTTTCTTCTTGGATTATATATATTTACCAATTCCTCCACACAAGTGGGATGTGACACAAGATCAATTTCTTAAATGGAGTTTAACAGGTTTGAATTCAGAATTTTCCTTCTCCTAGACTGGTTACCTAGCCAAGTTTAAAGATTACAATCTGTTCTACTATGTACATTTCCCACGACATGTGCCACCATGCTTATTTAATATACTTACTTACACTTATTTAATACACTTGTATATATATATATATATAATATATATATATATATATATATATATATTTACCAACCACTCCGCACGACAGGATGTGACACAGGTGTGAATTCAGATTTTTCTTTCTCCTAGACTGCTTATCTAGCCAAGGTTAAAGAGCCCAATCTGCTTTACTATTTATCTATAGCTGGAGGGAGAGTAGTTAGATGCATACCTTTCCCAAGGATATTAGCGCCATGTGAAATGCAAACAGCCCCGTCCAGGATTTGAACTCGGGTCGGCGTGTCCATTTCCTACAACTCTAACGATTACACTACGCACCTTCAATTTATTGGATTATGATTAACTTTTTTGCCGGTCGAAAATATATTTTTTGGTTGTACTTAAAGGTGTTTAGGGGTAAACCCTACCCTTAGTCGTACCGTTCGAACCTCAGAAGTTTAACAACCAACCCAAACTGTACTTTCCGGGCCTCAGGTTATCTATCTTTAACTCTGACTGTACTATTCAGGGTTTAGGTGGTCAGTCTCTAACCCTTGACTCCACTGTTCGGGCCTTAGGTAACCAGCCTTCAAACCGGAGTGTACTGTTCGGGCTTCAGGTGATACGCCTTTATACCTGACTGTACTGTTTGGGGTTTAAGTGGTCAGTCTCCGCTCCTGACTGTACCGTTCGGGACTTAGGGGATCAGCCTTCACTCCGAGTTGTACCGTTAATGCCACAAGGGAACAATTTCCAAGTCCAGCTGTTATATTGTTCGGCCCTTAGATGATCAGCCTTCGCCCTCAGGGCCTTAGGTGATCAGTCTGTACCTCTAGTTGTACCGTTCAAGCCTTAGGTGAATAGTCACAATACCTCAGCTGTACTGTTTAGGCCTTAGAGGAACAGGCGTCACCCCGAGTTGTGCCATTCGGATCTATTTTTTAAAGGCAGTATAATCTTTAAAGATGTTATGTTTTTAAAGTGCGTCTTATCGATCGTAAATTAATAAGTTCAAATTTATTGAATCGTTTCTTTTGGTTAAGTCAATGTAAATATAAACAAAACACAAAACACGAGAATTATTCACTTATATCTGTACGTAGATATTTCAAACAAGAAATTCACATACAATATTTTACATACACAAGGTTTCTGGTTCAATACACACCATGGACAGACCAGCGTATGAGTAGCACAGGGATCTGTGCAGTAAAGTGAGGAGTTGATGTTAGATGTGGCGCTCCACCTGACGCCAAAACAGTCTTCTTGATCTAGTAGTAGTGAAAAAGGGATAGACTCCCACGTTGATACCGACTTTAGTCCACCCCGACGACTTTACTTTTATATTTATACACACACACACACACACACACACACACACACACACACACACACACATATATATATATATATATATATATATAATATAAATAAATAAATGCATCAATTCACAGTTATCTTGAATATAATTCTAGTGTATGATCTCAAATTATCAGTTCAATTAATAAACACACTTATAAATGAAAGATTCACGGCCATAAATCCTCATTGGGGTTCAACACTTTCCGAGTATTGTTAATGTACTGAGTTTTATCCTCACCGAGTGACCTTCACTTGGAACTTTTTTGCTAAACTAAGCCCTTCTTAGTAAATATCTCACACCACAACCCCCCCCCAAAAAAAAAAACCATTGTGCCCCTCCCCCTCCTCAAAAAGGATTCAGTGTTTGATTTTTTTTCTGGGAAAAGTTTAAAAAGAACAAAAAAAAAAAAAAAAAAAAAAAAAAAAAAAAAGAAAGAAAAATCCGTGCCCCGCCCCTAAAAAAGAATTAGTGTTTGATTTTTTTGGGGAAAAAAAAAATATCGATACAAAAAATAAAAAACAAAAATTCATAAACACAAAAAAAAAAGAAAGAAAAGAAAAGAAAAGAAAAGAAAGAAAGAAAGAAAGAAAGAAAGAAAGAAAGAAAGAAAGAAGGAAACACAGATTAACAAATCGAGAAACATTCCGAATTAAAACTACAGAATTTTTATACACGCCCCTCACCCCCCCCAAAAAAAAAAATTGAATACTCCATGTTGTTAAACAAACAAATTGGAAAACTGCAGTGATTTTCAGTGTATTAATTATATATATATATATATATATATATATATATATATATATATATATATATATATAACATTCTCGGATTTATATTTATTGCTGGAAAATGACGAAAGAAAACGATTATTCTAAAATGTCGGTAACAAAGGTGAGAACTGAATTTTATTAAATCTATCATTTCCTTTATTTTTATTTTTTGAATTCTAAGAGCAAGTTGATTTTTTGGTTCCCCTCCTAAAAGTAAAATTAGTTATACCAATTTGAAGATATTAATAACTTGAAACATAGAAACTTTTTATCAAAATGACTTGTTTCGGCATTAAATAACCCGAAAAGGGTTGATATGCCGTAAAACAAACCAACCAATTCAAACCAAGTCTAAAAATATAGCCACTAAGAGCATCACCGTCAATGTTGATTTTCATTCCAAATAATCTATTCTATACAAAAGGAAATCCTGTCTCTTCTACAACAATTGTAGTACCAGTTCTACATGGATGACATTGGCATTAAATAACCCACAGCGTTATTATACCATTAAACAAACCGAACCAATGAAGTTAATGAAAATCATTTATACCAATTGAAGATATTAAGAACTTCAAACGTAGAAACCATCTAATTACTGACCAGGATCATCGTTGCTTAACTTCGTTGATCTGGTGGGAACTGCTGGACATGTGAATGTTGGTTACAATGAACACATTTTTTTATAACCAGATTCTTTGCTTTTTTTGTTTTAGTTTTGATTTGTCAAAATATCAAAATATCAACTCTTCTATTTTTTTTAAAGAAGAAAATGAAGAAAAAATTTGCATAAAATTTTAGACCAAGAAAAAATATATAAAGTGAAAAAAAGACTTTTGAAAGACCAAATATGAAATTGTCAAATAATGGTATTAAAGTCCTATTTAAAACGTATTGACTGAAAAAGATTTTTTCTCAACTGATTTTTAACATCGAAAAAATAAATATATATGAAGAATATATATATAAAGGAAAAAAATACTTTTGAAAGACCAAATATGAAATTGTCAAATAATGGAATTAAAGTCTTATTTCAAACGTATTGATTGAAAAGGATTTTTCGCAATTGATTTTTAACAGAAAAAAAAATAATTGAAAACAAAATATATATTTCTAAAAATGGACGCTGAAATGAGATCTCGTCGGCAAGAGGAGAGACTACAACGAGAACTAGAAGTGAAATTTTCAATTTTGGATAAACAGAAGAGAGTCGTATTCGAAGGCATGAACCGCGAACAACAAAAATGGCGAAGGCACTTCCTACGCTATCAATTGCAGATGGAAATGAACGCTGCCAGTAAACCTGGTGATAGCAAAGGGAAAGAACTTTTCCGACAATTGTCAAAACTGTCGCGAAATCTTTCGCAAAAGGCCGAACATGAAGTTGTGGCATTTTTGAAAAAACTGCGAGGATTTGACGGAACGCAGCGTCCGAAGCGAGCGTCTAAGGGTCCGGATTTTGATAACGACCCCTTAATTCACCAAAAAGCGTATTCCTCTAACTCTTCTTTGGATCCATCTTTGTGTACGCCGAAACGCGTCGAATCAGATCGAAATGCGGAGAGGAGCAGTTGTCTTCGTTCGGATATCGATAAAGATTTGTGCGAATTTGAATCACGTGATCGTCGCGTCAATTCCCGCGTAAACGGAGACCGAGCACACGTGACATTGGGCATCTGCGAATCAGAAGGGTTGAACGTTCCGACGGATTTGTCGACACCGAGAAACGAGGTCGCGGTGGGAAAACAGTCATCGCCAATAGAGGACGCATCGCCTTCAGCAAGAGACGAACACCCACGCCAAGCCCTGTCTCCCCCGCTGCTCGCTGAATCGACGACTCCGCACCCGTTATCCCATATACCTGCGTCCCGGTCCCGTTTGAGCCACCCAACACCTGAAAGTAACATTGTGCTCGCAACGCAAGAGTTCCGAAATAAAATCGGCTCGCGTGACACCCTAGAATAAAACCATTTTACAGAACCGGAAACGGAACCGCCAAATAATTCCGGAAGTGTACTTGACGACTTCTGCGCATACCCAGCGGCAATTTGAGTTGGACGTTGTGTTTGACTCTTGAGAAAGGATTACAAGAAAGAACACATTACAAAATGAATATAAATCAAGCCCTAGCACCTATATGATTGTCCCGACCCTATTTACCTGATGGCAGCCCCCAACCCTTTGAATCATATATTTGCTAGAAGGTGATAGATGAGTGTCCTGGGCACGACTTTAAACTGCATCTAATAGTGAAATTCCAGTTCCGGAACTCTGGGGAATGTGAAGTATCCCTTTATCACCATTACCCCCAGGTCCACCCTGCCCCGGAGAAGTAGCACCTGTTAGGGGGGGGGTATCTATGGATTAAAGAGATTTAAAAAATGAGTATTAAAAATTGAGTTTGAAAAAAAAAATGAATACCTAACAATGAATAGATTAAAATGTACTCGTCATAAAATAACCTAACAAGGGTTGACATGCCGTAAAATCCAACCAGCCAACAAAATGAATAAAATAAAGACAATTATCAGCGAGTATGTTGGGTGCTGGTATTTTAGCCCCATATATGGCTTGGTTCTTTGTTATTTCTTCTGGGCTGGTGAGCTGAAATGAAAGGCATTCAAAGAACGAGAAAGGAAAGAGACAAAGACAGAAGGTGGTTTCATAACTCGGGCTTTATTGAACGGGGAATAGTCGTTGATAGCGAGGGCACATGGCCCTAGCTAGGAGACGAACCACCTCAGTTGCGGCCTTCGTTGAAAATGGCTGAGGGATTCTTTTTGGGAAGGGAGTCGGTCCTTTTTGTCGGACATGCGCAAAGGGATTGCAAAGGGGTTCTTCCGGTCAAGGCCCGATGGGAGTTTGTTTCTTTTTCATTCTATTTTTTATTTTTGTATATTTTTAATCCCCACAAATTTATGGATTTACCTGGATTCGAAATCGATTATAGAATCCTCTTTCTGGATCTGAGTTCGATCTTATTGTTCTTTTTATTTATTTATTTATTCATAGACACAGACACTATCTATCCGTTACTGAAAATGTATCTTCCACGGCACGGAGAGGGGACAAAGTCAGTCTCTGATATATTTTAAGGTTAATTTCTGTTATGAAGTCAATCCTAGTTGTCTCCCCTTGGATAACTTTATATTATACGAGGTTAAGTCAAAAAGTAATGCCATTTTGCTTAGGACAGGTACCGACACAGGAACGTACCATACATCAAAATGAAGCTGGTCATCTGTGGATCAATAGCAATGTTCCACCTTCTCTTAATTTTCTCTCAATAGCAATGTTCCACCTTCGAATGAGAGCATGTATCCCTGCCCCTTAAAATTCTGTTGACTGTTCTTTGAGCCAATTCTTCACTGTATATTTCACTTCCTCGTTACTGGAATAATGTTTGCTTCTCAAACCCTCTTTCATGGGACCGAAGAGATGATAGTCTGAAGGCGTTAAATCTGGTGAATATGGAGGATGCGGTAAAGTTGTCTACCCGAATGAGGTGATTTTCTCCCTTGTACTGATGCTTGTGTGTCGTCGAGGATTATCATGCAGAAGGAGGACATTATCGATTAACAAGTTGGGTCTTACTCATCGGACTCTTGCTCTGAGCCTTGTTAGGGTCTCAAAGTAGACCTTAGTTTTATTTTAAAAAAAACCCCAAAAAACTTCACCCGAAATAAAGAAAATGGCATTACTTTTTTTTACTAACCCTCGTACAAGAATCTTCATCCTAACTGATCCCAGTTGAGTTATATTTGAATAAAACTTTATACCAAGCTATAACCTTGTCTTTTTATATCATTATACAGTATTTATTTTTAAGCCAATAACCTTTATATGGTGTTTTTACATTTATTATTGTCCACCAAATATAAAATATGTTTATATATTTTGCAACTTCTGAAAAATTAGGCAAACATTCCTGTTTTCCTAACGTCAATAATCCCTGAATAGTGTATTCATTGAAAATTTGCAGAACTAAATTAACATTTTACCTTAGAAAGATTAATTGGAGAAAGAGTTTTTGATGTCAATTTATAACAATATTTCAAAATTGACTGAGATTCCAGGGCATGAAGTTTCTGTAAGGTACAAAATGGGACATTTTGGATACTATTTAATTCATGATTTCCATTATGACAAAATTTTGGAAAGAGCATACATTTAGTTGCATCTTTTTGACCAAGCCAATTGTTTCTAATGCATTTTAATATATCGACTGAGTCGAATGGGAAAAAAAGGGTTGAGACTTAACAAATGAGTGTGGATATACAATGGGAAACTTTGGTGGACTGAAAAAGAAAGATATAGCATTTTTATACAGTCTGTTTAGAGTTTTGTCGGAACAAAAATACTTACCATTAAATCGTTAAGGGGAGAATGGCTGTGATTTGAAACAAAAAACAATTCTATTATCAAACATTTGGGAAATCAACAAGAAAT
>CM042169.1:9924251-9996751 GCA_023376005.1 Doryteuthis pealeii
TTTTTTTACACACCTTGTATTCTGAAAAAAAAAAATAATGAATGGAATTTTTTTTTCAGAATACATGGTGTGTCAAAAAGTACAACAAATTTGATACTTTTTAACACACCTTGTATTCTGAGACAAATTAATGAATGGAACGTTAATTTTTTTAGAATATAAGGTGTGTCAAAAAGTACAAAAAATGTTGATGCTTTTTTGATACATCTTGTATTCTGAAACAAATTAATGAACGGAACGTTATTTTTTTTTTCAGAATACAAGGAGTGTCAAAAAGTACAAAAAATCTCGATACTTTTTTGATAAACCTTGTATATATATGTAGGCGAGAAAAGTGTAAATGAATCCAAAATATGTTGAAAAATGAGTGAGATTAAAAAATAGAAAATATTAGTGTGATTTATTGATATTTGTCAAAATGTACCGACACAAAGTGTTTTGATATATGGATTCACAGTATCGAACACACATATTCAAAATAAACATGTATTAGGCACATGTTTCTAATCTTCCCCCAAAGCAACAGATATCATTTGTTGATGTCAGTTTCTGTTCTTCGAGCAATACGAAAAGAAAATACAAAAGAGATTAATAGTATTATTTAGATTATTCGGACTATTGTCCTCATCTTTATTGTTATCTGTACAACGTTTCAGCTGATGTGCCCTCCAACCTTCTTGTCGGACTCGGAAACCTTGTCGTAATGGTGAACCACGGAACTTTGAACCTAACCCTTTATTCAATCTACGGGAATATCCTGTACTCATTCCGCTAATTTTATAGCTGGGGTAGAGGCGTTAAGTTGTGTTAATTATTATTGCTATATTACTGCTGCCCTGTCCAGGATCGAACCTGCAGCCTAGAGATAACTGTCACTTAGAACTGTCTTAACCCAACGCTTTTATCCACTATGCTATGTGTCCAATTGGAGAAAAAGAGATTACGTTATAATTTTGCTTTTTTTAAACAGTGTTTCCGACTGAAAAAAAAAAAAACGTAATCTCTTTCGTCCGATCGTGGTGTAATGGTTAGCAAGCTAGTCTCACAGATCCATTACTACTGAATAGCGAATTCGATCTTTGTTAGATACCCCATACTTGCGACCTTGTGTCACCTCCTACCCGTATCTAACGGATTGGCTAAATAAGCGAGTCCCATCGTGGTGTAAGGGTTAGCAAGCTAGTCTCACAGATCCATTGCTACTGAATATTGACCCTCGCTTGATACCCCGTACCTGCGACTTTGTGTCACATCCCGACTACTCTACCTAGAGCGTCCGATTGTGGTGTAATGGTCAGCAAGCTAGTCTCGCAGATCCATTACTGCTTAATAGCAAGTTCGCTTTTCGTTGTAATGCCCCCACACTTGTGACCTTGTGACACATCCTACCCGTGGCGAACGGGTTGCGTAAATACCTACTTGCAATCTTGTATCACATCCTACCCGTAGCGAACAATTTGGGTAATTACCTTCTTGCGACCTTCTTGTGTCACATCCTACCTGTGGCGAACGGGTTGGGTAAATACTTACCCCAGGCTGAGACTAACAGAAATAGTCAAAGTTGGTATATTTTATTTGTTAGATTTCAAGCAAATTAATTCCTATGTTGGCATAAACCAGTTATTACCTAAAACGTCCTGCGGTGACAAATATAGCCTAGTTTGAATAAAATATTCTGTACATTGTAAAGTATTTTGAAGAAGAAAAAAAAGGAGTACACAACTTGAATTTAAGTCTTTGCCTACTTTAAGCCGCTCACCACTGATCCTACCGTAAGCCACTGGCAACAGCTTTCGCATGTGTCACTTGGGTAATTCCATGTCAAATTATCCGGAAAAAAATAAAATCATCACCCACCCCTTCAATTTTTCTGAATATTTTTCCAGTTGTTAACAATGTTAATACTAGACAATCCCCAAAATTTGAGCTTCCAATTCCCAAAATTAGCAGAGTTATATCGATTTTTAGCTCTCCACATTTGAGGCGGGGTGTGCGAAAAATGGCGACTTTTTGTAATCTGTTTTTGTCTGTAAAATTAGTTCTAGAGCCGTTTGATTCCTTGGGCTAAAATGCTTTTGGAAACCGAATTTTAGGAGTAGGGAAGTTCTAGAACTCATTTCACAGACAAAAAAAAAAAAAGATTACAAAAAGTCGCCATTTTTCGCGACCCTTCTCAAATTTGGAGAGCTAAAAATCAATATAACAGCGCCGATTTTTGGAATTGAAACTCAAATATTGGGGATTGTCTAACTTTATCATAATCTACACTTGGATGGGTGACATAGCATGGATGATTTGCTATAAAATTAGCCACTTGTTTAAACTGAAAAAAATCACTTTTTAAACAGCCCTGTTCATCTTTTGTTTTGTCTGGGAACAAATCCCGTGATTGGTACTTAATCCTTTTTTGTAATAAGGAACCCAAATATCCCATAATGCAGGCAGAATATTTGATACAGCCATAGGAAAATTTGGTAGGCAAAGAGTTAAACCCACTTTAAGGGGCCGGGTTAGCTCAGTCGGTGGGGCGTTCGGCTAGAAACCACAAGGTTCCTAGTTCGATACCGGTCCTCGCCAACTCAGCGCATGAGTGCGGTAAAGTAAGGAGCTGATGGTAGGTGTGGTGCTCCACCTCAGAGGCCAAAACAATCTCCTTGGTCTAGCGCCATTGAAAAGGGGATAGACTCCCTCGATGACTGGCTGATATCGACTTTACGCTGCCCCGACGACTTTTATATATATATATATGTGTGTGTGTGTGTGTGTGTGTGTGTGCATAGGGAAGATATATATATATATATATATATATATATATATATATATATATATATGCATAGGGAAGATGTATTTGTTGGTTGGATTTCATCGTCCATAAACGAAAAGGTGATACCCAAATGCACAAAGAAATCCAGCCAACACACACACACACACACACACACACATATATATATATATATTTATAATTAAAAAATCCGGAGAAGAAATCTTCCTTACGACATAGAAGTTTTTTTTTAATTGTCGTTATTTGCAGAGCTCAATGTGTGCTCTTATTGTCAGTCACAGAGCAAAATTATAAAATTAAAAAATATAACAGAAGATTTAGATTTCTTTGCATTATAGCCTATTTATATATATATATATATATATATATATATATATATATGTGTGTGTGTGTGTGTGTGTGTGTGTATGTGTGTGTGTGTGTGTGTGTGTGTGATATTTCAATTATCAGATAAAACAAGCTAAATTATTTAAATCTCACCTTGTTTTTATCTTACCTTACCTCGTTTTAATTTACCTTGCTTTATTTTACAATTGAGTTGTCAGGTGAATAGATATTGAACTTTGAAATATCCCATAATACAGGTAAAAAATACCAAGGAAATTTAGTACAGCCGTTAGGGAATTTTGGTAGGCAAAGAGTTAACGGCTTTCCCACCGCTGCACAAGCGAAATACAAAAAACTGATGGTTAGTTTATTATAATTTATCAGAAGGACTCAGATTACAATAATAATAGGACTTTATTTGAATAGAATGAGTTGTGAGGTGAATAGTGAACTTTGAAATATCACACTACTGCAATCCTACCGTAAGCTGATGGCAGTAGCTCTTGCAAAAGGATTCAGGTTACAATAATAATAGGACTTTATTTGGATAGAATTAGATCTGAGTTGAATAGATAGTGAACTTTGAAATATCCCATCATACAGGTAAAAAAATACTCAAAAGTTCTGGTACAGTTGTCGGGGGAAATTTGGTAGGTAAAGAGTTAAAGTAGACTTTGGCGCGTGATTCAAAATGGAATATTGACCTGAACTAATTAACAAAAAGAAAAAAAAAATGATTTGAAATTTGCATCGTTTCAAGAAGAAAAAGATAAAACTGGAATGAAAACTTTGCTCCTTTTTCACTTTCAATTGTTTATTGTTAATCTGTTTTTCTTTTTGTTGTTTTCACTCGTGTTACAAAAAACTTTAATCGATAAAAAAACATTTTAAAATTTGGGATTTTGATAAGATATCCAGGCGAGATGAACATTGTGTTATTGTTTTTTTCGAAGAATTCCTGAAGATATGAAACTTTATGTTGAGATTTTTTTATAAGTTCATATTTCTATTAATAAATATATTTGATGTGACATCAGCAGGAGCTCAGACTCCACCCACTTCCGCCCAAGGTTTGTTCCCGCTTTTTTAACCCTTGTAAAAAAATAAATCAGTTCGTAATAAATCATTGTTGAATTTCTCGTGTGTTAACATCTCTTGACATTCTCTTTCCACCTTGTGTGTCCATCTCCTCTCTTCACCTTATCTTGTACCTATTGTAAATTCTGTTATTTCACGCATTATTTCCATTATGCAACACTGATGAATATCCAACCTCAACACTTTAAAACACTTAGTGCTTTTCATAATACATTTTTTCGACAAGAACTAAAATGTCGATGTTGTTTTTTGTCTCTTGTTTCTTGTCCATTTCGATGCGTAGATTAAAGCGCTAGCAAAGAAAGTGGTCAATTTGAAGAATTGGTGGAGATATTAGAATATATTACGTGGCATGTCAACCCTTTTTTGGGTTATTTTATGTCAAAATCAGTCTTTCTTCAGGCAATTCTACAGTCTCTGTAGTCAAAAACTAAATTGCAACACCTCTATATCCCAAAATAAAATTGCAATACCTCTGTACCCAAAAATAAAATTTCAACTCTTCTGTAACCAAAAATAAAAATGCTATACCTCTACAACCAAAAATAAAATTTTAATACCTCTGTAACCAAAAATAAAATTTTAATACTTCTACAACCAAAATAAAATTTTAATACCTCTGTAACCAAAAATAAAATTTTAATACCTCTGTAACCAAAAATAAAATTTTAATACCTCTACAACCAAAAATAAAATTTTAATACCTCTACAACCAAAAATAAAATTTTAATACTCTACAACCAAAAAAAATTTTAATACCTCTGTAACCAAAAATAAATTTTAATACCTTACAACCAAAATAAAATTTTAATACCTCTGTAACCAAAAACAAAAAATAATACCTCTACAACCAAAAATAAAATTTTAATACCTCTGTAACCAAAAATAAAATTTTAATACCTCTGTAACCAAAAATACAATTTTAATACCTCTGTAACCAAAAACAAAATTGCAATACCTCTGTAACAAGTTTGAAGTAACTGTCAGCGAGGTTTAGAATATGCTGATTGTATCCCCTGTAAAGGGGTAAGACCCCCCACCCACCGCCAAAGTGGTGTCCTGAGTATGACTAAAATGCATCTGATGGTGAGGCCCAACTTCTGAAAACCTGCGGAATGTAGAGTAATCCTTCATCGCCATTACTCCCAGGCCCACCGTGGCTCGGAATGTTACCGTGTTTCCCCGAAAATAAGACAGGGCTTTTATTAATTTTCACTCCGAAATCAAACACTAGGGCTTATTTTCGGGGGAATGTCGAGTGTTTGCATCGCATGATGTGATTGTGAAGAATGCTTATTTCTTTCTTCTGTCTGCCGCTCTTAACTAGGGCTTATCATTAAAATCAAACTGAAAAATCACACTGTCTTATTTTGAACTTTGACCTTCTCCTTTATAACTTTGTCCAAATTTCGGTCAAGTCACAGATCTATTTGATTCAGACATGGGACAGTAGGGTAGGTCAATTTTTCACTTTAAAAAAATATCAAATTGTCCATCTATGCGAAAGTTTTGTGTTAGTATACTGAATACTGATACCAAAAATGAGATCTTTTACTTGCACCATTGTTTGAGGAAATAGCATCAAAAGATCGTCTACTAAAATGCACTAAAAATCCTCGTTTTCCCAAAATTTAGCCATTAGAAAACGAGGATTTTTTGTGCATTTTAGTAGACGATCTTTGATACTATTTCCTCAAACAATGGTGCAAGTAAAAGATCTCATTTTTGGTATCAGTATTCAGTATACTAACACAAAACTTTCGCATAGATGGACAATTTGATATTTTTAAAAAGTGAAAAATCGACCTACTCTACTGTCCCATGTCTGAATCAAATAGATCTGTGACTTGACCGAAATTTGGACAAAGTTATAAAGGAGAGGGGTCAAAGTTGAATTTTTGTTGTAAACAAACTAAAAATATATCTATCGAATATTGTATTATCAGTAGATTTGACCTTTAAACAGAAAACTGGTTTCTCCCCCCCCCCAACACCGGTAAACCTAAATTATGCGTGCGGTTTATTTTACTTTCATACAGAAAATGAGTAAATTTAAGAGCAAACGAATGCCCCAACTCGCCCCACTACTTTTCCTTCTTCCAGAGCGGTTGCCAGAAATGAACTCTAATGAGCCTAATTCAAATCCTGGACGAGGCCGTTTACTAATACCCTTGAGAAAGGCATGAGCCAATCTATTCTTACCCCGGGTAAATAGTAGGTCAGAATGGGCTATTTATGTACTTACCCAACCCCTCCGCACGAGCAGGATGTGACTCAATGTCAATTTTTAATTGAATTAAGAGTTTTTCTTCTCAAAGATTGGTTGTCTAACCAAGGTTAAAGAGTCTTGTCTGCCCTACTATTTACCCACAGCTGGTCGAAGAATCGTTGGATGAATACCTTTCATCAGGATGTTAAAGCTATGTGAAATGCAAACAGCTTCGCCCAGAATTTGAACTCGTGTCGCCATGTTCATTTCTTATGGCGATAACTGTTACACGACGGGCACCTCCAAGAATGGGTCTTTGATTAAGCAACCGGTCTTGGAGAAGGAAAACTCTGAGATTAAACCGACTGTAATCCGTGTAAAAATTGACCTTATGCCGCTCCCTAACAGTACCGAAGTGATAGGCTAAATACACCATTTCATACCCAACATGATGGGGGGGGGCAAACATTATTGTCTCATAGACTAATAACAAGTAAAGTAAGTAAATTTGTCGGTATAAGCCAGTCAGCGAGGAAGTCTATCCCCTTTTCACTAGCGCTAGACCAAGGAGATTATTTTTTTTAGCATCTGAGGTGGAGCGCCACACCTACCATCAGCTCCTCACTTTACCGCACAGATCCCTGTGCTACTCATACGCTGAGTTGGTGAGGGCCGGTATTGAACCAGGAACCTTGTGATTCCTAGTCGAACGCTCTACCGACTGAGCTAAACCGTGCGTTCTATCTTCACCTAAACATTGAAATTCTGTAACCAAAAATGATATCGCAACACCCCTGTTAGCAAAAATAGAATAGCAACTCCTCTATACCCAAAAATAAATCGCAACACCCTGTTAGCAAAAATAGAATAGCAACTCCTCTATACCCAAAAATGAAATCGCAACACCCCTGTTAGCAAAAATAGAATAGCAACTCCTCTATACCCAAAAATGAAATCGCAACCCCTGTTAGCAAAAATAGAATAGCAACTCCTCTATACCCAAAAATGAAATCGCAACACCCCTGTTAGCAAAAATAGAATAGCAACTCCTCTATACCCAAAAATGAAATCGCAACACCCCTGTTAGCAAAAAATAGAATAGCAACTCCTCTATACCCAAAAATGAAATCGCAACACCCCTGTTAGCAAAAATAGAATAGCAACTCCTCTATACCCAAAAATGAAATCGCAACACCCCTGTTAGCAAAAATAGAATAGCAACTCCTCTATACCCAAAAATGAAATCGCAACACCCCTGTTAGCAAAAATAGAATAGCAACTCCTCTATACCCAAAAATGAAATCGCAACACCCTGTTAGCAAAAAATAGAATAGCAACTCCTCTATACCCAAAAATGAAATCGCAACACCCCTGTTAGCAAAAATAGAATAGCAACTCCTCTATACCCAAAAATGAAATCGCAACACCCCTGTTAGCAAAAATAGAATAGCAACTCCTCTATACCCAAAAATGAAATCGCAACACCCCTGTTAGCAAAAATAGAATAGCAACTCCTCTATACCCAAAAATAAATCGCAACACCCCTGTTAGCAAAAAATAGAATAGCAACTCCTCTATACCCAAAAATGAAATCGCAACACCCCTGTTAGCAAAAATAGAATAGCAACTCCTCTATACCCAAAATGAAATCGCAACACCCCTGTTAAAAAAATAGAATAGCAACTCCTCTATACCCAAAAATGAAATCGCAACACCCCTGTTAGCAAAAAATAGAATAGCAACTCCTCTATACCCAAAAATGAAATCGCAACACCCTGTTAGCAAAAATAGAATAGCAACTCCTCTATACCCAAAAATGAAATCGCAACACCCTGTTAGCAAAAAATAGAATAGCAACTCCTCTATACCCAAAATGAAATCGCAACACCCCTGTTAGCAAAAATAGAATAGCAACTCCTCTATACCCAAAAATAAGCAAAAAATAGAATAGCAACTCCTCTATACCCAAAAATGAAATCGCAACACCCCTGTTAGCAAAAATAGAATAGCAACACCTCTATACCCAAAAAAAATCGCAACACCCCTGTTAATAAAAATAGAATAGCAACTCCTCTATACCCAAAAATGAAATCGCAACACCCCTGTTAGCAAAAAATAGGAATAGCAACACCTCTATACACAAAAATGAAATTGCAATACCTCTCTTACCAAAAATAGAATTCAACACCTTTGAAATCAAAAATAAATTAACCAATTCCCATTTGCAATCTATTTACATTTTTGGTTACAGAGCTTCAATGCAGGGGAATGTGTTAATAAATAATACCTAATAATATCCGTTTTGGTTATATTATTTTGTACTAGAAATAATAAAAATCATGGTAACTCGTTTAGAAGAAAATTATCTTTTTATTATAACAATGGTAATCTTGTACTTTGATTGTCTCTGAAAAAAAAACGGGGAATTTTAGTATTTTGTCCACATAGGAATCACTAGATTCCGGATTCAATACCGGCCCTCGGCAACTCAGCGTATGAGTAGCACATGGAAACAGCAGTAAAGTGAGGAGCTGATGGTAGGTGTGGCGCTCTACCTCAGACGAAAAAAAAAAAACAATTTCCGTGGTCTAGCGCTATGGGAAAAGGGACATACTCCCTCGCTATCCGACTGACACCGACAATAGGACACTTCGCCAACTTTACTTACTTAGTTACTCTTTTGATAAAATATTATTAGTACTAGCAAATGTATACACGCTCCGCCGGCTGTAAGAAGTTTTAATGTAATAAAATATTATATTATATTAGAAAGACTAATGAAACTAAATAAGAATGCAGATAAAAAGATTTGAAACTGAGGGGGGTATAATCGAAAAATAGAACAACTGAAACTGACTCTTCCATCACTCCCGTATTTTATTGCTAAATTTTCTTATTTTAACTATTTAGTTAAAATAGGAAGTAAAGAATAAAATTAGTTATTTCTTCTTGTTAATGGATTTCTTTTAAGATTTATCCTAAAGATTTTTGCTCATATTCATTAAAATAAAACCAAACAATTAGAAATGAATAATACTAAGCACATATTTATTAAAATCAAATTTTTAATATCAATATGCAAATTAGCCTAACCGTTCACATTGTAAATCGCTATTTTGTTGTAAATATAAATACAATTGCATGTTATTAGTATGTTGATATGGTCTACAGTGGCTTCGGCCTCTGGACCATTGATATAATTAACGGCGTCGATCCCAGGGGGCCATCCCCCCAGGCAACACCTGCCCCCTCGATTTAAAGGGGCAGGGCTGGGTTTAATGCCCAGTGCCTGAGGCGCCCCCCTTGAGGGGGAATGCCGACGGGATCGACGCAATTTTTTCACCTGCCACTCCATGAGCTTCGGCTTGTGGGTGGTCCCACGTTAATAGGGACTTTGTGCCTGACCCGTACAAGTGGGGTACGCGGTAAATATAGTATGTAGATAGGGTCAACAGGATTAACAATGTAAAATAATTTTATCAATAATTGAGATTTAAATAAAGATAAAATTATAGAGAATGTGACGTAAATAATTAAGGGAATTGTGACTTGTGTAGTGATATACTTTTGTTTACAGTCAAACAAACACACAATCTCCATTATAATAAGATACAATGAATACATTTTAAGCGGAAGCCAAAAACGAATAAAAATATCTTCCTGAAACATACTATCAAAAATATGGGTTATCCTTCCCTGGTAGAACCCGGAAGCAAGGGATTAGCAGGGGGCTCGTAAATTTCCCATAATACATCTGTTCTTCAACTTAACGAAATTCTGGCTAAGAAATGTTATCAGAAAGGAAGTTCTTTAAATCATCAACAATTTTGACCTAAAAGATATGAGGACTTCGATCTGGAGTTGGGGTAGTGGTTTGGGGGTGGGTTATGCTGTGTCACAATCTTCCTTTATCAGAACATTTTCTTCTTCTTTTTCTTGCCCTTCACCCCTTCTCAACATTTTTTTTTGTTTTTATCTATTCCTAATTTGACCCTCTTGTAAATTCGTCACGTGGGGTTGTCCATTTTGATAAGTTCATTTTAAAACATATATAAACGCTCGATTCATTTGTTGGGCTTTTCAAATCAAATCGCCATGATGAAAGCAACAATCCTTTTCGTGTTTTGCGTCGGACTGGCAGTCATTTCGGCCGCTGAACTTTCACTTCTCAAGAAATTCATCGCCAGCCAAGAGGATCTTAATATCGATTTGTTAATGGAACTGGCAAATCGACCAACCGTTTTGGAACGAGACCAACCAGCCAATTTCTTCTGGAAATGGGTGAGTATGAATTTAAAAATATATTAAAAATTATCAATTAGCAGTAATAGCTTTTTGACATATCTGCTTTGAATGAGTCTCCGGGAAAAATTATGGGTCCCAACTAAAGCCATCTAACTCCTACCTTGTAACCTATCCTGTGTAATTCATTTCTAAGAAACTATTGAAATGTATTTAGAGTGAACTTGAAATGGTGAGGGAGAAAAAGAAAAAAACACTGGGACGCATGGATACGATTTTACTGCGTCCTTTTAGATTTTTGTGCATCAGGGACACAGGATACGTATCTATGAGCATCTCTGAATAAGTAGAGGAGTTTATAGTGTGGAGTTTTCGATCAAATCAGAACGAAATATTTCAACACAAATAATATGAGGGATCTGTTTTAGAATACGAACATGGATGACATTTTATCCTTCTTAAAAGAAATAAAAATATGTAAAAATTTCTGAATCAGATATAAAATACATCTACAAAACTTAAACCTGTAAACAAAACTTGAATATTAACTTTTATCTCATACTCTAACAGCTTTTGGCATTAAATAACCCACAGGATTATTACAACATTAAACAAACCAAACCAAAACAAACAAATTATTTTTACCAATTTGAAGATATTAAGAAACATAGAAACTTTTATCAAAATCTCTTGTTTCAGCATTAAAAGTCGTCGGGGCGGCCTAATGTCGGTATCAGCCAATCAGCGAGGGAGTCTATCCCCTTTCCAACAGCGCCAGACCAAGGAGATTATTTTAGTATCTAAATCTACCATCAGCTCCTCATTTTACCGCACAGATCCTTGTGCTACTCATACGCTGAGTTGGCAAGGGCCGGTATCGAACCAAGAACCTTGTAATTCCTAGCCGAACACTCTACTGACTAAGCTAAACCGGCCCTGTGCATTAAATGACCCGAAAAGGGTTGATATGCCGTAAAACCAAACCAAACCAATATAAAAAGGAACAACATCATCAACAAACCTTTCTTCTGTCATCGGCAGAAGAAAAAAAAATTGTTATTGTTGTTGTTGTTGTTCTCCGTTTTTATATTGGTTCATTTAATGGCATAATAACCCTGCGGGTTATTTAATGCCAAAAAGTGTGAGATAAAAGTTGGTAATCAAGTTTCTTTTAAACCAAAGTAACCAAGCGCTATTGACTTCATGTCCACGCTACACTAACTTATATAGATGTCCTATAAAACGGATAGAGCACTCTCTAGCGACCTTTACATTTATACAGATGTTTGTATTTATCAGTTGAAATCCTCCTCCCAGTCTGTAGGTGACGAGGGCCGAGGGGTTAAGAATCCCGACTGATGATAAATCGATCGGGTTTCCATCCTGGATGGAGGTAGCCTGTAAATGTCTAGCCATACTGAAGAGACATTATAATATATATATATATATATATATATATATATATATTAAAACTGTCCATTTTTTCAAAATTCAACGTCTCTGACGAAGAATAACACCGAAAAAGTAATATTCAGAAACCAATGGTTAGACAGACTTTTCATTTGTATTAGTTAAATTGAATAAATAAATAAATACAGCTCTTACAGAAGTAATTGAGCCCTCTATAATCTTTTCTCCAATAATAATAAAAATTTAACCTATATATATATATATATATATATATATATATATATATATATATATATATGTGTGTGTGTGTGTGTGTGTGTGAAGAGATGGAAGCGAATCCGACGGTATGTAGTATATTAAGAAAATTGAAAAAACACAGGTTTAAATAAAATGAGTGGTAAGTTTATTAGCGACGTTGCAGTGTTTCGATCTATTAATTAGATCATCTTCAGGGCATTTGTTGGTATAAGGAAAGGTGATAAAAATTTTTATCACAGAATAACGAGAAAAACAGCGATAGTCCTTGTTTATCAGTCTGTTCAAAATTTGAAGTTTGAAGAAAGAACGCTATCTCTCTCTCTATATATGTATATATATAAGAGGCGAATATTTAATTAATACATACTTCTGTAGATGTATGTTTACAATCACCAGAGAACTCCAGTCTGTAAGCAGATAGTGCTCAATATCATTGATATAGCGTTTATACTTGAGTTAGGGTAGCATGGACATGGAATCAACAGCTTCGGTCTTTCGTCTTTTATTCATACTGTAGTTAGTTTCGAAAGTATATAACCCCATCAACATTTTGCGCCCCCAAAATAAGGGGGGGGGGTTCAAAGTTAAGTGACCTGAAAAAAAAAAAATTCTTTTAAATAAAATAACTAATGCATTATAAAATGCATTCATTGATAAATCAACACCGAAAATTTCATTAAAATCGGACAATTCCCTGATTTTTTGTAATTCTTTTAAAAACGGGGGTGGGGGTAAATTTGTTTGTAAAAACACAGATTTTTCGACAAATTGGGTATACCTTGTATCAGCTCTTCCTTGTATTTTCTTCTGTTAACTTTTCTCAGACAATAAAATATCTTTGTTATCACATCGTTCTTCTACAGCAGGGGTCACCAAACTACGGCCCGCGGGCCAGATTCGTCCCGCAAAGGCATTTTATCAGGCCCGCCGACGGTACTTGAATTTGTTTGTTAAAACGTACAGAACGTGAGATGTTCTGATACCATTTAAATTTAAATATCATGTTAAGCTTACTAAATCTTCATGGACGAACGAAATTGACTGGTAAACATTTGAAAGCAATTCTCTTGATTGGATGTAGAAATTCCAAACCAAACATTGACGATATCTTAAAAGGCAAACTTCAGTTTCACAAATCTCACTAAACCTTTCTGCTAATGTTGTGTTCTTTGATAATGTTTTGAAAATAAATATGTTGGTTAAATTTGTTTTGTGTATCTTATGCCACTCATCCATGAATATAACATGGAAAGATAAGTGTTGTTTTACATCTTTTTCTCCGAGCTTTTGTTCTGGCTAGCAAGTATTGAATACAATAATAATGTGTCACGCGCTCGTTATTTTTTCAATTATCCGGCCCACAGTGAAAAAAGTTTGGTGATTCCTTTTCTACAGAATTAATGCAGGGAATAAAGCAATTTCCAGTACATACTGTAAACTAATTATAATTTCGGGGGCGGGGGGTGCATTTCTGGGGTATGTGGTTTTATGTGGGATTAGGTTTAGGTTGTTTTGGTTTCTTTCCTTTTAAAACCCCATCATGGTTCTTTCGCGCGTGGTGTAATGATTAAAGTAATAGGAAATGGACTCGTCGCCCCGAGTTCAAATCTTGGATGTGGTAATTGCATTTCACTTAGCGCTAATACCCTTGGGAAAAGTATGAATCCTACTCACCCTCCAGCTATGGATAAATAGTAGGGCTGACTGGGCTCTTTAACCTTGATTAGGCAACCGGTCTAGGAGAAGGAAAACTCTGAATTCAAACCTGTTGAACTCCGCTTAAGAAATTGACCTTGTGTCACATCCTGCTCGTGTGGAGGGGTTGGTAAATATATATATGTGGTTCTTTCTTCTGTTGGTCGTCGAGCTGAAAATGAATTAAGAAAGGAAAAAGAAGAGACAAAGACAAAAGATACTTTTAAGGTTCAGACTTTATTTCTAGGTTCATGGCTATTTCTTGAAGTGGAGATTATCTTCCTGAGCCAGCCAATAGCGTCTGTTCCCAGCCAATGTCGACATTCGAATGACCGATGGTTCTTTTTGGTGCCAGGAAGGAATCTTTTTCTTTGCGCATGCTCAAAGGGTTATTCCTGTCTAGTGCCTCCGAGGAGATTGTTAATTTTAATTTTAATTTAATCTTATCTTAATCCCTACACATTTGAGCGGGAAAATATTTACAAGAGGGATAGGATTAGACACAGTAACTTACTTTTATTTCTATTAAACCTATAAACGGGACCCCAACAGGTACTACCACTCTAGGTCAGAGTGGACCTGGGAGTAATGGTGATGAAGGGGTACTCCACATTCCCCAAACCTCCAAAACTGGAGCCTTCTAGCACCCATATGGTAAAAAGGGGTTGGGGCTTGCCATAAGGGCAATAGGGTTGTGCAACATCATAGTGAGTGAGTTCAAACTCCAGTCGTGCTATTACATTCACTTTCAGACTGATACTCTTGGGAAAGGTACAGTGGGGGAAATTAAGTACTTAATACTCTGCTGATTTGCCACCTTACAAAAATAGGAACAGTCTATATTGTTGGTTGGTTGTTTTGTTTTACGGCATATCAACCTCAGTGGGTCATTTAATACCGACAAAGTTTTGAAATGAATTCATTTTTAATGGGTAATTAGTTTTGTTTATAAACATATTTTTCTATTTAACCCATAGATGGGACCCTAACAGGTACTACCACTCTGGGTCAGAGTGGACCTGGGAGTAATGGTAATGAAGGGGTGCTCCACATTCCCCAAATCTCCAAAACTGGAACCTCACCATCAGATAGAGTTTAACGTCATTCCCAGGACATGTAGACCCTCAGTGACCGCCTTCTAGCACCCATATAATAAAAATGGTTAGGGCTTGCTATAAGAGCAATAGGGTTGGGGCAATCATATCGGTGCTAGGGCTTGACATGACCAGCTGATTGATCTAATTGTTCCCTGAACAGTTTGTTTCGGATATATAAATGACCCATGTATTGTTTGTTTGTTTTCAGGGAATGGACCCCAACAATCGTCTGACTAAGTTCTCTTGGTCTGACTGTGGGGGTAAGGATTCGTTAGTGAAGGTGAGCGATATTCGAGTGACCCCAGATCCAGTTGTTTTGCCAGGAACTGTTAATATTGCCGCCAACATCACCAGCAGCGGCGATTTCCCGGACAGCATCACGGCAAGGCTATTTCCTTTTTTTTTTATTAACCCCCCCTCTCTCTCTCTGTTTCTCTCTCTCTCTCTCTCTCTCTCTTTCTCTCTCTCTGTTTCTCTCTCTCTGTTTCTCTCGAATCTCTCTCTTTCCCTTACTTTCATTTACACCGAATCTTCATTCATTCTTTCTTTCTTTCTTTCTTTCTTTCTTCCTTTCTTTCTTCCTTTCTCTCTGAGCCCCCCTCTCTTTTTCTTTCTCTCTCTCCCAATTCTTTCTTAAACCCCCCACTCACATACAACTTATCATTTTCGATCTTCAGGCTGATGTGGTGATGAAGAAGAAAATTGGACCAATTCACATCAAACTTCCATGTATGGGTAACATCGGATCTTGTCATTTTAACGACGTCTGTGATCTTTTGTCGCAAATCGCCGTTTGTCCCGATCCACTGACCAAACATCACATTCCTTGCAAGTGCCCATTTAAAAAGGTTTGAATTGAAACTATTTTCAGTCTTCATTTGCCTTTTTTTTTTCTTTATTTCTTTATTTCTTTTTTATCGCTGACATTCAAATGATGAAACCTTGCATTTTTTGTGGTGATTCCCGCCGCACGTATAAGGCAAACAGGAGTTCAAACCAGACAACACATGAACTCGACATGGAATTTCAAATAACTTTTTTATTTATTAAATTATATACAAAAACCAAGAAATTACGCATGAAATACTTGCAAACGAAGGTTTTGTCTGCAGGAATGATTATTATATGAATATAATAATACAGTCCATTTAACTAAAGTCTTAGTTTAGTTATCGGAGTTAGTGAGTTATCGGAGTACCAACTGCGGCTCTCTACTGAATATAAGGGACCATTATTTTTCCTCATCCGACTTCTGTAGATGCTGGTGACCAAAGAGTAAGAAATCCTATCTTCAATTTTTCCAATAAAGTTTGCGGGCCTGTGATTGGTTGATTCAAAGAAAGGCTCATAGACCAAGGGCGACAACTCACCTACCTTAGATAATTTTTTAATAATTTCTAATGTAGTGACTAGTAAAATGACAGCATGTTTTAACACTAATAAGTCCCGTGTGTCATATCGGGGAGTATCAAGTAATCACGTGATACAAATAAGATTAATTGTAATCGTTTCACAGTAACAGTTGCATTTAGACGATGATGAAAAGATTAATGGGATATAATTATTAATGGGAGGAAATGATTAACGGGATGAAAGGATTAATTGAATGAAATGATTAATGGGATGAACTGATTAATGGGAGGAAATGATTAATGAAATGAAATGATTAATGGGAGGAAATGATTAACGGGATGAAAGGATTAATTGAATGAACTGATTAATGGGATGAAATGATTAATGGGAGGAACTCATTAGTTAAATTAAATGATTAATGGGATGAACTGTGATTAATGGGATGAAATGATTAATGAGAGGAACTGTTTAATAGAAGGAATGATTAATTGAATGAAATGATTAATGGGATGAAATGATTAATGGGAGGAACTGATTAATTTAATGGATTGATTAATAAGATGAACTGATTAATGGGATGAAAGGATTAATGAGAGGAACTGATTAATGGGAGGAACTGATTAATAAAATGATTAATGGGATAAACTGATTAATGAACTGATTAATGGAAGGAACTGATTAATTGAATGAAATGATTAATGGGATGAAATGATTAATGGGAGGAACTGATTAATTGAATGAAATGATTAATAGGATGAACTGATTAATGGAAGGAACTGATTAATTGAATGAAATGATTTATGGGATGAAATGATTAATGGGAGGAACTGATTAATTTAATGGATTGATTAATAAGATGAACTGATTAATGGGATGAAATGATTAATGGGAGAAAGTGATTAACGGGATGAAAGGATTAATAAGATGAACTGATTAATGGGATGAAATGATTAATGGGAGAAAGTGATTAACGGGATGAAAGGATTAATGAGAGGAACTGATTAATGGGAGGAACTGATTAATTGAATAAAATGATTAATGGGATAAACTGATTAATAGGAAGAACTGATTAATGGAAGGAACTGATTAATTGAATGAATGGGATGAAATGATTAATGGGAGGAACTGATTAATGATTAAGGAACTGATTAATGAATGAAATGATTAATGGGATGAAATGATTAATGGAGGAACTCATTAATTAAATTAAATGATTAATGGAGAACTGATTAATGGGATAATGAATGGATGAAATGAATGATGAAATGATTAAGCAAAGTCCTTAGTTGCAGGTCGTTCGACAATGCAAATGAACGGCAGTCCACATCGGCGATTAAATAGTTAACTAACCACGTATTCAAGCTGTTGATTGGTTGTGATTTAATACACGTGACCGTGCCGAGTCTATAAGTTTAAGTGGTGGATTACAGCACGCCTTATATACACAAAATATGGAGGTGCGTGGTGTAATGGTTAGAGTCGTCGGAAATGGACTCGGCAACGCGAGTTCAATTACTGGACGAAGCTGTTGGCATTTCACATAGCGCTAATACCCTTCGGAGAGGTATGAATCCTACTCTCCTTCCAGCTATGGGTAAATAGCAGGACAGACTGGACTCTTTAACCATGGCTAGGTAACCAGTATAGGAGAAGGAACACTCTGAATTCAAACCTGTTAAACACCGCTTAAGAAATTGACCTTGTGTCGCATCCAGCTCGTGCGGAGGGGTTGGTAAATATATATATATATATATATATATATATATATTATATATATATATAAATATATAATGAATAGTGAATGAAAAAATGAGAAAAGTATTGGCATGAATATATATATATATATACATATATATATATAAATATGTACACAAAATAATGCAACAATTTTTCTATAATTTTTCTTTTTATTCCGCAGGGAAATTATTTTCTGCCACCCAGTGAGTTTCCAATTACGTCAGCTTCAGTACCAAGGGGAGATTACTCTGTTGAGTTGAACTTGAAACGAAAAGGAGTTTTTATGGGCTGTCTACAATTGGACATAAGTATCGAGGTCGATGAACAAGAAGGTAATTGATCAGATTAAAAAGATGGGTGACCACTAGGAAATACATTATTCCCAGTTGGTCACTCATCTAAGTACTAACCAGGCAAATCGTTGCTTAACTTCAGTTATTTGAACGATGAAAACTTTTCACTTTCTTTATTAAAGTGATCTGTTAATCTAATTTTGTTAATACCTATCCAAAAATTCATCGTCTATCTATCTATCTATCTATCTATCTCAGTCTGTTCATATCTATCTATCTATCTATCTATCTATCTATCTATCTATCTATCTCAGTCTGTTCATATCTATCTATCTATCTATCTATCTATCTATCTATCCCAGTCGCTTCATATCTATCTATCTACTCCAGTCTCTTCTTATCTATCTATCTATCTATCTATCTATCTCAGTCCTTTCCTATCTATCTATCTCTCTATCTATCTCATTGTTCATATCTATCTATCTATCTATCTATCTATCTATCTATCTATCTATCTCAGTCCTTTCCTATCTATCTATCTCTCTATCTATCTCATTGTTCATATCTATCTATCTATCTATCTATCTATCTATCTATCTTCTAAGTCTATTCTTATCTATCTATCTATCTATCCCAGTCTCTTCTATCTATCTATCTATCTATCTATCTATCTATCCCATCTCTATCTATCTATCTATCTATCTATCTATCTATCTATCTATCTATCTATCTATCTATCTATCTATCTATCTATCTATCTATCTCAGTCTGTTCCTATCTATCTATCTATCTCATTGTCTATCTATCTATCTATCTATCTATCTATTATCTATCTATCTCATTGTTCATATCTATCTATCTATCTATCTATCTCAGTCTGTTCCTATCTATCTCAGTCTGTCCTATCTATCTCATCTGTTCTATCTATCTATCTATCTATCTATCTATCTATCTATCTATCTCATCTATCTATCTATCTATCTATCTATCTATCTATCTATCTATCTCAGTCTGTTCTTATCTATCTATCTATCTATCTATCTCAGTCTATTCTTATCTGATTCACTATTCTTTTTTTTATATTTGCAAATAACTTTTCTTTTTTTATAGATCTTTTTTAATCGTCACCTGACAATGAAAACCACGTGATTTGTCACTTTCAATGAACTGACGTCCTGACTTGTGCATACAACCCCCCCCCCCCACCCCGACACACTGATCCGCTGCACAGACCGGCACCCCCACCCACACATATGCCTTTATTTTATGACGGCATTTAAAACTAAATTATCCGTAAATAAATATTTTTCGTAATTTGTTTAGTTTGTTTTTTTTGTTTTTTTTCTTCTTCATTTTTTAAAATACTGTAGGTATTAATGCAGAATAGCGCGCAAGAGATAATACCATTGGATAAAAATAAAATAAAATAAAAATAAAAATTGGATAAATATAAGAATAAAAATAAAATAGATATGAAAATAAAATAAAATAAATAAAAAATATTACATTTAATTACATTTCATGGAAATACCCGAAACCTTTGAGAAGCAAGTGTTAGGGTTAGGACTAAGGTAAGGGTTAGTGTTTGGGTTTGGCAACTTCGGGGGTTTCCGTAATCTAATGCTATTTATACGTAAAAGCCGATTTTAATGATGTTATCTCTTGCGTGCTATTCTGCATTTGTATCTATTCATTCCCATTACTCTATCTCACCACTCGTCCCTAAGGGTAATTTCTGGCAAATCCTCCTTACGGATCTTGCCAGAGAATTGAAAAAAAAAGCAGTGGAATAAGTGAGTGAAAGTGATACCAATTGTAGTTGGTGCACTTGGAACGGTCCTAAAAAGCTTGGAAAAAAGACTGGAGGATCTGGAAATCAGAGGAAGAATTGGGACAATACAGACTACTGCATTGCTGCAATCGGCTAGAATACTCAGAAGAGTCCTGGAGACACGAGGAGAATTGTTGTCACTCAGACTCCAGTGAAATACCACCAGCTTCAGCTGGTGTGCAAAACTCACAAGGAGTGGTCACTCAGCCTCCAGTGAACCACCGACTAAGATGGGTGTGAAAAACTCGAAAGGAGTGAAATTAATAATAATAATAATAATAATAATAATAATAATAATAATATAATTTTTTTTGACCATACAACAAAATGGTATATGCATAAACCAGAATCTGTTCTTGAGAACGAAACGCATAAAATTCTCTGGGACTTTGAAATAAAAACGGATTACCTTATCCCAGAAAGAAGACCAGACCTAGTTGATAAACAAAGACCAGACCTAGTTGATAAACAAAAAAGAAAGAACTTGTCAACTGGTAGATTTTGCAGTTCCAGCAGATCACAGGGTGAAGCTAAAGGAAAATGAAAAAATGGACAAATATCTGGACCTTGCCAGAGAACTGAAAAACTTATGGAATATGAAAGTGAAAGTGATACCAATTGTAGTTGGTGCACTTGGAACAGTCCCAAAAGGATTGGAAAAGGGTTTGGAATGTTTGGAAATCAGAGGAAGGATTGATACCATCCAGAACACTGCACTGCTGCAATCTGCCAGAATACTCAGGAGAGTCCTGGAGACCCGAGGAGACTTGCTGTCACTTTGACTCCAGTGAAAGACTATCAGCTAATGCTGATGTGAAAACTCAAAAGGACTAAATAATAATAATAATAATAATAATAATAATAATAATAATAATACAAAGGTAAAAATAGATAAGACACAGCAGAATAGCAAGTGCATAAAGTGTGGAGATAGAAACGAAACGGTCAATCATATAATAAGTGAATGCAGCAAATTAGCACAAAGAGAGTACAAGACTAGGCACGACTGGGTGAGAAAGGTAATCCACTGGGAACTGTGCAAGAAATTCAATTTTCACCATATAACCAAAGGGTATATTCACAAACCTAAACCTGTCCTAGAAAACGAGACGCATAAAATTCTCTGTGACTTCGAGATATAGACGAATCACGTAATTCCGGCTAGGAGACCGGACCTATTATTGATTGACAAAAAAAAACCTGTTATCACGTGGATTTTGCCGTCCCGGCCGACCACCGAGTGAAAATGAAAGAAAGCGAAAAGTTAAACAAATACCTAGACCTTGCCAGAGAACTGAGGAAACATGAAGGTGGCGTTTGTACCAATTGTAATTGGTGCCCTTGGAACAATCCCCAAACCTCTGGAAAAGAATTTGGGAGAATTGGAAATCAGAAGAAGAATCGAGACCATCCAAAATACAGCACTGTTGGGATCGGCTAGAATACTCAGAAGAGTCCTGGGGACCTGAGGAAACTTGCTGTCACTCAGCCTCCAGTAAACCACCAGCTACGGCAGGTGTATGAAACTAATAATAATAATAATAATAATAATCTATTAATAATGGAGATTGTCTGTATTTCTGTCTGTAACAAAAACCACGTCATAGCTCTACATCACAGATCACGTCACAATATTGTTATGCTATATACACCCAAAATTTGAGTAAGCAATTTTTAAAATTGTTTTTACTCTCCTCTTTTTTTTTTTTTTTTTTTTTTTACAGTAACAATCAGTTAACTAAAAGTTTACAAATAAATAAATACCTACGATTTTGTGGAAAATTGATGTGGAAAATATTCAAAATAATTGTTTGATTATTACATGCACGCAACAGTTTTCATTTCAAATTGTTTTTTTTTTTTGTTTTGTTTACTCCTTTAATAAATATGAGGATTTTGCTTACTCTGATATTTAATTTTTAACTCCCACCTTCTCAGGTAATGTCTTTCAAAAATTAATTTTTACGACGCCCGGAGGGTGTTTTCTGTTGCTAGTAATAATAATAAATTTAGTAATGTTACAACTTAACGTAGCAATTGTGATATTTTACAAGTTCCAGAAAGTCGACACCAAATTTACAGCACTAATCCATTTCATCTTGTTGAAGTAAGAAACAAAAACATTCAATATTTTAAAATGAATCACCTGCACCGGTTTCGATTGGAGGTTCCGGTGGCTTCGGCCCTGGACAGCGTAAGCTAACATCGTTGATTCCAGGGGGTTATCCCTCCGGCAATACCTGCCCCCGTCGATTTAAAGGGACAGGGCTGGGTTTATTGCCCATTGTCTGAGGCGCCCACTTTGGAGGGGAGGAATGCTGACGGGATCAACGCATTTTTTTGCACCCGTCATCCACGAGCTTCGAGTTCGTGGGTGGTCCCACATTAATAGGGCCTTGTGCCTAACCCGTACACGCGATGTACGTGGTAAATATCCACCTGCACATTTCTATGTTAACTTGTAAGAAGAAACAACACACAAAAAAAAACAACAAAACAAATTAGGATTCACACTGAAGCGAATTCACACACGCACAATCAAATATTGTAACATTTTGCTGTCGATTCACCGGATTACACGATATATTATCCGTCTCAGGTAAAAATCAGTCTGTTCATATCTATCTATCTATCTATCTATCTATCTATCTATCTATCTCAGTCTGTTCTTATCTATCTATCTATCTATCTATCTATCTATCTATCTATCTCAGTCTGTTCTTATCTATCTCAGTTTCTTCATATCTATCTATCTATCTATCTATCTATCTATCTATCTATCTATCTATCTATCCCAGTCTGTTCTTATCTATCTATATATCTATCTATCTATCTATCTAGGTATGTTCATATATATGCATCTATCTATCTATGTATCTATCTATCTATCTCAGTCTGTTCTTATCTATCTATCTATCTATCTATCTATCTATCTCAGTCTGTTCATATCTATCTATCTATCTATCTATCTATCTATCTATCTATCTATCTCAGTCTGTTCATATCTATCTATCTATCTATCTATCTACCTCAGTCTGTATCTATCTATCTATCTATCTATCTATCTCAGTCTGTTCATATCTATCTATCTATCTCAGTCTGTTCATATCTATCTATCTATCTATCTATCTATCTATCTCAGTCTATTCATATCTATCTATCTATCTATCTATCTATCTATCTATCTATCTCAGTCTGTTCATATCTATCTATCTATCTATCTATCTATCTATCTATCTATCTCAGTCTGTTCGTATCTATCTATCTATCTATCTATCTATCTATCTATCTACCGAGTCTGTTCTTATCTATCTATCTCAGTCTGCTCGTATCTATCTATCTATCTATCCATCTAGCTATCTATCAGTCTGTTCCTATCTATTTATATATTTATCTCAGATACTTTCCAATGAGTAATCTAATTCAGCATATTATTTTGGTTATCAAGTGTAGATAAGATAGCCACATAGTCTTATCGTTCCCTGACAGGGTCAGAGACAACGTCTCTATGGTTTAAAGAACATAAACAAAAAGAAATCGAGAATGGGTTTCTAAAACTGTCACGTGTCATCTTACGCACTATTACTGAACATGCAAATTGTTCAAGGGAGATAATTATTTATTGTATCCCTGCAGCATCTTATATAACGATAGACGTATTTGTATCATAAGTCGTCGGGGTGGCCTAAAGTCGGTATCAGCGACGGAGTCTTTGGTTAAACTTGCAAATTGTCGTCAAAATTAAAACGGAAACTTATTTGGTGGTGATCCATGACAGTTTAACTACAGTGTATCAATGAACTTTTTTTGCGAATTGTGTTATTGTTTAGGGGTTTGAGGATTAAGGTTGTTTTTAATTACGTATTGCTAACAACAACAAAAAACCCAAAATTGCTATACATTTAATTAACCATTGAAATTAATTATTGAATCCAACGGTAGACACATTAGTCTCAGTTGTTGGTGTTAGTATTGCAATGTATAATTTCAAATAAACTTAATTTAAAAAAAATATTTTTCAACATTAGATGTATAGTAATTTGTTTTTTGTTGTTGTTGTTGTTTTCTTTTAAGCAATACGTAATTAAAAACAACCTTAATCCCCAAACCCCTAAACCGTAACCCAATTCGCAAAAAAGTTCATTCATACACTGTAGTTAAACTGTCATGGGGGACCACCAATTTTGACGACGATTAGCAAGTTTAACCGAGACTTTTTCCTTTTCACTAGCAATAGACAAAGGAGATTGTATTGGCGTCTGAGACGAAGCACCACACCTACCATCAGTTCCTCACTTTACTGCACAGATCCATTTACTACTGATACGCTGAGTTGGCGAGGGCCGGTATCGAACCCGGAACTTCGTAGTTCCTAAGCAACTCCCAATCATTATCGATAACCCCGCCCCCCTTGAAAAATAACGACAGCAAAATCAAATCGAGGCCACATTTCAAGCAAGGCCGCTGAGGTCGAACTTTTGACGCCTTTTTTGGGGGAAATTTACGAGTCATGTTTGTTTCTCCTCCTGCCCCCTCCGCCCCGAGTCCTGTTGTTAGACAACAAAGACATCTTGTGAGTAATGGCTGACCTAGTAGAAAAAGTGGAAGTGAATGTGCACTTTACACTTAATTGAACAAATCACTTCCCCATTAGAGAATAAGCTTACCCACCAGGTAGTAGTAATAGTAGTAGTGGTAGTAGTAGTAAAAATATTTTACAAGTTTTGTTCGCCTTAACAGATGTAAGTCATTTTATATTTTAGGGAACTTTTTTTTCTGTCCCAGCAAAATCTAACATACAAAACCTCTCTCTCTCTCTCTCTCTCTCTCTCTCTCTCCCCTCTGAGTGTGTGTGCGTGTGCGTGTGAGAGAGAGACAGAGACAGAGACAGAGACAGAGACAGAAGGGGGAGGTAAGCTTGTAAGTTTATTCGAGAGAGTGTAGATACATTTATTAGAGAGAGAGAGAGAGAGAGAGAGAGAGAGAGAGAGAGAGAGAGAGAGAGAGAAAGAAAGAAGAGAGAGAGAGAGATAGTGTGTTGTGTGTGTGTGTGTGTGTGTTTCTGTGTATTTGTGTGTGTGTGAGAGAGAGTGAGAGTGTGTGTGTGTGTGTGTGTGTGTGTGTGTAAGAGAGAGAGAGAGAGAGAGAGTGAGGGGGGTAAGCTTGTAAGTTTATTAGAGAGAGAGAGAGAGAGAGAGAGAGAGAGAGAGAGAGAGAGAGAGAGAGAAAGAAAGAAAGAAAGAAAGAGAGAGAGAGAGTGTGTGTGTGTGTGTTTCTGTGTATTTGTGTGTGTGTGAGAGAGTGTGTGTGTGTTTCTGTGTGTGTGTGTGTAAGAGAGAGAGAGAGAGAGAGAGAGAGAGAGAGAGAGAGAGAGAGAGAGAGAGAGAGAGAGAGAGAGAAGAGATTTAAAACAAAAGGTGTTTTAACAGTAAAACATTGTCCTCTGTCACCTTTTTCCGTGTGAAAAAATAAATTAACCCACACAATTCTGTGTTTTGTCCCACATAAAACATTTATTGCAAAAACACGGACATAAAATGAGGGTTCAGTTTATTTTATGGTAGGAATTTACGAGGAAATTGTTCTTTTTTACCGGATGTGATACAAGGTCGCAAGTATAGGGCATCCAACGAGGATCAAACTATTCACTATTCATTAGTAATGGATTTGCAAGACTAGCTTGCTAACCATTATACGATGATGGGAGGCCTTACATAATATCCAACCCATTCGCTACGGGTAGGGCGTGGCACAAGGTCACAAATATGAGGCATCCAGCGAGGATCGAACTCTCTATTCAGTAGCAATGGATCTGCCAGATACACCGATTGCACTTCTGTAGAAGGGTAAGACTCCTCTATATGATTGCCCCAACCCTATTGCCCTTATGGCAAGCCCCAACTCTTTTATAATATGGGTGCTATGAGGCTGTGGCTGAGGGCCTTCATGTCCTGGGAATGACGTTAAACTCTATCTGATGGTGAGGTTCCAGTTCTGGAGGTCTGGGGAATGATGAGCGCCTCTTTATCACCATTGCTCCCTGGTCCACTCTGACCCGGAGTGGTAGTACCTGTTAGGGTCCCATCTATGGGTTAAATAGAAAAACACGTGTTTTTATTAAAAAAAATTGAGTATCCATTAATGAATTTATTTCAAAACTTTGTTGACATTAAATGACCTACAGAGGTTGAAATGCCGTAAAACAAAACATACCAAACAAACCAAACCTAGTAGTTATTCTCTGGTTGATCCGTTCGGTTCGTAAGAGTGGGGGTAGACTTGGAATTCGAGGAGATTAGCAGTGTTTTTTGGGGGGAGGTAGACGTGTCTCTAAGATGACTATTTCTCTCGTGCGTAATGGTTAACTTGGGCTAAATAAAGACGTCTGAAAAATATCAAAATCTTTGTGTTCGTTATTAAGAATAACAACGGACACAGAGATGAAGAAAACCCAAGAAGTCCAAAGAAAGCAGAGATGAACAATAGAGAGAACCAACCCAGACATCCTGATACACGATAGACGATCCAACCAGCACAGAAGTCACATATTTTGGGGGTGTATATATTTACCAACCCCTCCGCACGCCGCCCTGTCGGCTGGGTGTTAGAATGCACCGATTGCACCTCTGCAGAGGGGTAAGACTCCCCCAATGGGGCCACCTGTTGGCCGTGGGTGGCGACCCGTGATGCTGAAGGATAGAACCCAGGTGGATGAGCAGCTCATGACTTGCAATACTCCACTTTGGCCCTATCTTGGGCTAGACGGGCGGTCGGAGAGGCCCCCTCCGATCAATCGGCTGGTCATGTCAAGCCCTAGCACCTATATAATTTTTCCCAACCCTATTGCTCTAAGTGGCAAGCACCAATCCCTTTTTATCATATGTGTGCTAGAAGGCGATGGTTGCGAGTCTACATGTCCTGGGAATGACGTTAAACTCTATCTGATGGTGAGGTTCCAGTTTTGGAGGTTGGGGAATGTGGAGCATCCCTTCATCACCATTGCTCCCTGGTCCACTCTGACCCGGAGTGGTAGTACCTGTTAGGGTCCCATCTATGGGTTAAATAGAAAAACACGTGTTTTATAAAAAAAAATTGTATTATCCATTAAGAATTGATTTATTTCAAAACTTTATCGGCATTAAATGGCCCACTGAGGTTGATATGCCGTAAAACAAAAGAAACCAAACCAAACCAACCCTCCGCACGAGCAGGATGCGACACAAGGTCAATTTCTTAAGCGGAGTTTAACAAGTTTGAATTCAGAGTTTTCATTCTCCTAGACTGGTTATCTATCCATGGTTAAAGAACCCAATCTACCCTGCTATTTACCCATAGTTGGAGGGAGAATTGGATTCATACATTTCCCAATGGTATTAACGTTATGTGAAATGCAAACAGCTTCGTGCAGGAATTGAACTCGGGTCGACGAGTCCATTTCCTACGACTCTAACCATTACACCACGCGCCTCCTTTTTTAAGGATATAAGAAGTCAATTCTCTTTGATTCTTACACTATCTCCGCAAAATAGGTCATGTCTATGTATGTATGTATGTACAGTATGCATCTATCTATCTATCTATCTATCAGTTTGTTCCTTTCTATCTATTTCAGTCTATTCTCTCTCTCTCTCTCTCTCTCTCTCTCTCTCTCTCTCTCTCTCTCTCTCTCTCTCTCTCTATATATATATATATATATATATATAGATAAGTTCACAGAATGTAAAGACGAAAGGGAAAGCACATGTACTTTTAACCTTATTTATTCACATATAAACTCAACAACAGTCAATATAACAAAGTACTTAGGGGCAGTACTTATATATATATATATATATATATATATATATATATATATATATATATATATTAGTTATTCCTTTCTACCTATCTATCTCAATTTGTTCCTTTCTATCTATTTCAGTCTGTTCCTCTCTATCTATCTATCTTATGTATATCTGTCTGTTCAATTCTCTCTCTCTCCCCCTCTATCTATCTATCTATCTATCTATCTATGAAACATTGTTGCTGCCACTTGGCATCCAGTGAAATCCACCCACTAGAATCATCGGACTTTCGGGTGAGGGCAGATAACCCAATTTCCAATATGACAGTGTTCTTATGTAAATCTTATGTTCGTTGGAAAATTTAAAAAGCAGTAACTGGCTTGTTTTGTTTGTTATTCTGTTGCCTTACCCACTCAATGTACCCAAAACAATCTCCTGATTCCTTCTAATATCACTTGTAGGTGAATAATTCCATGTCAAATCGTCCAGGTTATGTCGCCCATCTCCTTCAATTTTTCTGCTAACTAAACTAAAACTTATTCCCACGCGTCTGTAATGGCGCGTTTTCAAGGGGTCAAATCAAAAGGTCACTAACCGTCCATAACCGGTGAGTAACTTTCCATAGATCCCCGTCATTTTAAATTAATGGGTCCTAACTACAGGTACGTTCATAATTTATAACTGCTCATAAATTATGTAACAATTGAAATTAAAATATAATTTTACAATGATTACAAAGTCTCAAAATAATATACTGGATCTGGCATTGCTTCCTACTCTGGAGAATGTGTAGTACCCCTTTATTGGCATTATTCCCAGGTCCACTCTGACCCGGAGTGATCGTACCTGTTAGGATCCCAACTATGGGTTAAATAGATAATATATTAGCACTAGATATATGTTTTAAAACATTAAGTTTGAAAATAAATAATTACCCAACAAGAATAAACTGTTGGGTAACTTTCCATAGACCCCATCATTTTAAATTAATGGACCCTAATTCAAAATTCTAACTACAGGTACGTTCATCAGTTATAATTGCTCATAAATTATGCAACAAATAGGTGACCCAACGGGTCACGTTTTGTCTAGTATCATTACAAATGTGGGTGACAAAAATTAGGATTTCTAACACCCTTAATCTTCTATGTAGTACCCATGATTGGAATTTTTATCACAAGACATCACATAGTATTCTTTTTCCAGTCACAAGATCACCCATTTAGTTTGGAATTCCAGCAATATAAATTTCGACACAGGACGTTTCGCGTGGTATACTGGTTAGCAAGCTAGACTAACAGACCATTACAAGTGAGTTCGGGTTTCACTGGGTGCTTTTATAAATATATATCTTTCCATATGTAGGAATAGCTGCCTACAGTCCATGAGGAACAAAAGATAAGTTCACAGAATGTAAAGACGAAAGGGAAAGCACATATACTTTTAACCTTATTTATTCACATATAAACTCAACAACAGTCAATATAACAAAGTACTTAGGGGCAGTATTTACAGTTCATATATCTCCCTCGTTGAGGGGAGTGTCAGGTTGGGTCTACAATTGTTACTCCCTCACTGAGGGGAAAGTTCCTTCAGTCGCAAGAGACTGAGACAAGAGCTCGTTTGTACGAGGCTCACACGTTGGTACCAAAACCGTAAAGAGGCAGTACTTACAGTTCATATATCTCCCTCGTTGAGGAGGGTATCAGGTTGGGTCTACTGTTGTTACTCCCTCTATGGTGAAGCTTAGGCCTTAACTGGAACTAGCCACAAGGGAATTTCCTTGCCACGTGGTGGCTATGACTGGGAATAAAGCCTAAATCATAAAACCACCTTCTGTCTTTGTCTCTTCCTTTTCTTCCCTTGAATTCCTTCTTTTTCAGCGCGACCACCAAATAAGATGGGGTTAAAAAGTAAACCCTAGGAACACGCGCCAGGAATAACAAGCTACCTTTTTGTAACCTAAAACATTAAACTTCTTGCCACCCCACAAAACCATATGATTATTTATATCAAATATGAAGACTTGATATCATATAATCGTGTTTAATAGGTACCACCAATTTTCCCTGTGAAATTTACCCCCCCCCAATATTTAACACAATGAAATTTGCATAAAGGTTCATATTATCTTGAATTTTCTTTGTCCATTCAAAAGAAGAAACATTCTTGCACTGTTAAGTCAATTGAAATTTAACGTAGCCAAAAACATGTTACGACTAGAGGCTATTTAAAAAAAATTCTATGAAAAATCAATTAATGGTCCGATTTTCACGAAAGTTTCCATCGTTACTTACCTTTGGATAACAATATGTCTGAAGTAGTTTTTTTCTAAAATATATTATGAGAAATATTTTTTTTACGTGATATTTTATGAAATATGAAAAACTGAACCGACAAAAACGATTTTTACTTTCTTTCTATAAGGATAAGCGTCTGAATAATTATATCAGAAGATTTTTATAAGTTTCAATGCCAGAGTTTTTTTTAGTAAAAGAACCATGAATACAAAATTCAGCTAAAAAATATCAATAAAGAAACTGACCGTGTCGTAAAAAAAACGGACTATTTTACTTATTTTTCAAGATAACGGTGAGTAATTTTTCCCCAATCCGATAATTTGATCTTTAAATTAACTGTTTTTCTTTGTAACAACTCTTTATGTTCGTTATTTCTTTTTTGCGAGATTTAAAAAAAAAAGTTAAAAAATATTTACGTTTCTTCCTTCAATATGGCCTAAACAGAACACGTGACCTATTTTGGTGGTACCTAATAGGCACACGTCCATTGATAAAACAAAATTGGTCAGGTCCAACAAAGGCCAAAGTTCGATAAAAATAATTAATTCATTGATAAATCAACTGAAAGTTTCATTAAAATCGGATAATTCCCTGAGTTTTGGTATTTTTTTTCAATTAGGGGGAGGGTGGTTAAATTTATTTTGTAAATTAGGGATTTTACATAATCTTTGGCGGCCATGTTTAGGATATATTAGAGCAAAAATGATCGAAAAATAGTTTAAAATGCAATAAAAATAAACTACATACGTGTAATATTCTTTTTCTTTTTTTTTCTTTTTCTTTTTTTATACTGATGCTCATTTTGTTACTACTTTTCAACTTAGACAAAAAATTGACATTAAATAATTGATTTAATTAATTTTGATTCGTTTTTAAAATGAAAAGCAGACAAAATTTTGCTAGACCCTAGTATAAATCAATGATTTATTAAAAAAATAATTAAAAAATCATTAAAAAATAAAATAAATTAATAAAGGATATAAAATATAATAAAAAAGCAAATAAAAGAAAAAATACAAACAAGAATAATAATAAAAAATAAACAACTTAAAAACAAGAATATATAATGAATAAAAGATAATAAAACAAATACATATTAAAAGAATTTTAAATCAATAAATCAATTTATAGAAATATAGATAACAGATTTATTTTTAACTTTTAAAATCCCGGGCTATACCGGGTAGCTCTACTAGTAAATAATAAAAACAAGAAGGAAGGAATTCCATTGTATGTTCCCAACGTGATAACACACCCTCATCCTGATTACTTAGAATAAATATAATAAAAACAAAAATAGGATTTCAAAATTTTGTATTTTATTTTAAATGGGATTTTAATATCCTATTTAAAATAAGATACAGAATTTTAAAATCCCATTTAAAATAAGATACAGAATTCTAAAATCCTATTTAAAATAATTAAATAGGATTTTAAAATTTTGTATCTTATTTTAAATAGGATTTTAAAATTCTGTATCTTATTTTAAATGGGATTTTAAAATTTTGTATTTTATTTTAAATTGGATTTTAAAATGCTCTATCTTATTTTTCTAAAAATGTTAAATGTTTTGATAGTATAAGTCTTATACTATCAAAGCAGTTAACATTTTTAGAAAATTAAAATACAGAATTTTAGAACCCTATTTAAAATAAGATAAAGAATTTTAAAATCCAATTTAAAATAAAATACAAAATTTTAAAATCCCATTTAAAATAAGATACAGAATTTTAAAATCCTATTTAAAAAGATACAAAATTTTAAAATCCTATTTAATTATTTTAAATAGGATTTTAGAATTCTGTATCTTATTTTAAATGGGATTTTAAAATTCTGTATCTTATTTTAAATAGGATATTAAAATCCCATTTAAAATAAAATACAAAATTTTGAAATCCTATTTTTGTTTTTATTATATTTATTCTAAGTAATCAGGATGAGGGTGTGTTATCACGTTGGGAACATACAATGGAATTCCTTCTAACAGGGATGGGTAGGTGGGAGAAAGAAATCATAGAGGGAAGTCCTTTTTTTACAGGGGGGGAAAAAACTACCGTTCACCGGAAAAAAATATCTATCCAGACGGTCGTCATGTGATTACCATGGAAAAGTGTATGAAGACAACAAATTAGGTATTTTGATTATTATTAATCTTTTTTTAGCCTTTTCACTGTTAATATTTACTAACTCTGGCTTAAAATGGCACAAGGGCACATAGTTAGTGAGCACCGAAGTGTTAATTATATCTGCAAGACTTATTTTTATCACGTTGGTGAAATTTATCTTAACAGCTAACCAATGCCCTTTAATTAAATATTTTATATACCATTAATTTGTAAAAAGATCTCTGATAGAATATATGGTTATATTATTATTGTTGTTGGTTACGACAACCTTTGTTATTTAGGACTACTACTTCAGCAGCTGTTGCAGCACCCGGGGCAAACCGTGTGAGGGGGGGGGGATTTATTATTATTATTATGAATTATTTTTGCTTTCTTTCATATTATGAATTGAATTTTTCTTTGTTTTGCATATCATTGCCAGCGTGGCGACTTCGATTCTCCGCCCTTATTGTCATGACCTTGTGCCAGGCAACAAATCGCATAAAATTTTACTTTTTCATATCTTTATGTCATAAAGTTTATGATACAAAAGAAAGGGATGAACCCCTGCATCCCTCAACTATGGGTTAAATAGTACGTCACGACTACAGTCCTTCTACAGTTATGACTTTGGCATTAAATAACTCACGAAGGTTGATATACCAGGTTGCCATTAAAAAAGAAAAAGAAAAAAAAGAGAGTTATTTTGTTTATATTTGATTTATTTTCTGGGACAATACATTCATTGGAAAGTACTATACTAGTTAAAGAATCTGTCTCCGCCGGGTAAAACTTGGATGGATCGCTACTAATCATTGATTAATAATTAGTAAAAAATAAAAAATAACAAAAAATAACTGATAACAGAAATTGTAAGATAATCATTGATTATCGTCTGAACTTCCTCAAAGGTGACAAAATTAAAGTGACCCAGAAAAAACAGAACCCACACATTTTGTAATAAAACTGTTAATTTTAACTAGGGAGGATTAGGGATAGGCTTAGGGTTGGGGTTTAAGGTTAGTTTAATGGGAACATAAGTAATTTGGGTTCTGTTTTTTCTGGGTAACCCTTATTTTGACACCTTTGTGCAAGTTCAGCCTATTTTCCGACGTTCAATAAATGTCATTCATTCAAAGGTAATACTTGTTTGTTTTTACAATTAATTTTTTTTTAACGCAAAAAAAAAAGAAAGAAAAAAAAACGAACAAAAAATTGGTGCATATCTCATAAATGCGCCCTGTCCTAAAAAAAACGCTAAGCGGTGCCTGCTGAAAAACCAACCCAACACTTAATGCTCAAATGAATTAGTTGAATTGGAATTCTAACTTTAAGGTACTCGATCCACTTTTCTTTTCTTTTTTTTTTTTTTTTGATACACACAAAGAAATGTGTGAGAGAAAATCGACTAACACGTGTTTGAAAAAAAAACAAAACAACAAAAAACAAAACAAACAAACAAAAACAAACAAAACAAAAGTATTTTATCGTCATAAAAGCTTTTTTTTTTTAGTTCCATTCATTAATATAAAAGAAAGATAGAAAATTCAGCTGAACTTGCACAAAGGTGTCAAAATTAGATTGACCCAGAAAAAACAGAACCCAAATTATTTATTTATTTTCCCATTAAACTAACCTTAAACCCCAACACCAACCCTAACCCTAACCCCAAACCCCCCTAGTTAAAATTAACAGTTTTATTACAAAATTTGTGGGTTCTGTTATTTCTGGGTCACCGGTTTACAGGGTGACCCAGAAAAAACTGAACCCAAATTATTTATTCATTTTCCCATTAAACTAACTCTAATCCCCAACCCTAACCCTAATCCTAAACCGTAACCCTAGACCCCCATAGTTAAAATTAACAGTTTTATTACAAAATTTGTGGATTCTGTTTTTTCTGGGTCACTCTAATTTTGACACCTTTGTTCAAGTCCAGCCGAAAATTCTTAAAATTATTGGTACGTACCATTATTATAGATTGTAGCCTACGAAATCATGTATCTCTAAATAGTATGTGACCTACCATAAAAAAGCATATTTTAAGGTTAACCCTAACTCCTAACACTAACCCTAACCCTATTTCAGAATTTTAGAATATTTTAGAATTAAATAGATCTCCGATTCATGTAAATTATGGATAAATTCTTTTTTTAAAATTATTATACAGCTTATGACTGAATTGCATTTCTTGAAATTGAATATATGTGAAAAATAATTATTTTCAATAAATTGCCTACTACTTATATCTATAAAAAATACTCTTACTAAGGTAGGACACATTCAAACCGGGTAGGCCACATATTATAACAGAATCAAAAAGGTAGACCACATACTATAACGGCACCAAATTATTTGTGTTTATTATAGAGAGGCATAAATATTTGTTTTTGAAAAAGTATGAGTTGAAACTCCAATTCCCACAGAAAAATTGGATTGTGCCTCTCTTCCCGTTCATTTTAAGCTTCTTTCTAAAAATATTTCTCAAATGTTCTAAAATTAATTGTTTTTCAAATATAGCAAAAATAAATAACAACAAAATAAAACTAAAAAAAGTTTCTGATGATTTCTGATCCACGAAAAGCTTTCCCCGGCAAAAGGGTGTGTCTGTAGGATGTTATAAGAATGTGTTAAATCATATTAGGAATGACGAATAAAAATATGACTCAGTTTAGGCAGAGAATACGGAGAAATGATAAAACAAATGCATATAATTATTAAATAACAAATAAATTTATTCAGAGAATAAATTTGCAATAATCAACAAAATTGAAAAAAGAAATAGTGTAGATATGATGTGGAAAAGTTCGTCAAGAGATGTGTAATGGGAAATGGGAAATGTTTATGTAGTCGAACAGAAATGAGAATTAATTTTGTCTATACGACCTGCTGAAACGGATTCCTGATGTTGAATGAATTGTAGTAGTAGGAGCGTTTTAGTTATGTGGGGGTAGTGAAATCGTTTGTTCGGACATCTGTTTCTTGGTCGTGTTCTATCTGGTAGCGAGACGAGATCTGTGTGTTTGTTTGTTGTCATCGGGTGTGTCCTGTTTGAACGTGAGATGAAGTCTGTGTCATTGCTGATTTCTTCTCTGTGTTTTATAATTACAAGATGGGATCAAAAAGTAATTAACTTTTTGGCGCAAACGCGCGGACGTAGTAGAAAGTAATGCTAACCTAACCAATCGATTCCGATTTTTATGTAAACATTTGTTTTAATCACTTTTCCTTAAGTTTAGAAAAAGGATTGTGTCCGTGTGTTTGTTTTAATCACTTTTCCTTAAGTTTAGAAAAAGGATTGTGTCCGTGTGTTTGTTTTAATCTCTTTTCCTTAAGTTTGGGAAAAGGACTGTGTTGTGTGTTTGTTTTTAAAAAAAATGAGAAAGTTTTGAAATAAAAAAAATGCATTATAAAGATCATTCATTGTTAAATAAACACTGAAAATTTCATTAAAATCCGATAATTCCCTGATTTTTGGTAAATTATTTTCTGTAGTCATTTTGTCAAAAACGCATTTTAGGCTCATTTTGCCAGTCCCTAAATAATAGTCATAGTACTTTCCAATGAATGTCCCAGAAAATAAATCAAATAAAAACAAAATAACTCTCTCACTCTCTCTTTTGTTTAATGGCAACCTGGTATATCAACCTTCGCAAATTATTTAATGCCAAATTCATCATTGTACAAAGACTGTAGCCGTACTATTTAACCCATAGTTGGGGGATGCCGGGGTTCATCCCTCTCTTAAGGGTTTAGTCCGAAAGTGAACATAATACTGTGACTGGAATTCGAACTTCGTACAATGTTACAGTCCACCAAATTAGACATTACGTAACGGGCACACCCACGAAACAAAATGAAATACTTAATTTAAAAAAAAATAAAAATATTCGTTAATAATTATTGATTTATAATATTAATAGTGAAAACCTAACCAATGTAAATAGTCAATAAGGTAAAGAAGAACAATTTCCTCGTAAATTCCTACCATAAAATAAACTGAACCCCCATTTTATGTCCGTGTTTTAGCAATAAATGTTTTATTTTCTTGCACCCGTTATTTTACAATACTAAATATATTTTCTTTATTTGTTGATGAATAAAGAATCAAGAAAATATATTTAGTGTTGTAAAATAACGGGTGTAAGAAAAATAAAACATTCATTGCAAATACACGGACATAAAATGAGGGTTCAGTTTATTTTATGGTAGGAATTTACGAAGAAATTGTTCTTTTTTACCGTCAATAGTGGGATCTTACAACATTTTAACATTAATTTGACTATTTTAAGGGGAAATGTATTGTCTTAAAAATTCTGTGTATAATGCATATTATTTCTTTAAAAATTTGCTCATGGTATTCATTTGCGTAGTGTTCGAATTTTATTTTAAATGTTTAACTATAAAACCTTACAAACATTACAATATTATTACATATTAGGTATACCCAATTTGATGATTAAAAAAAATTCAGCTTACTCAAATAATGAAAATTATGAACGAAAACAATTTCGCACCGTTAAATCAATTGAAATTTAACGTAGCCAAAAACAAGTTACGGCTAGAGGCTTTTTAAAAAATTTCTATGAAAAATCAATTAATGGTCCGATTTTCACGAACATTTCCATAATTACTTACCTTTTGATGAAAATATGTTTGAAATAGTTTTTTCCTAAAATATATTAGGGAAAATATTTTTACGAGGTTTACTCCCTATTTTATTTTATGAAATATGAAAAAATGAACCAACAAAAAACGATTTTTACTTTTTTTTCTATAAAGATAAGAGTCTGAATAATTTATATAAGTAGATTTTTTATAAGTTTCTATACGGGAGTTTTTTTTTTTTTTTTTTTTTTAAGTAAAAGAACCATGAATTCAGAATTCTGCTAAAAAATATCAATAAATAAACTATTGTACCCCCCCCCCAAAAAAAAAAAACAAAAAAACCCCGGACTGTTTTACTTATTTTTCAAGATAACGGTGACTAATTTTCCCCAATCGGATAATTTGATCTTTGAATTAACTGTTTTTCTTTGCAACAACTCTTTATGTTCGTTATTATTTTTTTTGCGAGATTAAAAAAAAGAAGTTCAAAAATATTTACGTTTCTTCCTTCAATATTACCTAAACTGATCATGTGACGTGATTTTGGTGGTACCTAGTCGTACAAAAACTACATTTTTAAACAACTAGTAAATAAGTCTACAATTTACATTTATTTATTCATTTATTAAAATTTGTAATTTGCTCGTAAGAAAATAAAAAACAGGGAGTGTATATTTTCGACTGAGACTTGTTTACAACTTTATAAAAGTTTAAAAGTTTATTGAATAACAATAATAACTAGGTACCACCAATTTGACCCTGTGCAATTTACCCCCCCTACATTTAACACAATCAAACTTGCAGAAAAATTAATATTTTCTTGAAAATTTTTTTCCATTCGAAAGAAAAAACATTAAATAAACTCCTGATGATTTTTTAAATTTTTTATCAGCATACGAAAATAATGAAAATTATGATTGAAAAACAATGTTTTCATTTTTGCACTGTTAAATCAACTGAAATTTAACGTACCTAAAAACAAGTTACGATAAGAGGATTTTTTTAAAAATTCTATGAAAAATCAATTAATGGTCCGATTTTCACGAAAATTTCCATAAATGTTTACCATTGGATGTAAATACATCTGAAATAGTTTTTTCTAAAATATATTAGGGGAAATATTTTTTTTACGATGTCTATCACCCCCCCTATTTTATTTTATGAGATAAAAAAAATGATGTGGAAAAAAAATTTGGTGCTTTTTTTTATAAAGATAAGAGTCTGAATAACTATATCAATGAAATTGTATAACGTACCGAATTATAGTTTTTTTAGGAAAAAATAATGAAATCGGAAATAAAAAGTGCAAAAAACATGTCATAATATTAATATTTGAAAACTTTTTTTCTTATGTAATTGGTATGTACTATATTCTATTAAATTGTCAAAAAAAAAAAATTTTTTTAAGAAATTAATTTTTACGAGATTTTCAATCTTTTGTGTGATTAAATATTTTTTTTTCTGCGTGAAATAAATTAAATTTTTTTTTTTTCCTGTGGAAAAAAATCAAAATTTCACGGATATTTAAAAACATGAATTTTAGAATTCAGGTGAACTAAAAGTTGGTCCGATCCGTGCTCGATTAATATTTTAAAAAGAATTTGTAATTTTTATTGTTGAATAGTAATGTGTGATTCTTAGAATGTACGGAAGAGCAAAACTGACATATGACGAGACGCTTCTCGGTAACTAAGTTTGTTTTTCTGAGCGTAAAAAAATATTTTATTTAACTTTTACGACCAATTAGAATAAAATAATATATTGAATGATTGTTTTATCAGTTTTTTCTCTTAGAAAAAATATTCAAATTTTCATTTTATTTTCGATTTTAAGAATTAATACTAAAACGAAGACATTTTTTTAACGTCAATTTCACTGCGAAATTTTAAGATTAAAGTTTTTCAAGTTTTATTCATAGTAAATTGTAATATTAAAGTTTTTAAAGATTTTATTCATTTTAAATTGTAATATTAAAGTTTTAAAGATTTTATTCATTTTAATAGAAAAAATTTGCCTAAAAAAGTTTGTCCGTTACACCCATCCGTACTTAGATGCATAACTGTAAGAGGGTAATAATATGTATTTCTTTCTCTCTAAATCGCGGCCTGAAAATTACCCTTTCGCACGTAATATGGATAGGTTTGTTTATTTTTTAAGATAACGATGTAATTTTTCCCAATCGGATAATTTGATCTTTGAATTAACTATTTTTCTTTGTAACAACCCTGTACGATCTTTTTTTAACGAGAATTTTGATAAACAAAGTTCGGAAATATCTATTTCCGTTTTATTCAAGATGACCTAAACGGTCTGGTGGTACCTAAAATGTTGTTAGGTAACTTGTTCGGATTTTCTTGGTATTGGTTATTATTAATAACCAATACCAAGAAAATCCGAACAAGTTACCTAACAACATTTTTATGATGAGAAAGAATTTGTTTGGCCGTGTGGAGGGTGGGGGGCATTTTATGCATCGTTGCTTATTTATTTATTTATTTTATTAAACGCTTGTTGTGTATATTATTTTTTCTTTTTCTTCTTCAATTTCAGCCTGGTTTTTCTCTCTCTCTCCCCCCATGATATTCAACCCTCTACTTTCATTGCTGATTTGAAATCACATGACGGTCACCCCAACACAAAAGTGATTCATTTGGAATATTTTTGTCCTCAACTTATAAAAAGCCACCCACGTTTGGTTTTTTTGGTCATTATTACATTCCCCTTCACTGCAACAACATCAACAAAAAACAACTTCTCTCTTTGTTTCAACCAAAAATGAAGTCGTGTATTTTACTCTGGGTCGTTGGCTTTGTGGCCCTTTCAGCTGCATTACCCTCGTTTGATTTAAAATTCCAAAGCCAAAAAGAAAAAGAAAAAGAAAAAGGGATAGAAAAAGTTCTAGAAATATTACTGGAACCACGAAATCGACCCCATAAACAACCTGTGTATCATTTCTGGAAATGGGTAAGTGTAATATTTATACAGGATCTCCATCAATTTTTATCACTTGTAATATTTTTACAGGGTTTTATTTGAACAAAATACATTAAATAAGTAGATAAATAAATGAATAAATATAAGAAAAAATCTATAAAAACTGATGACAGAATTCTTTGTCATGGGATCAGCTGTGTTGTTATTACAAATAACCCCGTGTTAACATAATAATAATAATAATAATAATAATAATAATAATAGGCAAAACTTGTAAATCGTCGTCAAAATTAAAACGGAAAATTTTGACGGCGATTTGCAACACATACAAACTAAATTTTGAAAATCCGATTCAAAATACTTAACTTTTTTTTTTTGGTAAGTCAGGTTAGTAATTGTTTTAAATTCATTTACTTAACGAATCTTGAAATATTTTCTAAACTGCACATGAATATTTTATATATATAATGAAATAAACAATTACTAATCTGACTTACCAAAAAAAAAAAAAAAAAAAAAAGCGGAAAAAGTCAAGTATTTTGAATCGGATTTTTAAAATTAATTTTAATTTCAAAATTTAGTTTGTGTTGCAAAATCGTTGTCAAAATATTCCGTTTAATTGTTTTATTTCATTTATTTAACGAATCTTGAAATATTTTCTAAACTAAAATATTTATGTGCAGTTTAGAAAATATTTCAAGATTCGTTAAATAAATGAAATAAAATAATTACTAACATGACTTACAAAAAAAAAAAAAAAGTGAAGTATTTTGAATCGGATTTTCAAAATTTAGTTTTGATGTGTTGCAAATCGTCGTCAAAACTTTCTGTTTTAATTTTGACGACAATTTGCAAGTTTTTAATAATAATCTTATTATAATGAAGATTGTGGGTTTGTCTGTCTGTAACCGAAACTATATTACTATACAAGTCACAATTCCTTTAGTTATTTATATCATATTCTCCATGATTTTATTTTTATTTAAACCTCAATTATTAATAAAATTGTTTTACATCATTAAGACTGTTAACAATATCTACATACTAATAACATGCAATTATATTTATATATTCAACGAAATAGCGGTTTACAGTGTGAATGGGAAGGCTAATTTGCATATTGATCTTAAAAAATTTGATTTTAATAAATATATGCTTAGTATTATTGATTTCTAATTGTTTGGTTTTATCTTAATAAATATGAGCAAAAATCTTGGGGATAAATCTTAAAAGAAATCCATTAACAAGAAGAAATAACTGTAATTTTATTCTTTACTTCCTATTTTAACTAAATAGTTAAATTAGGGAAATTTACCACTGAAAGACGGGAGTAAGGGAAAATGGTGGAACAGTTAGTTTCAAAGTTGTTCTATTTTCCGATTATACCCCCTCTGTTCCAAATATTTTTATCTGAATTCTTATTCAGTTTCATTAGCCTTTCTAATTTTATTATATTAAAACTTAAAAACTTGCACCCAGAGGGTGCATATATTTGCTAGTAATAATAATAATAATAATAATAATAAAAAAAACAACAACAAAAAACAACCTCTCTCTCTTTCAATCAAAAAATGAAGTCGTTCATTTTACTTTGAGACTTGGTGACCCTTTCAACCCTCGTTGGATTTAAAATTCCAAAGCCAAAAATAAAAAGGGATAGAAAAAGTTCTAGAAATATTGCTGGAACAACGAAATCAGCCCTGTAACCAGCTTGTATACTATTTCTGGAGATGGGTGAGTGCTATATTAATATTTATACTGGGCCGTAGCACCACCACCCTGTCTCCCGGGGATCCTAACCCCGTCTTCTTTTTTCCTAGTAGATCAATAAATAAATAAATAATTTATCAGTCAAGAGTGGTTCCCCTTTGATCATGTTAGACTTATAGGAAATAACCGAAAAGGGGATAAAATCCCTCGCTGTCTGGCTGATACCGACTTTAGGCAACTCCTATGACTTTACTTTTTTATGACTTACAGATAAGGGTCTAGTTTAGTGTGATGATATGCGTTGGAATATTTGACCAAACAATTATTGAATCATTTAAAGTCAACGAACAAGTTCAATTAAAAAGTGTTAAATATTGGGATTTTATAAACAAACCTTTTTGTTTTGTTTCGTACATGTCTCAATTTCAGAGTTTCAAAGTGAAGTGTGTATTTATGCACGACAAATTCTCAACATCTCATGTAGATAAGCTTAGCTGTGAATTCTTTGAGCATAAAAGATTTCTAGGAGAGACGATAATGAAATGACCACCAGTGTGTGTGTGTGTGTGTGTCTGTGTCTGTGTGTTTATATTAGGTATAGGCAAAAAAAAAATCTGATACTACGAGTTTTAAAAGCGAATTAAGAATAATTAAATATATTATTTAATGTTAAACTTTGTCTAAATCGATAAGTAGTGGCATAATAACCATCATTAAAAAATAAAAAATATAATTACATATGCAGTTTATTTTAAAAAGATTTAAAACTATTTGTTTTGGTCAATTTCGATGCGATCCTCCATTTTTTTTTCAATGGTTTTAGGCGCTTGTTTACAATTTTAATGTAACATTTGGGATGGAAAATTACCAAAAATCAGGTAATTATTCGATTTTAATGAAATTTTCAGTATTGATTTAAGAATTAATGAATTTTATAATGCATCAGTTATTTTATTTCAAAACTTTAATTTAATATTTTTGCTATAAAAAATTAATATATAAAATTCATTTAAAATATGAAAAGCCTGACGTTCAGTTTAAAATCTTATATTTTTAGATTCTAAAAATAAATATCTACTTAATGCAAACCTTATTTTAGGTGCCAAAAGTAATGAGTTTTGAAGAAAAACTCTATTGAAAATGTACCCGCTCCCCTTTTTAAGCAGAAAAAACATCGATGTATAATTTTTTCTTTTATAAAATAATGGCCAATTAAATAATTATCGAAATGAGTAAAAAAGAAATCTCCAAAAAATTAATTATTTATTATTTTTTTACATTATATTTTTCGATTTTCGGTACTTATTTTCTCATAGAAAAGCGACCGTAAAACATTTTTTTTTGTTTCTATTCATAACTTCGGTCTTTTATCTCTTTATTTAAACTGTAATTAGTCTCGAAAATGATCAACTTGTAAAACATTTTACGCCCCCAACATAAGGGGGGGTCAAAATTAAGTGACCTGAAAAAAATTATAAAGTTTTGAAATAAAATAAATAATGCATTATAAAATCATTCATTGATACATAAACACTGAAAATTTCATTAAAATCCGATAATTTCCTGATTTTTGGTAAATTATTTTCTGTAGGGGGGCTAAAGTCATTTTGACAAAAACGCATTTTAGCCTCCGTTTGCCAGTCCCTAGTTTATATATATATATATGTGTGTGTTCATGTGTGTGTGTCTGTGTTTATATATATATATATATGAGTGTGTGTGTGTCTGTGTTTATATAAGTGTGTCTGTGTTTATATATGTGTGTGTGTGTGTGTCTGTTTATATATATATATATATATATATATATATATATATATATATAAGTGTGTGTGTGTCTGTGTGTTTTATATATATGTGTGTGTGTGTCTGTGTGTTGTGTTATATATGTGTGTGTGTGTCTGTGTGTATATATATATATATATATATTATATATATAGTGTGGTGTGTGTGTGTGTGTTTCAGTGTGTTTATATATACGTGTGTCTGTGTGTATATATGCATATATGTTTGTGTATTTGTATGTATAAATATATATATTTATTTTATGTATGTGTATATATATATGCGCGTATATGCGCGTGGTGTAATGGTTAAAGTCATGGACTCGACGCCCCGAGATCAAATCCTGGATGTGGTAATTGCATTTCACTTAGCGCTAATACCCTTGGGAAAGGTATGAATCCTACTCACCCTCCAGCTATGGATAAATAGCAAGGCAGACTGGGCTCTTTAACCTTGAGTTAGGCAACCGGTCTAGGAGAAGGAAAACTCTGAATTCAAACCTGTTGAACTCTGCTTATGAAATTGACCTTGTGTCACATCCTACTCGTGCGGAGGGGTTGGTTATAATATTTGATGAATCAATATTAAAGAATTAAAACTAATCTTAAAATAAAAAAAGAAACAGAGTCCGTGAGTGTGGACATAAACTATAGCTTATTTAGTTTCAACATAATAATTCCACCACTGATTGATGACAGAATATAAAAGTTTGAACATTCTAGACTCTCTTGTAGATATTGACCCAGTTTCGCAGTAAGTGTATCGCTAGGGTGTGTGTGGGTGGGGTGTGGGTGTGTGTGTGTGTGGTGTTATTCGCTGATGTGGATCATTCACTGTCTGTCTCATCGTATGCATTCAAGTTGTGCACCCAAACAATAGAAGTCAAGGACAATAACGGGTGTTAAGAGCCGTAGAGCATCTGGAACCACAAGGTACCGGGTTCAATACCGGTCCTCGCAAACTCAGTGCTTGAGTAGCATGGCTTGGATCTGTGCAGTAAAGAGGGGAGCTGATGGTACGTATGGCACTCTACCTCAGACGCAAAAACAATCTCCCTGGTCTATCTATCTATCTATCATATCAGTTTAGGTTATCAATATAATTTAAATAGATTAAAAAATGAGTATTAAAAATGTGTCTAAAAAAAGAATAGAATAACATTGAATAGCCATCAAGAATGAATAAAATAAAATGTCTTTGACATAAAATAACCCAACAAAGGTTGGGATGCCATAAAATCCAACCAATCATCATATCTATCTTGTCTGCCTATCTGAGAATGTTCATATCTATCTTATCTATTTGTTAACTATTTGTCAAGCTTATCAGTTTGTCTGTCATATTTATCTTTAGTCATTTATGTTATCTATCTCAGTCTGTTTCTATCTATCTATCTATCTATCTATCTATCTTTCTCAGTCTATTCATATATATCTATCTCAGTCTGTTCATATATATCTATTTATCTATCTATCTCAGTCTGTTCATATCTATCTATCTATCTATCTCAGTCTGTTCATATCTATCTATCTATCTATCTCAGTCTGTTCATATCTATCTCAGTCTCAGTCTGTTCATATCTATCTATCTATGTATCTCAATCTGTTCATATCTATCTATATATGTATCTCAATCTGTTCATATCTATCTATATATGTATCTCAGTCTATTCATATCTATCTATCTATCTCAGTCTGTTCATATCTATCTATATATGTATCTCAGTCTATTCATATCTATCTATCTATCTCAGTCTGTTCATATCTATCTATCTATCTATCTATCTCAATCTGTTCATATCTATCTATCTATCTATCTATCTCAATCTGTTCATATCTATCTATCTATCTATCTCAATCATATCTATCTATCTATCTATCTCAATCTGTTCATATCTATCTATCTATCTATCTCAATCTGTTCATATCTATCTATCTATCTATCTCAATCTGTTCATATCTATCTATCTATCTCAGTCTGTTCATATCTATCTATCTCAGTCTGTTCATATCTATCTCAGTCTCAGTCTGTTCATATCTATCTATCTATCTCAATCTGTTCATATCTATCTATCTATCTCAATCTGTTCATATCTATCTATCTCAATCTGTTCATATCTATCTATCTCAGTCTGTTCATATCTATCTCAGTCTCAGTCTGTATCTATCTCAGTCTCAGTCTGTTCATATCTATCTCATCAGTCTGTTCATATCTATCTCATCTCAGTCTGTTCATATCTATCTATCAGTCTGTATCTATCTATCTCAGTCTGTATCTATCTATCTATCTCAATCTGTTCATATCTATCTATCTATCTCAGTCTGTTCATATCTATCTATCTATCTCATCTGTTCATATCTATCTATCTATCTCAGTCTGTTCTATCTATCTATCTCAATCTGTTCATATCTATCTATCTATCTCAGTCTGTTCATATCTATCTATCTATCTCAATCTGTTCATATCTATCTATCTATCTCTCAGTCTGTTCATATCTATCTATCTATCTCAGTCTCTTCGTATCTATCTATCTATCTCAGTCTGTTCATATCTATCTATCTATCTCAATCTGTTCATATCTATCTATCTATCTCAGTCTGTTCATATCTATCTATCTCAGTCTGTTCATATCTATCTCAGTCTCAGTCTGTTCATATCTATCTATCTATCTCAATCTGTTCATATCTATCTATCTATCTCAGTCTGTTCATATCTATCTATCTATCTCAGTCTCTTCGTATCTATCTATCTATCTCAGTCTGTTCATATCTATCTATCTATCTCAATCTGTTCATATCTATCTATCTATCTCAGTCTGTTCATATCTATCTATCTATCTCAATCTGTTCATATCTATCTATCTATCTCAGTATCTATCTCTCTATCTATCTATCTATCTCATCTGTTCATATCTATCTATCTATCTCAATCTGTTCATATCTATCTATCTATCTCAGTCTGTTCATATCTATCTATCTATCTCAATCTGTTCATATCTATCTATCTATCTCAGTCTGTTCATATCTATCTATCTATCTCAGTCTGTTCATATCTATCTATCTATCTCAGTCTGTTCATATCTATCTATCTATCTCAATCTCTTCATATCTATCTATCTATCTCAGTCTGTTCATATCTATCTCATCATCATCTATCTATCTATCTATCTACCTCAGTCTGTTCATATCTATCTATCTATCTATCTGTCTATCTATCTATCTCAATCTGTTCATATCTATCTATCTATCTCAATCTGTTCATATCTATCTATCTCAATCTGTTCATATCTATCTATCTCAGTCTGTTCATATCTATCTCAGTCTCAGTCTGTTCATATCTATCTCATCTCAGTCTGTTCATCTATCTATCTATCTATCTATCTCAATCTGTTCATATCTATCTATCTATCTCAATCTGTTCATATCTATCTATCTATCTCAATCTGTTCATATCTATCTATCTATCTCAATCTGTTCATATCTATCTATCTATCTCAATCTGTTCATATGTTCATATCTATCTCAGTCTCAGTCTGTTCATATCTATCTCAGTCTCAGTCTGTCATATCTATCTATCTCAGTCATATCTATCTATCTATCTATCTGAATGTGTGACCATTGATTTTAATCCAGCTGTATAACTTTCGTGTTTAAACTTGAGTAAATTAAAACTTTATTATCTACTTGTAGCAACTACCCAGTGTCACCTGGTTAGAGGAGAAAAAACAAACCAAAAACAAAGTGGTATGATAGGTAGAGGAGGATTTTTTAAAGTTAGTCCCGCAGATCCATTATTACTGAATCGTGATTTGAATCCTTGGGGAATTCCCCATTTAAATCCCTATGTAAAAAAAATAGACCTTGCATTGATCCATCTACTCTGAAAAGAAATGTTAATGTCTACTATCTAAAATATTAAATGAAAAAAAAAACATTCCATGCTGTTATTATTTAAATTTTATTTTTTAATTATCTTTCGCAAATATAAATCAAACTTTCATTATTTTTGCTCAAAAACCAAGCCCTGGTGATATTTAATGTGTATATATATTTACTTTGTCGTTAATTGTTTTATTTTTGAAGTTTCCTCTGGACATACAGATTCACACAACTGCCCGTTATATATATATATAGATATTGATAGATACACAACATTCAGGTCACAATAACCTCGGGCTCTGTTCAGGTGTTTTTCTTTGTTTTTTAAAAAAAAAGTAAATTACCTTAAAATAAACCTCATTTCATAAATACATATAAGTATAAGTATAGGTGTGAGGTGTCCAAAACTTGGTAGTAAGGGATGATTCTATATGTGATTTCTAAGACACACTGTATTATTATTGTATGATCCAGTATGTATAAATATAGTGAATCTTTAAATCACTAAAGAGAGCTCAATGTATAATAAACTTTTTAGATTATATACAGAGCAATATTTATCTTAGAAAGGAAGGAAAAACTCAACACCGTAATTCCATAATAAATTTATTTCGACCAAAATTGGGGCCTTTATAAATCTAAGTTGATTTAATATAGCTCCCCAAAATTCAGTCTCATCAGATGGAAGATCGGGTTATTTGAATTGCATAACTGAAAAATTTTACTTCTCAAAAAAAAAAAAAATTTAAAAAAATAAACATTTTTTTTACCTTGTAAGACTCTCCATGGTGACATTTCTGTATTTTAACCGTTTTAACTTAAGATATTAAACATTTTACCCTGAAGAAGGCCGTTTTTCTTTGTATATTTAAATATCTTATAAATTTCTATTATTATTATTTTATTTCATATTTAAAACAATAATAAATAGAATACAATGTATACATGAACAAACTCCTGGCCGAAAAACGTGTTGGCAATTAATTAAATTAATTTATCCATTCAACATTTTCTTTCCTTTATTTATTTATCCTTTCAACATATTGTCAGATTCATTTCCATTTTTCAACTCACACACACACACACACACACACACATATATATATATGTGAGAATGGAAAATGAATCCGACAATATGAGGAAAAAATGAGTAAAATGAATCCGACAATATGAGGAAAAAATGAGTAAAGAAAAGAAATGTAGATGGATAAAAATGAATAATTTCTTTCTTCTTTCCTTTTTTTCTCCCCCAAACAATAACAATGAAAACACATTTCATTCAAACATCAACAAGTTTTAAGATTATTAATAACATTTCATTCTTTGCAATACAAATTATACCCTTCCACCAAAACTTTCAAAAATTTTTTTAACTGTCTCTAACGGCCTCTGCGTTCCTAACGATTTAAAAAATATTCTTTTTTCGAACATTTAAAATTCTGTTCTTGTCTCCAACGATTTTTATATCTACTCAAAAAATAAAAAAATTCACTCTGATGAAGGTCGTAAAAAATCTCTCTGTGTACGGAATATTTTATACATTTTTCCTATTATTATTATCATCATCATTTCAACTCCATCTGATTATTTTAATAATAATAATAACGTAAATCCGTATACATTTTGATAAACAGACCGAAACACATGTGTAAGTGATATCGATTAAAAGTGATATCGATAAAATTCATTTTTATCCATCTACATTTCTTTTCTTTACTCATTTTTTCCTCATATATATATATATATGAATGCATGTAATATTTTATATATGTGTATTATAAAATTATTTTTTATTTTTTATTTTTAAAACACAAACTGTATTTTTTTCTTTCCAGGGTATTCCACAAGTTCGTCTTATGAAATTCAAATGGTCCGATTGTGGCAATTCATCTTCAAAACTCATTATCAAGGATATTAACGTGAGCCCTGATCCTATCGTTCTCCCTGGGAATATTAAGGTTTCAGCCAGCATAGAATTCAAAGAAGACATTAAAGATCCTGTTACGGTATGTCATTTTAAAAAAAAAAAACATTTGTGTAGCGTAATTATTGTGGTCTATGTGGAATTTTTGGATTGAAAGGAGGAAGAGAAGAAAAAGAAATAAGAACAAAGATTAAAGTTTAGAAGGGTAAACACTCAACAGAGTGACAGTAATTTGACCCCGGAATTAGATTTAAAAATAAAAACGGAAGTTCCTGGTATTGACCGGAAACAGATGTGACCCCGGGACGAGAAACGGAAGAGGAGAAAAATCTTTCTTTTTCGGCTGGGCTATGGTGGGATTCAGACGTGGCTCCCGGTTCCCCGTATGGGTTTGGGATAGTAGTACAGAACATGATACTATGTTAGAAGATAGAATAATTTGTCCATACCCTCTCTCTCTTCCTCTCTTTCATCATCTCTGAAAAAAGAACCCACGAGCCTAGAAGGAATAAACAACCCTTTGTGACTATAAGCCTTGAGTATGTTGTTTCTGAACTAACAACTATTACTACTACTAACGACGACTACTATTACAACTCGAACTTGGCCCTATCAATCATATGTTGTTCTGGTACATTTGTTTGCATCTATATATTAATACTCTTGTTCCTTAATCGTCCGACCGTTATCCTCTTGCTATCTGGTTAAAAATGAGACTGTCCACATCATCCAAGATGGAATGCAAAAATGTAAATCCTGATTATCTGGTGTTGCTTATCGGTCAAATTCTTATTTCTTATGAATGTCATCATCCTTACTAAATAATAGACCATTCCATTTGTATTATAAAGAGAGAAAGGGGAGAAAAAGTACATGCTACACAGAAAAATATGATAAGAAAGAGAGTAGGAAAGATAGAAAGAGGGGGTGAGCACGCGGAAGCAATAATGCTAATCTGTTTCAATTGATCATAATGAAAAGAAGAAAAGACAGAAAAAAAAAGAATGAGAAAGAGTTAAATCAAAATTTTTTTCATATTGAAATATTTAGCAATAGCTCTTAATAAAACATATCAAACGTAATAATTAAATTATCATATTGTGGTATATCCACAGGTTGTTGGCACCTTTCAATCCACTAAGGACAATGGCATAGTGTCCCAAAAAAAAAAATAAATAAAAATTTAAAAAAAAATTAATTATCTGCGTCTGTGCAAGTGACTCTGCAGGTCCTGCTAGTTAAAAATATTATTTTGAAAAAATGTAACCCTAAACTCATGAGTGGTTTGAAAAATAATTTTACTTTTCTAAAGGCGAGTTCTTAATAGCCTATTGAGTTATAGTGATAAAAAAGCCTCCATGCTTCCTGTAATCTGCCAACACTATACCTAATACTCTCATCCACACACACATATGCACTCACATGCACACATACATGTATATTATTACTGTATGCTATTCATGTTCCTGACACTAATACATTATTCTGTGTACTAGACATGAGGCTTTGATGAGTTGTGGTGCACCTGAGCACTGTACACATACATGTATATTATTACTGTATGCTGTTCATGTTCCTGACACTAATATATTATTCTATGTACTAGACATGAGACTTTGATGAGTTGTGGTGCATCTGAGCACTGTACACATACATGTATATTATTACTGTATGCTATTCATGTTCCTGACACTAATACATTATTCTATGTACTAGACATGAGACTTTTATGAGCTGTGGTGCACCTGAGCACTGTACACATACATGTATATTATTACTGTATGCTATTCATGTTCCTGACACTAATACATTATTCTATGTACTAGACATGAGACTTTGATGAGTTGTGGTACACCTGAGCACTGTACACAATACATTTCATTATTATTATTAAAATGTATTTATTTTCGTTTTTTCTACCCAATGAAAATGTAACTATAAAAATAAAGCTAAGGATTAACAAGAAAGTAACAAGTACAAAGTAAGTTATGCATCTGTGTAAATCTCTGTTTATGTCTCTTCTCTTTCTGACACAAAAGAACTCTTGGGTATATACCCAATGAGGGTATATATATATATTTACAAACCCCTGTAAGGTTAAAAGGTGATATATACTTGCAGATAAAACTCCGACAAGGTTGATAGACAAAACATTTAATATGGTACAGCACATGGATAAACAGGGTACATAATACATAGAGGTGTACATAAACATACATACAAAAGTAGAGATAAAGACACATTCATGAATGGTAAAAAGATAAACATAAAAGCCGCAGACATGAGTCTCGGAATAGTCCATGCTGTGTGAATCACTTACAGTAATGTAAGGGGGGCCAAAGCCCCAACAAGAGGGGTGTAGACCAGAGTCTAACCCATAGTGGTGTCTCGTGGGTCGAACAACCGGAAAAGAGGAAGAGACGTTCAAACCAGCCGCTTAAATAATCAAAGGCCCCTAGTGGGAACCAGCAAACCAAACAGGCAGACAACTCTCCAGGCAAATACGAAACTAACGCCACACCCCTACTGCATGAACAGGATGCGACACAAGGTCAATTTTTTAAGCAGAGTTTAACAGGTTTTAATTTAGAGTCTTTCTTTCTCCTAGACTGTTTAACTAACCAAGGTTAAAGAGCCCAGTCTGCCTTAATATTTACCCATAGCTGGAGGGAAAGCAGATTGATTCATACTTTTCCCAATGGTATTAGTGCTATGTGAACTGTAGCTTCGTCCAGGATTTGAACTTGGGTCGACGAATCCATTTCTCACGACTCTAACCATTTGGCAGCGTGCCTCTAACTAGATCTTTATGTAAATTTCTTAGTAATATATATATATATATATATATATATATATATATATTTACCAACCCTTCTGCATGAGAAGGATGTAACACAAGGTCAATTTTTTAAGTGGAGTTTAACAGGTTTGAATTCAGAGTTTTCCTTCTCCTAGACTGATTACCTAGCCATGGTTACTTGTGTGTGTGTATATATCTAGTGTGTGTGTGTGTGTATATATATGTGTATGTGTGTGTGTATATATGTATGTGTGTGTGTGTGTGTGTGTATATATATATATATATATATATATATATATTCATATTTGGTGTCCAGAAAGATGACCCAAAATCTGAAATTGTTTTTTTTTGTTTTTTTTCTTTCAGGCTGATGTAACATTGGAGAAGATCATTGACTCATTTCATCTTAAAATTCCTTGTATTGGTGAATATGGCTCGTGCCATTATGATGATCTGTGTCATCTGTTGTCTCAAATAACTGAGTGCCCTAAAATAATGAACGAAAATAATATCCCTTGTCACTGTCCTTTCAAAAAGGTAAGTTTAATATGAATTATAATGAAAAACTAAAGTATAGAAACTGAATTGTTAATTTTGTTAAATTTCAAATTGTATTTAATTTTGGAATGAATCTTTTCATTTTGATTGCAACAGAAATAATTGTCGTCTTGAGTGACATTAATTTAATGATAAAATCTTTGAAACAAAAAAGACATTGAAGAAAGTACGAGAAAATTATTCAAATTATAAAACGATGTATAAAACAAATAAAAAATATATACAATAAAATTGAACTAAATATCTAAACAAGGGAAAAAAGTAAGAAAAGAAAAAAAAGACAATTTTAGAAAAGAAAAAAAAATCTGACAATTTTAGAAAAGAAAAAAAAATCTGACAATTTTAGAAGAGAAAAAAAAATCTGACAATTTTAGAAAAGAAAAAAAAATCTGACAATTTTAGAAGAGAAAAAAAAATCTGACAATTTTAGAAGAGAAAAAAAAATCTGACAATTTTAGAGAGAAAAAAAATCTGACAATTTTAGAAGAGAAAAAAAAATCTGACAATTTTAGAAAAGAAAAAAAAATCTAGAAAAAAAAATCTGACAATTTTAGAAAAGAAAAAAAAATCTGACAATTTTAGAAGAGAAAAAAAAAATCTGAATTTTAGAAAAGAAAAAAAAATCTGACAATTTTAGAGAGAAAAAAAAATCTGACAATTTTAGAAAAGAAAAAAAAATCTGACAATTTTAGAAGAGAAAAAAAAATCTGAAAAAAAATCTGACAATTTTAGAAGAGAAAAAAAAAATCTGACAATTTTAGAAAAGAAAAAAAAATCTGACAATTTTAGAAGAGAAAAAAAATCTGACAATTTTAGAAAGAAAAAAAAAATCTGACAATTTTAGAAAAGAAAAAAAAATCTGACAATTTTAGAAGAGAAAAAAAATCTGACAATTTTAGAAGAGAAAAAAAAATCTGACAATTTTAGAAAAAAGACAATTTTAGAAAAAAAAAAATCTGACAATTTTAGAAGAGAAAAAAAATCTGACAATTTTAGAAGAGAAAAAAAAAGACAATTTTAGAAGAGAAAAAAATCTGACAATTTTAGAGAAAAAAAAATCTGACAATTTTAGAAGAGAAAAAAAAAATCTAACAATTTTAGAATTGACAGATTTTTTTCCTATCTTTGAAATTAAAATATATTCCATATTTTCTAAATGTTTTTAACAATTTATTTTTTATTTTTAGGGAAGTTATTCTTTACCACCGAGTGTATTCCAAATTAATCAAGCCACTATACCTGGTGGATATTACACACTGAAAGTTGTTTTAACTCAGAGAAAAACATTTATTGGTTGTTTCAGTGCTGGAATTGGTTTTTCAACATAGGTAAGTAATTTTATGTTTCAGCCATTCTACTCTCCAGCCTTCTTGAGGTTTTATCTCATATATTCATATCATATGGGGAAACCTGATTTGATATATGAGGAAATGAAGTTACAAGCAAAATAAATTAAACTATTTAAGCATACAGGGATGCTGAAGGGTACACGTTCTGCATCACTGATGCACAAAAATCTAAAAGGACGCATTAAAATTGTACCCATGCATCCTGGTGTTTTTCTTTTTTCTTACCCCACCATTTCCAGCTTACTGTAAATACATTTAAATAGTTTCTTAGAAACAAATTACACTGTATGGGGTACGGCTTTAGTTGTTAATAGATAAAAACTAATTTAAGAAAGTTTAGTTGGGACCCATCAAATTTCCTGGGGACTCAATCAAATAAATCCATACGTCCCAGGATGCACTAAATTAAAAAGCTATCTGCATCACTGAGTATATAATAATAATAATGAAATTTATTGTGTACAGTGCTCAGGTGATCAGTGGCACCACAACACATCAAAGTCTCATGTCTAGACATAGAATAATGTATTAGTGTCAGGAACATGAATAGCATACAGTAATAATATACATGTATGTGTACAGTGCTCAGGTGCACCACAACTCATCAAAGTCTCATGTCTAGTACATAGAATAATGTATTAGTGTCAGGAACATGAATAGCATACAGTAATGATATACATGTATGTGTACAGTGCTCAGGTGCACCACAACTCATCAAAGTCTCATGTCTAGTACATAGAATAATGTATTAGTGTCAGGAACATGAAGAGTGTACAGTAATGATATACATGTATGTGTACAGTGCTCAGGTGCACCACAACTCATCAAAGTCTCATGTTTAGTACATAGAATAATGTATTAGTGTCAGGAACATGAATACCATACAGTAATAATATACATGTATGTGTGTGTGTGGGTATCAGGTATAGTGTTGGCGGATTACAGGAAGCATGGAGGCTTTGAAAGGTGCAGTGTTTCAGAATATTTTACAAATAAATTTTACACAAAATCGTAAGTATTTATTTATTCGTAAACTTAGTTAACTTATTGTTACTGAAAAATAAAAAAGAAAGATGTTAATATTTCTATGAGGGTACCTGTATATTAGAAAAGTATAGGTATACCCAATTTGTTGAAAAATCCGTGTTTTTACAAAACAAAACACACGGCTTCCTCAAGTGAAAGTAACAAGGGGAGGTTACTTTCATTTATGTAGCTAACGTTCAGATTACCCTATCATATTGGTGCTAGGGTTTTTCCTTTTATTTGAAATATTCTTGGACTAACTCATTAGTTTCATTAAATTAAATACTAACAAATGTATATTAAGTATTACTAGTAGGAACTCTCACTCTTTTTGTTTTCTTGTTCCATGGAATTTCCACAGATCGTGCTATATGAATATTTTATTTCTATTTCCAGGTACACCATCTCAAAATCTTCACAGAGTAATTGAAAGAATTTTTTTGTAAATTGTAAGAAATTACAACTGGATTATGAAAGAAAGAAAGAAATGGAAGAGAAAATAAAGACAGGAAGAAATGATAGGAAAAAAGAAAGAAAGAAATGATGGAAAGAAAGGAAGAAAGAAATAAATGATAGAAAGAAAGAAAGAAAGAAATGATAGAAAGAAAGAAAGAAAGAAAGAAATGAAGAAAGAAAGAAAGAAAATAATTGGCCCAAAAATTCCAGTTGTAATTTGAAACTTTGTAACTGCTAATTTTGAATTTCATTTTGATTTTCTAAAAATCTCAAAACATTTTTACTTTCTATAATAAAAGAATTTTAATAAGAAATAAAATTATCATTTTGTTGATGTGTTTTAATTTAAAAAAAATAATTCCATGGTCAGTTTTAATTAAAAAATTTTGGATACTGGCTAAAATTCTTGACCACTTGCAATATTTGCTCAACAGAAATATGATACAATTTCCTGTTTATTTGGATTATTCGGACTATTGTCCTCATCTTTATTGTTATATACACAATGTTTCGGCCAATGTGCCCTCTGGCCTTCTTCAGGTGTTTCTTGTTGGACACATAGCGCAATGGATATAAAGGTTGAGTTCTAAGTGACAATCATCTATATATATAAAAGAAAGTTTGGTATGTACATGTCGACTTATAACTCAGAAACGAGATGTTATTCAGATTCGAAATCTTGCATACACCTTGACATTCTTGTAACTAAGAAACACCAAATTTGGTTATTGATTTTTTACTGATTAAGGGATATAATTAATTAATTAATTAAAAAATCAAACGATTTGTGATAATCGTGGCATAGCTCCTGCTGCTAATATTTAAAAAAATTCGCTGGCTGCTGTCTATATCAGCAATGATTTAAAATGGCGCCACTGCTGGTAATTTGAAGTTGACAAATTTGTACCCTAATCGTTTCAGCTCGGAATTTCTCGCGTATCACCAGTCTAATCTTAGAAATATTTATTTGGTTAGAAAGAAAAGAAAATAATCTTTCTAAATATCTAATTTGTATGTGGTTTTATCGATTGAATTATTTTTTACAGCGAAGTAAATAACAATAATAAACGAAAACATTTAATTTGATGATTAATATAACTCAAATTTGTTTTTATTATTAATACTTTCATTTTAGAATAAAATATATCTATTTTTAATCAGTATTTAATTTTTTTCGTATGTACAAAAGAGTTTTTAAAAAAGAGAAAAAATAAAAGAAAAAAATAAATTGTAATAAGAATAATTGTAAGTATTTAATTCTTAGCATTTTATTGTTACATTTTAATACGGTTGTGGCGAACCGGAAATTCATACTTCGACAGAAAGAGATCGAATGACAAAAATGATTGTTTTGCGCATGGAATTGCGCATGTTAGAAAAAAGAGAATAAAAAAATAAAATTCGTAAAATTCAACCAATCAGAGGTGTTCCCGCTTAAAAAGAAAAATTATCGAATGGAGCCTTGCGGAGCCAACCAAAATTCTATTTAAACCCAAACTTTTTCATTTTCAAGCAGAAAGATTTTGCCTACCTAAGAGAATCCTTGTCTCATGTTTTAAGAACTTTTAATGCAGAAGGTACGAACTATCTATCTCTCTCTCTCTCTTTAAATAATTATCGCTTTCAGAGACAAACTAAATATCAGTACAACTATTGCCTGACTGATGATTATTGTGACTTTAAAAACTTTACATTTTCTTTCTCACTTTGTGAATTGTGAAATATCAGCTTACATTTTACATTGAACTTTAAAAAAAGAACTTTTGGCTGAACCTCGCCCAGTATTCAATGCTGCCTTTTTGTATACATTCTGTTAATACAATTTTGTTTGTTTAATCAAGAGTTTTGTCTTCTATGCCATGTGCTTGATTGTTTTATGGTCTTTTAAATGTTTGAACACTTTTATTAAATATTGACATCAAACAGCCCATACTTAACACCATACGGTAAAAAAAAGGAATTAAACGAATACATTTCATTTGAAATCAACAGGCAATGAACCTCCTTAAAAAAATAAAGTTGTTTCAAAAAGGTAAACAAAAAGTTACTATTCACTAATACACTACACTATTGTGTACACTAATTCTTAGTTTTGTTTATCGTTAAATCTTTAATAAAGTTTAGGAATGCATTTTTTAAAATAATATCTTAAATGTAAACAAAAAGAAAAAAAAATCCTAAAATGAACATTCTACTATACAAATTCTCGGCAATTTTTTTTTTTTTTTAAATTTGATAAATCATTTTCCACTTATTTTCTCCCTTACTCCTGTTTTCTCCTCACTCACTCTCTGGTGTTCCTATTTTTTTTTTTATTCCGGTCATGGACCGGGTACTTTTGCTAGTGTGTGTGTGTGTGTGTGTGTGTGTGTGTGTAGAGCGTTGCTTATCCAAGGGAGACAAATCTTTACTATTCTAGGGTTACTTCCCTTACAAATTCACTCGTGCTAAGTGTAAATACGAGTAGAAAGTAAACATGAGACTTTGATGAGTTGTGATAAATTTCATTATATAAAAAAATAATATTATTTTGATTTTTTTTTTACTGATGCTCATTATGTTACTATTTTTCCACTTGAACAAAAATTTTAATTTTTAATAATCGATCTAATTAATTTGAATTCGTTTTTAAAGTGAAAATCAATGCTCATTTTGGTGGTACCGATGATATATCGACCAGAAATAATATTGTGTTAAAAATGCTTACTCGTTTGAAACAAAAAATCTGGCTACCTCACGTGATACAAAAGTTAGTGAGCATTGTTTGTGAGTTCGATTCTCACTGGGTGTGCTATATTCCGCGTTGAGCATTAAACTAAGACCAAGTTTAGTAGTCATTTCATTTACTAAAGTTTAGCAAATGATTACTGAAAATATTTAGAGTAATCTCCCTTGAATTAGGTTTTTTTTTTTTTCATACAAAAAAGAAAAAAACCCAACTTTTCCCGGAAGTTTTAAATTAATATTTTCATATGTAATATATTGACAAATCTTTAATTAATACATTTGAAATAGATGAATAAACTTTTAAAATATAATTTTACTTCAAGGGTTTTCTTAAATGAGCCGAAATCGACCTGCACAATTTAAATGTTTAGTTTTTAATAGAAAATATTTTTTTTATTTGTTGATTTTAGTTAATGTCACTAATTTCTATTTCTGTCCCTTAAGTAGGTACTGGCAAACTGAGCCTAAAATGCGTTTTTGACAAAATGACTTTAACCCCTCCTACGGAAAATAATTTACCAAAAATCAGGAAATTATCGGATTTTAATGAAATTTTCAGTGTTTATGTATCAATGAATGATCTTTATAATGCATTATTTATTTTATTTCAAAACTTTCTCATTTTTTTCAGGTCACTTATTTTTGACCCCCCCACCCTTATGTTGGGGGCATAACTTTTTTTTCAAGTTGGTCTTATAGTTTTCTAATTACAGTATAAATAATGAGATAAAAGACCGAAGTTATGAATAGAAACAAAAAAAAAAAATGTTTGCGCTTCTATGAGAAAATAAGTACCAAAAACCAAAAAATAAAATGTAAAAAAATAATAAATAATTAATTTTTTGGAGATTTCTTTTTTACTCATTTCGATAATTATTTAATAGGCTATTATTTTATAAAAGAAAAAAATTATACATCGATGTTTTTTCTGCTTAAAAGGGCCAGGGGGTACATTTTCAATCGAGTTTTTCTTCAAAACTTATTACTTTTGGCACCTAAAATAAGGTTTGCATTAAGTAGATATTTATTATTAAGGGTCTTAAGAACAAAAGAATATAAACCTACGTTGTTTTTTTAAAAGGAGTCTTGGATTTAAAAAATTTTTTATTGAAGACAAAAAATAAAAATATATTGAGTTTTACTGTCCTATTTTTGATAAAAATAAGTAATGTTTTATTTACTGGATTTAATATTACAAAATAATTCGCTTTCATTTTCTTGAGTAACTTCTGGTCGGCGAGATTAAATTCCCGAGTGAGAGAGGTTTGTTGAAGGGAGCCAAGGAGGAGGTGGAGGGGTCTTATTGGCTGAACTTCCAAAATAGTCAGAAAATTAAAACGGAAAGGTTTTTGGAGGTCCTTCATGAGAGTTTAACTACAGTCTATGAATGAACATTTTTTGCGAATTGGGTTACGGTTTAAGAGTTTGGGGATTAAGGTTGTTTTTAATTACGTATTATTTAAAAAAAAATCCAAAATTACTATACATTTAATTAACCATTGAAATTAATTATTGAATCTAACGGTAGACACATTAATCTCAGTTGTTTTTCGTAGTATTGCAATATATAATTTCAATTAAACTTGGTTTAAAAAATATTTTTCAACATTAAATGTATAGTAATTTGTTTGTTTTTTTATTGTTGTTTTTATTTTAAGCAATTCGTAATAAAAAAAAAACAACAACCTTAATCCCCAAACCCCTAAACCGTAACCCAAGTTCAGCCGTCTTATTTTTAATTTATTGATTAATAATATCAATATTACAGGTTCTTATTATACTTCTAAAGTTTAGTAGAATAACAACCTGTAATTAGCACTAATTTTGTTTATGACATGGATGTTTCTCTGTTTTAGTTACTAAACATAGGTACCACCAATTTTCCTTGTGAAATTTACCCCCCCCCCTATATTTAACACAATAAAACTTGCATAAATATTAATATTATCTTGAAGATTTTTTGTCCATTCGAAAGAAGAAACATGAAAAAAAACTCTTCACGATTAAAAATTTTTTTTTCATCTTATGGAAATAATCAAAATTATAAACGAAAAACAAGATTTACATTTTTGCACCGTTAAATCAATTGAAATTTAACTTAGCCAAAAAACAAGTTATGACTACAGGCTTAAAAAAAAAAAATTCTATGAAAAATCAATTAATGGTCCAATTTTCACGAAAGTTTCCATAATTACTTACCTTTTAATAAAAATCTGGCTGAAATAGTTTTTTTCTAAAATATATTGGGAAATATTTTTTAAAAGAGATCTACCCCCCCTATTTTATTTTAGGAAAAATAAAAAAGTGAACCGACAAAAAACGATTTTTATTTTTATTTTTCTATAAAGATAAGAGTCTGAATAATTATATCAGAAGATTTTTATGAATCCCAATGAGAGAGCTTTTTTTTAGTAAAAGAACCATGAATACCAAATTCTGCTAAAAAATACCAATAAAGAAACTGACCGTGCGTAAAAAAAACGGGCTGTTTTATTTATTTTTCACGATAACGGTGAGTAATTTTCCCCAGTCGGATAATTTGATCTTTGAATTAACTGTTTTTCTTTGTAACAACTCTTTATGTTGGTTATTTCTTTTTTGCGAGATTAAAGAAAATTACGTTTCTTCCTTCAATGTCCTAAACTGATCACGTGACCCATTTTGGTGATACCTTGCGCTAATAACAAAGTTCATAAAATTCGCCGAAACAAAAATTTAAAAATAAAAATAGAAAAAGAAATGAACAAAGAAAAGAGGGTAATCAAGGACTATTTGCTCGTAAATTCCTACCATAAAATAAACTGAACCCCCATTTTATGTCCGTGTTTTTGTATTAAATGTTTTATTTTTCTTGCACCCGTTATTTTACAATACAAAATATATTTTCTTTATTTATTTTAATATTCATTCCAATGTGTATATTCTAAAAGTTTTTATTTTGTGAGAATCTTTAGTTTTAAAGTGGGGGCTCGTTTTACAATTTAGGCATAAATTGGATCCTCCTTTTATGACCGTAATTTTGTTTTTTCGTCGACGATGATTAAAATCTGACGTTTTTATTTTAGAGTACCAAAGCCAAAAAGAAAAGAAATGACAACAACAAAAGGTAATATTCACCTTTTTACTCGTAAATTCCAACCATAAAATTAGGCTTTGGCATTTTATGGTAGGAATTTACGAGTAAAATGATGAAGTGTAAAAACGAACCCCCACTTTAAAACTAAGCATTTTCACAAAATAATAGCTTTTAGAATTTACATATTGAAGTGAATATTAAAATAGATAAAGGAAATATATTTAGTATTGTAACATAACGGGTGCAATAAAAATAAAACATTTATTGCAAAAACACGGACATAAAATGGGGGTTCAGTAGGTACCACCAATTTGACCCTGTGCAATTTACCCCCCTACATTTAACACAATGAAACTTGCAGAAAAAATAATATTTTCTTGAAAAGATTTTTCCATTCGAAAGAAAAAACATTAAAGAAACTCCTGATGATTTTTTAAATTTTTTATCAGCTTACGAAAATAATGAAAATTATGATTGAAAAACAATGTTTTCATTTTTGCACTGTTAAATCAACTGAAATTTAACGTACCTAAAAACAAGTTACGATAAGAGGATTTTTAAAAGATTCTAAGAAAAATAAATTAATAATCTGATTTTCCCGAAAATTTCCATAAATGTTTACCATTGGATGTAAATACATCTGAAATAGTTTTTTTCTAAAATATATTAGGGGAAATATTTTTTACGAGGTCTATTTCCCCCCCCCCTATTTTATTTTATGAGATAAAAAAAAATGACGCGTCAGAAAAAAATTTTTTCTTTATTTCTATAAAGATAAGAGTCTGAATAACTATATCAATGAAATTGTATGAATGTACAAGATCTAGTTTTTTGAGGAAAAATTAATGAAATTAGAAATAAAAAGTGCAAAAAAATGTCATAATATTAATATTTGAAAACTTTTTTTTGCTTTTATAATTGGTATGTACTATATTCTATTAAATTGTCAACAAAAAAAATTTTTGTTTTGAGAAATTAATTTTTAAGAGATTTTCAATCTTTTGTGTGATTAAATATTTTTATTTTCTGCGTGAAAAAAATTAAATTTTTTTTTTCCTGCGTCAAAAAATCGAATTTTTCACGGATATTTAAAGATATGAATTTTATAATTCAGGTGCACTAAACATTGGTCCGATACGAGCTCGATTAATATTTTTAAAAGAATTTGTAATTTTTATTGTTGAATAGTAATGTGTGATCCTTAGAATGTACGGAAGAGCATTGCTGACATATTTGTTTTACAAAGAGACGAGACGCTTCTAAGTAACCGAAGTTTGTTCCTGTTAGGCTGACAGTGTTAGCGTGAAAAAAATTATTTTATTTAACTTTTTTCAATAATTAAAATAAAAAGTAAGTATGATAGATTATTTTATCAGTTTTTCTCTTAGAAAAAATATTCAAATTTTCATTCCATACTTTTACGGGTTATGTAAAAGGGAAATAATTAGTAACCTTTCTGTCTATATTACGGTCTGAAAATTACCCTTTCGCATGTAATACGGGCAGGTTTGTTTATTTTTAAGATAACGATGTAATTTTTCCCAATCGGATAATTTGATCTTTGAATTAACTATTTTTCTTTGTAACAACCCTGTACGATCTTTTTTTTTACGAGATTTTTGATAAACAAAGTTCGGAAATATCTATTTCTGTTTTATTCAAGATGGCCTAAACGGTTTGGTGGTACCTAGGGTTCATTTTATTTTATGGTAGGAATTTACGAGCAAATAGTCCTTTATTACCGAAAAGAGTTCGTATTATATTTTTTAAACAACCTGTAATTTCAATAAAAAAAAAAAATCTAAGACTGCCTAATAATTCGAGACGAGATAGCCTTGCAAATAAATTCATTTCCCTCATCTCTCTGTCCCCCCCCCCACACCTTCCTGGTTCGTCACGTGGTCGTCAGTGTCCGTTTCCAAAATCCTTGAGTTTATTTTGTTTTTCCTCTGAAATTCGAAACATGGGTGGAGGGAGTTAATTTAAAAAGTTTCAAAATGGGAAGTTTCCTTTCCTTTTTAAACAAAATTTAAAAGGGGAAGTTTTATTATTTGAAACAAAATCCGGGTTAGAGAGATTTATTTTTATTTGCAAATTCATTTGCTTCCTCGTTGTTTCAGTTTCGAGTGACACCCAGGAGTCCGCTTGGTTGTTTTTTGTAATTTCTTATAAACTCGGTTCCCGTATTTAGTTTTGTTTGTTCGACTTTGAAGAATTGAATCCAACCAACAACAAAAACAAAATTAAACTGAAAGAAAGAAAGAAAGAAAGAAACCCATGAAGATGTCACCTTGTAAAATCTTGCTGTTCGTCTTGGTTGTTTTTCTGGTAGATGTTCCCAACGTTTGGGGCCAAGACTCCCCATCATCAGACACGGTTCTAAGATATGAATCCGTCAGTATCATTCACAAGAAAGGGCAGAACAAGAAACCTGATGCCCCCATTTTCCTTGAATCAACTCGACTACAAAATCACATTCAACACAAATCATTGGTAAGTACTAAACAAAAAATGAAAAGAACTTTTTAGTTTTTGATGTGTTAAAAAACAATACCCCCCAAACACACACACACACACACAGTCACACACACACACACACACACACACACACACACACAGACACACACACACACACACACACACACACCAACTTAACATGTAAAACTGTATTAACATTTTTTAATATGAAGTTGGTAGACTGTGAATTCAGGGGCGTAAATTTTTACCCAAGTCTGCTGGACAGATGTTAGTGGAATGTGACATAAAGTCCAATGTATACATTCTAGGAACTGACAAAGTTACCGCAAAAGACGTATTTTACAGAACAGATTTAACCACAGCGATTGAAAAAATTTTGTACCAAAAATCAAGGAATTATCAGATTTTTTTTTTCATTGATAAATCAACACTTAAAATTTCATTAAAATCGGATAATTCCCTGATTTTTTTGGTAATCTTTTTTTCAATCGGAGGTGGGGGGGGGGGGGGGTAAATTTATTTTGTAAAATACGTATTTTACGTCATCTTTGGTGGACATATCCAGGATATATTTGAGCAAAATTGACAAAAATAGTTTAAAATGTATTAAAAATGAATTACATGTGTAATATTTTTCCTTTTTTTTATTAAAATTTTTTTTTTTTTACTGATGCTCATTATGTTACTATTTTTGACTTAGACAATAATGTGAGCTTAAATAACCGATTCAATTAATTTTAATTCGTTTTTAAAATGAATTCCCTTAAATTAACAACACTGAAGCATCATAATAATAAAAAATTTATGCCCCTGAATTCACAGTCTACCGTAAACTTAATTTTTTAGTTTTTAAAGTATTAAAAAAACAACCAACACAATCAACAACAAACAAAACGAATATTAAAAAAATCCTGATGATTTAAAAAAAAATTTTATCTTACGGAAATAATGAAAATTATGAACGAAAATAATGTTTAGGCTTTTTTAATCAACGATCAATAGGTACCACCAGACCGTTTATGCCATCTTGAATAAAACGGAAATAGATATTTCCGAACTTTGTTTATCAAAAATCTCGTAAAAAAAAGATCGTACAGGGTTGTTACAAAGAAAAATAGTTAATTCAAAGATCAAATTATCCGATTGGGAAAAATTAGATCGTTATCTTAAAAAATAAACAAACCTTCCCGTATTACATGCGAAAGGGTAATTTTCAGACCGTAATATAGACAGAAAAGTTACTAATTATTTCCCTTTTACGATTAACCCGTAAAAGTATGGAATGAAAATTTGAATATTTTTTTCTAAGAGAAAAACTGATAAAATAATCTATTATACTTACTTTTTATTTTAATTATAGAAAAAAGTAAAATAAAATAATTTTTTTCACGCTAACACTGTCAGCCTAACAGGAACAAACTTTGGTTACTTAGAAGTGTCTCGTCTCTTTGTAAAACAAATGTCAGCAATGCTCTTCCGTACATTCTAAGGATCACACATTACTATTCAACAATAAAAATTACAAATTCTTTTAAAAATATTAATCGAGCTCGTATCGGACCAATGTTTAGTGCACCTGAATTATAAAATTCATATTTTTAAATATCCGTGAAAAATTCGATTTTTTGACGCAGGAAAAAAAAAATTAAATTTATTTCACGCTTCTAGCAGAAAATAAAATATTTAATCACACAAAAGATTGAAAATCTCTTAAAGATTAATTTCTAAAAAAATGTTGACATTTAATAGAATATAGTACATACCAATTATAAAAGCAAAAAAAGTTTTTCAAATATTAATATTATGACATTTTTTTGCAATTTTTATTTACGATTTCATTAATTTTTCCTCAAAAAACTAGACGTCGTACATTCATACAATTTCATTGATATAGTTATTCAGACTCTTATCTTTATAGAAATAAAGAAAAAAATCAATTTTTTTTTATCTCATGAATAAAATAGGGGGGGGGGGAAATAGACCTCGTAAAAAATATTTCCCCTAATATATTTTAGAAAAAACTATTTCAGATGTATTTAAATCCAATGAAAAACATTTATGGAAATTTTCGTGAAAATCAGATTATTAATTGATTTTTCATAGAATTTTTTAAAAATCCTCTTATCGTAACTTGTTTTTAGCTACGTTAAATTTCAGTTGATTTAATAGTGCAAAATATGAAAACATTGTTTTTTCAATCATAATTTTCATTATTTTCGTAAGCTGATAAAATTTTAAAAAATCATCAGGAGTTTGTTTAATGTTTTTTCTTTCGAATGGAAAAAATCTTTTCAAGAAAATATTATTTTTTTCTGCAAGTTTCATTGTGTTAAATGTAGGGGGGGGGGTAAATTGCACAGGGTCAAATTGGTGGTACCTAACGATCAACTGCCACTCGCTCGAGTTCGGCCTATGACATCAGCTTTAGACACGCCCACAAATTTTGATGAAAACAAACGTCTCTTCACTTACACGAGTACGACCAAGACCAAACAATTATTTTACTTTTAAAACTTAATATTTTTTAGCTTAGAAATTGAAAGTTTTTAATAAAAAAACAACTTTGAATCATGTAAATTTAGGGTTCTACAAACATTTTTCTTTAGTTACGAATTTTATTTTATTTACATTTTTATTTATAAATTATTTATAAATAAAAATGTAAATAATTTAGCAATAATTTCGTCTGCTGGGAGTTTTAAAAGCGAATTAAAATAATTAAATCTATTATTTAATGTCAAACTTTGTCTAAATCGATAAGTAGTAACATACTGACATCAATAAAAAAGAAAAATATCATTACAATATGCAGTTTTATTTTTAAAAAGATTTAAAACCATTTGTTTTGGTCAATTTCGACTCGATCCGCCATTTACCCTCGTTTTCGATGATTTTAAGTGCTTGTTTACAATTTTACTGTAACATTCGCGATTGCAAAAAAATTACCAAAAATCAGGTAATTATCCGGTTTTAATGAAATTTTCAGTATTGATTTAACAATTAATGAATTTATAAATGCATCAATTATTTTATTTCAAAACTTTTAATTTAGTATTTTTGCTATGAAAAATTAATATATAAAATTCATTTAAAATGTGAAAAGCCTGATGTTCAGTTTAAAATGTTATATTTTTAGATTCTAGAAATAAATATCTACTTAATGCACACCTTATTTTTTTAGATGAAAGTGATAAGTTTTGAAAAACTCTATTCAAAATGTACCCGCTCCCCTTTTTAAGCAGAAAACATCGATGTATAATTTTTTCTTTTATAAAATAATAGCCAATTAAAATAATTATCGAAATAAGTAAAAAAGAAATCTCCAAAAAATAAATTAATTTATTATTTTTTTACATTTTATTTTTCGATTTTCGTACTTATTTTCTCATAAAACAACAACCGTAAAAAAATTTTTGTTTCTATTCATAACTTCGGTCTTTTATCTCTTTATTTAACTGTAATTAGTCTCGAAAATGACCAACTCGCAAACATTTTACGCCCCCAACATAAGGGGGGCAAATTAAGTGACCTGAAAAAAAATGAGAAAGTTTTGAAATAAAATAAATAAAGCACCAATCATTCATTGATAAATAAACACTGAAAATTTAATTAAAATCCGATAATTTCCTGATTTTTGGTAAATTATTTTCTGTAAGGGGGGGGGGCTAAAGTCATTTTGTCAAAAAGCACTTTAGGCTTATTTTGCCAGTAGCTATATAAATAAAACGATTCTATATCTTTATATAATTTTTTATGAATAATTATTTTAATATGCACGAATCTTTACATTTTTTTTTTTTAGAAATCAAAACAATCATTTTCATGTTCCCCTCACTCGATAAATTTTAAGAATATCTTTGAGTTAAAACCTTATAAAAAAATAATAAATATAATTCGAGCGAGGGCAGTTTGGCTGTAAAGAAAAATATTTGTAGAGCCTAAATTTACATGATTCAAAGTTATTTTCTTTATTTAAAACTTTCAATTTTCTAAGCTAAAAAATATGACGTTTTAAAGTAAAATGAGTGTTTGGTCTTGGTCGTACTCGTGTAAGCGAAGAGTCGTTTGTTTTCATCAAGATTTGTGGGCGTGTCTAAAGCTGATGTCATAGGCCGAACTCGAGCGAGTGGCAGTTGATCGTACCAAAAAAGTATTACCGAAAATATCCTACGTTAAAAAGACTTTGTGTTAATCCAGCCTGGAAAATCTCCAAATCCGTATTTTTTGTTTTGTGTTTTTCTAAAAAGTTTTTAAAAGTTTATTACAACTTCACTGATGATATGGCCTAGGTATCACCAAAATACGTCACGTGATCAGTTTTAGGCCATATTGAAGGAAAAAAAACGTAAATGTTTTTGAAACTTTAAAAAAATCTCGAAAAAAAGAAATAACGAAAATAAATAGTTGTTACAAAGAAAAACAGTTAATTCAAATATCAAATTATCCGATTGGGGAAAAATTAGTCACCGTTATCTTGAAAAATAGTAAAACAGTCGTTTTTTATATAACACTGTCATTGATATTTTTAGCAGAATTCTGTATTTATGGTTCTTTTACTAAAAAGAACCCCCCCCCAAAAAAAAAAACGAAAAAAAAAACAAAAAAAAACCCCACTCTTGCATAGAAACTTATGAAATATTCTGATATAATAATTCGGACTCTTATCTTTATAGAAAAAAAGAAGGAAAATCGTTTTTTGTGGTTCATTTGTTCATATTTCATAAAATAAAATCGGAGGAGAGGGGTAGACCTCGTTAAAAAAAAGTATTCCCCTAATATTTTTTAGGAAAAAACTATTTCAGACATATTTTTCATCAAAAAGGTAAGTAATTATGGAAATTTTCGTGGAACTTGGAAATAATTGATTTTTCATAGAATTAAAAAAAAAGCCTCTAGTCATACTTGTTTTGGCTACATTAAATTTCAATTGATTTAACGGTTCAAAAATGTAAACATTGTTTTTCGTTCATATTTTTTCATTATTTACGTAAACTGAAAATTAAAAAAAAAATCATCATGAGATTTTTTAAAATGTTTCTTCTTTTGAATGGAGAAAAAAATCAATATGATATTAACCTTTAAGTAAGTTTCATTGTGTTAAATATAGGGAGGAGGGGGAATTTCACAGGGAAAATTGTGTGTACCTAATGTAGACTATGTATGTAAATGTAAGTCAAGTTTAGTATTTTTTCTAATTTTAATAATATTTTGTGGTACTAATGCATACTAACGCGCAAGTCAGAACTACAAGGTTCCGGGTTCGATACCGACCATCGTCAACACAGAAAATCTAATCCCCCAGGCAACACCTGCCCCTTAATTTAAAGAGGTAGAGCTGGGTTTATTGCCCAGTGCCTGAGGCGCACCCCTTGAGGGGAATGCTGACGTGATCAACAAACTTTTTGCATCCGCCTCCCATGAGTTTCGGGTAATCTGAACCATTGCTACATAAATGATAGTAACCTCCCTTGTATGTTTCACTTTGAGGAACCTGTTTGTTATGGTCGGCCATTTTAATTTCACCATAAATCTACACTGAAAATACGAATTTGTTCGAATCAATACAACTGCATGTTTTAACAGGAAAATATCTGAAAATGTGTTCATAATAAAATTAAGTTCATTTCAAATAATGCGCAAGCACAATTAAGAAGACATTTTATGATATTTTCGTGTTAAAACATGCAGTTGTATTGATTGAACAAATTCGTAAATCAGTGTAGATTTATAGGGATGTGCATTTTCACGCTGACTCTAAAAGGGTTGATCACATGAAATTCTTCTAAAATCATATAAAATAAACTAACTATCCGATTTTATAAAAACTTTCGGTATATGAAGTATAAAAGACGAACTTTGATTGTAAATAAATGTTTACTAAATTGAAAGGCTAATAATTTTTTTCGTTAGTTTTTGTTTCTCGCATTGATCCCCGTACAAAATTGTATTTTTTTTTGTACAGAAATAAATTTTACATTTTTGAAAGATAATTTAATGACGGAACATATGTAAAAAAGAAAAAAGAAAGATAATTCGTTACTAATTCCGTTTTGGAAATAGGGCATCTGAACATTTGAAACTTAAATTCCGTAAATAAGAAAAAATATGTATCTTTTTTTTTTTTTTTCTAAATTGTTAGATTATTTTCTAAAGAATTTATATTAAAGTTCGATTGTCTACTTTTTTTTCATTTTTTTTTTTTCAGGGATTTTTAAAAAATTTATAAAAGTAAATATAATACTTTTGTTTAGTGTACATCAAAATCGTATTTTTTTAATCAAAGAAATATTGTATAAAAAAATATCTGCACTAAAATAATGACATAATAGAATTCGGTTTTTATTTTAAAAATTGAAAATAATGTTTGAATCAAAAATTGTTGTTATTTTTATTAATGGATGGATCTAACGGAAATAATATCCTCTTAGGTTTTTGAGGAAAACTCTTGTAGTTGTTGTTGTTGTTGTTGCAGCTGGGTGTTGGAGTACATAAGTTAAAATCGTGAGGCATCAAGGATATACTAAATTAGTAATTTGTTTTTGCTTTAGAAAAAAAAGTTGCCATACGTACAGATCTCCATAAAAAAAAATAGTGCACCGTCAAGATGCGCTAACTTGTCAACAAAGAATTAAGAATTTACAGGGATTCACGGGAATTTACTTTAAAATGCAAAATTTAGGTTTTATGTAAAAGAAATTTGTTTTTTCATTTTTATAACACATAAACTTGGAATTGTTCTTAAACGTAAAATAAAACATTAAAAAGTTAATTTTCAATTTTTTATTGACGTTTTAAAATATTTTTTAACAATCCTGTGGGTATTAAAGAGCCGTGTTTTGCACCTAGCTATTTATAGTGAAATGAAAATGGCCGACCAAAACATAACGGCTTCCTCAAAGTGAAACATACAAGGGGAGGTTACTCTCATTTATGTAGCTAATGTTCAGATTATCCAGCTTCGGTTCGTGGTGGTCCACATTAATAAGGGGCCTTGTACTCTGAATGTATACGTGGGGTACGTGTTAAATAATACATACACCTAGGTACTGAATTGAGACGGCACGTCACTCCTACATCGTGTCTTTCGTGTTCCGACGGATGCGAGTTCGATCCAGGCAGACAAGACACAGCCTGGGTCTTCAAGCTGCAGTGTTATTCCTGCTACATATTGTCGATATCAGCCAAACAACGAAGGAGTCTATCCCCTTTTCGCTAGCTTTAGACTAGTAGGGAGATTGTTTTTGCTGAGGTGGAACGCCAAAACCTACCCTTCAACTCCAAATGCTTAACCGTCACAGATCAGATTATACGCGCTGAGTTGGCGAGGACTGGTATTGAACCGGGGCTTTTCATTACATAGGCGGATACTCTACTAAACGACATCTGTTCAAATTTGATGGATTAGCATCAAATTTCTTTATTTAAATTTTATTTAAAAAATTCTAAATTGTAATTTGGTCTCTTGTTTTTTTTTGTTTTTTTCTTCTTTCTTTTTTTTCTTTCTTTCTTTTTCTTTCTTTTTCTTTCTTTTTCTTTTTTTTTCTTTTCTTTCTTTTTTTTTCCTTTTTACTTTCATTCTTTCTTTTCTTTCTTTTCTTTCTTTTTCTTTTCTTTCTTCTTTTTTTCTTTCTTTCTTTCTTTCTTTCTTTTTCTTCATTTCTTTCCTTTCTTTCTTTCTTTTCTTTTTTCTTTCTTTTTTTCTCTTTTTTTTCTCTTTTCTTCTTTTTTCTATCTTTCTTTCTTTTCTTTTTTTCTTTTTTTCTTTTCTTTTTTCTTGTCTGTTCTTTTTTTTTTTTTTTTTTTCTGTTTCTTTCTTCTTTTCTTTCTTTTTCTTTTCTTTCTTTCTTTTTTTTCTTTCCTTTCTTTTCTTTCTTTCTTTTTTTTTTTCTTTTCTTTCTTTTCTTTCTTGTTCTTTTTCTTTTCTTTCTTTTTTTCTTTATTTGTGTCCGGGATGACTCTTTCCTTTTTTCTTTTTCTTTCCTTTCTTTCTTTCTTTCTTTCTTTCTTTTTTCTTTCTTTGTTTGTTCGTCCGGAGAGATCTTCTTTCTCTTTTTTTCTTCTTTCTTTCTTCTCCTTTCTTTCTTTTTTCTTTTTTCTTTTCTTTTCTCTTTCTTTCTTTTATTTTTGTCTCGTTTGTTGTCCGGAGATGATCTCTCTTTTCTTCTTTTTTTTTTCTTTTCCTTTCTTTCTTTCTTTTTCTTTTTTTCTTTTTCTTTTCTTTCTTTCTTTTTCTTTTTTTTTCTCTATGGCCCCTTCCTTTCCTTTTTTTCTTTCTTTTTTTCTCTTTTCTCTTTCTGATCTTTCTTTCTCTTCTTTCTTTCTCTTTCTTTCTTTTTTTTTTCTTTCCTCCTTTGGTTTTTTTGTGTTTCGTTTCACGCGGAGATGACTCCTTTTCTTCTCTCGTCNACCCACCGGTGATGACCCCTTTCCTTTTCTTTCTTTCTTTCCTCTCTCTTTCTTTCAACTTGAGTCCGGAGGATGGCTCTCTTTCTTTCTTTCTTTTTCTCTTTCTTTCTTTACTTTCTTCTTTCTTGTCCGGAGTGCTCTTCTTCTTTCTTTCTTCTTTTCTTTTCTTTCTTCTTTCTTTCTTTCTTTGTTCGTCCGGTTGAGATGACCCCTTTCTTTCTTTCTTTCTTTCTTTCTTTCTTCTTGTCCGGAGGATGGCCTCTTTCT
>CM042169.1:10001751-10011751 GCA_023376005.1 Doryteuthis pealeii
TTCTTTTCTTTCTATTTCTTTTCTTTCTTTTTTTCTTCTTTCTTTTTTTCTTTAATTTGTGTCCGGGCCAGATATCTTCTTTTTTCTTCTTTCTTCTTTCTTTACCTTCTTTCTTTCTTTTTTCTTTTTTCTTTCTTTTTTTTCTTTCATTTGTGTGTCCGGAGATGATCCTTCTTTTTTTCTTTCTTTCTCTCTTTCCTTCTTTCTTTTCTTTTCTTTCGTTTCTTTTTTTCTTTCTTTTTTTCGTCCCGGAGATGATATCTCTTCTTCTTTTCTTTCTTTCTTTCTTTTTCTTTCTTTTGTCCGTTCGTGAGATACCCGCTTTTTTTTGTTTTGTTTCTTCTTCTTTCTTTCTTTCTTTGTTGTCCGGACGATGCGTCTTCTTTCTTTTCTTTCCTTCTTGATCTTTTCTTTTCTTTCTTTCTATTTCTTTCTTGTCTTTCTTCATTGGAGATCGGCCCAGTGCTCTAGTCATCTCTTCTTTCTTTTCTTCATTGTTGTTAGATGCCTCTTTCTTTCTTCTTTTCTTTTCTTTCTTTCTTTCTTCTTTCTTTGTCGTCCAGAGATGACCCCTTCTTTCTTTCTTTTCTTTCTTCTTTCTTTCTCTTCTTGTTGTCCGGAGGATGACCCCTTTTTCTTTCTTTCTTTCTTTCTCTTTCTCTTTTCTCCAAGATGACCCTCTTCTTTCTTTCTTTCTTTCTTTCCTTTTCTTCTTTCTTGGTTGCGCCAGAAGATGACCCCTTTCTTTCTTCTTTCTTTCTTTCTTTTCTTCTTTCTTTCTTTCTTGTCTGGAGATGGCCTTCTTTTCTTTCTTTCTTTTTCTTTTTTCTTTCTTTCTTTTCTTTCTTTGTCGTCCAGAGATGACCCCTTTCTTCTTTCTTTCTTCTTTCTTCTCTTTCTTTCTTTCTTCTTTCTTTGTTGTCCGGAGATGTCTTCTTTCTTTCTTTCTTTCTTTCGTTCGTCCAGGAGATGACCCCTTTCTTTCTTTCTTTCTTTCTTTCTTTCTTTCTTTCTTCCCATGTCTGAAGAGAATGGCCTCTTTCTTTCTTTCTTTTTCTTTCTTTCTTTCTTTCTTTCTTTGAGATTCGTCCAGAGATGACCCCCTTCTTCCTTTCTTCTTTCTTCTTCTTTCTTTCTTTCTTGTCTGGATGATTGCCTCTTTCTTTCTTTCTTTTTTCTTTCTGTCTTTTCTTTCTTTCTTTCTTTCTTGGCCTCTTTCTTTCTTCTCTTTCTTCTTCTTTTCTTTCTTCCTTTCTTTCTTTCTTTGTCGTCCTGCGTTGATGGACCCCTTTCTTCTTTCTTTCTTTCTTTCTTTCTTTGTTGGTCGGCAGATGGGCCTCTTCTTTCTTTCTTTCTTTCTTGTCGTCCAGAGAAAGAAGAGGAGGTGTTCAATCGATGGTTTTTTAGTGAAGTGCTCCAACTAAAACATTCCCCCTCTCTCTTAACACGGATGTCATTTCGAATAACCAAACAATAAACATGAGAGGGAAAATACCAATTCAGTTTTTAGTGTCAGGATGGAAATAAATTTCTGATTGTTTCACTGAAATTCACTCTGGATTTGATTCCTGCGAAATGCCGAATCATCCTACCAAAATGTTTGTATTATTCTTAACTAGAAGTGGCTACTTGTAGCATTGCCTAGGTAGAGTTGCAATAATAAAAACGTTAGTCCCGCCAGATCCATCGATTGTTTTTTGGTTTCAATACATAATTGATTTATGTGTTAATCACGAACACAAAAAAAATGACTTTCCCTTTTTCTCTACAATTCAAATCCTCATTTTTAAATACTCTAGATATAAATCAAATAGTTCATTGTTTTGTTACAAATAAGCAAGATCTTGGTGATTTTAGTGAATTGTGTGTATATTATTTTTACTTTGTCATTCAAATTGTTATATTTTCATAGTTTCCTCCGGACATACATACACACAAACTCCCTTTGTATATGCTATAGATATTCATCAGGACATTACATACACACACACTGCCCTTATATATTAGTGAACATGGAATTAGCATACAAGTAAAAATATACATGTATGTGTTACAGTGCTCTTGGTGCACCCACCAACTCATCAAAGTCTCATGTCTTAGTACACAGAATAATGTATTGTGTCAGCGAACATGAATAGCATAGCAGTAATAATATACATGGTAATGTGTACAGTGCTCAGGTGCACCCACAAATCTCATCAAAGTCTTTCATGTTAGTACATAGAATTTAATGTATTAGTGTCCAGGAACATGATATCATACAGTAATAATATACATTGTATCGTGTACAGTGCCTTCAGATGCCCACAACTCATTCAATAGTCTCTACTGTCTATACATAGAATAATGTATTAGTGTCAAAGGAACATGCAATAGCATACAGTACATTAACTATACTGTAGTGTACCAGTGCTTCAGGTGCCACCACAACTCATCAAAGTCTCATGTTCTAGTACATACGAATAAATTGTATTTATGTGTCAGAGGAGCATGAATAGGCATACAGTAATAATATACATGTATCTGTACCAGTTGGCTCAGCCGTGCACCACAACTCATCAAAGTCTCAATGTCTAGTACATAGAGAATAATGTATTAGTGTCAGGGAGCATTGAATAGCATACAGTAATAATTATACATGTATCGTGTACAGTGCTCAGCGTGCACCACAACTCATCAAAGTTTCATGTCTAGTACATAGAATAAATGTATTAGTGTCGCAGGAACATGAATAGCATACAGTAATAATATACATGTATGCTGTACAACAGTGCTCAGATGCCACCACAACTCATCAAAAGTCTAATGTCTAGTACAATAGAATAATGATTAGTGTCAGGAACATGAATAGCATACAGTAATAATATACATGGTATGTGTACAGTGCTCAGTGTTGCACCACAACTCATCAAAGTCTCATGTCTAGTTACATTAGAATAACTGTATTAGCTGTCAGGAACACATGAATATCAATTAAAGTAATAATATACATGTATCTGTGTACAGTGCTCAGATGCACCACCAAACTCATTCAAAGTCTCATGACTCTAAGCTACAATAGAATAATGTATTAGTACTCAGGAGCAGCAATGCAAATAGCATTACAGTAATAACTATTCACAATGTATTGTGATTACAGTGCACTCATGTTGGTTCACCACAACTCATCACTCATCTCATTGTCTAGGTACATAGAATAATCATAATGTATTAGTGTTCCAGGAACATAGGACCACTAGCATACAGTAATTACTATACATGCTATGTGTTACAGTGCTCAGATGCACCACAACTCACAAAAGTCTAATGTCTTTAAGTTTACATAGAATAAGCTATTTAGTGTCCGATGAGATACATGAATAGCATAACAGTAATAACTATCACATGTATGGGTGTACAGTGCTCAGGTGCACCACAATCATCAAAGGTCTCATGTCTAGTGCATAGAATAATGTATTAGTGTCAGGAACATGAATAGCATACAGTTAATAATATACATGTATGTGTACCAAATGCTCAGAATGAACCACCACCAACTCATCAAAGTCTAATTCTAGTACATAGATAATGTATATAGTGTCAGAACATGAATAGCATACAGTTAATAATATACATGCTATGTTACAGTGCTCGAGGTGCACCACAATCTCATCAAAAGTCTCATGGTCTAGTGCATAGAATAATGTATTAGTGTTAGGACATGAATAGCAATACATAATAATATTACATTATGATGTTTTACAGGCTCAAAGCACCACAACCATTCAAATGTCTACTATGCTAGTACATGAATAATGTATTATGTAGGAAATATAGCATACAGTAATAATATACATGGTATGTGTACAGTGCCAGATCACCACAAACTCATCAAAGTCCTGTCTAGTACATAGAATAATTATAGTGGTCAGGAACATGAATGCATACATTAATATAAACATGTATGTGTACATGTGCCAAATGCCACCACAACTCATCAAAGTCTCATGTCTAGTACATAGAATAATGATTGTGTTGGAACATGAATAGCATACAGTAATAATATAACATGTATGTGTACAGTGCTCCAGATTGACACCACAACTAATCAAAGTCTCATGTCTAGTACATAGAATAATGTATAGTGTCAGGAACATGAATAGCATACCAGTAATAATATACATGTATTGTACAGTGCTCAGATGCACCACAACTCATCAAAGTCTATGTCTAGTACATAGAATAATGTATTAGTGTCAGGAACATGAATTAGCATACAGTAATGATATACATGTATGTGTACAGTGCTCAAATGACCACAACTCATCAAAGTCTCATGTCTAGTACATAGAATAAGTATTAGTGTCAGGAACATGGAATAGCATACAGTAATAATATACATGTATGTGTACAGTGCTCAGAATGCACCACAACTCATCAAAGTCTAATGTCTTAGTGCATAGAATAATGTATTAGTGTCAGGAACATGAATAGCATACAGTAATAATATACATGTATGTGTACAGTGCCAGGTGCACCACAAACTCATCAAAGTTCTCATTCTGCCTCTTTAGTGTGCATAGAAAAATGTATAGTTTAGGAAACATGAATAGCATACAGTAATAAATACATGTATGTACAGTGCCAAATCCACCACAACTCATCAAAGTCTCATGTCTAGTGCATAGAATAAGTATTAGGTCTGAACATGAATAGATACAGTAATCATAACATGTAGTGTACAATGCTCAAGTGCCACCACAACTCATTCAAAGTCTAATGTCTAGTACCATAGATAACTGCATTAGTATCTGTCTGAACATGAATAGTATACAGAATCTAATATACATGATGTGCTACAGTGCGCAGGCATGTAAAAGCTATAAGGATCTTAATTTAACCCTCTCTCATTCTTTTTTTTCTTTTCTTCCTTCTTTTCATTTTTCATTATATATGATGGAAAACAGATAGTGTTATCAATAATATACTGATCATTTATTCCAATGGTTATATGTTTCTATTAAGAGCATTGCTTAAAATTTCAATATGTAAATAGTATAAGAATCTTAATTTAACTCTTTCTCATTCTTTTTTTTTATTTCTTTCCTTCTTTTCATATTTTCATTATGGAAACAGATTATTGTCTATCAATATACTTATTGACATTTGATGGTCTCATTTCTAACCAGAGAATGTGTTGCAAAGCATAATATGGTCATAACAATTTAAGGACACACGAGTATCAATTATATAGATTAGACAATCTAGATTAATCTTGCAAGAGAAAAATGACCTGTTGAGCCACTCTGCACCACACATGCCTTGCATAAAAAAAATTTCTGTTTCTTTTTCTTTTTCCAGAATGTCAACAAAACACATCTTTCAGTTTGATTTAAGGATTGTTGAAATGAATCTTTAATTATTAAAATTTTTTTTATTTACCTTGTTGAGCCATCTGCACACACATGGCCCGCAAAAAAATATTTCTGTTTTCTTTCTTTTCCAGAAATGTCAACAAACACAATCGCAGTTTGAATTTAAGGATTGTGAATGAATCTCAACTTATAAAATGTTTGCAATAAAAGTACACCAATCCTATAGTGACTTCCAGGCAAACTGGCCTGTTCATTGCAGTTGAATTAACTAAAAGACAATTGTTATCATCTTAAAGTAAGTATTTCTTTTCATGAAAAAATGTTCTTCTATTAGTTCCTATAATAAATGTTAGATAAGCCTCAGAGCTAACTTCCAACATAAGCTCATATAATATAGGGTACTGGCAAAAAGCCTAAAGTGCTTTTTGACCAAATGACTTTAGCCCCCCCTTACAGAAAATAATTTACCAAAAATCAGGAATTTTCGGATTTTAATTAAATTTTCAGTGTTTATTTATCAATGAAAGATCTTATATACATTATTTATTTTATTTCAAAACTTTTCTATTTTTTTTCAGGTCACTTAATTTTGACCCCTTATGTTGGGGCTAAAATTGTTTGCGAAGTTGGTCTTCTGAGACTAATTACAATAAAGAGATAAAAGACCGAAGTTATGAATAGAAACAAAAAAAATTTTTTTTACGCGTTGTTTCTATGAGAAAATAAGTACGAAAATCGAAAAATAAAATGTAAAAAATAATAAATAATTAATTTTTTTGGAGATTTCTTTTTTACACATTTCGATAATTATTTATAATGACAAAATTGACCAAACAAATACGTTTTAAATCTTTTTAAAAATGAAACTGCATATGTAGTGATATTTTTCTTTTTACATGATGTATTATGTACTACTTATCGATTTAACAAAGTTAACCTTAAATAATAGATTTTAATTATCTTAATTCACTTTTAAACTCTAAGTATCCATTTTTTTGCTAACTCCCAACATAATAAAAATAATATGAACACAAAGAAGATACATTATAACAACAACATTACCAGACTTTATGTCTGAGCACATGTACGTGGTAATTATGAACTTTAGTTGGCCAAATTCCAAGCATAAAATTGTGTGTGCGCATTATCTCCTTTAACACAAATTTAACTGTATAGTTTTCTTATGGAATTTCATTAACATTGAATGAATAAAATACCTTTATTTCTTAATTGACACCACTATGAACTTTCAGTTGACCAACATTACCTAGCATAAAATTTGAATGAACTTAATTGTTATTAAAAACACTTTTATGATATTTTGTTGATTCACTTCTTATCAACACAATTTGTTGTTGAAAATATAAATTTTACTTTCTTCAAACAAACAAACAAAAATCTGTAAACAAATGTGTCGATAAGAATGAAATGTATTTTTATTCATTAAATTATTTAAGAAAATCTCATAAGAAAAACGATAAAAGCAAATTTGTTAAGGGAGATAATGCGCACGTACAATTTTATGCTCGGAATTTGGCCAACTAAAGTTCATAATTACCCATGGATGAATGACATACATAAAATATTACACAAAATACAATATATACAAAATATAAACTATATACACTATATGATATAAAAAATATAAAAAATATAAAAATATGAAAATAAAAAATATAAAATAAAATAAAAGATATAAAAATATAAAATAAAATATAAAAATAAAAATAGTTTATATATACGTATATATATATATATATAATAAATGTAATATAAAAATATATATATAAATATAAAATATATATAAAAATGTATATAATATAATCATAATAAGAATATATAACATAATATATAACATAATATAGAATATATATAATATATTAAAATGTATATAATAAATATATATAAATATAAAATATATATAATATATATATATATATTATATAAATATAAATATATATAATATAATATAATATAAATATATATATATAATATAGAATTAATGTATATAATAAAATATATAAATATAAAATTATATATATAAATAATATATGAATATAATAAATGTATATAATAATATATAATAAAATGTAATAATAAACATAAATATTTTAAAAATAAAAATATAAATAAAATAAAAATAAAAATAATAAAATAAATAAAAATAAAAAATAAAATAAAAAAATAAAAAAATAAAAATAAAGATATAAAAATATAAGAATATAAAAATAAAAAAAATAAAAAAAATTATATATAAATACAATATATACAAAATATACACTATATACACTATATAATATAAAAAAAAAAAATATAAAAATATAAAAATAAAAAAAATATAATAAAATAAAAATATAAAATAAAATATAAAAATAAAAATGGTTTATATATATGTATATATATATATAATAAATGTATATAATAAATATATATATATATATAATATATATATAATGTTATATATATAATACATAATGTAGAATATATAAAATATATATATACTAATATAGAATATATATATATAAATGTATATAATAAATATATATAGAATATAAAATATATATAATATATAAATAAATATATATAGATATAAAATATATATATATATATATATAAATATATATAAATATAAAATATATATAAATATAAAATTAAATATATATAAATATATATAAATATAATAAATGTATATAATAAATATATATAAATGTAATAATAAACATAAAAATATTTTTAAATAAAAATATAAATAAAAATAATAAATATAAAAGTAAATAAAAATATAAAAAATAAAATAAAAAATATAAAAATATAAAAAAAAAATAAAAAAAAATGTAAAAAATAAAAAAAAAAAATGTATATATAAATACAATATATACAAAATATTACACTATCGTGGTAGTTTTTGGCATCCTTCCGTCTACGAGAGACGATGGAGTAGTGTCAAGGTTTTTGTAACTTGAACTGCATAGCCTGGGTGGGTTCATATGGAGGATGAGCTGTTGCCTGTGCAGCAAATCCCCCCTCTTCACACTGCTGCTGTGATCCAAAGGAAAGGTAAGGTACCAATGCGGTTTGGCAACGGTAGTGTCGCAGGGGTTGATGGGTAGCACTGGATTTCAGCATCACACCACCTTAAGGGCTCCAGCTCCTGATTTATTTTCGGGGTTTACTCCCTTAGCCTTTCCTTGAAGGCAACAGAGTTTCTGTGTCGGACTTCTTGAGTTGATGGGTTGCCGACCAAGGCTAAAGAGCCCATTTAGGCCCATTTGGGGATTTATCGTGGTGGAAGGGTTGGGTAAATATGCACGTTGCGTTTTTTTGTTGTTTTTTTTTGTTGTTTTTGTATTTTTATCTTTTTAAATTTAAAAATTAAAATTATGCTAATGAGCTGAAAACCTACACTATATACAATATATATATATATAAATATATATAAATGTAATAATAAACATAAAAATATTTTAAAAATAAAAATATAAAATAAATATAAAAAAAATATATAAAAATAAAAGTAAATAAAAATATAAAAATAAAATAAAAAATATAAAAATATAAAAATAAAGATATAAAAAATATAAGAAAATAAAAAAAATGTATATATAAATACACTATATACAAAATATACACTCTATACAAAATAGATAGGACTAAAGTCCCAAAGAAGTAAGAAAAAGTTCATAAGGAATATGAGTCACTTACTGATGGTTGGGAGGCAAAGCCCCCCCTACTTAATGGACCGAGACACCATACATCTAGCCCATGTTTTGTAGATGCTAGACCAAGAAGAGAGAGAGAGAGAGAGAGAGAGAGAGAGAGAGAGAGAGAGAGAGGAGAGAGAGAGAGAGAGAGAGAGAGAATCTGGGTTGCTTTTGAAATACCCAGCCAGTAGTGTCACCTATTGGTGAAACCCTTGTAGTAAAGAAAGATAACCCTTTTGGACACAAGTCCATCCTAACAGGGGCAGACAATCACTACACAATATATTTATGTAATATATTCAATAATATTACAGGAAACACTTGTAGTAAGGAAAGATAACTCTTTTGGAGACAAGTCCATCCTAACAGGGGCAGCCAATTGCTACAAGCTGTTTAATCACAGGTTGTGCTGGAGAAGTATGTCATAAATTCCAAGGAGTCCAGCTCTCTCCCGGATGATCCTGTTTGAAACATGCTGCCACCACTTGACCTACAATATACTGTGCAAGTGACACATCATGTAGACATGTAGTCTATGGTGATCCGCTTTGTATAACATCCAGGCTTCAGCACTGTAGAGTAGGGCAGGTTGATTTTTGACTTTTTGGGAAATTCAATATTGCTTTCATGGTGAAATCTGGGGTCTGGGGTTACAAGAACTGACAGCAAAAATTAGATTCCTAACTTTAAAAAACTCATTTGAGCATTTAATTTTAAAGATCCAGCTTTCGCCACAAAAGCAATATTGAATTTCTCAAAAAGTGAAAAATCAACGTGCCCTACTAGGAGGGTTCAAAGAACTATGTTACAGTATACTGCATATTTAGTTCTGGACCATATGACCGTTAGGCACCCCTTTTGCGATCTCGATTAATAAGGACATGTTTTTCATTTACACCATCAAAATCTGGTTGTTTGTTAACAGCCGATTTTTCAAGTTTTTTT
>CM042169.1:10024251-10055866 GCA_023376005.1 Doryteuthis pealeii
TAATGCAATTGTTGGTTGGTTAGATTTTACGTCATGTCAACCCTTGTTGGGTTATTTTATGCCGAAGTCGTTTTTGTTTTATTCGGTCTTGTTGGATATTAATTAAAAAAAAACCCCAAAAAACTCACTTTTGATCTATTTAGTCTACAGATGTAACTTTAAATCCGGGTCAGAATAAAGCGATGAAGAGGTACTCCACATTCCTCAGGGCTCCAGAATTGGAACCTCACCACTCATGTGATATCAGATGTACATATGATCGATATAGTTAAATCGAAATTAACGGACCTAAATTCCAACATCGTATGTCACACCGCCGAAAGAAAACAATACCAAAAATCAGGGAATTAACCGAATTTAATGAAATTTTCAGTGTTGATATATTAATGAATAAAAGATATAATGCACCAGTTATTTTATTTAAAAACTTTTACATTTTTCAGGTTAGTAAACTTTGAACCACATATCTTTGAGATGTAACACAGATTCTCAAAGATACGTCGTTCAAAGTTAATTGACCTGAAAAAATGTAAAAATTTTGAAATAAATCACGTAGTGCATTATATTTTTATTCATTAATATATCAACACTGAAAATTTCATTGATTTTAGTTAATTCCCTGATTTTTGGGGATTTTTTTTCTTTCGGCGGGGTGACATACGATAGTGGAATTTAGGTCCGTTAAGTTCGATTTAACCGTCTTTCTTCTTACGTTAAGTTCGATTTAACCGTCTTTCTTCTTACCTTCGTTAAGTTCGATTTAACCTTCGATATTCATTCTAAAGCACAGATTTTTTTTTTTTTTTTTTTTTTTTTATTTAGAAGAAAAGTTTGTAAAATCCGACGAAAAAAAAAATGAAATAAGAAAAGTCAATTAAAACCCGAAAATAATAATTTTAATCATAAACCTCAAATGAATGAATCCCAAATAAAAATTTATTTAATCAATAAAATTTCACTTGTAATTGCTAGATATAAAGTCCATAAAAGCCGTAAAAAAACAAAACAAAGCATCCCCCCAAAAAAAAAACAGTAAAAAAAAAAAGAAAAAAAAAAAAGAAGAAGGATGAAGTCTATCTAGAGCACCAAACAAAAGAGTTAGTTTTATATCTAAACTAGAAGTGGCTACCCGGCGTCGTCTGTGTAGGTTTTTTAAAAAAAAAGTTAGTCCCGTAGATCCATTATTACTGAATCGTGAGTGAGATCCTCGCTGGTTGCCCCATAAAAATTCACACGGAAATATATAACAATATAGTAAGAAATTTCCATTCAATAATTTACAATTAAAAAAAAGAAGAAGATATAAATGATGTAATTAATTCAATCAATTAATATTACTAGCAAATATATGCACCCTCCGGGTGCAAGTATTTAAGTTTTAATGTAATAAAATATTGTATTAAATTAGAAAGGCTAATGAAACTAAATAAGAATATAGATAAAAAGATTTGAAACAGAGTGAGTATAATAAAAGATTTGAAAACAGAGGGAGTATAATAAAAAATGGAACAACTGAAACTTACTCTTCCATCACTCTCGTCTTTCATTGTTAATTTTTCGAATTTAAGTATTAGTTAAAAGAGGAAGTGAAGAATAAAATGACAGTTATTTTATCTTGTTAATGGTTTCATTTTAAGATTCATTTAAGAGATTTTTGCTTATATTCATTAAAATAAAACCAAACAGTTAGAAATCAATAATACTAAGCACATATTTATTAAATTCGATTTTTTTTTAATATTTAATATGCAAATTAGCCTTCCCGTTCACATTGTAAAGCGCTATATTGTTGTATATATAAATATAATTGCATGTTTTTAGTATGTAGACATAGTTAACAGTATTAATAATGTAAGACAATTTTATTAATAATTGAGGTTTAGATAAAAATAAAATCATGGAGAATGTGATGTCAATAACTAAGAGAATTGTGACTTGAGTAGAAATATAGTTTCGGTTACAGACAGAAAAGCACACAATCTCCATTATAATAAGATATTTCAAAGCGAAAAAACATAGAAAAAAGAAAGAAAAGATAAACAAAATAACAGGCAAATGACTTTCTCTTCTGTTACTTTTCAAATTTGAATTTTTAAATATCTTCCCAAATATAAATCAATTCTCTATTATTTTTGCTCAAAGACCAACCGCCCTGTCGGATGGGGCGTTAGAATGCACCGACTGCACCTCTGCAGAGGGGTAAGATTACCCCAATGGGGCCATCCGTTGGCTGTGGGTGGCGACCCATGATGCTTAAGGATAGAGCCCAGGTGGATGAGCAGTTCATGACATGCAATACTCCACTTTGGACCTATCCTGGGCTAGACGGACGGTTCGGAGAGGCCTCCCTCCGATCAATCGGCTGGTCACGTCAAGCCCTAGCACCTATATGATTGCCCTCAACCCTATTGCCCTTATGGCAAGCCCCAACCCCTTTTTATCATATGGGTGCTAGAAGGCGGTGGCTGGCGGTCTACATGTCCTGGGAATGACGTTAAACTCTATTGATGGTGAGGTTCCAGTTTTGGAGGTTTGGGGAATGTGGAGCACCCCTTCATCACCATTGCTCCCTGGTCCACTACTGACCAGGAGTGGTAGTACCTGTTAGGGTCCCATCTATGGGTTAAATAGAAAAATGTATTTATAAAAAAAATTGTATTATCCATTAAGAATTGATTTATTTCAAAAACTTTATCGGCATTAAATGACCCACTGAGGTTGATATGCCGTAAAACAAAACAAACCAAACCATCAAAGACCAAGCCCTGGTGAATATTAATGCGTATATGTATTTACTTTATTGTTAATTGTTTTATTTTCGAAGTTTCCTCCGGACATACAGATACACACAACTGCCCTTTATATATAGATAGATAGACAGACAAGCAGTATTTTCATTTTTTAAAAAATCTAAGACAAACAATAAATCTAATTTTCAATCTCATTTTCCTCTTTCTCATCATCACGTGGTCACGTATCCGTTATCTCAATCAACAAAAGTTTGTTTTTCTCCCATTAAAATTTGAGGTCAGGGTGGGGTAAGTTTGAAATTTGTTTTTTTTTTTTTTTTTTTTTTAAAGAAAAGTCCAGAAAAACTAAACTAAAAACAAAAAGCTATAATTTATAAAAAAATAAAGTAAATTAAGTGGCCCTAGTGGGATTTAGGTGGGTAATTCACTAGTAAATATATAGCAGAAAGAAAGTTTGGTAGTAATATTTAAAAAACAATGATACGACGGCAATATAATGTTATAAAAAGATTTTATATACGTTAAAATGTACAATGCATATATATATATATATATATATATAGTTAAGGTAAAAAAGAACAATTTTCTCGTAAATTCCTACCATAAAATAACTGAACCCTCATTTTATGTCCGTGTTTTGCAATAAATGTTTTATTTTTCACTAAATATATTTTCTTTATTTGTTGATGAATAAAGAATCAAGAAAATATATTTAGTATTGTAAAATAACGGGTGCAAGAAAATAAAACATTTATTGCAAAAACACGGACATAAAATGAGGGTTCAGTTTATTTTATGGTAGGAATTTACGAGGGAATTGTTCTTCTTTACCACTGGTAAATTAGTAATTTAGTGAAACCAGTATTTTATTTGATGAAGAGGTAATCTTGTACAGGGAGATAATTAATTAAAAATGATAGTATTATTACTAGGAAAGTAATCTAAATCGAGTAGGATTGCATTAATTATACAGGCATCATCATCATCATCATCACAATCGTCACGCTGTCTCCATCCGTCCCTATCGCTCATCATTCTCGGGAGGTCCTCTGCGCAGCATCCTGTATCCGCGCAGAGCTGATCAATGTACGTCTTTGCTGGTCGGCCACACTGGCGTGCCCATGTGCTGGCTTCCACAGGAGGACGTCGCTTATGAGTTCGTCCTTGCTTCTCCAGCGAGTGTCCCGTGTCTTGTCCGTCTTACTCGGATGGTTTGGGTGATATGTGGCAGGTGGCCGTACAGCTGCTTTCTCGTGGGGTGCTGTTTCCACGTCTTGTTCAGGATCACCCGCAGAATTCATGTGCAGCTCCCATCTAGTTTATTCTCTAGTCGCTTAGTTAGGGTCCAGGTGGTGCAGCCATACAGCAGCACTGACACGACAACGGCCTGGAAGAACTGTCTCTTTAACTTGTCTGTGAGATTGGATTTCCATATGCCCGATACTTTATTTATAGCGGCCCATGCCTTTCCTGTACGTGCATTAACGTCGTTTTCTGTGGATGAGATGTTACTGCCTAAGTATCTAAATTGTTCTACCGAGTTTAGGAGTTTGCCATCGATGGTGGAGATGTCGCTATGACATACAGAAAACAACAAATAACGAACTAGACATTAAGCTAGGGGACTTTATGATGGAAGAACTTAATGAAGTACTAAGAAAGCTTAAAAATAGAAAGGCCGCGGGCCTCGACGAAGTACCATCTGAGTTCTGGAAAATAAGGAAATTTGATGATATACTGCTTAGACTATGTAATGCAGTATACAGACAAAATTCGATAGAAAAATGGACGAAGGGCTGCATTCTCCCATTCCCCCAAAAAGGCGACCTAGGAGTTGCCAAGAATTACAGAGGCATTACCCTTACTGCCATAGCTGCCAAGATATATAATGCCCTTCTCCTTAATCGCATTCGACCCCGAAATAGAGAAAATCCTTAGAAAAAAAAAACGGATTCCGCAGAAATCGATCTACAACCACACATATCCTGACATTCGCCCAATCATAAAGGGGTCCGAGCAAAGAATCTCGTGGCAACCCTACTATTTGTAGACTTCTCCAAGCATTTGACACCATACACAGAGAGAAAAATGGAGCAAATACTGCTAGCATATGGCATACCCAAGGAAACAGTTAACGCCATAATGATGCTCTACCAAAATACAAAAGCAATGGTACGATCACCAGATGGCGACACAGACTTCTTTGACATTGTCGCTGGAGTCCTACAAGGGGATACACTAGCGCCATATATATTCATAATATGCCTAGACTACGTACTCTGAACATCATTAGACCCCAATAAAAAAAATAGCCTCATACTAAAAAAAGCAAGAAGCAGGCGATATCCAGCACATACTATTACGGATGCGGACTATGCTGATGACCTAGCACTACTCGCAAATACACCTGCACAAGCCGAATCCTTGCTACACAACCTAGAAAAGGCAGCACGAAATGTCGGCCTATACGTAAACTCTGATAAAACTGAGTTCATGTCTTTCAAAAACAACAGGTAAGTATAGATATCTCAATAAACAGTGGTTTTACTTTAAAGCCCCTTAAATCTACAGTGTCAAAACTGTTTTTGATATGTGTATATATTTCCCGCCCACAAAGAACAAAAAAATAATATTAAAGAACTGAAGCCTGCATGCTTGACTTAATGAAGCATTTCCTTCAACATCCGGGTGTCTGCACCCCACGCACGAGATTCTCGAGCCAACACCCGACCGCCGGAATCCCATAGCCATCATCCGGGCACCTGGCGCTTACATCCGGGACTGTAGCTTCTCGACTTCGGTGACAATGTTTGCATTCTGAAGGAAGCCGGGTTCGATTCTACAGTCCGACATGTCAGGCAAAGCCTAGCCCGCTTCCTTCGAGAATACGCCAGGCATTGACGTTCGCCACTCACCTTGTTCTCTGTCACAAAAACAAGAGTTCCTTTTATGTTTAAACAGTTTGAAAAACATCTAAGACACACACAATAAATCCATTTTGCTCATTTCTCTACCCCCGCCCCTTTTTGCCGCATCATCACGTGGTCAGTGCCATTATCTTAATTAACAGAAGTTTTTTTTTCTTTAAAATTTTAGACTGGGGTACTAGTCTAATTTGTTTTGTTTTGTCTTTTGTTTGTATTTTTGAAAGAAAAATCTGTAAACCGACTATAAAAAATATTTAAAAAAAAAAACAAAGAAAAGAAAAACAGGAAGAAGTCTATCCACAAAGGTTTTCCTTTTATATTTAACAATTTCAATAAAAAATAAAGATACGCCACAATAAATCTAATTTTTCTTATTCATCTCCCCCCCCCCCGCTTTCCGCATCATTACGTGGTCAGTGTTTATTATTCTAATTAACAAACGTTTTTGTTCCCTTGAAAATGTGAGGACGGGATGGGGAAATTTAATTTTTCCTTTGTTCTATAAAACAAAATTCGGGTCAGGAGAAATTATAAAATCCGAAATTTTTCTTGGCAAATCCATTTGCTTCCTCGTTATTTCAGTTTCGAGTGACACCCAGGAGTCCGCTTGGTTGTTTTTTGCAATTTCTTATAAACTCGGTTCCCGTATTTAGTTTTGTTTGTTCGACTTTGAAGAATTGAATCCAACCAACAACAAAACCAAAATTAAACTGAAAGAAAGAAAGAAACCCATGAAGATGTCACCTTGTAAAATCTTGCTGTTCGTCTTGGTTGTTTTTCTGGTAGATGTCCCAACGTTTGGAGCCAAAGACTCCCCATCATCAGACACGGTTCTAAGATATGAATCCGTCAGTATCATTCACAAGAAAGGGCAGAACAAGAAACCTGATGCCCCCTTTTCCTTGAATCAACTCGACTACAAAATCACATTCAACACAAATCATTGGTAAGTATTGAAAAAAAAAATTGAAAAGAACTTTTTAGTTTTTGATGTGTTAAAAAACAATACCCCCCCCAAAAAAAAACATCCACACACACCCACACACACAGACACATCCACACACACACATCCACACACACACAGACACACACACACATGCACAGACACACAGACACACGCACACCAACTTAACATTTAAACTGTTTTTAATCTTTTTTTAATATGAAGTTGGTAGACTGTGAATTCAGGGGCGTAAATTTTTCCATAGTCTACCGGACAGATATTAGTGGAATATGACATGAAAACTCATGATTAACTTTTTAGTTTTAAATGTATTAAAACCACAACCCCAAAACCACACACACACACACACACACACACACACACACACCACCACACACACACACACATATATATATATATATATATATATATACACAAACATAAATACATATATATTACATACAAATATATATACACACATACATATATGCACACATATACACAACATATATGTATATATGAGTGTTTGTTTGTTTGTATGTGTGTGTGTGTGTGTGTACAATGTCACACAAAAATTTATTTCAAATCCAAACTACAAACTACAAGTTATCCCCTTCAAAGTAATCCCCCTGGAGTCTAATGCACTTTCCCATCCTTCTCTGCCACGCTTGCATGCACTCCTGGAAGGATTCTTCCGGGATTTACCGTAGTTCAGTCGTCACGGCCTTTTGATATCGTGCACATCCTCAAAACGGTTCTCTTGATGACTCCCTTGAGCTTGGGGGAGAGGAAAACATTACATGGAGCCACGTCGAACGAGTAGGGAGGTTGTTCCAGCACAGTGATGTTCTTCTGGCCAGGAATCTCTCGGATACTCAGGGCAGTGTGGCAGGTGCGTTGTCATGGTGAAGCCCCCACGACTTGTCCTGTCATATCTCTCGCCTCTTTTCGCTCACTGAACGAAGCAACGCCGCAATATTTCTTTGTAGACATGCTGGTTGATCATGTGGCCCTGTGGCAAGAACTCGTAGTGGACGATGCCCCCTCACATCGAAAAATGCGATCAAGCTGGAACATTTCTGACATACCTCGTATAATGAGATGGAAAAACTAAAAAGATAGATAGATAATGTAGATAATAGTGGGAAGTACTAGAATTTTGGAGGACGAATGAAAAGGCGACCTGTCGACTTCTGATTGGTCAGCGCAAACAAAAAAGAGACTGAGAGAAAGAGAGAATGATGTGTTTATCAGTCTGGATTGAGGGAACAGACGCAAAATGTCTATTCCCCAAGGCATTTTTACTTGGGAAAGTAAATGAGCTAAAAAAAAAAAAAGAAAAAAAGAAAAACAAGAACGTCTTGTGTTGTTATTAAAAACTATCAACAGCCAGGACCAATTGTCCAAAAGTTTTCGAAGTAATTGCCAGACTCGAAGAACAGCCGAAATGCCAGCCCAACCCCTGATCAAGAAATCCAGCAACTCTTATCCAGTCACGTTTTTTTACGTATCAATTTACACAGTTATACATCTTAGCTCTTTTGATACTCTGAGTGCTCTATTACTATACACGCTCTTATGTCAATGTCGGTTGGATTTTAATATAATGAAGAGTAAAAAACAAAGACAAAACAACACATATCTAAGTTACATGGAGGAAAGTTACTAAAATTTTGGGATGACGTAGATCATGTTGGAATTTTGGTATATACACTACTTAAATTTATAGACTAAACGAGGTCACGTGGTTTAAACCTGAGCCAATCAACAGCCCGAATGCGTGGCTGGTTGACTACCTAATCACTGATATTGGAGACATCCATTTGCAATCATTTGACGAAGGACTTGTAAGACTGAGGAGCACCAAGGAACAAACAAAGGATTCTTTACCCGTAGATCGAAACTACGCTCAAGGATCTCCGCTGGTCAAGCGCTCTTGATTGAAGCCCTTAAGGATGGCACCTAAATTCGTAACAACTTCTGTTTTGAGATTTCAATAGTTCACTTCTGCTGGCAGCTTCAGAAAAACAGACGGACAGACATAATAGAAGAAGAAGAAGAAGAAGAAGAAGAAGAGAGAGAGAGAGAGAGAGAGACAGAGACAGAGACAGAGAGAGAGAGACAGACAGACAGACAGACAGAAGAAGAAGAAATAGAAGAAGAAGAAGAAGAAGAAGAAGAGAGAGAGAGAAGAGAGGAGTGAGAGAGAGAGAGAGAGACAGGCAGACAGACAGAAGAAGAAGAAGAAGAAGAGAAGAGAGAGAGAGAGAGAGAGAGAGAGAGAGAGAGAGAGAGAGAGAGAGAGAGAGAGAGAGAGACACTTGGTATAAATTTAACATTCATCATCATCATGTCGTGCAAACAGCACGGATATCCATGACAATCTCTCGCCAACCTTCCCTATCACTCATTGCACCTGGGAGGTCTTCTGCGCAGCAACCAGCATCCTCGCATATTTGGTCAATGTAAGTCCTTGGTGGGCGACCCACACTAACATGTCCATGTGATGGTTTCCATAGGAGAACGTCGCTTATGAGCTCATCCTTGCTTCTCCAGCAGTGTCCTGCATGCCTAGTCCGTCTCACTCGGATGGTTAGTGAGATAGTCTCGCAGATCAATTATAATTGAATCGAGAGTTGGATCCTCACAGGATGCCCCATTAAAATCCTTATGTAAAAAGAAGACGTTGCGTTGATCCGAAAGAAAAATGAATGTCCTCAATTTAAAATATCAAATGCAAAAAAAAAAAAAAAAAAAATCCATGTTGCTATCATTTGAATTTTATTCTTTAATTATCTTCACGAATAAATCAAATCTTCATTATTTTGGCTCAAAAAGCAAGATCTGCTAATAGTGAATGTGTATATATATTTAATTTGTCGTTAATGGCTTTATTTTTGTAGTTTCCTCCGGACATACATACACACAACTGCCCTTTATATATGTAGCGTATACCCTCGAGTATAATCCGCACTTTTTTCCCAAAATTTAAAGGTCAAAATCTCTAGTGCGTACTATATACGAGGATAAAAATGAAAAATATTTTCTAAGCAATGTCTGAGTCTCTATTTGCTGTCGGGCAATGTTTATTCAGACGCATTTTTTCAGAGGTACAAGCTCCTGAAACCTCTGCGTTTTATACTCGAGGCGGACTATACTCGAGGATTTATGGTATATATTTCCCGTTTACACACACACACACACACACACACACACATATATATATATATATATTTTAATGTTGATAATGAATGTGTATATATATTTACTTTGTCATTAATTGTTTTATTTTTGTAGTTTCCTCCGGACATACATACATACAACTGCCCATTATATATGTACTAGTACCGGCTACCTGGCGTCGCCTGGGTAGAGGGGGAATTTTTTAAGTTAGTCTCCCAGATCCATTATTACTGAATCATGAATTGAATCCTCGTTGGATTCCCCATTTAAATCCCCATGTAAAAAAATAGACTTTGCATTGATCCAGCTACTCTGAAAAGAAATGTTAATGTCTACTATCGAAAATATGAAATGAAAAAACAAGAAAAAAACAAAACAAAAACAAAACAAAAAAACATGCTGATATCCTTTAAATTTTATTTTTTAATTATCTTCACGAATATAAATCAAATCTCTATTATTTTTGCTCAAAAACCAAGCCCTGGTGATATTTAATGTGTCTGTATATATTTAAGGCGCCGGGTTAGCTCAGTCGGTAGAGCGTTCGTCTAGAAACCACAAGGTTCCTAGTTCGATACCGGTCCCCGCCAACTCAGCGTATGAGTAGCACAGGGATCTGTGCGGTAAAGTAAGGAGCTGATGGTAAGTGTGGCGCTCCACCTCAGATGCTAAAAACAATCTCCTTAGTCTAGCGCTATTGAAAAGGGGATAGACTCCCTCGCTGACTGGCTGATACCGACTTTAGGCCGCCTTTACTTACTTATATATATTTACTTTGTCGTTAATTGTTTTATTTTCAAAGTTTCCTCCAGACATGCATATACACACACAACTGTCCTTTATATATATATATATATATATATATATATATACATTTCCCGTTTTGGTAATAAAGGACTATTTGCTCGTAAATTCCTACCATAAAATAAACTGAACCCCCATTTTACGTCCATGTTTTTGCAATAAATGTTTTATTTTTCTTGCACCCGTTCTGTTACAATACTAAATATATTTCCTTTATTTATTTTAATATTCACTTCAATGTGCATATTCTAAAAGCTATTATTTTGTGAGAATGCTTAGTTTTAAAGTGGGGGTTCGTTTTTACACTTCAACTTTTTACTCGTAAATTCCTACCATAAAATGCCCAAGCCTAATTTTATGGCAGGAATTTACGAGTAAAAAGTTGAATATTACCTTTTGTTGTTGTTATTTCTTTTCTTTTTGGCTTTGGTACTCTAAAATAAAAACGTCAGATTTTAATCATCGTCGACGAAAAAACAAAATTACGGTCATAAAAGGAGGATCCAATTTATGGCTAAATTGTAAAACGAGCCCCCACTTAAAAATAAAAATAAAACATTTAATACAAAAACACGGACATAAAATGGGGGTTCAGTTTATTTTATGGTAGGAATTTACGAGCAAATAGTCCTTTATTACCCCCGTTTTTATTGTTTATTTTTCAGAATGTCAACACCAGCGAGTTTAACTTTAAGGATTGCGGAAGTGAATCTTCCATTATCAAAATTTTAGACTTTTCCTTGAAACCGGATCCTGTTGTTATTCCGGGAAAAATCTGGATTGCGTTTAAAATTGAATTTAAAGAGACAATTGTTGATAAGCTTCAAGTAAGTATTTCCTTTTTCAAATGTACTTTTTGTTAGTAAACTGATGTTACCATGGAGATAAATGCTTACAGTAACTTATAGTATATAGATTTCCTTTCACACACACACACACACACACACACACACACACACACACACACGCACACACACATATATATATATACACATATATATATACACATAAAGGAAGCGCGTGGTGTAATGGTTAAGGTTGTGATACTATGGTTGAAGACGAACATGGTCAGAATAAATAAATAAATAAATAAATAAGAAAGAGAGTAGGTTGAAATCAGGCATAAGTAAAAGGGGTGGGTGGCTGACCTTTTTACGAATCCAAAGATTAGGTCGTAAAGTTTAAAGAGACCTGTATGCCCACCATGAAATGGGACCACTTGGTGATAATATCTTAGGCACCCAGGTATTAAAAGCAAAAAGGATTTTTTTAGGAGAAATTCTCTTTTGAAAAAATTAATGATCAACATATTGTAGACAGATTGTCTGGAAAATATTTGAGTGCTTTAATTTTAAGGGTTAAGGGCGACTCGAAGTCTGCGATTTATTTTAAGTTCTGGCCATTTGTGTGGTCCGGAGAAGATGGTTTGGGTAGGGGAATTTGACATAAATACAACTAAACTCGAGCCCTAAGTTAGTTAGAACCCGGGGACCGAAGGGTTAAGTTGGCCGTTGGAGTGTCAAGTTTGCCAGTAGTAGACAGTAGCAGCCAGCGAGTATCAACACACCCTTCTTCCATGTGTCTTGTTTACACTTGTTGTTGTTGTTGTTGTTGTTTTGTTTTCAATCCTTGTGAAGCCTGTATTTCTGACTCGTGCTTAAATTCGGCCGGCACATAATTCACAACGTTGGGATCTAGACAAGTACATCTAAAGAGCAGAGTGCAGAGCAGGTCGTCTCACAAGGTCATGGGAAATGGACTTGTCGCCCCAAGTTCAAATCCTGGACGTGGTAATTGCATTTCACTTAGCGCTAATACCCTTGGGAAAGGTATGATTCCTACTCTCCCTCCAACTATGGGTAAATAGTAGGGCAGACCGGGCTCTTTAACCTTGGTTAGGCAACCGGTCTAGGAGAAAGAAAACTCTGAATTCAAACCTGTTAAACTCCGCTTAAGAAATTGACCTTGTTTCACATCCTCCTCGTGCAGAGGGGTTGGTAAATATAAATATATACACATATACACACACACACACATATATATATGCACACATATACACATACATATATATACATATATACGCATATGCATATATATTAGGGATATCCATTTTTCGTCTGATTTTCATTTTGAAAACGAATTAAAATTAATTAAATCGATTATCTAATGTCAAATTTTTGTCTAATTCGAAAAATAGTAACATAATGAGCATCAGTAAAAAAAAAAGCAAAAATAATACACGTGTAATTTATTTTTAATACATTTAAAGCGATTTTTTCGATCATTTATTTTTATCAAATATAGCCGTAAACGCTGTTTAAAGATGGCTTAAAATCCATGTTTACAAAATAAATTTAACCCTCTCGATTGAAAAAAAATTTACCAAAAATCAGGGAATTATTTGATTTTAATGAATTTTTCAGTATTGATTTATCAATGAATGAATTTTATAATGCATCAGTTATTTTATTTCAAACCTTTCTGATTTAATTAGGTATCTCTGCTATGATAAATTAATATATAAAATTCATTTTAATTATGAGTATCATGATGTTAAGTTTAAAATGTCATGTTATTAGATTCTAAAAACATATCTTTAAATAACTACAATTACTTTAGTATTAATCTTTAATAATTTTTTGTCGAAAACTCTATTGAAAATATAGCGCCCCCTTTTAAACAGAACAAATATTGATGTATAATTTGTTCATTCAGAAGATAATAGCCAATTAAATAATTATCGAAATGAATTTTTAAAAATCTCAAAAAAATTTTTTTTTCGTTTTTATTTTCATTTTATTTTCCGATTTTCGATACTTATTTACTACCAGAGAAAGACCCTTAAACATTTTTTCTTCTATCCACACATTCAATTTTTTGTCTTTTTATTTATGCAGAAAAAAAGTATAATCATATGTAACTCCACTGATATTTTGTACCCTCAAAATTAAGTGACCTGAAAAAAATGAGAAAGTTTTGAAATGAAATAACTGATGCATTATAAAATTCATTCATTGATAAATCAACACTGACAATTTCATTAAAATCGGATAATTCCCTGATTTCTGGTAAAAAAATCTTTGAAACGAAGGGAGGGGGTAAATTTGTTTTATAAAATCACGGATTTTTCGACAGATTGGGTATACCTATTATATATCCATATATACACACATATGGACATCTACACACACACACACACACACACACACACATATATATATATATATATATATATATATATATATATATATATATAGTAGTGTATGGTTGGCACTATTATACTAGAAAAAGCAGTAGTAATCCAACGTACAGTGTTATTAGAAGAGTGCTCAATATCTGTGATAGAGCGTTGATAGTTGAATGAAGTGACAAATAAAAGGTTTAGCTGTTATTTATTTACATGGGAACAATATTTACAACCAATGGTTTCCTGCTAACGCATTCGTCATTTACACTATTTCTATCATTAAAAAAAAAAATATTTCGTTTACCTGACGAATGCGTTAGCAGGAAACCAGTGGTTGTAAATATTGTACCCATGTAAATAAATAAAAGCTAAACGCTTTATTTGTTCATTCATTCATCTATATCTCCCTCTCTCTCTCTCTCTCTCTCTCTCTCTATATATATATATATATATATATATATATATATATATATATATATATAGTCGGATCTTAGCCCTGAAGAGCATTAAGCGAAACTTTTAGAAGGTTTATCTGATTCATTAGATTTATCTTTATTATTTGCTCTACTTAGGTATTGAGCACTTTTTACTTATTAGCTTTAGTTTCCTGGCGGTTTTGTATGAATATATATATATATATATATATATATATATATATATATATATATATATATATATATTGGTTTTTCTTTTGGCCAAATATTGTACCAATAGATTATTTTTGGTTGGTACGATTATCTTGGTCTTTTCTTTCCAGGTAATGTTTGGTAGTATATTTTTACAATCAAACTATTTGCTGTATTTTTTTCTCACCGCGAAGATTTACCAACAAGTTTGGTATATTATGCACACACACACACACACACACACACACACACACATATATATATATATATATATGTGTGTGTGTGTGTGTGTATGTATATATAATATACCAAACATATATATATATATATATATAATCACACACAAATATCAGTGTCGACTCTCACAAATATATATATTTACCAACCCCTCCGCATGAGCAGGATATGACACCAGGTCAATTTCTTGAGCTAAGTTCAACAGGTTTGAATTCAGAGTTTTCCTTCTCCTAGCCATGGTTAAAGAGCCCAGTCTGCCCTGCTATTTACCGATAGCTGGAGGGAGAGTAGGATTCATACCTTTCCCAAGGGTATTAGCGCTAAGTGAAATGCAATTAACACGTCCAGGATTTGAACTCGGTGCGACGAGTCCATTTCCCATGACTTTAACCATTACACTACGCACTTCATCACAAATATCAGACATTGATGTAATGGCAGTCGATGGACGTGTCTTTCATCGCTCCAACAATAGCGATATTTATTATTTCTAAAGCAAACAAAGGAAGTGGTAATTAAAAAAGAAAAATTAATATAACTAGTACAAAATGAAAAACACCCCCCGGGCGATGTAAAAATAGATTTTTGAAACATATTGCCTGAGGGGTGGGAGTAAAAAATTCAATGTCAGCGAGTTTGTACCCTAAGTAAGTAAAATCATCAATCAAACGATTAAAAAATAAAACAATTTGAAATGTAAACTTTAAATATGTATTAAAATAAAACAAACTATATATAGATATATAATACCAGTCATGTATTTATTAAAACTTGTTTTAAAAAACAATGAGGACTGTCTAATGTTGCATGTTCAAATTTTGAGTGTATTTATTCTATGTTATGACGATTTTGGGTAATGTGACGTAAGCAGTGACGTAATTTTTGTTACAGACAAAAACCGGAAGCGAATCTCCACTATTAATAGATTTGAATCCTATTTTCCTTGGTCAGTTTCATACGCTAATTACATACATTCAAAAATATATAAGTTTATACTTGTTTACCAATGATCACTGTAATGCTTTTTTGGATATATTCGCGGAGTTCCGTCCCGGCCCCCTGCCTCCAAAACCGCTAGCCGGTGGCTGCTGAAAAAAACAAACACCAGCTACGATTGAAGTCCGTGGCCGAAGCGGTGTCACTTGAAAAAAAACAAACTAGGGTTTAGGGTTAGGGTTTAGGGTTAGTTTAATGGGAAAATAAATAAATAATTTGGGCTCTGTTTTTTCCAGAAAAAACAACCTACAAACTTTGTAATAAAATTGTTAATTTTAACTAGGGGGCTTTAGGATTAGGGTTAAGGTTAGGATTGGGGTTGGGGTTGCGTTTTCGAGAAAAACGTCTTAAGTTTTTTTTTTTTCAAGTGACACCGCTTCGGCTACGGACTTCAATCGTAGCTGGTGTTATTTTTTCAGCAGCCACCGGCTAGCGGTTTTTGAGACAGGAGGCCGGGACGGAACTCCGCGAAGAGTACTGCTTTTTGTCGGATATGTCACATTTCGTAGGATAAGTTAAATATTTCGTGTTTTTTTAATTTTAATTTTAATTTTTTTAATTCCTATATAAATTTTGACTGATAATGCAGAGATTTACTATTATCTATTTGTCTATCATAAATTACTGTAACTTTATGTTCGCCATAATATCTGACAAACTTGCATTTTTCTTTTGTTTATCTTTTTAGATTTACGTAACAATAACAATAACAAACATATATATACATGTATATATACACACATGCACATGTATACACACACACACACACACACACACACACACACACACACATATATATATATATATATATATATATATATATATATATATATATATTTAAAAATAATCAGAAGCATGGGCTACTTATTTTACAGTTGGATTTTATTACAATAATTTTGATATTCTATATACACTTATTATACATATTTTACACTTTTCTATAACTTTACACCAAACTTTTTTGAGTCTTATTTTATTACTATATATATATATATATATATATATATATATATATATTATATATACATTAATTTTTTGTTAGAGATTTTTCACATCAGGGCAAATAGCCGTTTGCTGTTTCACATAATCATTCAAATGAATGGTTCATGTGTAATACTATTTCGAGTTTTAACAAAATAAATGAATTAATATCAAAATGTAGACACAAAAATAAATTCATGACGAAAAATTGATTCATATCAATAGAGGAGTGTCCTGAAAAAACTGATACTTTATGTTTACATGTTTTATATTAATGTACACTTTATGTTTTATACATTCATTATTACATCTATTTATTCTAATAATATAAAAATAAATGAATTAATATCAAAATGTAGACACAAAAATAAATTCATAATAAAAAAATCAATATAAATAGAGGAGTATTCTGAAAAACCTGATACTTTATGGTGTCATTCATTATTACATCTATTTATTCTAATAATATAAAAATAAATGAATTAATATCAAAATGTAGACACAAAAATAAATTCATGATAAAAAAATCAATATAAATAGAGGAGTATCCTGAAAAACCTGATACTTTATGGTGTCATTCATTATTACATCTATTTATTCTAATAATATCAAAATAAATGAATTAATATCAAAATGTAGACACAAAAATTAATTCATAATACAAAAAAATCAATTAATATAAATAGAGGAGTATCCTGAAAAACCTGATACTTTATTTTGTTATTCATTGTTGCATCCATTTATTTTAAAATTATTTTTTTGCAGGCTGTTATAAAAAAAACGGGTTACTTTCCATACACTAAAACATTTGACAACATATGTGATAATCTGATGTCAATCAAAGATTGCCCCCTCACAGAATATGGCATAAAATGTACATGCCCATTTGAGAAAGTAAGTTTTAAAATTTTGTCTATTGAGATACACATATACAAGCGTTAGTTGAAAAGTTCATAGGCTTACCAAGATACTCTTATAGGATATGACCAAAGGACATTTATTTTGTAACATAGTCCTCCTTTCAGTCCATACACTTTTTCTATCGGTGTTACAGTGTTTGGATCCCAGTAGTCAAAAAGTTAACAACAGCAGATATGACATAATATTATGCAGTTTTCAGCCTATGAACTTTTCAGCCTATGAACCTTTCAGCCTATGAACTTTTCAGCCTATGAACCTTTCAGCCTATGAGCCTATGAACTTCTAATAAATTTTGAAATGTCGTAAGACATCATGAAGTTACAGTTTTGATATATAACATTAACCTACTAAATTATTTGACATCATCTGTATATATATATATATATATATATATATATATATATATATATGTGTGTGTGTGTGTGTGTGTGTGTGTGTGTGTGGGTGTAAACAAGTTTTTGGTACAGATAGATTTATATACAATTTTGAACAGTTTTATACTTTATTAAGGATCAGCTAATAAACGAGTATAAACAAGGCGAAAGATAGAAACATAAGGGCCCTTACGACCGGTGCTTTGTCAAAAGTTAAACAACCGGTAGATCGTTTAAATGTCAGATTGTATAAATTGGGTAAAAAGGGGGGGGGGATAAGATGATGTAAAGGTTGGAGCAACAAGAAGGGAAAAAGGTTCCTTCACATCACTCCAACTTCAGCAAACACATCCCCGGCAAAAATTACAAGGGAGCGTTTTAATCGACGTTGCATACACAAGCTCGGGCAGGGACAAAAGATCGACACTGCCTCAAGGACATGTAGATGGTGATTAGTCTTGGCCTTTTATAGAACAGAACATAGCTGATAGTTGATTCAGCAGTTATTGAAACCGCACAGGTGATCAACAATGACTGTCCTGCACCTGTAAGAGCCCGGGTTTTGTTTGAGGAATATTTCTTATTCCCTTCGGGACATGTTGGTTTATTCTTACACCCAACCTCTGCGTCGTCCTGGCATCACACCAACAGTGATATTTATAAATTAATAAAACTTGTACAAAGATTGGCAGAACGTCTTTTTGAATTGAGTGAAATGCAGATCTAGTGGTGAAGATTGTTCTGATCTTAACTGCAGTGAAATAACGTTTTACGGCCAATGTGATCATTTAGATGAGGCTTGATAATTAGTATCATTTGGATTATTCAGATTATTGTCCTCATCTTCATTGTTATCTGCACAAAGTTTCGTTCGATGTGCCCTCCGGCTTTCTTCAGATATTTCTTGTCGGACTTGGGAATTTTCTCGGACTCGGGAACCTTCTTTTCGGACACGGGAACCTTCTTGTCGTAATCGGGAGCCATCACGGTTCTGATTAAGACAAGAAGATTCCCAAGTCCGAAAAGAAGGTTCTTGAGTCTGAGAAAATTCCTGAGTCCAACAAGAAATACCTGAAGAAGGTCAGAGGGTACCTCAGCCGAAACGTTGTACAGATAACAATGAAGATGAGGACAATAGTCCGAATAATCCAAATAATACTAGCCATTATTTCATTAGAAATTTCAGGAGGGAATCTTTATTTTTATTTCAATGTATAATTCTTTTTTTTTTAATGTAACATTCTTTGTTCCGTTTTGTTTGCAGGGTATTATGTCGGTGCCAGGATTTCAATATGATATCGAAAGAAAGTTACCTTGGTATGTATCATGCGGGACGTATAACATTAATACAAAGCTGTATCATAAGAATGAACTTGCTGGTTGTATGGATATCACCTTCACTTTGAAAAAGGTAATATATATACATATATATATTCTTATACTAGAAAAGTGCACAAATACTCGGTGAGTCTCTCTCTCTCTCTCTCTCTCTCTCTCTCTCTCTCTCTCTCTCTCTCTCTCTCTTTCCCTTTCTCTTTCTCTTTCTCTTTCTCTCTGATTTGTTTGGACCACGGTGGGACTAGTTTTTATTGTACGATTGGTCCAAGTCTTTTTAGTGAGATTCTTCTCCAATGAAAGATTTGAAACACCCAATGAACATCACAAATAATTTCCTCGGATGAAATCTTGATAATAATTTTTATTATAATAAGAATTAAGAATTAATAAATACATTCACATGTTTGCACAAAAATGCAACAAGCCTGCAATGAAAATTAACTTCCGTTGGGAGAGAAAATAAAATTGAAACAAGCCCATACCAGTGGATATTTTAATTAAACATTAGTTTGAACTATGAAAGTCCGACACAAAACCTCTGCCTTCAAGGAAAGGCTAAGTGAATAAACCTCGAAAACAAATCAGGAGCCGGGGTCCCTAAGGTGGTGTGATGCTGAAATCCAGTATTACCCATCAACTCCTGCGACACTACCGTTGCCAAACCGCATTGGTGCCTTATCTTTCCTTTGGATCACAGCTGCAGTGTGGAAAGGGGAGATTTGCTGCATGGGTAACAGTTTATCCTCCATATGAACCCGCCCAGGCTATGTAGTTCAAATTCCAAAAAAACAAAAAAAAACAAACAAAAAAACAAAAAACAAAAACAAACAAACAAACAAAAACTTTGACACTACTCCATCGTCTCTCGTAGACGGAAGGCTGCCAACCAACCAATGGAGATTGTGTGTTTGTCTGTCTGTAACCGAAACTATAAATCACATTCTCCATGGTTTTATTTTTTATTTAAACCTCAATTATTAATAAAATTGTTTAACATTATTAATACTGTTGACCATATCTACATATTAATAATATGCAGTTGTATTTATATATATACAACAAAATAGTGGTTTACAGTGTAAACGGGAAGGCTAATTTGGATTTTAATAAATATATACTAAGCATTATTGATTTCTATTTGTTTGGTTTTATCTTAATAAATATGAGCAAAAATCTCAGGGATAAATCTTAAAAGAAAGAAGAAATAACTGTAATTTCATTCTTCACATACTGATTTAACTAAATAGTTAAATTAGGAAAAGTTAGCAATGAAAGACGGGAGAGATGGAAGAGTAAGTTTTAGTTGTACTATTCTTCGATTATACCCCCTCTATTTCTCTGAATTTTTGATATGAGGCTTGATGATTAGTATTATCTGCATTATTCGGACTATTGTCCTCATCTTCATTGTTATCTGTACAACGTTTCGGTCGATGTACTCTCCGGGCTTCTTCAGGTATTTCTTGTCGAACTCGGGAACCTTCTCGGACTCGGAAACCATCTCAGACTCGGGAACCTTCTTTTCGAGCTCGGGAACCTTCTTGTCGTAATCGGGAACATTCTTGTCAGTTTCAAATCTTTTTATTTGCATTCTTATTTAGTTTTATTAGCTTTAAAAAAATCACTATAATATTTTATTATATTAAAACTTAAATACTTGTACCAGGAGGGTGCATATATTTGCTAACGATACTACTACTACTACTACTAATAATAATAATAATAATCTAAATATAATGGAGATAGATTACATTTCTGTCTGAAGACGAAACTACGTCACGGCTTACGTCACAGATTCCACAATAATCTAAAGCATTTATCAATGAGAACCTAATTTATAATCAATATAGCTTACACATAAAATTTAAATAAGGACATTGGTTTATATAAACTATGAAGTTGTCGTTGTAATATCCGGTGGTCTAGGCGATTTTTAACGAATCTGTCAATAAATGCATTTACATTTTTACATAGTTATTTTTATTTTGGTTTGTATCTATAATTATCTAATTTATAAAGTTTTTCGAGAAATTTATCTATAAATAAAATAGAGTCACTTATTCATATATTACCTTTTTATTACTTTAATTGATTTATTAATTTTACTTGGATACTACCCCTCTAACATTGAATTTTAACTCCCACTCCCCTCAGGCTATATTTTTCAAAAGTTTATTTTTACACCGCCCGAAGGGCGGTTTTGTTTTACTAGTAATAATAATAAAGCAATAATTAAATCTGCTTATTTTTTCTTTTGATTTCAGCCATAATTGTCTTATTGCTGTGAGAAACAAAAATTTCTCTGTTGCTGTTGCTGCTGCTGCTGCTGCTGCTGATGCTGCTGATGAAGATGATGATTTTAATCGTTCACTTTTTATAATAATAAATAAATAAATATAAAATATAAAAATAAATATATAATACATTTTTCCAAGAAGGAATTTTTCTTTCACCATTTTTCAGTTTAATTCAAATTTGGATATAAATTTCTTGATGAAAGATTTGTCTTTTCGTTCTATTCCTGTTTTATTTTATTTTTATTTCATTCTCATAATCCCTCATTCTGTATTCTTTTATTATTCATTCTCATAATCCCTCATTCTATATTCTTTTATTATACATTCTCATAATCCCTCATTCTATATTCTTTTATTATACATTCTCATAATCCCTCATTCTATATCCTTTTATTATACATTCTCATAATCCCTTATTCTATATTCCTTTATTCTTTATTTTCATATTGCCTTATTCGATATTCCTTTCATGGAGTTTTTTTGGTGTTTTCCGAGACAATTGTCGAATTGGCGTTCAGCATCATTTGTGTCTGTACGACCACATATATATTTACCAACCCCTCCGCACGAGCAGGATGCGACACAAGGTCAATCTCTTAAGCGGAGTTCAGCAGGTTTGAATTCAGAGTTTTTATTTATTTAACTCTATCGGTTGAGTGGGGGTGAAAGTCTGTATACGGTATTTTTCAATCTTTTAATTTTTAATAATTGAGTTATATCACTTAATTAGTAAAAAATCAAAACCAAATTTTGTGTGTTTCTTAGTTATAATAATATTAATCAGTATACAGGATTTCGAATATGAGTGACATCTCTTTTCTGAGTTATAAGTCGATACGTACATACCAAACTTTTTTATATATATATATATATATATATAGATTAGTCATGCTTATGTAAATTTACTCTTCATTTTGATTGGTTGACACTTTTATATTAACCCTTCTCTTTGTTGGTGATAGCTGTTATTTTTTTTCAGACCGACGGAATTTTTAGGTCGCAATAAGACATTATTGCAATACTTTTTACTACCTTCTGAATCAGGGAAGTTGCTTTTTTCCCTTATTTTTCCCATTATCACAGGTAGTAGCACTTTTTGTGGCTCAGCCACTCCCCAAGTAACGATTTGCCTGATTATTTTGGCGGGTTTTTTCCGAAAAAAAAAACAACAAAAAAACAAAAAACAAAAAAACGAGTTTGAAAAACAAAAAAACAAAAACAAAACAAGAATGAATAGAATACATTTACTTTAGCATAAAATAACCCAACAAGGGTTGACATGCCGTCAAATCCAACGAACCAACCAACATGAAGTAGAGTAACCAGATGATTCAAGAAATTTAGCTCGGGTTGCAAGAACATCGGCGATCAGGAAACGTAGATTCCGAAGCTGTGCTTCAAACCACACACACACACACACACACACACACACACACACACACACGCGCGCACACATACATATATATATGTACACACACATATATATATATATGTACACATATATATAAATAAATTGTTGGTACAAGAATATATACAATTATATATCTCATAATATATATATATATATATATATATATATACATACATATATACACACAAATATGTATATATGTACACATATATATACATAAAAATACACACACCTACACACATATATATATATGTATGTATGTGTATATATATAAATACCTACATATATATATATATATATATATATATATATTGCTATTAATATGTTTATTTATATATACACACACACACACCTACATATATATATATATATATATATATATATATATATATATATATGTAGGTGTGTGTGTGTATATATATATAAATAAACATATTAATATACATATATATATACAGAAACATATATTTCTCTCTCTATATATGTATATATTATTTAATATATAAATGCTGTATCCACGATATTGACTATTATTTACTCATATATATAGCACCCTATATATATATATATATATATATATATATATATATATATATATATATCATAATCATAATCATAATCATAAATCATAAAGATGTCATTTCATTATCAATATTTCCCATCTTAACAACCACTGATCTATTCTGATCCGTTCCACACGGAATATGAGTCTGACACGTGACTACAGGAATCTCCCCACTCGGAATTGTCACCAGCCTCGTTATCGGATTTTTCAACTGGAAAATTCCATCTGGATTGACGCTTGTTTTGTTTGTGATTGAAGATGGACTGGGTGAATGTGTAGTACCCGTTGTAGAAGCAGAACTCAGACATTTTCCGACCGATACAAAATCGGCCTTCCTCGCCGAGGCTGGGGATGAGTCCAATTTCCGATCTCGGTGGGGAGAAGCCATCAAGGAATTGGTCAAACTATTGAAGTTCTTTAACTTATTTGCATAATTACCGTAGATGTCATCATTTAGTCCGTTTTTATCCGCTGAAAATATCGGATTTTTTGGATGTCTTATTTTATTGATACTGCTGGTGGTGATGCTGTTGCTATTGTTGCTGGTGGTGTTGCTGGTGGTGTTGCTGGTGGTGTTGTTTCTGTTGCTGCTGTTGCTGGTGGTGCTGCTGTTGATGCTGTTGATGCTGTTGCTGGTGGTGTTGCTGTTGCTATTGTTGCTGCTGTTGCTATTTCTGCTGGTGGTGTTGCTGCTGGTGTTACTGCTGTTGCTATTGTTGCTGGTGGTGTTGCTGATGGTGTTGCTGCTGTTGCTGTTGTTGGTGTTGCTTCTGTTGCTATTACTATTATTGTTGCTGGTGTTGCTGGTGTTGCTACTACTATTGCTATTGTTGCTGCTCTTGCTACTGTTGTTGCAATTGTTTTTGCTGGTGTTGCTGGTGGTGTTGCTGTTGCTATTGTTGTTGTCGTTGCTATTATTGTTGCTGTTGTTACTGCTGTTTTGACTTTCCCTATTATTTGCCGAGGATTGCTCAGCTTTTTGTCCCCTGATATAACAAACAGTGTAGTCTTGTGGAAATGGCGGCGGCAAATGTTGTAGGGTTAGTGGCAATTTTGAGCCGACTTCTTTGACACAACAAGAATATTCTCTCTCCAATTCTTCAGATCCCTGGATTGTTTTTAACACCGGTGTATCTCGATTTTTAGCATTATTCTTGTGCACCTGATCACCGACTAAATCAGCGCAGACTCCACCAGCACTTTTATCATTAAACCTGATCGATTCAATATTGTGGCCGGTTCCAGTTTCTGGACATTTTGTCCGTTGTGCGTTTTTTGGTTCTTTTGTCTTTGATTTTTGGGAACCGTTTTTTAGAATTGAACTTACAGGAGTTTCCGAAATTAGAATCTTTGATTTTGGTTTATTACCGAATTTGTCATCGACAGGAACTGGACTTCTTTGACGATTTTGATGTACGAGTAAAGAACAACCGCCAAACGTGACAGAGTTATTCCCCCTTGTTTCAGTGGAACTCTTTGGTTGTTTTTGCTTATTCGTGTGGATTGGCGAGGAAAAGAGACGTCCGTCGGTGCCACCACAAAGCTCGTTGATAAAGTCTAGATCGCAAGTGTTAACGGAACTCTCCAGCCCGGCACTTTCTTTATCTTCTTTCATTGAAAGCAGATACATAAGTTCTTGGTTCATTCTGTAAGTTGTCATTGCTGTGATTGGATTGGTTGTTTCCTGGAACGCCTCGTTGTCGTTGTCATCATAGACGACAAGATGGCGATCTTGACTAGCAATGAGAAAATAAGTGGTCATTAAACCTTTGCCTTTCACTTCGATTTCTCCGCGGCATTCGGTGATGTATCCAGGAAAAGTATCCAACGCCGATTTCGCAAAGGAACTCATATGAATGCACATGGCTAAAATGGAAAAAAAAAGAAGAAATCAAGTTGGATTTTAAACGAATAAAGTTTAAATACAAATTACCAATACCAATTGGACACATGGCCTAGTGGATAAGGTAGTTAGGTTAAGACAGTTCTAAGTGACAGTTATCTCTGGATCCAGAGTTCAATCCTGAGTAGAGGCAGTTGGAAAAATAATGAACACAACTTCTACCCCAGCTATGGTTAGCGGAATGAGAACAGGATACCCCTGTGGGGCTATTTTCGTATTTGCCTGGGGAGTTGTCTGGCCGTTTAATGTCGCTGGTTCCCGCTAGGGGCCTCGTGTATTTAAGCGGCTGTTTTGAATTTCTCTTCCTCTTTGCCCGCTGCTCGACCTACGAGACACAATGAGGTAGTCGTATGACTACCCCTTTCTTGTTGGGGCTTTGGTCCCCCCTTACATTACTGTAAGTGATTTATACAGTATGGACTATTCTTAGTCTCATGTCTGTGCTTTTATGTTTATCCCTTTTACATGTAACTTTGGATTGTATTATGTACCCTGTTTATTCTTGTGCTGTTTTATAAAATGTTTTGTCCCTCAACCTGTGTCAGAGTTTGTTTGCGTTCCAACGAGTTATGACTTTGTCATAAACTTCGAATCTTACACCCTCGCTGAATAAATAAAGGTTCCCGAATCCGACAAGAAATACCTGAAGAAGGCAGGAGGGCATATCGGCCGAAAAGTTGTACAAATAACAATGAAGATGGAGACAATAGTCCGAATAACGCAGATAATACAAATTAATTTAGCCACTAAAAATCTCTGAGTTAAATCCTACTTAACGGACCTAAATTCCACCATCGTATATCAATCACCCCGCCGAAAGAAAAAAAACCCACTAAAAATCAGGGAATTAACCAAATTTAATGAAATTTTCAGTGTTCATATATCAATAAATAAACAATATAATGCACCAGTTATTTTATTTGAAAACTCTTACATTTTTTCAGGTCAGTTAACTTTGAACCACGTATCTTTGAGGCGTAACACAGATTCACAAACATACATGGTTCAAAGTTAATTGACCTGAAAAAATGTAAAAGTTTTTAAATAAAATAACTGGTGCATTATATCTTTTATTTATTAATATATCAACACTGAAAATTTCATTAAATTCGGTTAATTCCCTGATTTTTAGTATTTTTTTCGGCGGGATGACATACAATTTATGTCCGTTAAGTAGGATTTAACCAATCTATCAATAATGGAGATTTTATCTGTATTTGTTTCTAAATTTTCTCCACATGTTGTCGGATTAATTTCCTCATCTTACTTCCATATATATATATATATATATATATATATATATAATATATATATATATCTTATTATAATGGAGATTGTGGGTTTGTCTGTCTGTAACCGAAACTATATTACTATACAAGTCACAATTCCCTTAGTTATTTACACCACAATCTCCATGATTTTATTTTTTATTTAAACCTCAATTATTAGTAAAATTGTTTTACATCATTAAGACTGTTGACCATATTTACATACTAATAACATACAATTGTATTTATATATACAACAAAATAGCGGATTACAGTGTGAATGGAAAGGCTAATTTACATATTGATCTTAAATATTTGATTTTAATAAATATATGCTTAGTATTATTGATTTCTAATTGTTTGGTTTTATCTTATTGAATATGAGCAAAAATCTCGGGGATACATCTTAAAAGAAATCCATTAACAAGAAGAAATAACTAATATTATTCTTTACTTCCTATTTTAACTAAATAGTTAAATTAGGAAAATTTACCACTGAAAGACAGGAGTAATGGAAAATGATGGAAGAGATAGTTTCAAAGTTGTTCTATTTTCCGATTATACCCCCTCTGTTACTAATCTTTTTATTTGAATTCTTATTCAGTTTCATTAGCCTTTCTAATTTAACATGATATTTTATTATATTAAAACTTAGATACTTGCACCCGGAGGGTGCATATATTTGCTAGTATATATAATTTCTTTATGTTGTGGTGGGATCAAGAACGGTAAGACCAAAAAGGAGTAAAGAATAACATTTATTTTGTATACAAAAAGCAGGAAGGAATTTGTTGATGAGGAGGGCCTCGAGTACAGCTAAGTGTAACTCGTTGGTTTTTATTTGTGATATACATCTTTGTGTTTAATGTTGCTGTTTTCATTTTGAAGCATACAAAAATAGTGTGCTTGCATACGTGCATGGGGAAGGGGTTGATATGAATCCACTGGGATTCCAAGGGAGCGCTAGTCTGAAAAAGCTTGTGGATCATTGGTTTACACAAACGGAAAGCAAAACAATGGAATGTGTGTGTGTGTGTGTGTGGGGGGGGGATACTTACGGACTCCTGTCGATTCCATTCGGGAAGCAACATTAACCGTGTCTCCAAATAAACAATAACGTGGCATTTTGTTACCCACGACTCCGCCAACCACAGCCCCGGAATGGATGCCTTTGGAAGAAGAGAACAAAAATAAAAAAAGAAAGAGACAATATCGAAGATGAACTTATAAAAAGATTATATTTACTTACCTACTAAATTATTAACTGCTCCTAATACTACCATATCTGAAATGAACTTAATTGTTATTAAGAACACATTTTATGATATTTTTGTGTTAAAGCATGCAGTTGTATTGTTTTCGAAAAAGTTTCTAAGATTTGTTTATTTCGCACGGAGACTTTCAAAATGGCTACCGGCTTGTTTCAAAGTGAAAGTCAGTTGGCTAAATTCCTAGCATAAATTATCTGAAATGAACTTAAATGTTATTAAGAACACATTCTATGATATTTTTGTGTTAAAGCATGCAGTTGTATTGTTTTCGAAAAAGTTTCTAAGATTTGTTTATTTCGCTCGAAGACTATCAAAATGGCTACCGGCTTGTTTCAAAGTGAAAGTCAGTTGGCTAAATTCCTAGCATAAAATTATCTGAAATGAACTTAAATGTTATTAAGAACACATTCTATGATATTTTTGTGTTAAAGCATGCAGTTGTATTGTTTTCGAAAAAGTTTCTAAGATTTGTTTATTTCGCACGAAGACTATCAAAATGGCTACCGGCTTGTTTCAAAGTGAAAGTCAAGGGAGGTTACTCTAATTGCCTTATTTGCAAGGAATTTAGCCAACTAAAGGTTAAAATTACCTGGCACTCTACCTTAGACACAAACACAATCTTCTTGGTTTGGTGCTAGTGATAACATTCTTTATGACATTTTAAAATTTCAATTTTTAGAATAAGTAACTTCTTCAATTTAATTTTTCTATATCTAATCCCAATTTTTTTCAATAAGTTTGGTGGCATTTATGCTGCTTGGTGTTACATAATTATTAGTCACCTAATATTTATGGCAATAGTGTAGAAATCATAATGGCGATTAGTGCAGCTGATGGCCTTGAGAGTGAGTGACAGCGCTTGACCTAACTCTCACCTTGCCTTCCGGGGATAAATCGTGGGAACCGGAAGGCATAGAAGACCCTGTTCCGGTTTAAGGATAGAAGCAACTCAGTCAGTTAGCAGGTAGGAGCTCGAAGGTGTAAGTCGCATTTCTATGCGCATCCTGTCATCTGCGCAGATTGTCTGATTGGGGATTTGGAAATAAAGTAACATCAACGTAAATCGAAGTCTTGTGTTTATTACCTAAAAACTAACAATAACACAGGGCTTCTGATAAGGAGAAATCCCCATAGAAGACCAGACCCGAAGTCCCCAAGAAAGTCAACACCAGACACTAGACCAGACCAAGATAGATGATAGACGATCAGAATAGCAAAGCCGGTCAGAAGAGAAAACGACTAGAAGTAAAGAAGTAAGAAAAGGGTATACAACATTATATCGATTTGGTACTGTGAAAAGGTCAGTATGCAACACTTGGATCACCCCTGAGTGAGCAGTAACGATTAAGCTCCGAAACTGCATTTGAATTCATGGGTAATTGTGTTATTAATGAAGATAATTAGAATAATAAATTATTAAAAAAACACCAAAACAGAGCCCAAGGTTACACTGGCCTGAACGTTGTCTTCATGCTCAATAAAGATGAGGACAACAGTCCGAAATATCATAATTATTCATATCAAGCCTCATCTTATAGATGAAAAGATTATTTTAGACACGTTTACCGCGCTCTGTCTGCTGGAGCGTTAGAATACACTGACTGCGCATCTGCAGTGGGGTAAGATATATATATATATATATATTATATATATATATATATATATATATATATTATATTATATATGAGAGGTATCCAAAACTTGGTAGTAAGGGATGATTCTATATATGTGATTTCTAAGATACACTGTATTATTATTATTGTATGATCCAGTATGTATAAATACAGCGAATCTGAAGAGAGCTCAATGTATAATAAACTTTTTAGATTATATACAGAGCAATATTTATCTTAGAAAGGAAGGAAAAACCCAACACCGTAATTCCATAATAAATTTATTTCGACCAAAATTGGGCCTATATAAATCTAAGTTGATCTAATATAGCTCCTCAAAATTTCGTCTCATCAGATGGAAGATCTGATATATATATAATATATATATAATATATATATATATATATATATATATATATATATATGAAGTGGTCAAACGATTGTTTGAAATGGCGGTGTGTGTGTGTGTGTGTGTGTGTGTGTGTGTGTGTTGTGTGTGAGTGATATAATGAATATTTACCAATTCTAATTTTCAAATGTTTGCTGGGCATGTGAGGAATCTTAACACGACTGATTGAATTTAGAAGATCGATGGCACAATCGACGATTTCTTTGATGTGTCTATTGCCATTTCTTTTCGGAACACCACTTGCAATCATATAAGCATCTCCAATTGTCTCCACCTAAAGAACACAACACGAAATAAATAAAAAAAAACATAAAAATCAATTATGACAACCATAAGGACATTATGTAGACTAGTACAAAATAAAAAAAACACCCTCCGGGTGATGTAAAATAGATTTTTGAAACATATTGCCTGAGGGGTGGGAGTTAAAAATTCAATGTCAGCGAGTTTGTACCCTAAGTAAGTGTTTGAGTTTTTAGTATATAAGGCGTGTTGATATAATAAACATTTATTTAACTCACTAGTACAAAATAAAAAAACAACCCCGGGCGATGTAAAAATAGATTTTTGAAACATATTGCCTGAGGGTGGGAGTTAAAAATTCAATGTCAGCGAGTTTGTACCCTAAGTAAGTGTTGGAGTTTTTAGTATATAAGGCGTGTTGATATAATAAACATTTATTTAACTCACTAGTACAAAATAAAAAAAACACCTCCGGGCGATGTAAAAATAGATTTTTGAAACATATTGCCTGAGGGGTGGGAGTTAAAAATTCAATGTCAGCGAGTTTGTACCCTAAGTAAGTGTTGGATTTTTTAGTATATAAGGCGTGTTGATATAATAAACATTTATTTAACTCACTAGTACAAAATAAAAAAAACAACCTCCGGGCGATGTAAAAATAGATTTTTGAAACATATTGCCTGAGGGGTGGGAGTTAAAAATTCAATGTCAGCGAGTTTGTACCCTAAGTAAGTGTTGGAGTTTTTTAGTATATAAGGCGTGTTGATATAATAAACATTTATTTAACTCACTAGTACAAAATAAAAAACAACCTCCGGGCGATGTAAAAATAGATTTTTGAAACATATTGCCTGAGGGGTGGGAGTTAAAAATTCAATGTCAGCGAGTTTGTACCCTAAGTAAGTGTTGGAGTTTTTAGTATATAAGGCGTGTTGATATAATAAACATTTATTTAACTCACTAGTACAAAATAAAAAAACAACCTCCGGGCGATGTAAAAATAGATTTTTGAAACATATTGCCTGAGGGGTGGGAGTTAAAAATTCAATGTCAGCGAGTTTGTACCCTAAGTAAGTGTTGGAGTTTTTAGTATATAAGGCGTGTTGATATAATAAACATTTATTTAACTCACTAGTACAAAATAAAAAAACACCCTCCGGGCGATGTAAAAATAGATTTTTGAAACATATTGCCTGAGGGGTGGGAGTTAAAAATTCAATGTCAGCGAGTTTGTACCTAAGTAAGTGTTGGAGTTTTTAGTATATAAGGCGTGTTGATATAATAAACATTTATTTAACTCACTAGTACAAAATAAAAAAACACCCTCCGGGCGATGTAAAATAGATTTTTGAACATATTGCCTGAGGG
>CM042169.1:10055966-10075966 GCA_023376005.1 Doryteuthis pealeii
AGAGAGAGAGTAGTCATTGGGCCTACATTTACCCATAGCTGATTGGTGGAGGTACAGGACCTTGCTCAAGGACAATAACGCGAAGTGAAATGATTCGAATTGATTTTGCCATGTTCCTTCATCACCTGCGCATCTAGAACCAATCTTGCAAAAGAAAAAAAAATGAAAAATAAATTAAAAGAAAAAACAAAAAACAGAAACAAACTAACAAACAAAAAACACGATATATAGATCGTGAAATATTTAAGATGTATAGATAGATAGGAAAACCGATATATTATATATAATATATATATATATATATATATATATATATATATAGAGAGAGAGAGAGAGAGAGAAAGAAAGATAGATAGATAGATAGATAGATAGATAAGATAGCATATGAAGTGAAACGCAAACAACTTCATCAGGATTAGAACTTGCCCCGTCGAATTCAGTTTCTAAGATGATTACCGTGCCGATAGAAAGATTATATGGACAGTAACATATATATTATATATATATATATATATATATATATAATATATATATAGATAATATAATAGGAGATAGATAGATAGATAGATAGATGATAGATTGATAGAACTGAAAGGTCTGAGATAGATAGATAGATAGATAGATAGATAGAACTGAACAGTCTGAGATAGATAGATATTAGATAGATAGATAGGAGATAGAACTGAACAATCTGAGATACATATATAAATATATATATATATATATATTATATATATATATATAATATAAACAATGAAATTGAGAGATATTTAGATGTAGATAAATAGATCTGATATAGAGAGAAATACATTGATACAAAAAAAATGAAAAGGAATTATTGTTCTTACTAAAATAATTAATATTTGATTATACATTACTAATTATATTCATAGGACATTATTTAAACTGTAGCGGTAAAATAATTTCATAACATTTTTATTAGTTTGGCCTAAATCTAAACAAAAAGAAAATATTCTAAATCAATAATTAATTCAATTAAAAATATTTCTCTAAAAAAGTGTGGGATTTTTTTTTCACAGAATAACTTAACATCATAAAATAAAGAGTTGGTGGAGTGATCTATTGTCGGTATCAGCCGGCAGCGAGGGAGTCTATACCCTTTTCGATAGCACTAGACTAGGGAGATTGTTTATGCTGAGGTGGAGCGCTACATCTGCCGTCAGCCCTCCCTCCCCCCGAACATTACCGCACTGATCAGATTACCCAATCTGTGCAACTCAAACGCTGAGTTGTTGGTGACTGGTATCGAACCCAGAACCTTGCGGTTCCTAGTCGAGTAGTCTACCGAATGAGAAACATAAAATTTGTAAACATTTTTTTCTCTTTTTGTTATAGGATCTGTTCTAGCGACACCTCACGGGGTCCAATGGTTAGCAAGCTAAATGAGCAGATTATTGTTAGTGAGCCCCATATTTCTGGCATTCTGCCCTCTAATACACCAATTGCACCTCTGTAGAGGGGTATAATCGCCTGTTAGCCGTGGATGGCGACCTGTGATGCTTAAGGACGGAATCCTGGTGGCTGAGGAGTCCATGACTCGCAACACCCCACTTTGGTCCTTACTTAAGCTAAACAGGCGGCCGGAAAGGTCCCTCCGATTAATTGACTGGTCAGATCAAACCCTATCACTTTGTCCCAACTCTATTGCCCTTATGGCAATCCCCAACCCTTTTCTGATAGAAGGTGGTGGACATCATCATTATTCCCAGGTCCACTCTGACCTGGAGTTGTAGTACCTGTTAGGGTGGTGTCTATTGGTTAAATAGAAAAATACGTTAACAAAAATTATTTTAAATAAAGCAGCCGTACAAAACATGCTGAGCATTGCTGATAACGCAACTACTAACTCATAAGTATCGCTCTCCTATGGACCACTACACATGGACACACTAATGTTGCACGACCAGAAATAATTACATACAGCAGCAATGCATGGACACTAGATGCCGTGTTGAGGACTTTTCAGGAGCCAGTAAAACAAAAGTGACGGTTACAGATAGATAGATAGATGGATATATATATATATATATATATATATAATATATATATATATATATATATATATAGAGAGAGAGAGAGAGAGAGTCCATACAGTCAGCAGGATGATGATTAAATATATTATATTAATTTATATAGCTAGTTACTAACTTTAGAGTTTAGTAATAAAAATCTAATAATATCTATTACGATTATATCATATTTCAGTATAAATAATAAAATACTGATTTCTTTGATTTCGAAGAAAATTAACTTTTTATAAAATTGATTTAGGTATACTTATTTCTGGGCAGTATTATATATATATTAATATATATATATATATATATATATATATATATATATATATATATATATATATATATTATATATATATTATATATAATGAAATAGTTAGCAAAAGGAACTTGTACACTTTGATTAATGGATTAATAGAAAAATCGAGATAAAACCACAACATATAAAGGAATTGATTACCAGTCAAAATAGATCGATACTGATAGATGTATTGGTTCTCCAAATGATTATGACCTTCAATTTTCCAATATTAAGTAAGTAGGCGTTTTATATATATATATATTATATATATATATATATATATATTTTATATGAGAAATAAGATTAGGAAAAAACGACAAAATGTGAATAAAATTTGAGGAAAACAGTGAATAACGAAACAACAAACTATTACTTGCTATTAATACGCTGGGTGTGTAATAAAGTAATGCCATTTTGTTTAGGACAGGTATAATTACCAACACGGGAATATGTACAATACATTAAAACGGAGCTGGTCCTCTGTGGATCACATCCCTACTTCTCCACATAGTCATCGTTTCTCTCAATAGCAAGGTTCTACCTTCGAATGAGAGCATGTATCCCTGCCTCGTAAAATTCTGTTGACTGTTCTTTGAGCCACTTCTTCACTATAGATTTCACTTCCTCGTCTCTGGAATAATAGTTTCCTCTCAATCCCTCTTTCATGGGGCCGAAGAAATGATAGGCTGAAGGTGTTAAATCTTGTGAGTATGGAGGATGCGGTAAAGTTGTCCTCCCAAATGAAGCGATTTTCTCCCTTGCACTGATGCTTGTGTGTGGTCGAACATTGTCATGCTGAAGGAGGACATTGTCGATTGGCAAGTTGGGTCTTACTCGTCAGGTTCTTGCTCTGAGCCTCTTTAGGGTCTCAATGTAGACCTTAGTTTTATTTTAAAAAATTTCACATGAAATAAAGAAAATGGCATTACTTTTTGACTCACCCTAGTATTCCCCTCTGTAGATTTAAGTAGCTATATATATATATATATATATATATATATGTGTGTGTGTGTGTGTGGTGTGTGTGTGTGTGTGTGTGTGTTGTTTATGTGTGTGTGAGAGAGAATGGGGTTAATTAACGGCTGAAGAAGATATCAGAAAATCTGAAACACGTGTCGCAATGTGGAATAATAATTTTTTTTTTTAAACATAATCTATTTTGCGGACCTTACTTTTTATAAAATATTTAATTTTTTCCCATTGGACCCATAACACCACTTTATATATATATATATATATATATATATATATTTATATATATATATGTGTGTGTGTGTGGTGTGTGTGTGTGTGTGTGTGTGTAGTGAGGAAATGGAAATGAATCCGATAGGTATATTGAAAAGATAAATGGAAAACTAAATATGATATTCGTATATATTTGAGTTTAAAATAAAAAGATTTCTCCTTGTGACGTAATAAATTTCGAATATTGCTCCTTTATCACTCTTTTTCTATAAAAAATAAAAAACATTCTGCTCTGAAGAAGACGGACGGTTTACATTTTTTTCTATGATTATTTTTTTTATTTTATAAAGAATAATTTTAGATAGAATGCTGAATGTATAAACAAATTCCTGTCGAAACAGGTGTCAGCATTTAATAAATTTCATCCATACCAATATTATATATATTTTTTCCATTTATACTTTCAACACACACACACACACACACACACACATATATATATATATATATATATATATATATATATATATATATATAATATATATATGAGAGTACGTAAATAAACACTGTTTATTTGATATGGCTTTTAGCCGACAATTTTTGGAGGATATGTGCTTAATTGAAGTCATACCTAATTTTTGAAAATTAATTAGTTAATAATTAATGAATTTAGGCGGGCATATATGTTCAAATATAAGGCTAAACAAATTGAGAAAATTTCAATCCCTGAATCTACATATCGACCTATTAGGTCTCATCAGCAAGGATATATACATGGGAGACTGCTACGTGTGTGACTCGAAACCTGTCAGCTTGGCAGTCGAGGTTTCGAGTCACATACGGAGCAGTCTCCCATGTCTATAACCTTGCTGATGATACCTAATAGGTCGAAATTTACATTCAGGGATTGACATTTTCTCGATTTGTTTAGCCTTACATTTGAACATATATGCCCGCCTAAATTCATTAATTATTAACTAATTAATTTTCAAAAATTAGGTATGACTTCAATCAAGCACATATCCTCCAATTATATATATATATATATATATATATATATATATATATATATATATATATATATATTATATATATATATATATATATATATATATATATATATATATATATAAGACGATGATATTCAGAAAGTTTGGTGCGGTAGAATGGAATGCGGAAAACGAGAAATGAAGTCGCATAATATAAGAAGATTTAAAAGAAAATACTAACTTTACGGAGGGGAAAGTAACTCCGCTCCCCTCCAAAACCTAACCCTAACCCTAACCAAATCTACATTCACCCAGTCGTTCGCCAAGAATTTTTATAAAAAGGACGTCTGTCCAGACAAGCAGGGACAGTTAAAAAAAAAAAAAAAAAAAAAAAAAGACACGAGACTTATTCAAGAAATTTGGGAAATCACTCCGCCGGTCCACCTGAACACATCCCTGGTGGAGAGGTGGGAATGTGGAAAGGTTTGAAAAAAAAGAGAGGAGTTGGGTGGTTAGCTTTGTCCTAACCGGCAACATTCATTCCACTGGGCAGATCTTTGGACCGTTGGTGTAAACGAAGAAGAAACATGTTTATTTCTTTCTTACAACTCGCCCCCTCGAAGGTTTCTTTAGTTTTCATCTTTTTTTTCTTTCTTAAACGGTAAAAAAAAAGACAGATTATTTACTGAAACCAACTGGAGTCCATTAAACACGATTGGTACCCCGGCTCATCTAGTAAAGACGTACATGTTTTTTCATTTTAAATACAGTGGATACTCGTGTACATATATTTACCTAACCTCTACATGAACAGGAATACGACACAAGGTCAATTTTTATCAAGCAGAGTTTGAATTCGGAGTTTTCTTCTCCTAGACTCGTTCATAACCAAGGTTAGAGCCCAGTCTGTCCTACTATTTACTCATAGCTGGATGGAGAGTAGTTGGATGCATACCTTTTCCCAAGTGTATTAGCACCATGGGAAAAGCAAACAGCCACGTCCAGGATTTGAACTCAGGTCGATGAGTCCATTTCCCTCGACTATAACCATTACACCAAACGCTTCCATCTGGATACTCGTGTATACGTATTTACCCAACCCCTCCGTACGAGCAGTCTCCGACACAAGGTCAATTTTTAAGCGGAGTTTAACCGGTTTGAACTTAGAGTTTTCCTTCTCCTTGATCAGTTGTCATACCATATAAAAGAGGACGAACCAAAAGTCAAGCTCTCTTTCTCTTTAGATCTGAACACCACCTTGAGGTAGAACTCCTGTCCAACAAGGACAGGCGACCTTTGCCCCCCCCCTAATCTCATGCTGCATGTCACACGACGGCATTGCTCCGACTATATAAGTTTTAATTTAAAACTTCTATTTCTCTTACAATATGAACCGGTTTAGCTTAGTCGGTAGAGAACCTACCTAGGTAATTGCAAGGTCCCTCGTTCGAAACCGGTCCTAGCCAAGAACGCATTAGCGACACAGACTGGGTCATCTGATCTGTGCGATAAAATGCGGAGCTGACGGTAGGAGTGGTGCTCTACTTAAGAAAAAGCGCTCTCCCAGGTCTAGCGATATCGAAAAGGGTATAGACTCCCTGGCTGTCCGGCTGATACTGACAATAGGCAATTCCGCCAAGTTTACTTTTTATTTCTCTTACATGTACGTTCATTAAAGATGCTGCAACCAACACACAATGATTCCTTCATTCAAAACTTCCATTCTTTATTATCTGTCCATAAGGATATATGTTCATACACCTCTTCATAGACTCTTTCTTGTATCAAATTATAATATTTGGACCATATAACCTTTAGGCAACCCTTTTTCGATCTCGTTTCATAAGGACATTTTTTTTTATTTACACTGTCGAAATCCGGTTGTTTGTTAGGGTTAGGGTTAGGGGTTAGGGTCAGGGGTTAGTTTTATAATTAAAAAAAAAACAACTCTAAAAATCATCTGTTAACAAACAACCGGTTTTGGACGGTGTAAATGAAAAAATGTCCTGATGAAACGAGATCGAAAAAGGGGTGCCTAAAGGTCATATGGTTCTCATTTTTGTATTTCATTATCTTTAAGTTTTCTCGAGAAATAAAATGCATCTTGTTAATTCTTTGTGAATTGGGTTAGCTCAGTCGGTAGAGCATTCGGCTAGAAACCATAAGGTTCCTAGTTCGATACCGGTCCTCGCCAACTCAGCATATGAGTAGCACAGGGATCTGTTCCTAAAGTAAGGAGCTGATGGTAGGTGTGTCGATCCACCTCAGATGCTAAAACAATCTCCTTGGTCTAGCGCTATTGAAAAGGGGATAGACTCCTTGCTGACTGGCTGATACCGACTTTAGACCCGCCCGACGACTCTTATTGTATCCATACGAATATGTCTGTTAAGTATTATATATTGTCAATGGGCACCTCGCGTGGTGTAATGTTTAGCAAGCTAGGTTCGCAGACCAATGTTAGTGAGTTCGATTCTCATTGGACTTTGTACCGCATCTAAGCTAACCTTAGTAAATAACGATAGACTGTCAATGAATATTTTCCTATCATTTATTGCAAAAAACAACAAAAAAAGATTTATATGTAATAAATTGCAAATCATCATTTCCCGCTTGATTTGATTCGTTCCATGGGTCCATAGTGAAGCTTGTTATATATTTTAATGGCTTAAAATAATTTTGGAGGTAATACTTGAAGTCTCTTCTGATATCAAGAATTAAAGAAAGACTGGAGACTTCCCATCTTAGTTTAGTCTAGACAAACGAATATCGGGCACTCAAATTAGTAAGATGCAAAAGTATCGGGAAAGCGGTGGCCAAAGAAAAGAGAAAAAAATAAATGAATCGGAAGAAAAATAAGAGAAAGGAAATGCAATGATATTAAACTCGTCTGGAATCTTCCTCCCCTCGTGTTCCCCTCAATCCCCAAATAACCTTGGAACCCTTTTATAACCAATGCTTATTCTCCCCCCCTCCTCTCTCTCTTCTCTCCTTTTTTCTCAATCGGGGTTTATTGTCACTGACGGATTTGCTTTCTCGTTCAGCTTGAACCCGGCAAAAGACTCGTCGGTCAGGAGTTTTTTAAAATTAATATTCTGATGAGAATTTATCGGTTCCGACACAGCAGAGGAGAGACAATGAAATTATAATTAGGCGAGGTATATTTCGGGGGTTTTAAGACGAGGGCTGCGCTGAGATTAACCGTCGATTTAGAAGAAACCGTAAAGGTTGGGAGAGAAGGTACGTCGATGGGTGGGTGGGAATTGGTAGGTACTGGATAAATTGGAACACAAATTGGTGTTTTGCGGGGCGTAGCTTGGGGAGAAGTGGAGTTGGGTATTGGAACGGAGATGTTCTCACCGTTCCAAACACACGGGACCCCGTCGATTTCGCAAAGTGTGGGCGTTGAAGTGAGAGACATCATTTGTTCGAGGAGAGTCACACGACTTTCTTCTTCTTCTTCTTCTTCTTCTTCTTCTTCTTCTTCTTCTTCTTCTTCTTCTTCTTCTCATCATCATCATCATCATCATCAACAACATCATTATCATTAACAACGACGACAACAACAACAACAAATACTAATACTACTGTCTTCTTTTCTTCCCACCATCATCATCATCATCATCATAATCATCATCAAAAACAACAACTACACTAACTGCAACTACTACTCTACTACCTTCTTCTTCATCTTCTTCTTGTCATCACTATAAAGATCATCATCGAATACAGTAAATGTACTAATACTATTATTCCAACTTCTTCTCTTCTTCTTCTTCTTCTCTTCTTCTTCCTTCTTCTTCTTCTTCTTCTTCTTCACATCATGATCCCCATCATCATCATCATCATCATCATCATCAGAACAACAACAACTACTACTGACTACTACTACTACTGTACATTCTTCTTCTTCTTCTCTCTTCTTCTTCTCTTCTTATTATTTATTATTTTATTATTATTATTATTCCTGTTTTGTGTTTAAAGGACACCTTTCCTTTTTACGCCATTCCGTTTCGTGTTCCATTCGTCATAATAAAATTCTTGGTGCCTAAAATGTCCTGTGACAGAAAACAAATTCTATTAAATCAACATCAGGGACAACAACAAAAAAATCCAACCATTTCATTCGATCTTCTGATTAAAAAAACTTTCCTCACAATCGAGAGAGAGAGAGAGAGAGAGAGAGAGAGAGAGAGAGAGAGAGAGAGAGAGAGAGAGTTGGGATAAAAAATAAAAACAACAAAGGCACACCACAACACACACACACACACACACACACACACACATATATATATATATATATATATATATATATATATATATATTTTAAAATTGTAAGGTATACGACGTTATGTTGCACGTAGTTGATGTCAAGGTTATAAAAATAAATGTTCTGTGTTTTTTGAAGCATCAGTGAGTGGTAAATTAATAATTCTAATGTATTAATACTAAAGAATACAGTTTACTTACCGTCTTAGCAATCGGTTATATAATTTTTTATATATCCACTACTTCATGTAGTTAAATCATAAGACCTTATTATTTTTTTTCGTTAACTTCAAAGCAAAAAAATTTATTTCAATATTAGTTACCATGCTTTCTCTGAACCGGAAGCCAGCGACTGACTAGATGCTATAATAAGTCTTTAATTAGTATACAATAGATCCAAATGAAATCGTAAGTCACTGTAAAAAAAAAAGGTCGTAGGAGTGGCCAATCAGCGAGGGAGTCTATATACCCCTTTTCCTTGTGCTAGACCAAGGAGATTGTTTTTTGCGTCTGAGTAGAGCACACACTACACCAGCTCCTTACTTTCCGCACAGATCATATACTGAGTTGGCGAGGGCCAATATCGAACTAGGAACCTTGTGGTTTATAGCCGAACACTCTACCGGACTGACTAACCAAGTCCTGTATTTCTTTAGTAATTAATCCATTCGAATTATCAATTGCACCACTCACTGCTTTTAATACGTTTGAGGATAAGATGATATCATTAGAATCAGTAAGCTGTAAATAATCATTTATTAAACCCAGTTTTGTTAAAATCAGTATATTATGTAAATCTTTATTCTTGAAATATATAACAAATATTTTAAGTATTTTAAATGCATTTAATATGGGCAGTTTGCGGTATCGAACTCAGCTAGACTTTAATAGAGACATCGTTAATAAGTAAGTAAAGTAAGTAAAGTCGACGGGGCGGCCTAAAGTCAGTATCAGCCAATCAGCGAGGGAGTCTATCCCTTTCCAATAGCGCCCACCAAGGAGATTTGTTTAACATCTGAGACGGAGCGCCCACAATACCATCAGCTCCTTACTTTACCGCACAGATCCCTGTGCTACTCATAGGCTGAGTTGGCGAGGACCGGTATCGAACCAGAAAACCTTTGGTTCCTAGACGAGCTCTACCGCATTTTCATAATCGTTGAGAATATAAGTAAATAAGTAAGAGAGATTTGTGACGTTAGTGTTGGCGTAATTTCGGTTTACAGACAGACAGTTACATAATCTCAATTATAATAAGATTGTACTTTGTAAGCAATAAAGCGATCAAAAGGTTGGGGGGGTTTTTTTGTGATCGGCAAATATAATTTTTTTTTCTTTCACTTTTCTGAATCAGCATTCCTAAGCATCATTAAAAAATACAGAGTTGACATTTGGATATAAACTTCCAATTAGATGATACAATTAAATGCAAAAAGAAAGGAAAGCTGGTCGTGGCTAATGATTAATGCAGATCAATTATGACTGAGGGGTGCGGAGGTACCTACACGGACTTTTCCCGAAGAACAAAGGGAAACAAAACGAGGAGCTGGTAATTAACGACAAAGTAAATATATATACAACATTAAATATCACCTCAAGAGCTTGGTTTTTTTGAGTAAAATAATAGAAGATTTGATTTATATTCCGTGAAGATTAATTAAAACTAAGGGCATTGTGACTTGATAGTAATATAGTTTCGGTTACAGACAGAAAAACACACAAGCTCCATTATAATAAGATACTGTTATTGTCAAAAAGAACTAAATTGGTCAAATTACAAATAATACTAATAGTATCATGTAATCGCTTGATTACCTCATTTTAGGAATGAAGTCGGCTCGGCTCATTCATTTTTTTTAAACTCATTTTTTTAATCTAAAAGATCCTTCATTTGTCTGTGGGGGAGAAACTGTCTCAAATCTCAGAAGGAGAATAAAAATGGTTGGCTGGGTTTTTTACGATCTCTTTTCTCTTCCTTTCCTTGTCCGATATTTTTGTTTTTGTTTATAGTATGTTTGTGTGTATGTATATATTTTTTGTTTGTATAAAAAGATTCAATGGGTATATGTATCCGTGTGTGTCCTGGTAGTTGGTTTGTATGTGTGTGTATATACATTGGGCCCATCAGCGTAAGTTGGAAAAATATGAAGACCTACGTGAACAATGCGTCAGAAAGGGATGGATAACAAATGTATTTCCCATCGAAGTCGGATGCCGGGGATTTATTACCAACTCAACCTTGGCATTTTTGTCTAAACTTGGAATTTCTCCACCAGACAAGAGGAAATACATAAAAAAGATCCAGGATAAAGCTCTAACCGCATCAGCATGGATATGGCAGTCCTATATTGTGACATGAAACCGACAAAGTCTGGTGGTATCGTGAGATACTACTGGGGCGCACTGGTTTAGTGGTAATGATGCTTCGGCCCCGAAACCATGCCTGAACCCAGAGTCATCATCTGATGAAGGCTTTGTTGGTTGCAATAAATAGCAGTCATTGTATGAAGAGTATTACAACTGTACTCTTCTGTTTACGTATATGTTTTTTTTATTTTATTTTATTGGTTGGAATTATTGTGTGGTAGTGTAGATGAGACTCTAATAGGTACTATCACTCCTGTAATTTATGAGGAAGTGCGTCCCGGTCTCTGGCCTCAAAAATTGCTACCCGGTGACTATTAAAATAACGACCCAGCTCAGTCTATTCAAAACTATCCATCTTCATATCTATCTATCTCAATTTGTTCATATTTATCTATATTACTTTAAATACTAAGATTTTCTTTTATTCATGTTTGTTTAATGTCTTGTTTTTAGTTTAAATAAACAAGAATTACGACAAAAAAAGATGCGACCCCCCCCTAAATATATTTACTTGTCGAAGATATCTATCTCCATTTGTTCATATCTATCTATATTATTTTGTTTGTTTATCTATCTATCTATCTCAGTCTATTCCAAACTATATATCCATTTCATATCTAAACAAGAATTACGACAAATTACGATAAATAAACAAGAATTACGACGACGAGCTGGGGTTGTTATTTTGATAGTCACCGGGTAGCAATTTTGAGGCAGGAGACCGGGACGCACTTCCTCATAAGTTACCATCACTCCTCACGAGAGTGTTTCTATCTAACACTCTTGAGGTACCAGATACTTTTTTTACAATATCACAATTTTCTTTTTTTAAGGGACGCCCCCCCCTATTTAGCATACATGTCCAGTCCTTAAATTTTGATACACCGCCACCCCCACCCCCGCGCCACTGAATGGCCAATATATTAGTTCATCATTTTTTTGTTCTTGGTGTTGACTCTACTTTATTTATTTATGTATTTATTTGTTCTTGAAAGGCAAGTTTTATGAGTTTGGGCCGAAGAAGGAGTTCAAAAAAGAATCCATCACGTAAACTGAAGAATGGACTTGATAATTATGGTCTGGAATGTTCGGTGGATGTGATAGGTCAACAGGAAACAGGTGACCAATCGACGAGCAACCCGGGAGAGTTGATACCCTACCCACCCATGGACGGTGTCTTATGCCATGCGGCCATTATTCGAGGTAGGGAAAGTTCTATACTCACACATACACAGAGAGAGTGAGAGAGAAGAGAGAGAGAGAGGGAGGGAGGGAGACACGCACACACACACGCGCACACGCACACAGACACAGAGAGAGTGAGAGAGAGAGAGAGAGAGAGAGAGATGCATACACACACAGACACACACACACTTACATACACAGACACAGACACACACGCACACAGACACAGAAACACACACACACGAACACACACACACACAAACACACACACACACACACACACACACACATACATACACAAATAAATATACAAGGTGTATCAAAAATGTATCGAGATTTTTTTGTACTTTTTGACACACCTTGTATTCTGAAACAAAAATAACGTTCCATTCATTTTTCATTTCTATCTTGGTAAATACAGCTTTAAACTTGGTACTTTTTGACACACCTTGTATTCTGAAACAAAAATAACGTTCCATTCATTTTCATTTCTATCTTGGTAAATAGTTTAAACTTGGTACTTTTTGACACACCTTGTATTCTGAAACAAAAATAACGTTCCATTCATTTTCATTTCTCTTGGTAAATACAGTTTTAAATTTGGTACTTTTTGACACACCTTGTATTTTGAAAAAAAAATAACGTTCCATTCATTCTTCATTTCTATCTTGGTAAATACAGTTTTAAATTTGGTACTTTTTGACACACTTTGTATTCTGAAAAAAAATAAGGTTCCATTCATTCTTCATATCTATCTTGGTTAATACAGCTTTAAATTTGGTACTTTTTGACACACACTTGTATTCTGAAACAATTAATGAATGGAATTTTATTTTTTTTAAAGTACTTGTTCATTTCCCATGCTTCATTATATCCAAAAGAAACGTTCACAAGAACAAAGTTGATGGGATATATATATATATATATATATATATATATATATTATATATATATATATATATTCGTGTAGTATAGTCACCATAAAGTGGAATATAACCTACTTCTAAACAAAACCAAAAATCTGGGAAGGGCCTGCTGGTGTAATGGTTAGAGTCCCTGCCTGTCAGCTTGACAGTCAGGGTTCGAATCACACACAAAGTGATCTTCCTGTCTATAGCTCTGCTAATTGGGCCTAATAGGCTGAAATAATTATTTGTTGTTCATTTGTATGTTTTCTTTTGGGGAGGGGTTCTGGGTTTGTTTTTTTTTAATTTCATCATTCCAATTCCCTGCTCAACACAGAGTTCACGAGAAAATGTAGCAAAAGTGCAAGAAGCATTTGAACCAGGCGCTTAAATACAATAGCCCCTGGTGAGAACAAACGACAACCCAGTGGGAAGATAACTCTTCCAGGCCAATGGAAGATAATCCCAACAGTGGTTTTATTTTGTAAGAGTCATAATTATTTGTTGTTGATTTGTATGTTTTCTTTTGGGGAGGGTTCTGGGTTTTTTTTATTTCATCATTCCAATTCCCTGCTCAACACAGAGTTCACTTTGACTAATTGTCTATGATAATTACCGGGGGCGGGGTCCATTTTCTTTGGCTAGACAGGGCCACAGGAATGGTCGACTCAATCCGATAGTGACAGCAAGCACACTTGCTCTGTCGATTTTTCTGCCCACGTATAGCGAAAAGTCAGGGGGACACAGCCATGTTGCGATTCCTGATTTTCAAATTGATTGATCCTTGCTATCGTCTGTTACAATATTTGGCAATTTTCAGGTGAAAGCACTTTACAGGGGAGATCCCTTGTGTTAAGCAGAGCGCGACCTTTAGTGAAGAAATATTTGGTTGTTCCTTGGGCGGGGGTCCAGTGTGCTTCGGCCACTGGATCAGGGTAAAGTACAAATAATAGCGTCGATCCCAGGGGCTATCCCCCCAGGCAATACCTGCCCCTTGATTTAAAGGGCCACGGCTGGGTTTATTGCCCAGCGCCTGAGGCGCCCCCCCCCCCTTGAGGGGGAATGCCGACGGGATCGACGCAATTTTTGTTCTTTCCCATCCATGAGCTTCAGCTTGTGGGTGGGTCCACGTTAAAACGAGGCCTTGTGCCCAGTCCATACAAGTGGGGTATGAGACAAATACTCCCTTAGTGTTGGGTATGATCCTTTGGTTATTCCTTGGTGTCCCTTATGATCGGGACCCTCCTATCCCCGATTATACCAAGTATAGGCCAAAGTAGAGTGTTGCAGGTCACGGACCATTTATCCACAAGGATCCCTTCCTCATGTATCACGAATCACCACCTACAGCCAACTGTTTTATCCCTCTACAGAGTTATAGTCGATGTATTCAGCTACAACTGACAGGGTGAACAACTGAGATAGATAGATAGATAGATAGAATCATGAATACATGTATTTATATTTTTCTTTATTTTCCAGGTGGTTTAGTATACGCAAACAAAATCACAGAGACTGCCATCACTTTCAATGAAGGGGATCAACACCGGCTGACTGAGGTAACAGCACACTTGTGATGTATTTTCTGTTTTTTTTTTTTTCATATATGAATGCAGTGAAATTTAGAATGATTGTTCATTTGTGTGAATGTTGCATAATTCGTGGGTAGCCTACGATTTATGACAATACTGTAGTAAAATTTAAATAACTGTATATATTATATTTTTACTTGAAGGCAATTACAATGCATGTATCGCATAAAATTCGATACTTTTTCTTATAGAAAATGAACTTGACAAGTGTAATCCCGGCAAAGGATCGCTCGGTGTGTAGTACACAGCTAACAATCCCTGCGAAATTAACCTTCTACCATAATAGGTAAGGGGACGTTGAGAGAATAATAACAACATTCGCAGGGATTGTTAGCTGTGTACTGTGGCCGAGGCGGTATGGTGTTTAACTATGCCTGCTGATGTCCTGGTTTCGATTTCTGTCGGGGGGAAGTCGTTAGTATATATCGCTGATGAGACTTAATAAAGTCGAAACAGTCTGTACGATATTCTACACACCGAGCGATCCTTTGCCTGGATTACACATGTCAAGTTCATTTTCTATAAGAAAAAGTATCGAATTTTATGCGATACATGCATTGTAATTGCCTTCAAGTAAAAATATAATATATACTTTATTCAACAATGCTTCTAAAAAAAACATCCAAAAATCTTATTTAAATAACTGTATTTGTAAATAGAAAGTTACCATCAAATCACAGCATGACCGTTATAGAAGTGATTGACAATAGTTCACCTTTCACTGACCTAGTGGCTGATTTCTGATTGACTTAAGGAAAAGCGTGTGATCAGAACCGAGTTAGAATTTGGCGGTTAGCCGATAGGAACAGACGTGATGGTCATCTGTTCCCAAGTAAGCCATCTTCGTATCGCGTGATTAAACCCTTTTCGGCTTTCGGGTAATAAAGATGTCTGAGAAAAATAAATTAAGTCTGGCGTTCATCATTTAAAAACAAATAGAATGGACACAAGCAAACCACAACCGGAGCCAGCACAACAGAACCTCGAGTCAAATTGAAGAATACGAACATTAGAACAAGGTGACAAATAATAAAAGAACACTCCTCTACATATATGGTTAATTCCATGTCAAATCATCCACACCATGTCACCCACCCCTTCAAATTTTCTGAAATTTTGTCCAGGTGTGGACTATTTTAAAGTTAGACAATCCCCAAAATTTTAGCTTCCAATTCCAAAAATTGGCGGAATTATGTCAATTTTTAACTTTCCAAATTTGTGTGGTCGATCGCAAAAAAATGGCGACTTTTTGTAATCTATTTTGTCTGTAAAATGAGTTCTAGAGCTTACCTACTCCTAAGAATTGGTTTATGAACGTATCTTTGTCCAAGAAATCCAAAAATGCTATCAAAAAAGCCGGAAATTATTAATGATTTCTGATTTGCAAAATTTTAACTGATGTTGTAGTTTCGGTTCTGGGCAAAAACCAAACTATCTTTTAGGTACAAATAATATTCAATATATGTGAAATAATAACAGAAAAGAAATTTGTCTTAGATTCAGTGCCACATTTGGATATTGATCTTCCTATGAAAACATAAAGAATCATCAATAACTTAAAATTGGATGACGTTCACACTTTTTTGATAGCATTTCTGAATTCCTCGGGTAAAAATGCTTTTATAAACCAATTTCTAGGAGTAGGGTAGCACTAGAACTCATTTTACAGACAAAAATAAATTACAAAAAGTCGCCATTTTTCGTGAACCCCCTCATATTTTGGAGAGCTAGAAAATCGACATAACTCCGGCAATTTTTTAAATTGGAAGCTCAAATTTTGGGGAATGTCTAACTTTAATACAGTCCACACCTGTACAAAATTTTAGAAAAATTGAAGGCGGGTCGGTGACAATTTTACTTTTTTCCGGATGATTTGACGACATGGAATAGCCCATATATAATATATATATATATATATATATATATATATATATATACCACATATATATATATACCGTATATATATATATGTATATATGTATGTATGTATGTATGTATACCCGATTCAGTAAGTGGATTATAACATGGGATCCTGATCAGGTTTTGTATCACTCGACATAATTACCGCAAAACTAAATACAACACGAATTGTTGTCAAGTTTAAATATGGAAGATCATAACAGACACTTTTAAATGCTTTAGTGTGATTATCTATTATATCATGATCATTACAGAAAGAAAAGTTATATTATATTTTTTTATGTCGTTGCGAATAGAAATGAGAAATGGAAGACTTTTTTACCTTTTTTTTTTAAATTCAATTTTTGGTTTATTTGTCTCTTATAACTTTTTTTACATTTTTATTTCTAGCTGGTTGAGATCAAGCATTCCAATATCGCTATGTTTGTGGGTGCTTGTGTGGGTCCGGGTCCAGCATACATATTTTGGGAATATTGCTCAAAAGGAAGCCTCAGGGTAAGTCATCACCGTTATTAATTGTATTAATGGATTATTCCACACTCGCTCTCATCCACGTGGTCAGACTATCTATATATATATATATATATATTATATATAGAGAGAGAGAGAGAGAGAGAGATGAGAGGTATCCAAAACTTGGTAGTAAGGGATTATTCTATAAGTGATTTCTAAGATACACTGTATTATTATTGTATGATCCAGTATGTATAAATACTGTGAATCTTTAAATCACTACAGAGAGCTCAATGTATAATAAACTTTTTAGATTATATACAGAGCAATATTTATCATAGAAAGGAAGGAAAACTCAACACCGAAATTGCATAATAAATTTATTTCGACCAAAATTGGGGCCTATATAAATCTAAGTTGATTTAATATAGCTCCCCAAAATCCAGTCTCATCAGATGGAAGATCAGGTTATTTGAATTGCATAACTGAAAAATTTTACTTCTCAAAAAAGATATAGAATAAAAAAATAAATTTTAAAAGAAATTTTAAATAATTTTTTTTTTACATTGTAAGACTGTCACCATGGTGACAGGAAGTCAAATGAGAAAAAAGGATACTTTTCAAGTTCTGGTTTCTTGTGGGGGGATGGTAGTCAGGCACAAACTATGAATTAAACTTTTGTCTGACTAAAAATTTATTTTTTATTTTTTTAAATTTATTTTTTTATTTTATTTTTTTATTTTTTTTTGAGAAGTAAAATTTGTCAGTTATGCAATTCAAATAACCTAATCTTCCATCTGATAAGACTGGATTTTGGGGAGCTATATTAAATCAACTTAGATTTATATAGGCCCCAATTTTGGTCGAAATAAATTTATTATGGAATTACGGTGTTGAGTTTTTCCTTCCTTTCTAATATATATATATATATATATATATATATATATATATATATATATATATATAGTGAGCACCTTGGTGGATTGAATAAAGGGTTCAGTTCCCAAGTTCGACAAGAAGGTTTTCGAGTTCGACAAAAAAAAACCGAATAAGTTCGGAGGGTAGATCGGCCGAAATGTTGTGTATATAACAAAGATGAGGACAACACACCGATAAATCTTATTACAATGGAGATTCTGTAACTGTTTGTCTGTAATCGAAACTACGTCATCACTGACGTCACGATTTCCTTGGTTATTTAAGTTATATTATCAACGATTAAAATAGTCATATTTAATCTTAACTAACATTTTTATTAACATTTTTAATTAACATCATTTATTAACGATATCTCGATTAAATTTTAGCTCAGATTTGCCGCAAATATGCCCATATTATTAATGCATTTAAAATTCTGAAACGTGTTATATATCTCTAAGAAATAAAGATTTACATAGTATTTGGCGGGAATAATTTGCATAATGATTTAACGAAATTGGGTTTAATAAATAATTATTTACTGTTACTGATTTCTAATATTATCATGTTATTCTTAAGTGTATTAAAAAGCAATCCAATTTTTAATTTTATATAGAAATCAACTAAAATAACATTGAACTAAAAGTACTATTCTTAGTCTTTCTAATTTAATATATTCTATTTCTCTGAATGTTTGAGATGAGGCTTGAAGATTAGTATTATGTGCGTTATTCGGACTATTGTCCCCATCGTCATTGTTATTTGTACAACGTTTCATAATGAGTATGCATCGTTAATAGTAACAAACAAACAAAAAATAAAAAAATCTTTTAAAAAAGTCTAGGTAAAAAAAAATCGTACATAAGTAAATAGGTAGATATTCTAGCCAAATCAAGACATTAGGTTTATAAGTTCCCAAAAAATTCACACTCAATTGTCCAATTGGACACATGCCTGGTGGATAAGGTAGTTAGGTTAAGACAGTTCTAAGTGACAGTTATCTCTGGATCCCGAGTTCAATCCTGAGTAGAGGCAGTTAGATAGAAAAAATTATTAACACAACTCCTATCCCAGCTATGGTTAGCGGAATGAGAACAGGGTTACCCCGAGGACTAAATAAAGGGTTAGGTTCAAAATTCCGCGATGGCTCCCGATTACGACAAGAAAGTTCCCGAGTTCGAAAAGAAGGTTCCCGAGTCCGAGAAGGTTCCCGAGTCCGACAAGAAATACCCGAAGAAGGCCGGAGGGCATATCGGCCGAAACGTTGTACAAATAACAATGAAGATGGGGACAATAGTCTGAATAACGCAGATAATACTAATATATTCTATTACATTAAAACTTGCTATTACAAATATTACAAATTTGCTATTCCAAATAATACAATGCAATACTCCACTTTGGGCCTATCTTGGGCTAGACGGGCGGTCGGAGAGGCCCCCTCCGATCAATCGGCTGGTCATGTCAAGCACCTATATGATTTTCCCAACCCTATTGCCTTTATGGCAAGCCCTAACCCCTTTTTATCATATGGGTGCTAGAAGGCGGTGACTGAGGGTCTACATGTCCTGGGAATGACGTTAAACTCTATCTGATAGTGAGGTTCCAGTTTTGGAGGTTTAGGGAATGTGGAGCACCCCTTCATCGCCATTGCTCCCTGGTCCACTCTGACCCGAAGTGGTAGTACCTGTTAGGGTCCCATCTATGGGTTAAATAGAAAAATGTATTTATAAAAAAATTGTATTATTCATTAAGAATTGTTTTATTTCAAAACTTTATCGGCATTAAATGACCCACTGAGGTTGATATGCCGTAAAACAAACAAACAAACCAAACAAACCAAACCAAACCAAATAATACAAATTTCTTTCTTTCGTTTT
>CM042169.1:10080966-10123466 GCA_023376005.1 Doryteuthis pealeii
TTTGGCTGACTCATCATTTTTTTTTTTTTTTTTGTGCCTGACTTTCTAGAAGTAATCAAGCGAGTGAGAAATATCCACAAATCAGACACAGAAATATTCCGTCCGTGGACAGACATCGTCCGGGAGTGTCGGACAGAAAACGAAAAGTCCGTAGAAAACGGTCTCTCCAACGCGCCCAATTGTCCCGTCATCGATGCCGAAGATGCGCCAGCCTGTTACTACACAAACGTCTTCCAGTTGGCCCGTGGATGTTGGGCAGAAGATCCTAGCAATCGACCAACAGCCGGGAGAGTTTACAAAGCGTTGCTTAGAAGNTAGACTTAACCCTAACAGGTAATCAATACATCGATACACTTGTTCATTAGGTAGCTCGATTTTCACTTTTTTTTAAATATCAAATTGTCCATCTATGTGAAAGTTGTGTGTGAATACTGAATATTGATACCAAAAAATAGATCATTAAAACTGATACTTTATTCTCTAGGCCAGTGAATTCCCAACGTGGGGCCTACGCCCCACTGGGAGGCAATTCAATAATAATGGGGGGGCAATATGAAAAGTATAGTAATATCAACATTTCTTTTTATTCTACAAAAAAATAAAAATTATCAATTCATAGGGTAAATTGTAATTACAACCTAGCTGAGCACAACAGCTTGTGGCAATCTAGTCAAGTGTTCACCCACTAATGTTATCTGCATCAGGCACCAGCTATATTGTGGTTTCTGACTTGTTTAACTTTGCAGTTCTTCATCTGTTACCCTCCCACAAAAAAAGACAAAATATTACACTACAAGCTTTTTTCTTTCTTAGAGAAGAAGGAAAAACTCAACACCGTAATTCCATAATAAAATTAATTTATTCGACCAAAACTGGGGCCTATATAAATCTAAGTTGATTTAATATAGCTTCCCAACTTTAATATAGCTTCCCAACAATTCAAATTACCTTGATCTACCATCTGATGTGACGAAATTTTGGGAGCTATATTAAATCAACTTAGATTTATATAGGCCCCAATTTTGGTCGAAATAAATTTATTATGGAATTACGGTGTTGAGTTTTCCTTCCTTTCTAAGGTGTAATATTGCTCTTGTATATAATCTAAAAAGTTTATTATACATTGGCTCGCTTTAGTGATTTAAAGATTCACTGTATTTATACATACTGGATCATACAATAATATACAGTGTATCTTAGAAATCACATATAGAATCATCCCTTACTACCAAGTTTTGGATACCTCTCATCATAATATATATATATATATATATGAAGTGAACAAACAATGTGTTTGAAATGGCGAAGGCCGACAATTTTGGGGCGATTATGTGCTTAATAAAGTCATACCTAATCTGTTAATTAATTCATTTAATTATAATTAATTAATTAACAATTAATTAATTAACAAATTAGGTATGACTTTTAATTAAACACATAATCTCCCCCCAATATTATAATATATATATATATATATATATTATATATATATGTGTGTGTGTATATATATGTATATATATATAGGTAGAGCTTTCTGGAGAGGCATATGACACTACTTGGAGCGTATGGTGTCATGAAAGACATGTACGATCTAGGTTATGAGGAAGGCTGCCGCTATTTATAAAAAAACTTCCTCTCCAATAGAAATTTCAGGGGTACGTGTGGGATCCACTTTTTCTGACCTCCAAACTCAAGAAGAAGGCATCCCACAAGGAAGTATCCTATCAAGACTCTCTTCTCCATAAAAATAAATATATATAAAATAGCCTCAATCCTAATCAACTGCGCTCTCTATGTTGATGACCTTGTCATTTGCTATAGATCCACAGATATCCACAAAATAGAACGCCATTACAGATGGGCCTCAACAAAGTGAAACAAATGGGCAACAGACAACGGCTTTAAATTTTCAAAGACCAAACTCAATGGCGTGCATTTCTGTTCCTTAAGAAAAATGCACAATGACCCTACCATCAAACTTGAGGAAGTGAAATACCTGTTGTTGATCAATATAAATTCCTGGAGTTATATTCGATAAAAAATTAACTTTCATCCCACACATAAAAAACATTTAAAAAATAAATGTACCAGAGCCCAACAACTATTACGTAGTAGTTGCCCTTACTGGAATGGGGAGCAGATCAAACAAACACTACTTAAACTAACAGCATCACTAATCCGTTCCCAACTTGACTATGCTTGCTTTGGTATATGGATCTGCTAGGGTCTTACCTCAAAGAGCTCAACTCAGTACGCCATGAAGGCTTAAGGCAAGTCATAGGGGCCTTCAGAACTTCTCCCAGTTGACAGCCTATTATGTAGAGGCTTATGAGGCACCCCTACAGCTAAGATGCGAAAAACTAGCCTTGCAATACTACACAAAACTCAAATCCTGCCCATCCAACCCGCTTATGACTGCACCTTCAACCAAGGATACAAAGAATGTTTTGAAAAAAAAAGAAAAAATCAAAAAACCTTTTGGTCTCCGGATGGAACCATCCCAAGAATCTAGAATTCCTCTCACAAATATCCATAAAACCATCATATCAAAAACACACCTTGGATCATTAAAAAACCTAAAGTATCCTTGGAGCTAAGTGAACTTCCTAAAACAAAAACCCATCCTAGCACTTACAAGACAAATTCCACAATGTTCTAGAACGCTACCCCAACCACCTCCACATCTTTACAGATGGCTCTAAGGACAGATGACAAAACGGCATGTGCGCTATTTTTTTTTTTTAAATTGTAAAAAAGCCCTTCCAAACGAAAGTTCCATTTTTTCAGCTGAAAACCGTGCAATAGATATAGCACTTGACATCATCTCTGAAAATAAACACACAAATATATCATCTTTTCAGACTCGCTCTCAGTCCTACTATCATTAAAAAATAAAAAACTGGAAGACCCTCTCATCATTAAGCTCCTGAATAGATAGACTCAATGTCTAACTCTAAGGAGATTATTATATGCTGGATACCAAGTCATATAGGATGAGGGGAGTGAAAGAGCTGACTCTGCAGCTAAATCGGCTCTAGATTTAATCCCTGACAAGTTCCAGATACCATATACTGATTTGAAACCTAAAATTAATAGATTCCTTTCATACAAAATGGCAGCAACACTTGGAATAACTGTATCCACAATAAACTCTTCCTAAATCAAACCGACTTTGGGAGGCTCAGACCAACTTAAGGAAGTCTAGAAAGGAACAAGTCATTATGTCCCGATTATGCATTGGTCAACAAAAACTAACTCACTCTTATATACTCAAAACAAGAACAACAACCACGAATGTGAAACATGTCAAACACACCCCTGACAATCAACACTTATTGATGGAATGCAGATTTTTTTGCTCACATCAGAAAACATTATTTTAAAGCAAACAATATGAAGGACCTATTTGAAAATGTTAACATAGAGGATATTTTCTCCTTTTTGAGGGAAATAAAATTTATACCATAGAATATAGACATGAAACAAATCAATGGCATACAGTATGATTCCCAATAATGCTAACACATTGTTAAACCAATTACTAAATGTATATATATGAATACACAATATGTATAACAACCCAACCGCTAGGCATGATATAACCCTGGATGGGTTGATATGCCGTTAAAATTAATAAAAACCAACCAACCTAGAAATCGCAAGTTCCTAGTTGATACCGGCCCTCACCAACTCAGCATATGAGTAGCACAGGGATCTGTCGGTAACGTAAGGAGCTGATGGTAGGTGTGGCTGCTCCCATCTCAGACGCAAAAACAATCTCCTTGGTCTAGCGCTAGTGATTTATTGTGTTATTTGCTTTTCATTTTTATTTTCTCTCTCTTTAGAAATTTGGCTGATTGGACAATATGGTGGGTCTTCTTGAAACTTATGCGAATCATTTGGAAGATCTTGTGGTTGACAGAAAACAAAGGCCCTGAATGTGGAGAAATCAAAAAGTTGAAACACTTTTGTTTTAAACTCTTACCCAAAGTAAGTTAAAACCTAATGTCAAAGCAAAGACAATGGCAACGTAATATCGATACACTGTTCATTAGGGTAGGTCGATTGTTTTCACTTTTTTAAAAATATGTCAAATTGTCCATCTATGCTATTGTGCATTTGCACCAGCTATATGCGTGACTTCTGACTTGTTTAACTTTGCAGTTCTTCATCTGTTGTCCTCCCCCGCAATTATACACATTATAAAAATGGATTTTATTTGATTAAATTTGAAGTTAAACCCTTTAGTTTTATTTTGAAAGATACAATAAAGTAAAAACTTGTTTTCAAATAGGGTAGGTCGATTTTTCACTTTCTTAAAATATCAAATTGTCCATCTATGCGAAAAGTGTGTGTTAGTATACTGAATACTGATACCAAAAATAGATTTTTTACTTGCACCATTGTTTGAGGAAATAGCATCAAAGATCGTCTACTAAAAATGCATTTTTTTCACTTTTTTAAAATATCAAATTGTCCATCTATGCAAAACTTGTGTGTTAGTTTACTGAATATTGATATACTAAAAATTAGATCTTTTACTTGCACCATTGTTTGAGGAAATAGCATCAAAGATCGTCTACTAAAAATGCATTTTTTTCTCACTTTTTTACAATATCAAATTGTCCATCTATGCAAAACTTGTGTGTTAGTATACTGAATATTGATACTTAAAAATAATCTTTTACTTGCACCATTGTTTGAGGAAAATAGCATCAAAGATCGTCTACTAAAATGCATTTTTTTCACTTTTTTAAAATATCAAATTGTCATCTATGCAAACTTGTGTGTTAGTATACTGAATATTGATACCAAAAATTAGATCTTTTACTTGCACCATTGTTTGAGGAAATAGCATCAAAGATCGTCTACTAAAAATGCATTTTTTTCACTTTTTTACAATATCAATTATCCATCTATGCAAAACTTGTTGTGTTAGTAACTGAATATTGATACCAAAAATTAGATCTTTTACTTGCACCATTGTATGAGGAAATAGCATCAAAGATCGTCTACTAAAAATGCATTTTTTCACTTTTTTAAAATATCAAATTGTCCATCTATGCAAAACTTTGTGTTAGTATACTGAATATTGATACTAAAAATTAGATCTTTTACTTGACCATTATTTGAGGAAATAGCATCAAAGATCGTCTACTAAAAATGCATTTTTTTCACTTTTTTACAATATCAAATTGTCCATCTATGCAAAACTTGTGTGTTAGTATACTGAATATTGATACCAAAAATTAGATCTTTTACTTGCACCATTGTTTGAGGAAATAGCATCAAAGATCTCTACTAAAAATGCATTTTTTTCACTTTTTTTAAATATCAAATTGTCCATCTATGCAAAACTTGGTGTTTAGTATACTGAATATTGATACTAAAAATTAGATCTTTTACTTGCACCATTGTTTGAGGAAATAGCATCAAAGACGTCTACTAAAATGCATTTTTTTCACTTTTTTTAAATACAAATTGTCCCATCTATGCAAAACTTGTGTTTAGTATACTGAATATTGATACCAAAATATAGATCTTTTACTTGCACCATTGTTTGAGGAAATAGCATCAAAGATCTCTACTAAAAATGCATTTTTTTCACTTTTTTTTAATATCAAATTGTCCATCTATGCAAAACTTGTGTGTTAGTATACTGAATATTGATTACCAAAAATTAGATCTTTTACTTGCACCATTGTTTGAGGAAATAGCATCAAAGATCGTCTACTAAAAATGCATTTTTTTCACTTTTTTTAATATCAAATTGTCCATCTATGCAAAACTTGTGGTTAGTATACTGAATATGATACCAAAAATTAGATCTTTTACTTGCACCATTGTTTGAGAAATAGCATCAAGATCGCTCTATAAAAATGCATTTTTTTTCACTTTTTTTTAAATATCAAATTGTCCATCTATGCAAACTTGTGTGTTAGTATACTGAATACTGATACCAAAAATTAGATCTTACGGCTTGTTGGTTATTTTGTACAGAATTCAATTTTAAAAAGGTAGCTTTCAATTGTTAAAAGATAAACTTGTAACCTTAAACCCTAATCCTAACCCCTAAACCTATTTCTAAACCCTAATTCTATCCTAACCATAAACCTAAACCCTAAACTTAACTCTAACCCTAACAAGATGAATTATTTGTCAAGTACACAGTTTAAGAAATTAAACTTTAGATAGATTAATTTCAAAGTTTGTTTGTATCACAGAATTGCACAACAACTACCTTTTAAGCAATTACCTTTTAAATAATCCCAGATTGCTCGTCAACAACCATTTTAATATTTTTAACTTTTAGATAGTTTGAAATAGTATTTAAATATATTTCAAATATATTTGCTGCAAAATAGCCTGTGGTCTATTTTACTAGGACCGGTAAAATAAGGGTCGAAAAGCATGTTTGTCTATTTTACCGGAGCCGGCAAACTAGCATATTCGCGGGGTTTTGGGTTTTTTGTTTTGTTTTTTTTTTAAATGGAGTCAAAATCGTTATTTTCTCTTAGGAACACAGTCTGATGAAGCCAATTAATAGTTGAAACCTGTAGCTTCCAGATAATTGTCACTTAAAGTTTGTGTGTATCACAGAAGTGCACAACAACTACCTTTTTAAGCAATTACCTTTATGATAATCCTAGATTGCTCGTCCAACAACCATTTTAATATTAATATTTAATATTTTTGAAAAAAAAAATATTTCTTCAAACATTTCAGAAATCCTCCGTATCTTAATCGCTTGATTTAAAACACCAACATTTTTTAACTCTACAAGTCGTTATTCCGGTATACAAAAAAAATAAGTTTTCTCATTTAGTTATTTTATTTTGTACTTTAAAAAATATAGATAGAGAACATGTCATGGATAAACTCCTAACACATTCAAAAATAAAAAAATAAATCTATTTATCCATTCAAGCCAGTTTTTTTCCTTTATTTTTCCTTCCAATATACCGTGGGAATCGCTTTCATTCTCAACTTATATAATTATATATTATTATATATATTAAATGTGTGTGTGTGTGTGTGTGTGTGTGTGTGTGTGTGTTGTATTTGTAATTTGCTTGAAGCATGTTAAGTATGTTATAATATATTAATGATTTGAAGCAATTACAATGCGTATCAAAAATAAAAACAAAAAACAAAAGATGTTATTGTGTAAAAAAAAATAACATTTTTTTGTTTTTGTTTTTATACGCATGGAAATTGCCTTCAAATCATAATTAATTATAATAATATATATACATGTTCTTTTTTTAAGAGAGTTGCTCAAACATTGAAATCTGGAAAAGATGTGAAAGCGGAATACTTTGAAAGAATCGTCTATCTACCTTTTCGGATATTGTTGGTTTCACGAAAATCTGCGCTCAGAGTTTCTCAATCGAGGTTGTAGTGCTCATCAAATTTATAACATCTTTTCTTTTATCTTTTAACAGTTTTCATTACGGATATTTTGTTTAACAGGATTCGAACTTTCACCATGTCCATTTCTACGGTCCACTAAATAGACACGAAGCAGGTTTCAACACAAGGTCAATTTTTTTTGGTGACATCTTTCCGTCTACTAAAGACGATGGCGTAGTGTTCCACTTTTTTTAATTTTTTTATCTGCAACTGCGTGATTGGCTAAACAGACCAATTTTGAATGGCAATCTCTGGTGCAGTGACTGCAAACAAACAGTGATGCTTGCTGTGGTTGCTGTTGTCTCTCCTTCCTGTTGGCTCTCTCTTTTTGTGGGCGGCTTCTTCTTCCTCTTTTTTCACTCCTTTTCATCCCTTGTTGACGAGGAGTCGCCAGGCGCCTCGGTCTTCACCCCCATCGGAACTTTACTAGACAGAGCCTCTCTGTTTGTTTTATTGCCTACATCTATTAGTTTACTCTGATCGCGAGTTCAATATCCTCTCTCTTTCTCTCTCTCACACACACACTCACTCTCTCGCTCTCTCTCTCTCTATATATATATATATATATATATATACATATATATAGGAAAAGGTAAAATGGATATTAAATAAATTTTATTTTTAAATTCTAAGCAAATTTTATTAATGAAAAAAACTCATATTTCGAATATAACAAGGATCCGAAATTTTACAACTTCATCTATTACACTGTCGGACTTGTTATATTTCTTAACTTCTTTTGTAGCCGGAACATTTTCCTGAACTTTTGAAACTTTTACTGCAAACTCTTTGAGTTTTTCATTAATAAAAATGCTTTAGAATTTAAAATTTATTTTATTTTAAACACAAAATACGCATTTAAACATTTTTTTAAAATTTCGGTTAATGAAGCGAGAGCGTTCTGTGCCTCGGGATCTATGATATTTTTATTCGTTTTTCCATTGCTCTTGAAAAAGACCTCTTCATAGGGTCGAAACAAACGTTTGTCAGAGCAAAACATATAACATTTTGTTGTTTCTTTTCTATAAACTTTTCTTCTTATAATATATATATATATATATATATATATATATATATATATAATATATATATATATAGCCAACCTCTCCGCATAGCAGGATGTGACACAAGTCAATTTCTTAGCAGAGTTAAAGTTTGAATTCAGAGTTTTCCTCTCCTAACCGGTTGCCTAACCAAGGTAAAAGAGCCAGTCTTCCTACTATTTACACCATAGCTGGAGGAGAGTAGGATTCATACCTTTCCCAGCGCTAAGTGAAATGCAATTCCACGTCCAGATTTGAACTCGGCGACGATCCATTTCCCATGACTTTAACCATTACACCACGCGCTTCCACATGCCTAGTATATGTGGTCTGCAATTATCCTCTGGACTGCCAATGCTATATTTGTGGGGGGAGTATTGGGAGCTATCTTACCAACGGGGTCCAGGAACTTTATTTACTCTTGTGGGTCTTGGGAGGGACCTATCTACAATGGAGTTCTTGTCGCCTATCTATCGTGGATTATGAGCTTTGATGTGACAGTTGTTAGGTTCGAATTCTAGAGGTCTAGGGTGAGTGGGGTACTCTTTCATTAATTACTATCCCTGGTCCATATGACCTGGAGTGTAACTACTTGTAGGATCACATCTATGTGTTCAATGAATAAAAAATGTATTAAAAATTAGTTAGAAATTGATATATCAATAACACATGAATAAAACAAACGTTGGTCGCATAAAATAACTCTCAAGTTGACAACCAACCAACCAACCAACCACAATCCATATGCTAAATATACAAAAACATCATCTATCTATCTATCTATCTATCTTCCAGTCTGTTCATATCTATTCTATCTATCTATCTATCTATCTACCCAGTATGTACATTATTTATCTATCTATCTATCTATCTATCTATCTATCTGACTATCTACTCTATTTCTATCTATCCCATCGTACATATCTATCTATCTATCTATCTATCTATCCAGTCTGTTCATATCTATCTACTATCTACTATCCCAGTCTGTGAATTACTATCGTTCTATCTATCTATCTATTACTATCCCAGTCTGACTTCATATTTAATCTATATATCTATCTATTCCCTAGTTTCATATCTATCTATCTATCTATCTATCATCTATCTATCCCCAGTCTGTACATATCTCTATCTATCTATCTATCTATTTATCCCAGTCTGTACATATCTATCTTATCACTATCTATCCCAGTCTGTTCATATCTATTTATCTATCTATCTATTCCAGTCTGTTCATATCTATCTATCATTCTATCTATCTTACTATCTATCTATCTATCTGTCTATTCCAGTCTGCATTATCTATCTATCTATCTATTCCAGGTCTGTCATATCTATCTATCTATCTGTCTATCTCAGTCTATTCATATATATCTATCTTAATCTGTTCCATCTATCTATCTATCTATCTATCTATCTATGTATGCATTAATAATATGAAAATTAACCATACAACAAGGTAATGAACTTTTTGTTTTCAATATGATGGAAGTTTTTATTACCATATTTGACGGCATATAGGACGCCACTTTTTTTCCAAAATTTTGTCTCAAAGAATTGCCCTGTATCTTATACATCGTAGATGAAGTTTGAGACCTTCCGTAGGCCTAGGCTAATCTTCTCTTGATGCTCACTAACCCAGTTTACACTCAGTACTTTTACCTACCCTAAACTCCATGCATCCTTGTTTTATTTTTATTTTTAGCTATGTTTCTGCTTGTGTAATGCACAGCTAGAACTTTTCCAACAATATATGCTTAAATACACGAAAAACTTTTTTTTCCCTGAATCTGACCTGCTGAAATGGGGAGTCCGTCTTATATTCCCGTGCGTCTTAATACCGTCAAATTACGGTAGGCTAAATGGGCGATCGGGAGGCCCTCTGCCGTTCAATCGGCTGGTCACATTAAAGCCCTAGCACTATAGGATTGTCCCAACCCTTTTGCCCTTATGGAAACTTCCCAGCCATTTTTATTATATATGTGCTAGATAGGCGATGGATGAGGGTTCTTAATACGTCCTGGGTATGAACGTTAAACTCTATCTGGTGGTGAAGTTCGAATTTCTGGAGCTCTGGGGAATGTTCTACCCGCCATTATTATTATTATTATTATTATTATTATTATTATTTACCTGCTAGTGATGTCTTGTGTATGCTTATTACTTGCCTGTACTGTCAAATTCCTTTTATACAGCTATGTTTTCGTTTGTGTACTGTTTCAACAATATATGCTTAAATACACTAACAAACGTTTTCCTGAATCTGACCTGCTGAAATGGGGGTGCGTCCTTAATATGCCCGTCGTGTCTTATAGTGCGTCAAATACGGATTTATTTTATAAAATGTTGATTATCTTCTTCTTTTTTTCCAGTCTGCAACTTAACTACAACCTTGTGGTGTGATCAAAACAGTTTGATAATACTGTGAATTGGAACAAGTTTGATGTGTCTTACAAGTACGTCAACAGATTCGTATTCGATCATTTTTTTCGTTTCTTCTCTTATTCGTTCGCATTTAATACCGATTCGTGTTTGTAGTTGTGGCATTATACCACAGAATATAATCTATATTATTAACACGTTTGATATCTTTATTTGAAGAGCTATTTTCAATTGATCAATATGTAAAAAAAAAAAATCATAATAAATAATTATGGGTTGTGTGTCAAAAAAACTTCGGTTAGTTTAGTGGTGTCAGGGAGGGGAGGACTCCGATTAATATACTTATATGTATAGAACATGCCAACATTAGACAGTCCTCGTGTTTTTAAACGAGTTTTTAATAAATACAGACTGGTATTATTATATCTATATATAGGTTGTTTTTATTTATTGGCATATTTAAATTTACATTTCAAATTGTTTTTATTTTTAATCTTTAATAGAATTTTGATGATTTTTACTTTACTTAGGGTCAAACTCGCAGACTTGAATTTTTTACTCCGATCCCTCAAAGCAATAATGTTTCAAAAATCTATTTTTACATCAACCGGATGGGTTTTTTTTTATTTTGTAGCTAAGTGAGTTAAATAATGTTTATATATCAACACGCCTTATATCTAAAAAATCCAACACTTACTTAGGGTACAAACTCGCTGACATTGAATTTTAAACTCCAGCCCCTCAGGCACATATGTTGTCAAAAATCTATTTTTAAGCATCGCCCGGAGGGTGTTTTTTTAATTTGTAACTAGGTGAGTTAAATAAATGTTTTTTTATAATCAACACGCCTTATATACTAAAAACTCCAAACACTTACTTAGGGTAGCAAACTCGCTGACATGTGAATTTTTAAACTCCGATCCCTCAAGCATAGTGTTTCAAAAAATATATTTTTTACATCGCCGGGGGTTGTTTTTTTATTTTGTACTAGTGAGTTAAAATAAATGTGTGTATTAATCATCAACACGCCCTTATAACTAATAAAAATCCAACACTTACTTAGGCTGTACAAAGCTCGCTGACATTGAATTTTTAACTCCCACGGCCCTCAGGCAATATGTTTCAAAAAATTTATTTTTACATCGTCGGGGGTTGTTTTTTTATTGTACTAGTGAGTTAAATATAATTGTTTATTATATCAACACGCCCCATATACTAAAAATCCAACACTTACTAGGTACAAACTCGCTGACATTGAATTTTTAAACTCCCACCCTCAGGCAAATGATGTTTCAAAAATCTATTCTTACATCGCCCGGAGGGTGTTTTTTTTTTATTTAAAAAACCGTACTAGTGACGTTAAATAAATGTTTATTATATCAACCGCCTTATATACTAAAAACTCCAACACTTACTTAGGTTACAACTCGCTGACATTGAATTTTTTTAACCTCCGATCCCTCAAGCAATATGGTTTCAAAAATATATTTTTACATCGCCCGGGGGTTGTTTTTTTTATTTCTTGTACTAGGGTTAAATAAATTTTATTATATTCAACACGCCTTATATAAACTAAAAAATCCAATCACTTACTTAGGTACAAACTCGCTGACATTGAAATTTTTACTCCCACCCCTCAGGCAATATGTTTCAAAAATCTATTTTTACATCGCCGGGGGTTTTTTTTTATTTTGACTGTGGAGTTAAATAAATGTTTATATATACAACCGCCTATATACTAAAAAAAATCCAACACTTACTTAGCCGGTACAAACTCGCTGACATTGAATTTTTAACTTCCCACCCCCTCAGGCAATAATGGTTTCTAAAAATCTATTTTACATCGTCCGGGGGTTGTTTTTTTATTTTGTACTAGTGAGTTAAATAAATGTTATATATATCAAACCCTTATATACTAAACTCCAACACTTACTGAGCGGACAAACTCGCTGACAAAAATTGAATTTTAGCCTCCCACCCCTCAGGCAATATGTTTCAAAAATCTGATTTTTACATCGCCCGGAGGGTTGTTTTTTTTATTTTGTACTAGTGAGTTAAATAATGTTTTATATATCAACACGCCTTATATACTAAAAACTCCAACAAAAACCCCTTTTACCCTTTAGGGTACAAACTTCGCTTGACATTGATGTTTTAACTCCCACCCCTCAGGCATATGTTTCAAAATCTTATTTTTACATCGCCCCGGGGGCGTGTTTTTTTTATTTCCTGTACTAGTGAGTAAATAAATGTTTCATTATATTCAACACGCCTTATATACTAAAACTCCAACCCTTACTTAGGGTAAAACCGCTGACCATTGAATTTTAACTCCGATCCCTCAAGCAACTATGTTTCAAAACTATATTCTTTACACTCGCCCGGGGGTGCTTTTTTCTATTTTGCACTAGTGAGTTTAATAAATGTTTATTATATCAACACGCCTTATATACTAAAAAACATCCAACACTTACTTAGGAGGTAACCAAACTCGCTGACATTGAATTTAACTCCCACCCCTCAGGCAATAGTTTCAAAAATCTATTTTTACTTCGCCCGGAGGGGTTTTTTTTATTTTGTACTAAGTGAGTTAAATAAATGTTTATTATATCAACACGCCTTACTTATACTAAAAACTCCAACACTTACTTCAGGGTACAAACTCGCTGACATTGTAATTTTTTTAACTCCGATCCCTCAGGCAATATGTTTTCAAAAATCCTATTTTACCATCGCCCGGAGGGTGTTTTTTTTATTTTTACTAGTTGAGTTAAATAAATGTTTATTATATCAACACGCCTTATACTATCTAAAACTCGCCACACCTTACTTAGGGTACAAACTCCGCTGACATTGAATTTTTAACTTCCCACCCTCCAAGCAATAGTTTCAAAAAATCTATGTTTACATCGCCCGGACGGGTGTGTTTTTATTTTGTACTAGTGGAGTTAAAATAAAATGCTTATGTATATCAACACGCCTTATATACTAAAAAATCCAAAACTTACTTAGGGTACAAACTCCGCTGACATTGAATTTTAACTCGATCCCTCAGGCAATATTGTTTCAAAATCTATTTTTACATCGCCCGGAGGTGTTTTTTTATTTTGACATGAGTTAAATAATGTTTATTATATCACAACACGCCTATAATATACTAAAAACTTCCAACATTACTTAGGTAACAAACTCGCTGACATTGAATTTTGTAACTCCGATCCCTCAGGCAATATGTTTCAAAAATCTATTTTACATCGCCCGGAGGGTGTTTTTTTATTTTGTCTAGTTGAGTTAAATAAATGTTTATTATATCAACACGCCCTTATATACTAAAAACTCCAACACTTACTTAGGTACAAACTCGCTGACATTGAATTTTTTAACTCCGATCCCTCAGGCAATATGTTCAAAAATCTATTTTACATCGCCCGGAGGTGTTTTTTTTATTTTGTACAAGTGAGTTAAATAATATGTTTATTATATCAACACGCCTTATATACAAAACTCCACACTTTACTAGGGTTACAACTCGCTGATGACATGAATTTTTAACTCCCACCCCTCAGGCAATATGTTTCAAAATCTATTTTACATCGCCCGGAGGGGTTTTTTGTTATTTTGTACTAGTGAGTTAAATAAATGTTTATTATATCACACGCCTTATATACTAAAAACTCCACAACTTACTTAGTACAAACTTCCTGACATTGAATTTTTAACTCCCACCCTCAGGCCAATATGTTTTCAAAATCTATTTTTACATCGCCGGAGGGTGTTTTTTATTTTGTACTAGTGAGTTAAATAAATGTTTATTATATCAACACGCCTTATATACTAAAAAACTCCAACACTTACTTAGGTTACAAAAACTCGCTGACATTGAATTTTTAACTCCGAATCCCTCAGGCAAATATGTTTCAAAAATCTATTTTTACATCGCCCGGAGGGTGTTTTTTTATTTTGTACTAGCTGATTAAAAAATGTTTATTATATCAACACGCCTTATAACTTAAAACTCCAACACTTACTTAGGTACAAACTCGTGACATTGAATTTTTAACTCCAAACCCCTTCAGGCAATATGTTTCAAAAATCTTTTTTTACATCGACCCGGAGGGTTTTGTGTTTTATTTTGTATACTAGTGAGTTAAATAAATGTTTATTATATCAAACACGCCTTATATACTAAAAACTCAACACTTACGTTAGGGTACAAAACTCGCTACATTGAATTTTTAACTTCCGATCCCTCAGGCAATATGTTTCAAAAATCTATTTTACATCGCCCGGAGGGTGTTTTTTTATTTGTTACTAGTGAGTTAAATAAGATGTTTATTATATCAAACACGCCTTATATACTAAAAACTCCAACACTTACTTAGTTACAACTCGCTGACATTGAATTTTTAACTCCCACCCCTCAGGCAATATGTTTTCAAAAAGTTCTATTTTTACATCCCCCGGAGGCGTGTTTTTTTTATTTCTTGTACTAGTGATTAAATAAATGTTTATTATATCAACACGCCTAATATACTAAAAACTCCAACACTTACTTAGGGTACAAACTCGCTGACATTGAATTTGTTAACTCCACCCCTCAGGCGAATATGTTTCAAAAATCTATTTTTACATCGCCCGGAGGGTGTTTGTTTATTTTGCTACTAGTGAGTTAAATACAATGTTTTTATAATCAACACGCCTTATATACTAAAAACTCCAACACTTACTTAGGGTACAAACTCGCTGACATTGAATTTTAACTCCGATCCCTCAGGCAATATGTTCATAAAATCTATTTTTACATCGCCCGGAGTGTTTTTTATTCGTACTAGTTGAGTTAAATAAATTTTATTATATCAACACCGCCTTATATACTAAAACTCCCTAAACACTTACTGTAGGGTACAAACTCGCTGACATTTGAAGTTTTTAACTCCTACCCCTCAGCAATATGGTTTTCAAAAATCTATTTTTACATCGCCCGGAGGTGTTTTATATTATTTTTACTAGTGAGTTAAATAAAGTTTTTTCTTATATCAACACGCCTTAATAACTAAAAACTCCAAAATACTTAGTACAAACTCGCTGACATTGAATTTTTACTCCGATCCCTCAGGCAATATGTTTCAAACATCTTTTTTACATTCGGCCCGAGGGTGTTTTTATATTTGTACTAGTGAGTTAAAAATGTTATATATCACACGCCTTATATACTTAAAAAACTCCAAACTTACTTAGTCAAACTCGCCTGACATTGAATTTTTTTAACTCCCAGCCCCCTCAGGCAATATTGTTTCAAAAATCTATTTTTACATCGCCCGGAGGGTGTTTTTTTATTTGTATAGTGAGTTAAATAAATGTTTATTATATCAACACGGCTAGTAGTGACGTAAAAACGCCGAACACTTACTAGGTACAAACTCGCTGACATTGAATTTTTAACTCCGATTCCCTTCAAGCAATATGTTTCAAAAATCTACTTTTTACATCGCCCGGGGTGTTTTTTTATTTTTGACTAGTTGAGTTAAATTAATTTTATTATATCAACACGCCTTACTATACTAAAAACTCCACACTTACTTAGAGGTACAAACTCGCTGACATTGAATTTTTAACTCCGATCCCTCAGGCCAATATGTTTTCAAAAATCTATTTTTACATCGCCCGGAGTGTGTTTATGTACTTATGAGTAAATAATGTTTTATATATCAAACACGCCTTATATACTAAAACTCCCAACACTGTAAAAAAGAGAGAAATAACAACAAGAACTTGGTGTTTCTTACAAATAAATCTTTATTTTCCCAGCCATAAATCCGCCGCGGGTGAGTTGTTAACCCTAAAAGACATCTCTTACATAGGGAGCCAGCTCGCATCTGACTAACTAAACTAAAACTTATTTTCATGGCGATTGAAAATGAAATTTGACTGAAAATAAAGATGCATTCTCTTGCGAGCAATAAAACCTTTTGATGAATGCAACTTGTCTGGGTGAGTAATCGATTATCTCCTTGTGTTATATACTCATATATATCCTGTGGTATATGGTTAATAAGAAGCGGATGCACCGTTTAAGCCATTGTTTTGATAAGAAACGGAAGCACCGTTTCGGCCTTCTTTGAATTGTGATAATAAAAAGGCAGAAGTGGTTACTCTACTAGATTACGTACAACTGGATTACTTGTTGTGTTCTTTATTCGATAAGTAAGCTGTAACATTTGGCGACGAGGATCTGTTCTCACCCAAGAAATGCCATTACTCGGACACTTAGAGGAATTCTGCCTTAAGTCAGGAAATATGTCATCCTCGTCGCCAAATATTACAGCTTGCTTATCGAATAAAGAACACAACAAGTAATCCAGTTGTACGTAATCTGGTGGAGTAACCACTTCGCCTTTTTATTATCACAAAATTTTCTAATCAGGATTTTAATAATCAACGTATAAGACAAACAAAAAGTGAAGGAAAAAAAAAGACAATCTTCTTTATTATTGCCACAAATTTTGATGAGACTTTAAATGTCTTTAGACACACATGGAAAACTGGGCTGAGGGGCTAGAACAGGAAAACCATTGTCTTCGACTCTGATTCCTCTATTTTTGGCACATCCAACTCAAACTCCTCTTTATGTACTTAATTCATAATAAATGTAAAACCATGATTTAAAAAAAAATCTATTTATAAGTAGTGTGCACTGTTTAACTTTACATACTAAATTAGGGCCATATAAAGCGTAAATTCCACTGGAATTGGAGCTGGTATAGTTTTCCTGACTCCAGTGACCCTTAATTGGTACCAACTCAACTCTCTCTCTTTCTTATTAACCAATATACACAACCCCTAATATGATTTGGGTATATAATAGAGGAGAGTGTTATTGCGTATACAATAGAGATGGTCTCCTCGGGTATATGAGAGAGAGAGAGAGAGAGAGAGAGAGAGAGAGAGAGAGAGAGAGAGAGAGAGACAGACAGACAGACAGACAGACACATTAGAGATGATAGGGATGATAGGTGGTCTTCTTACTTGTTACTCTTCTGCTTCTACTGGTTGTTGACTCTACCTCAGCCGCCATGTTCTTTGGGCTGACTTCTCTTCACGGCTTTCGGCTGGGTTGATCTTTTTTGCCAATTCTTTTTACATGGGCTGGGCTTTGCTTGTTTAATAATTAATTGACAACAAGACTTGGTTGTTTCTTATAATAAAGCTTTATTCTCAACCCTGCCTATTTTGATTCCGCCGCGGGGAGACCGACCCTGGGAGCTGACAACACGTCTACGCTCCTTGAAAGCTGGGTCGAATCCGACTAATTAAATCTTATTCTCACGCGTCTGTAATGGCGTGTTTTTAAGAGGTCAAATCAAAGGGTCATTAATCGTTCATAATCGGCGAGTAAATTTCCATTGGACCCCGTTATTTTAAAATAACGGACCCTAATAAATTTTTTTTAACTACAGGTACGTTCATGAATCATGTCTGCTCATAAATTATGTAACAAATGGGACTTACGTGCAAAACACTTTCAAAAGCGACTCTGGCCTTTTTATCATCTTCATCTCCTCTTCGCCATCCTCTGTCAGACACAACTTCTTCCGAGAATCGTTTCCCAATATAAACCTGATGCATCGAAATACAAGGGGGGAGTCAAAAAGTAATGCCATTTTGTTTAGGTCAGGTATAATTACCAACACAGGAACATGTATCAGAGATCAAAACGAAGCTGGTCCTCTGTTGATCGCATACCTACTTCTCCACATAGTCACTGTTTTTCTCAATAGCAATGTTCCACCTTCGAATGAGAGCATGTATCCCTGCCTTGTAAAATTATGTTGACTTTGAGCCTCATTCGGGTGGACAACTTTACCGCATCCTCCATACTCATCAGATTTAGTGCCTTCAGACTATCATCTCTTCGGCCCCAGGAAAGAGGCCTTGAGGGTCAAATATTATTCTAGAGACGAGGAAGTGAAAAATGTAGTGATGAAGTGGCTCAAAGAACAGTCAACAGAATTTTACGTAGCAGGGATACATGCTCTCATTCGAAGGTGGAACACTGCTATTGAGAGAAACGGTGACTATGTGGAGAAGAAGGGATGTGATCCGCAGAGGACCAGCTTCATTTTGATATATGATACATGTTCCTATGTTGGTAATTATACCTGTCCTAAACAAAATGGCATTACTTTTTGACTAACCCACGTAGAAAAAAAAAAAAAAAAAAAAGTGACGGTAAAAAGACAACAACAAGTAATCATCACAGAATATTCATTCATTTTCGTAGGCGAAAGGATCTGATAAGTTTTTTTATCCTTCAACTAGAAGCGGCTACCCGGCATTGCCTGGGTAGAGGGGGAATTAAAAAAGTTAGTCTCACAGATCCATTGATTGTTTCAGTCTTCCATAATTAATTGAAAATCAGGATGAAAGCATTATCAGTGGTCAGGAAATAATATAAAGACTATAATATATATTGGCCATGCAAAATATATTATATGTATAACTAGCTGAGTTACCTGGCATCAGTTGGGTGAAAGAAAAGGAATTAATTCCTAATTTTACTATTGAAAATCAGGAAGAAATGTATTTTCTGTGGTCAGAAATAATGCAAAGACTATCATATGTATAACTAGCAGAGCTACCCGTCATCAGTTGGGGAAAAAAAAAAATGAATTAATTCAAGCATTACCATGTGTTGGAATTATTTTGTATATAAGGTGTGCTACAATTCCCCGCTTGAATTTATAGACTAGCCGAGACCACGTGGTTTAATCCTTCGCCAATCACCAGACATACTGCGTGGCTGATACACTACTTAAACACTGATACTGGTCATAATTCACTTGCAATCATTTACGAAGGAACCAAGGAATTACCAATAGATTGGAAATGTCAGTGTAACGACGCAGAAATGAAAATTCTGACTTTAAATTTCAGCCTAAACATCAAAAGATCTGGAATCCGTGGAAAATAAAAGTAAAGTCGTCGGAGCGGCCTAAAGTCGGTATCAGCCAATCAGCGCGGGAGTCTATCCCCTTTTCACTTGCGCTAGATCAAAGGGATTGTTTTTTTGCGTCTGAGATGGAGCGTCACACCTACCATCAGCTCCTTACTTAACTACACAGATCCCTGTGCTACTCATACGCTGAGTTGGCGAGGACCGGTATCGAACTAGGAACCTTGTGGTTTCTAGCCGAACGCTCTACCGACTGAGCTAACCCCGGCCCCTAGAAATATTTGGAATCCGTGGGAAATACTGATCGACAAAAAGATTAAAATGAAAATCTGCTCTTTTTTGCGAATTTAATTGATTCATATATGTTATATGTTGCGGTTCTCGCCAACTCAGTGTATGAGTAGTACAGGGACTGTGCGGTAAAGTAAGGAGCTGACGGTAGGTGTGACGCTCCACCTCAGATGCCAAAACAATCTCCTTGGTCTAGCGCAAGTGAAAAGAGGATAGACCCCTCGCTGATTGGCTGATACCGACTTTAGGCCGCCCCGACGACTTTACTTACTTACTTATATGATAGATATATGATAGAAATGGACTCGTCGCCGCGAGTTCAAATCCTGGACGTGGTAATTGCATTTCATTTAGCGCTAATACCCTTGGGAAAGGTATGAATTCTACTCTCCCTTCAGCTATGGGTAAATAGCAGGGCAGACTGGGCTCTTTAACCTTGGTTAGACAACCGGTCTAGGAGAAGGAAAACTCTAAATTCAAACCTGCTGAACTCCGCTTAAGAAATTGACCTTGTGTCGCACCCTGCTCGTGCGGAGGGGTTGGTAAATATATATATGATAGATATAAACAGTTTAAGATAAATATAGATAAATTAAGAGACAGACTGACAGATAGGTATATGATAAATCAGGAACGAAGAAACGTAGACATACATATGTTCTGTGTGGGTGCTCTTCCAATATGTGATCTACCAAAGGTTTGTGATCTACTATTGATCTACTATTCATGGCATGTGATCTACTAGGAAAAAAGAAGGCAGGGTTAGGGTTAGGGTTTAGGGTTAGTTTAATGGGAAAATAATGGGTAGTTAATGGGTAGATCACATATTTGAATGTAAACAACTCGGTAGATCATATTGGAAGAGCACCGTGTGTGTGTGTGTGTGTGTGAGAGAGAGAGAGACAGATAGAGAGATGTGCAAAGATCAGAGAGAGAGAGAGAGAGAGAGAGAGAGAGAGAGAGAGAGAGAGAGAGAGAGAGAGGGGAGTCTAGATAGATATAAAGAGAGATGGAAAAAGAGGGGTAAAGCACGATAGCTAGGACAGATGGTGTGTGTGTATGTATGTGTGTATGTGTGCGTGCACGCGTGTACGCGCATGTATTACCACTTACATCACTGTGCATACACAAGAACACATAATCTCCACCAGCCATATTTAGTTCATAAGCAATCAGCATATATTGTCTCATGTCCATCCAAGGGACGGCAAAAATAATAACTGAAAAACAAAAGAAAAACAAAATGAATACAAAGATGCTAATAATATGTTAATAATATGTTGTTGGGATTATCTTCACATTGGCACAGAAGAGTTATCTTCCCGCAGGGTTGCCGCTTGTTCTCACCAGGGGCTATAGCATTTAATTTGGTTTGTTTTGTTTTACGGCATATCAACCTCAGTGGGTCATTTAATACCGATAAAATTTTGAAATAAATCATTTCTTAATGGATAATACAATTTTTTTATAAATACATTTTTCTATTTAACCCATAGATGGAACCCTAACAGGTACTACCACTCCGGGTCAGAGTGGACCAGGGAGCAATGGTAATGAAGGGGTGCTCCACATTCCCCAAACCTCCAAAACTGGAACCTCACCATCAGATAGAGTTTAACGTCATTCCCAGGACATGTAGACCCGCAGCCACCGCCTTGTAGCACCCATATGATAAAAAGGGTTGGGGCTTGCCATAAGGGCAGTAGGGTTGGGAAAATCATATAGGTGCTAGGGCAGCCGATTGATCGGAGGGGGCCTCTCCGACCGCCCGTCTAGCCCAAGATAGGGCCAAAGTGGAGTATTGCATGTCATGAACTGCTCATCCACCTTAAGCATCTATCCTTAAGCATCACGGGTCGCCACCCACGGCCAACAGGTGGCCCCATTGGGGGAGTCTTACCCCTCTGCAGAGGTGCAGTCGGTGCATTCTAACACCCACCGACAGGGCGGTATAGTATTTAAGCGGCTGATTCAAACTCTTCTGCCTCTTTTCTACCTCTCCTCGTAGGTACCCACATGGGTTAGACATTTTGTGACTACACCCCACCCTCGTGGGGCCTCTGTGAGTAAGTGACTTCCATTATATGGACTATCCGTAACTCTTTTTATATGTACATGTACGTAACACTTGAATGTGTCTTATTGTATCTCATTTGTGTTATCTTGTATTCCTAGTTTATGTATCTTGTCTTATTTCTGTGCTGTGATATATAAAATGTTTCGTCCTACAAGCGTGTCGGAGTTGTATGTTCATATATTAACCATGAATCTTACAATGTTAATAATATGGGCCCTTCGGGACCTGTAGGTCTGGTGGCTTCGGCCAATGGACTATTATTGAAATTAACGGTGTGATCCTAGGGGGCCATCCCCGAGGTAAAACCTACCTCCTGATTTAAAGGGACAGGGCTGGTTTATTGCCCAGTGCCTAAAACGTCCCCCTTGAGGGGAATGCCCAGGGGATCCACGCGTTTTTTTGTGCCTGCCAACCCATGGTCCCACATTAATTGGCCTGTCTGACCCGCATAAGTGGGATACGTGGTAAATAACACTTTAATAATATGGGCTGTTTTGAGGCAAATCTAACTCAAATCATGGGTAGACTTTACTAAAGACATTGTCAATGAATAAGATGCTAATTAAGATAAAAAAATGATTATTTAATAACCATTGAGAATAGGGAAGCATCTCAATAAGGGCAGACATCGATGCTCTTGCAGAAATCAGCTTCAGCTATAAGGACCAATTGACAGAAGGGGTGGGCTGGATACACATCCTCATGGAAAGACAGACCGATGGTAGCTGTAAGAAGTTTGAGGTAAGGTGACCCGAGCCCTCCATTCTGAAGCGACACATGACGGACGCCATGGAAACATTTCCTACATTTGAAGTCTGACCTGTGTGGCAGGGCCTGTGTGTCGAGGGTTTCATGTGTGACAGGGTACACAAAACAAGCTGGATCCGTGGGCCATCTGCGTGCCCACAACTGCTCACAACTGAACTACTTGTAGAAATGGCCTTATTCTGTCAAGAAGCGGCAATCACCATTGATAATATAACGTAAATAACTAAAGGAATTGTGAAATTAATGTTGATGTAGTTTTGGTTAGAGACCAACAGACACATAATCTCCATTATAATATGATCTAATTATGAAACGACTGAAAATATTTCTTACTTCGTGCATACTTTCGGATTTGCTTAAATATATTCTTGACTTCATCGTCTGAAGACAAAATGGACACTTTATGGCTACTGGTCATGTAGTATCCAGCTTTCTCTTGGCCGGATAAAATGGCCTTTTCAACGGCTTCGTATCGGCTTTGGTGGTCGTAGATCAAAGCAAATCGGTTCCATTTGAACATGCGGCTAATATAACGCATTGTGGTCACTAAAGAGAAAAAAAAAAACAAAAAGAATGTAGTCGCATATCATTCTCTAATGGGAAATAGCTTTTTTTAAATGAGAGAGACGAGAAACATTTTCTTTTAATGGAGGAGACAAAAACATTTTTAATGTGAGAGACAAGAATATTTTTGATGGGAGAGAGAAACATTTTTTAAGGGGAGAGATAAGAACATTTCTAAATGAGCGAGACAAACATTTTTTTAAGGGGAGAGACAAGAAACATGTTCAATGGGAGAGACAAGGGCATTTAATGGGAGATACAATCATTTTTTTAATGAGAGTGACAAGAATCATTTTCTTTTAATGGAGGAGACAAAAATATTCTTTAATGGGAGAGACAAGAACATTTTTAATGGGAGAGACAAACATTTTTTAAGGGGAGAGACAAGAACATTTTTAATGGGAGAGACAAAAGTTTTTTTAAGGGGAAAGACAAGAACATTTTTAATGGGAGATACAAACATTTTTAATGGGAGAGACAAGAACATTTTTAATGGGAGAGACAATAACATTTCTAATGAGAGGTACAACATTTTTTTAAGGGGAGAGACAAGAACATTTTTAATGGGAGATACAAACATTTTTAATGGGAGAGACAAGAATATTTTTGATGGGAGAGAGAAACATTTTTAAGGGGAGAGATAAGAACATTTTTAATGGGAGATACAAACATTTTTTAATGGGAGAGACAAGAAACATTTTTGGGAAGTTTTAGATCACAAAGATTTTGAATATGTGATCAAAGGGTCATGGATTGTTTTAGAAAGGAACTGCAACAAAATGAAATTAAAAAAAAACAGGTCAGTTAATTTTAAACCACGTATCTTTGAGGCATAACACAGATTTTCAAAGATACGTTGTTCAAAGTTAACTGACCTGGAAAAAAAACGTAAAAGTTTTAAAATAAAATAACCAGTGCATTATATATTTTATTCATTAATATATCAACACTGATAATTTCATAAAATTCGGTTAATTCCTGATTTTTGGTATTTTTTTCTTTCGGCGGGGTGACATACGGTGGTGGAATTTAAAATGAAAAGAATGAGAGAAGCTGATGAAGAAGAAAGGGAGAAAGAATTGATGAATTAATGAATGAATGAATGAATGAAAAAACACCGAATCTAAGAATAAAGAATAACTGAAGGAAATAAAAAGAAAGAAAGAAAGAAAGAAAAAAGAAAGAAAGAAAGAATGAAATATCAATGGGGAAAAGAAACAAATAAATAGACAGAATGAATAAATAAATACAAGAAGAAGAAGAAGAAGAAGAAGAAGAAGAAGAAGAAGAAGAAGAAGAAGAAGAAGAAGAAGAAGAAGCTTACAAAGGTGGATAAGAGATATAAAAAAAAGAAAGAAAATGGAAGAAGAAAAAAGTATTGATAAAATTAAAGAAGAAAGAGAAAAATAGAACTGGCGGAAAACGAAATGAATGGGAGTAGTTGATGAAGAATGGATGAATGAAGGAAGGAAAGAAAAACACCGAATATAAAAATAAAGAAATAAAGAAATATTAATATGAGAAAAGAAAAAAAAGAAATAAAATATTGATAGAAGAAAGAAAAAAAAGTTAAGTTTGAGTTAACCAGAAGTATTTACTTACCAATTGTATCGAGTGGACCTTGAAGTCGCACCAAGGTAGAAAATGTCTCCTTGTCACTGAGATCGATGTCGCTAGAAATCCAACCAAAAACGGGTAAATTCCAAGAAGATGCTAACTGCGCAACACCACGCATCGCTAAAAAAATAGTTTAGAAAAAAAAAAAAAAAAAAAGGGTCAGTCGATGCAATGATTGAAATAGGTACTTTTATTTTTTTTAATATAAGTTTAGCGTCACGTGATATAAACAAGCCACGATGTTTTTAATCCTAAAATTTTAACCGTCTGATGATTGCAATACGCATAAAACTATAGTTACAGGATATTATATCCATGATATTTAAACTTTGATTTTGAATATGCTCTGCGATTTTAGTATTGAGCGCCTTCATATGCTACTACTTTTCATATTCATTTTCAATTATTATATATATATATATATATTTCACATACCGCTAATACCCTTGGGAAAGATATGAATCCATATATTCTCCCTCCAGCTATGGGTTAAATAGTAGGGCAGACTGGGGGCTTCAGCCTTGGGTAGGTAACCAGTCTATGAGAGGGATAATTCTGAATTCAAAATTCCTGAGGTCTGTCGTGGATTGGCAGCCCTTGATGCACCAATTCTTTCCTATCGCCTGTGCCAAAAAGTGTGGATGGTCCCACACAAGCCTTCACCACTATAATTTGCGAATGCGAAGCAAAGTCAAATACCTGGTAATAGTATTAAATTAAATTAGGTACTTTTTTGTCGTGGTAAATACGGCCAATTACTCACACACAAAGAGAAGTATAGGATATGTGGTGATAGCGAATGAGAAGCAAAGTCAAATAGCTGGTAATAGTATTAAATCAAATTGGGTACTTTTGTAGAGTAGAGGATATGTAATACTAGCGATTAATAGTCAAATACTTGGTAATAACATATCTATTCAATCAGGAATTCATATACATACTAACTCCCCTCTTTTCTGTCTGACAGCTAATTTATTAGATAGATGCAACGATTCTTTTACGGTCTATAGGGGAGGTAGGTAATCCTATCCAACAGATACTCTGCAAATTATAAAAGAAATGAAATTTAGTCTATTCTATAAGAAACTTTCGAACTCATAAGTGACGTTCTCCTGTCGAAGCCAACACATGGACATGCTAACGTAGGACGTCCACTAAGGACCTACATTGACCAACTATGGGAGGACTCGGGATGCTGCACGGAGGACCTCCCAGGGCCCATGAGTAATAGGAGGTTTGGCGAGAGATAGTCATGGATATCCGTGATGCTTGCGCAACATGACGATGATGTTATGAAACTTACATTTATCAATTTGTTCCGCTCATAATTCAATTTCCTCGTATATAAAATCAATTTTCCCAATGGAAATAAACTGAAATGCCATTAATCCGTTCCACCCCTTTAAAAAGACCTTAATTTTTTGTTACATATTCTTTAAATAAGAAAAATATCAATGTATTGTATAAAAACATAATAAAATAGAATGTAATTAATTATGTGCTGTAATGTTTTAATGCTTATTTTTTTATAAATAGTGTAGCGTTAGTTTTGTATTTGCCTGGGAGAGTTGTCTGCCCGGTTTAGTTTGCTGGTGCCCGCTAGGGGAATTAGTATTTAAGCGGCTGGTTCAAAAGGCTTCTCCCTCTTTTCCTGTTCCAGTAACTACGAGCCACATGGAGTAGACACGGTCACTCCTTCTCGTTGGGGCTTTGGCCCCACTTACATTACTGTAAGTTCTTCACACAGCATGGACTATCCCTAGTCTCATGTCTGTCTTTTATATGTTTCTTGTACCATTTATGAATGTGTCTTCATCTTATTTATGTACTCTTTGTTTATGTACCCTTTTACCTATGTACTTTGTATCACGTCATATCCATATGCTGTATTATATTAAATGTTTTGTCTGTTAACCTTCGTCGGAGTTTTGTAAGCAAAGTATATATAACTTTGAACTATTCGTACAATAGCATTTTTCTTTAGCATTATAAATTTGGAAACTAAAATGTTTTTAGGGAACTTATTAACATAAGCGTATCTGAAGCTCGCCCGTGCCTCTGCTTTTTGTACCAATTTTAGCTTTCAACACAAAGATAAAAAACTCAGAAAACTCGTAAGTTAGACACTCGTAATTCAAGGTACCCCTGTATTTCTTTATTTCGCGGATCTAAAAGAACGTCTGGAGCCGAGAAAGGCGTTGTGTCATTGAAAATGTGGAATCCCAAAAAAGGAAGTGGAGTCTCACCTTCCGAGCAGGGCGGTCCGAGAAAAACGTGAGGGCGAAATGAGACTTTTGCTTTGACGGCAACGGCCAATGCTTGTTTTGAACTGCAGTCAGAATCGAACCAGTGAACACTGCAACGAAACAGAAAAAGATGTTATAATATATATATATATATATATATATATATATATATATATATATATATATAAAAGTTAAAAGAAAGGAAAATGAATCCGACAGTATGAGTATGAAAAGGTGGAATGAAAACATCACACAATGCTGTTAAAGAAAAAAACAATTTATAATATAATCATAGCTGATATTGATCAATATTTCGATTTTACAAAAATCATTATCAGAGCTCATTTACTCCGTGGTGTTTGTGATCGGAGATAACAGTCAAATCAGTTCAAAAACAAAAAACCTTAATTTTGCAAAAATTATCTAAAATAATAACAAATACCTTACATCCGTCCATACCTTTTTTACTTTATATATATATATAAAAAAATATAATAAATAATTAATCATTTATGAAATACAAAATATAAAAAATAATTAATGATAAAAATTCCTTTTCTAAAAATCTTTTGAATACCAACCGTCACATTATTTTAATACCCATCCCCTTTCGAATAAGTTAATTCGTCTTGTTGCCAACATCTCAAAATCCGCTACAATAAAGTGTTGACCGACAAAAAAGATATACATATCGTCGTGACCGACAAAAATATGGTGGGAATGCCCACATTGGAAAATAATGTAACAACTTTCGTTCTCTTTTTTGCAAAATCAAGGTTTTTGTTTTTTGAACTCATTTGACTTTTATTTCCGATCACAAACACCACGGAGTAAATGAGCTCTGATGATGATTTTTGTAAAATCGAAATATTGATCAATATCAGCTATGATTATATTATAAATTGTTTTCTCTTTAACAGCATTGTGTGATGTTTTCATTCCACCTTTTCATACTCATACTGTCGGATTCATTTCCTTTCTTTTAACTTATATATATATATATATATATATATATATATATATATATATATATATATATATATATACACACAGATACACAGTAAATATATAGACAGATACAAAGAAAGTTAAATTCAAATTCAAGTTAAATATATAGACAGATATACATAAAGATAGATACTACTGAATAAAAATAGACAAATAGATGGACAGAAAGTTTAAAAAACAAAACAAAAAATAAAATTAAAAAAAACTCACACATATAAAACTAATGACAAATTCAGTTTCCAAACACACATATATATAAAGACAATTAAAAACAGACATACACACTTACACATACTCCATTCATCTGACCCATCCCCATCATCAAACATTCTTGACCCACACCTGCATCACCATATAAACACTCCCCATCTAGAGAGAAGAAAATCCACTACCACAACACTCTCCCGCCACCTTACATACCATCTCTCCGATAGCATCAAAGATCATCTACTAAAATGCATTAAAAATCTTCATTTCTAAAATGGCTAAATTTTGTAAAAACGAAGTTTAGTGTATTTTAGTATACTAAATACTGATACCAAAAATGAGATCTTTTACTTGCACCATTGTTTGAGGAAATAGCGTCAAAAGATCGTCTACTAAAATGCACTAAAAATCCTCGTTTTCTCAAATTTCGCCTTTAGAAAACGAGGATTTTTAGTGCATTTTAGTTGACGATCTTTGATGCTATTTCCGTAAAACAATGGTGCAAGTAAAGATCTAATTTTTCAGTATCAGTATTCAGTATACTAACACACAACTTTCGCATAGATGGACAATTTGATATTTAAAAAAGTGAAATGGACCCACGATAAAATGTAAGGCCAATAATTAAACAAGCACAAAAAACCAAGGGAAGTAACTAGAAAATGCTTTTAATGGAGTTATCTCCCTTGTTTAATCATTTGAAATAATTTTAGAACAAGAAACAAACATTGAACTCAACAAGAAGTACAGTTAGGGTTGGCTTGGCTTGGTTTGTTTTACGGCATATCAACCTCAGTGGGTCATTTAATGCCGACAAAGTTTTGAAATAAATTCATTCTTAATGGATACTCAATTTTTATTAACACACTTTTCTATTTAACTCATAGATGGGACCCTAACAGGTACTACCACTCCGGGTCAGAGTGGACCTGGGAGCAATGGTAATGAAGAGGTGCTCCACATTCCCCAAACCACCAGAACTGGAACCTCACCATCAGATAGAGTTTAACGTCATTCTCAGGACATGAAGACCTTTAGCCACCGCCTTCTAGCACCCATATGATAAAAAGGGTTGGTGCTTGCCATAAGGGCAGGGGCAATCATATAGGTGCTAGGGCTTGACATGACCATCCGATTGATCGGAGCGGGCCTCTCCGACCGCCCGTCTTGCTAAAGTAAGGGTCAAAGTGGAGTGTTGCATGTCCTGGACTGCTCAGCCACCAGGGTTCCATCCTTAAGCATCACGGGTCGCCACCCACGACCAACAGGTGGCCCTGTTGGGGGGAGTCTTACCCCTCTGCAGAGGTGCAGTCGGAGTATTCTAACGCTGCAGCCGACAGGGCGGGAAATACAGTTAGATTAATGTTTGGTTAAACACAAGTTGTCCCTGTGCTACTCATACGCTGAGTTGGAGAGGTCCGGTATCGAACTCGAAACCTTGTGGTTCCGAGATCGACATAATAAAATATTAACTGATATATCCGGGTAAGGAGGCGCGTGGTCTAATGGTTAGAGTCGTAGGAAATGGACTTGTCAACGCGAGTTCAATTCCTGGACGAAGCTGTTGGAATTTCACATGGCGCTAATACCCTTGGGAAAGGTATGAGTCCAATTCTCCCTCCAGCTATGGGTAAATAGCAGGGCAGACTGGACTCCTTTAACCATGGCTAAGTAATCAGTCTAGGAGAAGGAAAACTCTGAAATCAAACCTGTTAAACTCCGCTTAAGAAATTGACCTTGTGTCGCATCCTGCTCGTGCGGAGGGGTTGGTAAATATATATATCTGGGTCAGGGATAGAAGAATGAAAGTAAGAAAGAAAGAACGGACAGAGAAAGAGAAAGAAGGAAAGTAAGTCACATAACAATATAAAAATAAAAAAAACATAGGCAGTAGAAAAAGAAAAAGAAAACGTGAAGAGAGGAGAAGAAAGAAAATGTCAGAAAGAATGAAAGAAAGAACGAAAAAGAAAGAAAAAAGAAAAGGAATACAAAGAACGAAAGAATAAAGCAAGAAGGAAAAGAGAAGAAAAAGAAAAATAGAAAGAAAGAAATATGGAAGAATTGAGAAGAATGAATAAAGAAGAAAAAAAAAAACAGAAAAAAGAACGAAACAAAGTATTGAAGGAAAATAAGAATTGAAGAAAGAAAAAAAAACGAATGAAAAAACGAAAGAAATACAAAGAACGAAATATTAAAGAAAGATGGAAAAGAGAAGAAAAAGAAAAATAGAAATATAGACATATAAAGGAATGAGACGAATGAAGAAAGAAGAAAGAAAACAAAAAAGAAAAAACAAAGTATTGAAGGAAAATGAGAATAGAAGAAAGAAAAAAGGAAAGAAAAAATAAATGAAGTCGAAAGAAGGAATAAATAATGATAAAACAAAAGAAAGAAAAATGGAAGGAAAGAAAGAAAAGAAAGAACGAGGAAGAATCTATTAATTTAATTAATTTAATATTGCTGGTATTGCAGAGAGTATGTTCATAGTAGAAGTAGTCGTGAGGTACACTCGCAGGTAAGTATGAAGCTGGTGCGTTGTAGTAGTAGTAATACTAGGCGTCAGAGTATGTTCGGTATTTATAAGTGACACCAACCAATCATATGACTGGGAGGTGGGAACCTAGGTGTATGCATATTCATTACATCATTAACTTCAAGAAATATTCATGAAACAAGAAATTTAAAAAAAGAAAACGTCTTTTCATTTTCTCTGAATGTTTGAGATGAGGCTTGATGATTAGTACTATCTGCGTTATTCAGACTATTGTCCCCATCTTCATTGTTATTTGTACAACGTTTCGGCCGATATGTTCTCTGGCCTTCTTCAGGTATTTCTTGTCGGATTCGGGAACCTTCTCGGACTCGGGAACCTTCTTTTCGGACTCGGGAACTTTCTTGTCGGAATCGGAAGCCATCACCGAACTTTGAACCTAACCCTTTATTCAGTCCTCGGGGGTATCCTGTTCTCATTCCGCTAACCATAGCTGGGGTAGAGGCGTTAAGCTGTATTAATTATTATTCTATGTTACTGCTGTCCTTGGCCAGGATCGAACCTGCAGTCCAGAGATAACGGTCACTTAGAACTGTCTTAACCTAACTCCTTTATCCACTAGGCTATGAGTCCGAAAAGAAGAGAGAGAGAGAGAGAGAGAGAGAGAGAGAGAGAGAGAGAGAGAGAGAGAGATGTGAAAATAGAAAGAACGAAAGAAAGAAGGAAGGAAGGAAAGAAAGAAAGAAACGGAAAATGGAAAAGAAGAGAAAGAGAAAAAGAGAAAAGATGGTGAAAGAAAGAAAGAAAGAAAGAAAGGGAAAGTGAAAAGAGAAAAAGAGAGAAATAGATGTGCAAAAAAGAAAGAGAGAGAGAGAGAGAGAGAGAGAGAGAGAGAGAGAGAGAGAGAGAGAGAGAGAGAGAGAGGGGGGTCCGCACAAACGTATATATATACACACACACGTCATGATTGTATTTAAAGCGTGACGTCACGTTCTTTCGTCGTCACAATTTGTTCTGTGTCTATAGACTTGGGCATTTATCATTTGTACGAACAAATAAGCCAACGATCAATCGTCAGTGTTTGCATTCGTGCAAGAACCTCACCAATTCCTTGACTGAACCTGCAACCCACCCCCTCCCCAAAAAAAGAGAAAAAAAAAGAAAACCCCAAAATAAAACAACACTGAGTTCCAACCAAAAAATGTTTACCGTGAAACATGTCAAACACCTTTGACAGTTAAACACTTATTGATGGAATGCAGGTTTCTTGCTCACACCAGAAACCATCATTTTAAAGCAAACAATATGAAAGATCTGTTTGAAAATGTCAACATGGAGGATATTCTCTCCTTTTTGAGGGAAATAAAATTATACCATAGACATGAAACAAATCAATGCCATACAATATAATCCCCAATAATGATAACACATTGTTAAAACCAATTACTAAAAGTAGATACTTAGGCAGTAACATCTCCTCCACAGAAAACGACATTAATGCACGTATAGGAAAGGCATGGGTCGCTATAAATAAATTATCGATCATATGGAAATCCAACCTCACAGACAAGTTAAAGAGACGGTTCTTCCAGGCCGCTGTCGTATCAGTGCTGCTGTATGGCTGTACCACCTGGACCCTAACTAAGCGACTAGAGAATAAACTAGATGAGAGCTGCACAATAATGCTGCGGGTGATCATGAACAAGACGTGGAAACAGCACCCCACGAGAAAGCAGCTGTACGGCCACCTGCTACATATCACACAAACCACGGACAAGACACGCGGGACACTGCTGGAGAAGCAAGGACGAACTCATAAACGACGTCCTCCTGTGTAAGCCAGCACATGGGCAGGCCAGTGTGGGCCGACCAGCAAAGACGTACATTGATCCGCTCTGTGCGGATACAGGATGCTGCATAGAGGACCTCCCGAGAATGATGAGCAATAGGGACGGATGGAGAGGAATTGTCATGGATATCCGTGCTAACAGTGCGACATGATGATGATGATATATATGAATACACAATATGTATTACACTCTAACCGTTAGGCATGATATAACCCCGGACGGGTTGAAATGCCGTTAAAATCAATAAACCAAATAAACCAACGTGTCTGTAAAAGCGCATCTGTTTGAAAATCACTTGGGGGGGGGGTGACTATTTTCTAACTGAATAAATTTCAACAAATATTTCGGTTATTTCCTATAAGTCTAACATAAACAAAGGGAACCACTCTTGACTGATAAATTATTTATTTATTTATTGATCAACTGGGAAAAAAGAAGACGGGGTTAGGGTTAGGGTTTAGGGTTAGGGTTTAGGGTTAGTTTAATGGGAAAATAAATAAATAATTTATCAGTCAAGAGTGATTCCCCTTTGTTTATGTTGGAGTTATAGGAAATAACCAATATTTCTTTCACGATGTTTCAGAGAAGACTTGAATAATAATACTAATCTACGTATTAATACTCGTGTTCCTTAACTATACGACCGTTATCATCTTGCAACACCCTCTGGTTAAAAATGAGACCGTCCAAATCGTCCAAGATGAAATGCAAAAATGTAAATCCTGATTATTTGGTGTTGCGTATCCACAGAATTCTTATTTCGGTTATTTCCTATAAGTCTAACATAAACAAAGGGGAACTACTCTTGACTGATAAATTATCTATTTATTTATTGATCTACTAGGAAAAAAGAAGACGGGATTAGGGTTAGGGCTTAGGGTTAGGGTTAGTTTAATGGGAAAATAAATAAATAATTTATCAGTCAAGAGTGGTTCCCCTTTGATCATGTTAGACTTATAGGAAATAACCGTTATTTCTTATTTCTGAGTGTGGTCAGCTCAGTTAAATAATAGAGCATTCCGTTTCTATTATAAAGAAAGAAAGGGAAGAAAAAGGACATGCTGCGGTGAAAAATATAAGAAAGACTGAAACAAAGAAAGTTGGGGAAAGAAAGAGAGATGAGGTGGGTGCGCTGAAGTGATAATGCTAATCTGTTTCAATCGAACATAATAAAAAGATGAAATGAGAGAGAGAGAGAGAGAGAGAGACAGACAGACAGACAGACAGACAGACAGAGGAAGAGAGAGAGAGAGAGGGGAGAGAGAGAAAGAGAGAGAGAGAGAGACAGAGAGAGAGAGAGAGAGAGAGAAGAGAGAGAGGGAGAGATAGATAGATATAGAGATATATAGATAGATAGAGAAGGTGGGAGAGAGAGAGGAAGAGAGAGAGAAGGTGGAGAGAGAGAAAGAAAGTAAATGACGAGAGAGAGAGAGAGAGAGAGAGGGAAGGGAAGAGCGAGAAAGGAGGAGAGGAGAGAGAGAGAGAGAGAGAGAGAGAGAGAGAGAGGGGGAGAGCGAGAAAGGAAGAGAGAGAGAGAAGAGGGGGGGAGAAGGTGGGAGAGAGAGAATGAAGAAAAGTAAATAGACGAGAGAGAGAGAGAGAGGGAGGGAGGGGAGAGCGAGAAATGAAGATAGAGAGAGAGAGAGGGAGAGAGAGAGAGGGAGAGAGGGGAGAGCGAGAAAGGAAGAGAGGGGGAGAGAGACAGAGAAGGTGGGAGAGAGAGAAGAAGAAAAGTAAATAGATGAGAAGAGAGAGAGAGGGGGGGGAGGGAGGGGAAGCGAGAAGGAAGATAAAGAGAGCGAGAAGGAAGAGAGAGGGGAGAGAGAGAGAAGGTGGAAAGAGAATGAAGAGTAAATAGACGAGAGAAGAGAGAGAGAGAGAGAGAGAGAGAGAGCGAGAAAGGAAGAGAGAGAGAGGGAGGGAGGGGAGGCGAGAGGAAGAGAGAGAGAGGAGAGAGAAGAGAGAAGAGAGAGAGAGAGAGAGAAGAGAGAGAGAGAGAGAGATTCTATAACATTGGGTGGATCATATTTTTATCGACATGATTAAAACGAAACAAATGTCAAATACACAACCCCCAAAAAAAGAGCTGGCGGTAAATTATGAAAACAGAAATGTCTCGGCGACGGTGGGGGGGCGCGCGGGGGGGGGGGGGTTAAGCCCATCAGTCATGCCTCCGCACCCCACCCCCAAAAAAAAATAGGGAAATAGTTATGAGGTCAGAAGACCGTAGTACAAGTTGTTGTGGGGGGGGGGGGTCATAAGGGCCCGTGTCCCTTTTCTCAGAGACGCAAATTACTTTTCCATTCCTAAAGATAGATGAGTGTCCACACGAAGTAAATAACGTCGCAATGGCCTATAGTTGGTATCAACTGTGTATGTGTCTACTTGTAAAATCCCCCCCCTACAAAATTGTCATAAGCAGGTAAATTCAAGCGCAGGTATTTGAAAAGGGGCCAAAGAGAGATATATAGATAGAGAGAGAGAGGGAGAGAGAGAGAAGAGAGAAGAGAGAAGAAGAGAGAGAGAGAGAGAGAGAGAGGGAAGGGAAGAGCGAGAAAGAAGAGAGAGAGGGAGAAGAGAGAGAGAGAAGAAGAGAGAGAGAGAGAGAGAGAGAAAGGAAGAGAGAGAGAAAAGAGAGAGAGGAAAGAGCGAGAAAGAAGTGAGAGAGAGAAGAGAGAGAGAGAGGGGGGGAGAGAGAGAGTGAAAGAGAGAGAGAGAGGAGAGGCGAAAAGGAAGAGAGATGAGAGAGAGAGAGAGAGAGAGAGAGAGGAGAGAGAGAGAGGAGAGCGAGAAAGAAGAGAGAGAGAAAGAGAGAGGAGGAGAGAGCGAGAAGAGGAAGAGAGGAAAGAAGAGAGAGAGAGCGAGAAAGGAAGAGAGAGAGAGGAGAGAGAGAGAAGAGAGAGGAAAGAGAAGGAGAAGGAAGAGAGAGAGAGAGAGAGAGGGAGAGAAAGGAAGGAGAGGGAGAGAGAGAGAGAGAGAGAGAGGGGGGGAGAAGAGAGTGAAGAGAGAGAGAGAGAGGAGAGAGCGAGAAAGGAAGAGAGAGGGAAAGAGAGAGGGAGGAGAGAGCGAGAAGGAGAGAGAGAGAGAAGAGAGAGAGAGAGAGAGAGAAGAGAGGAGAGAGGGGGGAGAGAGAGAGTGAAAGAGAGAGAGAGAGGGACGAGCGCGAGAAAGGAAGAGAGAGGGGAAAGAGGAGAGGAGAAGGAGAAGGAGAAAGAAGAGAGAAGAGAGAGAGAGAGAGAGAGAGAGAGAGGAGAGAGAGGAGAGAGAGAGGAGAAGCGAGAAAGGAAGAGGAGAGGAGGAGAGGGAGAGAAGAGAGAAGGAAGGAGAGAGAGAAGAGAGAGAGAAGAAGAGAGAGGAAAGAGAGAGAGAAGAGAGAGAGAGAGAGAGGAGAGAGGAGAGCGAGAAAGAAGAGAGAGAGAAAGAGAGAGGGAGAGAGAGCGAGAAAGAGAAGTGAGAGAGAAAGAGAGAGAGAGAGAGAGGGAGAGAGAGAGAGGAGAGCGAGAAAGGAAGAGAGAGAGAAAGAGAGAGGGAGGAGAGAGCGAGAAAGGAAGAGAGAGAGAAAGAGAGAGGGAGGAGAGAGCGAGAAAGGAAGAGAGAGAGAGAGAGAGAGAGAGAGAGGAGAGCGAGAGAGAAGAGAAGAGAGAGGATGAAGGAAGAGAGAGAGAGAGAGGAGAGAGAGAGAGCGAGAAAGGAAGAGAGGAGAGAGAGGGGAAGAGAGGAGAGGAAGAGCGAGAAGGAAGAGAGAGAGAGAGAGAGAGAAGAGGGAGGAAGAGAGCGAGAAAGGAGAGAGAAGGAGAGGAGAGAGAGAGAGAGAGAGAGAGAGAGAGGAGCGAGAAAGAAGAGAGAGAAAGAGAAGGAGAGAGCGAGAAGGAGAGAGAAGAGAGAGAGAGAGAGAGAGAGAGAGAAGAGAGCGAGAAGGAAGAGAGAGAGAAAGAGAGAGGGAGGAGAGAGCGAGAAAAGGAAGAGAGAGAGAGAGAGAGAGAGAGAGAGAGAGAGAGAGAGAGGAGAAAGGAAGAGAGAGAGAGAGAGAGAGAGAGGGGAGAGAGAGGCGAGAAAGGAAGAGAGAAGAGAGAGGAGAGAGCGAGAGGAGAGAGAAGGAGAGAAGGAGAGAGGGAGGAGAGAGCGAGAAGGAGAGAGAAGAGAGAGAGAGAGCGAGAGAGAAGAGAGAGGAGAGCGAGAAAGAGAGAAGAGAAAAGAAGAGGGAGGAGAGAGCGAGAAAGGAAGAGAGAGAGAAAGAGAGAGAGAGAGATAGAGGGGAGAGCGAGAAAGGAAGAGAGAGGAGAGAGAGAAGAGAGAGAGAGAGAGGAGAGAGAGGGGCGATAAGGAAGAGAGAGAGAGAGAGAGAGAGACAGAGAGAGAGTTGACAGTTAAAGTACACATTTAGTTGGAAACTCGCTCACCACACATTGGGGTAGGTCGATTTTTCACTTTAAAAAAATATCAAATTGTCCATTAATGCGAAAGTTGTGTGTTAGTATATTGAATACTGATACCTAAATCACATCTTTTACTTGTATCATTGCTTGAAGAAATAGCATCAAAGATCGTCTACTAAAATGCTCGTTTTCGCAAAATTTGTCCAGACATTGATTAGAAAATTTACCGTTTTCAATATCTAAATCAGAAATGTTTTTTTTATCTTATTAAAATGAAACGAATGAAATATTATAAATAGAATTCAAATTGAAAACGTCCCCCCCCTCCATCACCCCCGACACCTCTGATATGCTGCTTTTTACCTCATTAATCAAACTGTAACAAACAATGGTGCAAGTAAAAGATCTAATTTTTGGTATCAGTATTCAGTATACTAACACACAACTTTCGCATAGATGGATAATTTGATATTTAAAAAAAAAAGTGAAAAATCGACCTACCCTATTACACATGCCCGTTCATTTACGCATTCACCCTCTGCAATAAGTTTATATTTAGACTTTGCCATGCCCGACCGTTTTATTATTGCAGCCCCACCCCCACAACCTGACCATCAGAAAATCCTGATCATATGCCTTCTAGGCAACGACGAATATTGCCACCCTCCTATCCACCATATTTACTGCTCTTCTTCGCAATAATGATAGTTGTTTATCAATAAACAGGTTTTGTGGGTGGTGGTGGTGGTGGTGGTGAGTTCCAGTATATTCCATTTTCGTTTCCACCCTCGTCTTTTTAAAATCTTCAGCCTTGCTGTCCCACAGGTTTGAAGTCATCCATCATCGCTACATGAGTTCAGCATCTGAGATCTGTTCAGATGTTTCGTTTTTCATTTGGAAAACCCGTTCAACGCAACTTTATTCTAATAATCAACAATAAGGTAGGTCGATTTTTCACTTTCTTACAATATTTAATTGTCCATCTATGCGAACGTTTTGTATTAGTATACTGAATACTGAATACTGATACCAAAAATTAGATCTTTTACTTGCACCATTGTCTGGGGAAATGGCATCAAAGATCATCTGCTAAAATGCACTAAAAATATTCGTTTTCCAAAGGCTAAATTTTGCGAAAACGAAGCATCGATGAACAATTTGATATTTTTTAAAAAGTGAAAAATCGACCTACCCTAATGGTCAGCCTGAAGACGAGACGGTTTGGTTGGTTGGTTTGGTTTGGTTTGGTTTGTTTTACGGCATATCAACCTCAGTGGGTCATTTAATGCCGACAAAGATTTGAAATAAATTCATTCTTAATGGATACACAATTTTTTTTATAAACACATTTTTCTATTTAACCCATAGATGGGATCCTAACAGGTACTACCACTCCGGGTCAGAGTGGACCAGGGAGCAATGAAAAAACCTCCAGAAGTGCAACCTCACGATCAGATAGAGTTTAACACCATTCCAGGACGAAGACCCTCAGTCACCGCCTTCTAGCACCCATATGATAAAAAAGGGCTGGGGCTTGCCAAAAAGGCAATAGGGTTGGGGCAATCATATAGGTGCTAGGTCTTAACGTGACCAGTCGATTGATCGGAGGAGGCCTCTCCGACTGCCTGTCTAGCCCAAGTAAGGACCATAGTGGAATGTTGTATGTTATGGACTGCTCAGTCACCTGAGTTCCATCCTTAAGCATCATGGGGCACCACTTACGGCCAACAGGTGGTCCCATTGGGGGGGGTCTTAGCCCTATGCTGAGGTGCAGTCGGTGTATTCTAACGCACCAGCGGACAGGGTTGCATATTATTATTAGTTTACAATTAATATTGACTTATTTCGTGGTAATTTAAAATACCAAACTTCAATGGGTATTTTTTAAAATGATGTTTGGTATTAGTATTATTTGTATTACTCGGACTATTGTCGTCATCTTCATCCTCATCTATACAACGTTTCGGCCGATATACCCTCCGGCCTTCTTCAGGTATTTCTTGTCGGACTCGGGAACCTTCTCGGACTCGGGAACCTTCTTTTCGAACTCGGGATCCTTCTTGTCGTAATCAGGAACCATCACGGTACTTTGAACCTCACCCTTTATTCAGTCCACGGTGGGTATCCTGTTCTCATTCCGCTGACTATAGCTGGGGTAGAGGCGTTAAGCTGTGTTAATTATTATTCTCTGTTACAGCTGGTTCCCGAGTCCGAGAAGGTTCCCGTGTCTGACAAGAAATACATGAAGAAGGCCGGAGGGTACATCGGCCGAAACGTTGTACAGATAACAATGAAGTGGAGGACAATAGTCCGAATAATACAAATAATACTAATCATCAATTCTCATCTAAAAAATTAAGAGAAATATTTGGTATTGTTAAATTAAATACTTGCAGAGGTTCTTGAACCAAATTCTATGTCAGTTTCTGATATGCATAATTTCAATATAAAAAGTGAGCATCGAATTATACTGTCAAATATATTTTAAAAAAAAATTTGTTTGTTCACAGCTCATTAATATATACGGCCTCACATGTAACATAAACAGGCAGAGTTCTAACAAGCCGATTCTTTTTATAGTCAATTTATGTCTGTTTCGAAAAATGTTAAAATTCTACTAAACTGTTGTCTTTTTTTCTTTCTTTAAAAATGTAATAATAAAACTAAGAAAAAATAGTTACAAAAAAATCATCTTTTGACCGTAGCTTTTAAAAAAAATATTTTACCGTATGTTTTCGAACTTTAAGTCCTCCTTGAGAAATACTACTTCTCTGTAGTATCACCACTGTCATTGCCTACCATGACCAGAAAATACATTTCACATCGAAAAGGTTTGATTAATGTTTTTGTGAGATAACATGAAATCATAGAGGAATTGTTGCTAAGTTTTTTTTTTTAAACTAGTGTTTGTTTTGTATAACTGCATAATTTTTTTATAACTATTTTTGATAATTTGTTTACAATTTTTTATCATTACATTTCCGAGAAAAAAAAAGACAACAGTTTGTGTATTTTTTGTAGAGTTTTAACATTTTTTGAAACAGACATGAATTGACTATAAAACGAATCGGCCTGTTAGAATTCTGCCTTCTTATGTTACATGTGGGGCCGTATATATTAGTGGGCCGTAGAAATGGACATGGTGAAGTTCGAATCCTGTTAAAACAAAATCCTGTTAATGAAAACTGTTAAAAGGGTATAAAAGAAAAGATGTTATAAATTTGACACTACATTAAAACATGAAGAGGCTACCTTGTTCGTTATCTAACACGTTGTGTAATGATTATCATTTTAAGAAATGATTCGACCCACTAATATATACGGCCTCACATGTAACATAAGTAGGCAGAATTCTAACAGGCCGATTCTTTTTATAGTCAATTTTATGTCTGTTTCGAAAAATGTTAAAACTCTACAAAAATACACAAACTGTTGTCTTTTTTTTCTTTAAAAATGCAATAATAAAAGATTGTATACAAACTAAGAAAAAATAGTTACATAAAAATCATCTTTTGACCGTAGCTTTAAAAAAAATATTTTACCGTATGTTTTCGAACTTTAAGTCCTCCTTGAGAAATACTGCTTCTCTGTAGTATCATCACTGTCATTACCTACACTGATCCAGGGTCAGGCGAATTTCTGACTCAACTTAGATATTTTTCAAGTCGTGTTTTTGTCACTTTTTTGTCGGCAAACTAATGTAGATATTTTAAACGCCTTCCCTCAGCTTTTTATCGACACAATATATAACATCCCAGAGAAAAAAGTAATACTGACTGGGCTGCGCATTGGCCACAGATGACATACACTCTTTTATGCTCAAGTAGGAGGATCAATCACGTTGCGGGACATACCAAACTCCCTACACTGTCAAAAATTTCCTCGTGGAATGTGGAGTTTTCGCTCCTATCAGAAATAAATATTTCAACGCAAATAATATGAGGGATTTGTTTGAGAATACTAACATGGATGACATTTTATCCTTCTTGAGAGAAATAAAAATATATCGAAAATTAGGAATCAGATATAAAATACATCCATAAAAACTAACTTTTATCTCACAATTTCTCTGAATGTTTCTCTTTAACCTTGGTTAGGCAACCCGTCTAAGAGAAGGGAAACTCTGAATTCAAACCTATTGAATTCCGCTTAAGAAATTGACCTGGTGTCACATCCTGCTCCTGCGGAGGGGTTGGTAAATATATATATACCGTCGGATTAATTTTCTTACTTTTAACTAATATACACATTAAATATCACATTTTTGTGCAAAAATTATGAAGATTTGATTTATATTCGAAGATATCAAAAATAAAAAAAGTATATAGAAATAGCATTGAAATTCTGCTTAAATATGTGCAGCATTTGTAAATCTCAAAAGTAAACAAATCAGTACACCGGGGTTACCCATCCCCTCTATCCAGTCGACGCTGGGTAGTCGTTTCTAGTGTACAATATTTCTTCTGGATGTTAAATGGAAGATAAATCAAGTGAAGACAACAAATAAGCCGCTATCAGTTAAAGAGACAGTTCTTCCAGGCCGTTGTCGTGTCAGTACTGCTGTATGGCTGCACCACCTGGACCCTAACTAAGCGACTAGAGAATAAACTAGATGGGAGCTGCACAAGAATGCTGAGGGTGATCATGAACAAGACGTGGAAACAGCACCCTACGAGAAAACAGCTGTACGGCCACCTACCACATATCACCCAAACCATCCGAGTGAGACAGACAAGACACGCGGGACACTGCTGGAGAAGCAAGGACGAACTCATAAGCGACGTCCTCCTGTGGAAGCCAGCACATGGACAAGCCAGTGTGGGCCGACCAGCAAAGACGTATATTGATCAGCTCTGTACGGATACAATATGCTGCACAGAGGACCTCCCGAGGATGATGGGCGATAGGGACGGATGGAGAGAGATTGTCATGGATATCCGTGCTAACAGTGCGACTTGATGATGATGAATAGTTTGTAAAGAAATAATTCCCCAGGATTTTATTATTTCTAGTAGAACATTAAGCAATCGAAACGGACATTATTAGGCACTAGAAACGGCTACTCAGAATCACCTAGGTAGACGTGGGACAAAAAAAAAATGGTGGTGTAATTGATAACAAGTTATTTCTCTGAATGTTTGAGATGAGGCTTGATGATTAGTATTGTGATGACTATTGTCCCCATCTTCATTGTTATCTGTACAACGTTTC
>CM042169.1:10128466-10178466 GCA_023376005.1 Doryteuthis pealeii
ATATATATTGACAATGGACCGGGTTAGCTCAGTCGTTAGAGCGTTCGGCTAGAAATCACAAGGTTCCTAGATACAAAAACAATCTCCTTGGTCTAGCGCTAGTGAAAAGGGGATAGACTCCCTCGTTGATTGGCTGATACCGACATTAGGCCGCCCCGATGACTTTACTTTTACTTTATATATATTGTTAATTGTTTTATTTTTTAAGTTTCATCCGGACATACATACATACATACATACATACATACATGTATACTTACATGTATATATACATACACACTAGCTACTCTTTATATATGTATAGATAGATAGATATTGTACAGATAATTATTTTTACTTACTTAATATTATTAATACAACATTTTGGTTGACCCATTCTTCGGCCTTCCTCAGTTGTCCATACCATGAGAAAAGAGGAAAATCTTTTTTGGATATGTTTTTTTTAATGTTTTTTTTTTTTTTTTTGCTCACTATAACTCAAAAGAAAAAAAAACCCAGCAAAAACTAAGAAGAGTCATGAATTTAAAATGACCAGAGTTCGAACGCCCTGTCGGCTGAGGCGTTAGAATTCACCAACTGCACCTCTGCACAGGGGTAAGACTCCCCCAATGGGGTCACCTGTTAGCCGTGAGTGGACAATTTTGTGAATATCGATGTTTAACAAAGGATTCTTTTCAATCTAAATATTGCCTCGAATTAAATTCGAACTTTGGATTCAATGTTTATAAAAATAAGAAACGACTTGGCTATTTTTTCTACGGCCTGACAAGAAAATGCGGGAAAGGCGTTTTTGCGTCTTTTCTATTTCAGTCTGTTCATATCTGACTGTTAATCTGTCACATTGTAACATTAATGAAACACGAAGAATAATGGCCGAATAAAGTATAAAAATATTTATAATATTTAAAATACGTGTTTGTTTATGTCACTGTGGTCTATCTATCTATCTCTAAACTATCTATCTATCGCAATATGTATATATATATAGAGAGAGAGGCGACTTTAACAAACTTTCACCGGTTTAGCGTAAGGCATTACTCTTCTGTTGTTTACAGACTCGAGTTCTCTAGGTGATAGTAACATACATCTACTAATTTTACATGTTAAAATGTTGACTCTTACTGACAGCCACGGACGGCCGAGAGGGAAGGTGTCGGAGTGCTGAAAACTTAGTCAGTTTCGCTTCCGGCTAGAAGCAGTTGTTAAGTCTAGTCACACTGATGAGACGTAAACGTCGAAACACGGGGTATGTGGATGACACACACACACACACACACCACACATATATATATATATATATAAAAAGTGTTGTTCTGGTTCCAACGGGAGAAAAATCAATATTTTATAAAAAAGGAAGGTCCGCAAAATGTATTTTGTTCTCAGAAAAAAATTTTTTTTATTCTTTTTGTTTTACATGTGCAACACGTGTTTCAGATCTTCTGGTATCTTCTTCAGGCTTTGGTTGATAATATGATATATATATATATATATATATATATTATATCTATATATCTATCTATATATCTGTCTGCCTGTCTATCTCAATCTAGTCATTTCTATATATTTATTTGTCTGTTGTGAAGGGTCTTTATCTATCTATCTATCTCATTATATATATATATATATATATATATATATATATATATATATAATCTCCTATCTATCTATCTATATATCGGTTAATTTCTATATATTTATTTGTTTGTTTTTCTGTCTGTCACGAAGGGGTAGAATATATATATATATATATATATATATATATATATATATATATATACAAGGTGTGTCAAAAAAGTATCGAGATTGAAGCTGTATTTACTAAGTTAGAAATGAAGAATGAATGGAACGTTAATTTTTTTCAGAATACAAGGTGTGCCGAAAAGTACAAAAAACCTCGATACTTTTTTGACACACCTTGTATATATATATATATATATATATATATATATATATATATATATATATATATATATGTCTTATTTGTTAACAACGATCTCTATTAAAGTCTAGCTAGCTTAGATTAGCCGCAAAACTGCCGAAAACATTTAAAATTCTGAAATATGTGTTATATATCTCTAAGAAATAAAGATTTTTCATAGTATATGGATGGAATAATTTGCATAATGATTTTAACAAAACTGGGTTTAATAAATAATTATATGCTGTTGCTGAATTCTAATTTTAAAAAAAGTGTAATATCTTTTATATTCGCTCTTATTTAGTTTCGTTAGTCATTCTAATTAAAATAGTATTTTGCTATATTAAAATTTAAATACTTGCGCCCAAGGGTCGCATACTTTTGCAAATTCTTATGATTTTAATGGTTATTCACGTGGGTTTTATATGAAACGCCTTTTCATTTGTTCACGTGATTAGGAGATTTCGATTTTAAACGTGTCTATAAAAAGGTATTGGTAAAATCGTTTAGTAAACAAAGTTTGACCTCCATCAAGATTCTAACTTACCTATCAGTATATGTATTTGCTTTTACGTAAAAATACCCTTGGTATTTATTTAATTGATTACATTTTCACTATATGTTGCAAGGGAGGATATTTCCCGAACGAGAATGTTGGACTCGTCCAACGAAAAACATAAAAATACGAACGGCGTGAGGGTATTCGTCGAGTCGAGTAATAGCTAGCCTTGCTAACAGACTATTCATTACTGTTGTTTGAAGAACTGCATGTTTGATTCTCTTTATTATATCACCTTTCTACCAAAAGGTAATAAATCTATTTGTTAAGCTTTTCCGGATTCAGTGTGGTTTATTGATAAACTCAATCACAACACTATGTATGTATGTATGTATGTAGGACATTTTATGTTCCTGCTGCACAAAAGTATACCGAACAGCTGGTGGTCTCAAGCTTCACATGAAAGTTCACAGTGATGAGTATACAACACCTGTCGACTTAATCAACACCGATCGTTATGTGTGTCAGATATGTTCTAAGTTATTCAAGACTTTGGAAGGATTGAAAAGTCATTAACGAACTCACAAACGGGCAATGAATGAAGGAGTGGCAGTCATTTCTGTAAATCTAGAAAAAGAAAGAACGGCACACCCTATCGAGATTTGTATTAGAGCAATTCACTTAAAATTATCTAATTGTGGAATAAAGCAATTTCCAGTCCATTTTTCAATTAAATGATAATTTTTCGAGTCTGTATTTGCACTGACTATTATTTTGTAATCGATATAAACATCCGATTTCTATGGAACTCAAATGAAAATTCCTTCTTTAATACAAGTGTCCTTATTGACGTTTGTTGCAATTATAACCTAACGGGATCTATCTATCTATCTATCTATCTAAACACGAGTATCTATCTATCTATCTATCTATCTATCTATCTATCTATCTGTGTATGTATGTGTATGTGTATGTGTGTATGTATGTATATGTATGTGTGTATGTATGTGTGTTAGTGTGGCCGTTTTGGTAATCGTGTTTTGTATTCATAGCTCCATCTATCTATGTATCTATTTATTGCAGTCAATTAGTATCTATCTATCTATCTATATATCTATCTATCTATTGTAGTATATTAATATCTATCTATCTATCTATTTATCTATCTATCTGTGTGTTTTAGTGTGTGTGTGTGTGTGTGTGTGTGTGTGTGCATAAGCGCAAATATACATCTATTTATGTGTGTGTGTGTGTGTTTAGTGTGAGTGTATAAGGGTGAATATACATCTATGTGTGTGTATGTGTGTGTGTCTTTTATAGAAACGCTGACTATGTGAATGAAGAATTCTTTTTTAGTGAATATTAAGAATTCCTATTTCCATCGTTGAATTCTTAAGTCGCTATTTTCAATTACTGAGAAATTTCTGAATTCTACTCTCACCGAGTACCCGATCGGACTCATTTAAAAGTAAAAATATAAAATCTACCCTATTTTAATCAAATTACAAATCTTCATTATTTTTCCGATTTGAATAAAAAATATTTTGAAAGAATAAATCAAATCATTATATTTAAGCAAAAATTGTATAGAAAATTATTAAAAAAATGATTACTCGATAATTTTTTTAAAGTTATAAGTTATAGATCCGATAAACAGTAAAAAGATTGAACGTATAGTGATTGCTTCCTTTTTGGTCACCCGTAGTTCTAAAAACACTAACACTGAAATGAATTCCTTTTGCTTAGTTTTCATTTATCAAACAAAAAATCACGTATATGTCATATAGAATTGTTGAATTTTCTTTGTATTTAAAAGTAAACATCAATTCGATTCTCACCGAGTGCCCGAATATTGCAGCTCGTAATCTAGTGCAATTAATGATAGCAATTAAAGATACGATACGCGTAATGGACGAATATTAACAAAGTTTCGTGTGTGCTGCTATATCCGGTAGAGATTGAATATTCGCGCCAATTTAAATAAATCAGTCGTGAGTGTCGCTCCAAGTAGGTGTGTGGCACTCCACTCCAGACCCAAAAATAATCTCTTTGGTTTAGCGTTAGTGAAAAGGGGATAGACTCCTTCGTTGTCTGGCTAATGTGTGCGTGTGTATGTGTATTTGTGTATGTATGCGCGTGTGTATGTTATTAATGTATTTCTTGTATATTAATTAATGTATAACGTGAATGTCGTTGTCATCAGAAAACAGGTTGATATGTCTGCATATGTATTTGCTTAAGCGAGAAAGAGAGAAGGAGAGAAAGAGAGAGAAAGAGAGAAGGAGAGAAAGAGAGAGAAAGAGAGAAGGAGAGAAAGAGAGAGACAGAGAGAGAAGGAAAGAAAGAGAAAGAGAGAGAGAGAAAGAAGAGGGAAGAGAGAAGAGAGAAGAGAGAGAAAGATATTTATATATATATATATATATATAGAGAGAGAGCGAAAGAGAGGGCGAGAGAGAGAGAGAGAGAGAGAGAGAGAGAGAGAGAGAGAGGGGGAAATAGAGCTAGCTAGCTAGCTAGAGAGTGAGTGAGAGAAAAGAGAGAGAGATAGGGAAAGAGAGAAGAGAGAGAGATAAAAGAATAGAGAGAAAACGGAAGTGAGAGAGAAAGAGATAGATAGATAGATAGATAGATAGAGAGAGAGAGAGAGAGAGAAAAAGAGAGAAAAGATGAGAGAGAGAGAAAGAGAAAAAGAGTGAGAAAGAAAGAAAGATGGAGAGAGAGAGAGAGAGAGAGAGAGAGAATATATATATATAAGAGAGGGAGAGAGAGAGAGAGAGATAGAGAGAAAAGAGTGAGAGAGAAAAGAGATAGATAGATAGATAGATAGATTGAGAGAGAGAGAGAGAGGAGGGAGTCAAGGGGAGAGAAAGAGAGATAGATAGAGAGAGAGAGAGAGAGAGAGAGAGAGAGAGAGAGAGAGAGAGAGAGAGAGAGGGGGGGCGAGTGAGGGGAGAAAGAGAGAGATTGCCTGGAGGGAAGAAACTCACAAGTTAAAGTTAATGAACCTAGAAAACAAAAAAAAACTTGTTTGTAAACGGCAACTTTTATTTGACGTTTTTCAACTTCGCTGACCTTTCGTTTAGGAATTTCCTTTTAGTTGTAATTTCGCTATTTTAAAAAATTACACTTTATAAACCATCATATAAATAAAATAAAGAAAAAGGATAAAATCTTCGGAATTTAGGTAGGTAAATTCTTTCAGTAGTACAAATGGCTAACAAGTATCTGTGTGAGGGCATAAACACGAGTATCTATCTATCTATCTATCTATCTATCTCAGTCTGTTCATATCTATCTATCTATCTATCTATCTATCTATCTATCTGTGTATGTATGTATATATGTGTATGTATGTGTGTTAGTGTGTCCGTTTTGGTAATCGTTTTTTTGTATTTATAGATCTATCTGTCTATCTATCTATCTATCTGGGTAGGTGTTAGTAAGTGTATATAAGCGCGAATATATCTATCTATGAGTGTGTTAGTGTGTGTAGGTTTGTGCATGTGCATGTGTATGTACGCGCGCGTGTGTGTATGTGAGCGTCTTAGTGTGGCTGTATTGGCAATTTTCTTTTGCATCTATCTATCTATCTATCTATCTATCTATATCAGTCTGTTTCTATCTATCTATCTATCTATCTATCTATCTATCTGTGTATGTATGTGTATGTATGTATGTATGTGTGTTAGTGTGGCCGTTTTGGTAATCGTTTTTTGTATTTATAGATCTATCTATCTATCTATCTATCTATCTGTGTGGTGTGTGTTAGTGTGCGTGTGTAAGCGTGAATATCTATCTATGAGTGTGTTAGTGTGTATATGTCTGTATGTGCATGTGTATGTGTGCGTCTTAGTGTGGCCGTATTGGTAATCATTTTTGTATGTATGTATGTATCTATCTATATATCTATCTATCTATGTGTGCGTGTGTGTATGTGTTAGTGTGTATGTATTAGTTTGCGTGTTTGCGTGGGTGTGTGTGTTTGTCTATGTTTGTCTGTGGCTGTACTAGCAATCGTCTCTTATACCTGTTGTCTGTCTGTCTGTCTGTCTGTCTGTATCTATCTATCTATCTATCTATCTATCTATCTGTCTGTCTGTGTTAGTGTGTATGTGTTAGTTTGCGTGCGTACGTGTGTATGTGTATGTGTGTATTTGTTTACGTGCGTATGTTTGTGTATATGTATGTCTGTGTGTGTGTATGTTACTGTGACCGTACTTGGTAATCGTCTTTTGTATTTGTCCACAGGGACCCGGAATGCGGAGCTTAAAAGTCGGAATTGCGTCCGTGTCAAATAAAACTGCGTACGTAATCCTTCCTTTTTTGACCTCCAGTAAACAATGAAGACGACTTTCTTTCTCGATGTTATTCCATTTTTTTTTTACCTGATGTGATCCATTTTTTTTTTTTGGTGTGGGAAGGGTTATTTTTTTTTGTTTTTTTGTAAAGAACACAACTATTCAGTCATGTGTATAAAACAATCCAATCAGAGACCAGCGTCCTGCTTCATTTAGACAAGCGCATAGTATTCCCAAAAGATGAGTTTTTGGTGTGGGAAGGGTTATTCTTTTTTTTGTTGTAAAGAACACAACTATTCCAGAATTCCTGTCTAATTCGATGGTATTTCCCTGGCTTTCACGTTTCAGTTTCTCCACTCAAATAGCACTTTTTTCTTTTTTCTCCTCCATTTTGAAAAAAGGTCACTTTTGGACTCCTTTTTTTTTCAAAATCCTCAAACAGGACCCTTTTTGTCAAACTCACTTTTCCAATATTTTATCCCGCACACCGTATGGCAACAGAGAATTGACAACTGTTCGTGGCAACCGAATAGTAAATTTGACGTCACAAGTCATGTGTATAAAACAATCCAATCAGAGACCAGCGTCCTGCTTCATTTAGACAAGCGCATAGTATTCCCAAAAAGATGAGTTTAGCCGACGCTATAACGTTTCGGTCTTTGCAACCTTTATCGGTACTCGAATATCTTTCGTAATCTTTTGTTGTGGATGTGAGCTAACATTGTAGCACTATTGAAATGAAATTATAATTAGTTACGAATATGTGTTGAAAGAGATGATTGTTTAGATTATCAAATTTAATGTCTCGCTGGTGTTGAGAGTGTTTTTCGTATAAGTTTTTTTTTCTGGTAGACAAGCTGCACACACCTCTCAGATCCTGACTATTCGTCGGATCATAGAAAGAGTTCGGGCAACTCTGCTATTCGGAGGTTTTTCCAATGCATTTGATTCCATACACAGAGGGAAAGTGGAACAAATACTATTAACATCCCCCCATTCCCTAAAAAGGGAGATCTCGGAATCGCTAAAAACTACAGAGGCATAACTCTTACTGCTATTGTAGCCAAGATATATAATGCCCTTCTTCTTAATTGCATCCGAACCGAAATAAAGAAAATCCTTAGGAGAAACCAAAACGGATTCCGCAGAAATCGATCTGCAACCTCTCAGATCCTGACTATTCGACGGATTATAGAAGGGATACGAGCAAAGAATCTAGAGGCAACGCTACTATTCGTAGATTTCTCCAGGGCATTTGATTCCATACACAGAGGGAAAGTGGAACAAATACTATTAACATACGGTCTCCCCAAAGAAACGGTTGCCGCTATAATTTGCTCTACTAAGACACTAATGCAACAGTACGCTCACCTGATGGTGACACAGATTTCTTTGACATAGCCGCTGGAGTCCTACAAGGAGATACATTAGCACACTATATATTTATAATATGGCTAGACTATGTACTCCGAACATCATTAGATACCATAAAAGAAAAAGGTTTCACACTAAAAAAGGCAAGAAGCAGGCCATATCTTGCACAGATTGTCACAGATGCAGACTACGCTGATGACCTAGCACTTCTTGCAGATACACCGGAACAGGCAGAGTCACTACTGCATAGCCTAGAGACAGCAAAGAACATCGGCCTCAATGTGAGCTTCGATAAAACCGAGTTCAGGTGTTTTAAAAAGGAAGGAGAAATCTCTACACTGACGGTAAGTCCCTAAAGCAGATCGAACAATTCACATACCTAGGTAGTAACATTTCATCAACAGAAAAAAGATGTTAATGCACGCACATGGAAAGCATGGTCTGCTATAAACATATTATCATTCATATGGAAATATGATCTCATTGACAAGTTAAAGTGACAATTCTTCCAAGCTATAACTGTATTCGTGCTACTGTATGGCTGCACCACTTGGACCCCAACAAAACGCCTAGAGAATAAGCTTGACGGTAGCGGCACAATAATGCTACGTGTGATCTTAAACAAATCGTGGAAACAACACCCCACAAGAAAGCAGGTGTACGACCGCTTACCCCCTATCACACAAACCATCAGAGTGAGACGACCAAATCATGCCGGACACTGTTGGAGAAGCAAAGACGAACTCATAAACGACGTTCTCTTGTGGAAACCAGCACATAGGAACGCCAGTGCAGGCCGTCCAGCATAGACCTACATTAACCAGCTCTGCGCAGATACTGGATGCTGCGCAGAAGATCCGCCAGGGGCAATGAGTGATAGAACGGTTGGCGAGAGATTGTCATGGATACCGATGCTGCTGGCACGACATAATGATAATGACGTAGGAAGTAGAAAAACAAAGTATTCCACGGTTTAGTTGGCGGTCGTCAGCGAAATCCCCTCCAAAGTGCCTCAACTTCCTGGGTTTGTGGAGCATATATATATATATATATATATATATATATATATATATATATGAGAAGTAAACAAACAGACGATGTGTTTTATGATATGGCTTTTTTAGCCGACAATCTTTGGGAGAATATGTGCTTAATTGAAGTCGTATCTAATTTTTGAAAATCAATTAATTAATAATTAATGAATTAGGCGGGAATACCTATTCAAATGTAAGGCTAAACATTACACCATTACACCAGTTGGCCCTTCCCAGATTTTTCGTTTTGTTTATATTCCACTTTATGGTGACTTTTACTACACAACAGTATGAGTGGTGTAATGGTTAGAGTCCCTGCCTGTCAGCTTGGCAGTCAGGGTTCGAATCACACACAAAGCGGTCTTCCTGTCTATAGCTCTGCTGATGACGCCTAATAGGCTGAAATGTACATACAGAGATTGATTTTTCTCGATTTGTTTAGCCTTACATTTGAATAGGTATTCCCGCCAAATTCATTAAATATTAATTAATTAATTTTCAAAAATTAGGTACGACTTCAATTAAGCACATATTCTCCCATATATATATATATATATATATATATATATATATATATATATGTGTGTGTGTGTGTGTGTGTGTGTGTGTGTGTAACTCAGGAACCTTCTTGTGAAGCTTTCAAAAATTCAAACATATATATTTACCAACTCCTCCGCACGAGCAGGATACGGCACAAGGTCAATTTCTTAAGCGTAGTTCAACAGGTTTGAATTCAGAGTTTTCCTTCTCCTAGACTGGTTACCTACCCATAGCTGGAGGGAGAGTACGATTCATACCTTTCCCAAGGGTATTAGCGCTAAGTGAAATGCAATTACCACGTCCAGGATTTGAACTCGGGGTGACGAGTCCATTTCCCATGACTTTAACCATTTCACCACGCGCTTCCTAATCCCTAGTACCTATATGATTGCACAAGCCCTATTACCTTTTTTGGGAAGCCCCAGCCCTTTTTTATCATATGGGTGCTACAAGGCGGTGGCTGAGGGTCTTCATGTCCTTAGTGGAGTGTTGTATTTCATGGACTACTCAGCCACCAGGGTTTTCTTATTTAAGAATCATGGGATATAAGAGAGAGAGAGAGAGAGAGAGAGAGAGAGAGAGAGAGAGAGAGAGAGAGAGAGAGAGAGAGAGAGAGAGGAATAGATAGATAGATAGAGAGAAAGACAGAGAGGGAGGGGGAAAGCAATAGATAGATAGATAGAGATGGAGAAATAGATAGATATATAGAGAGAAATAGATATATAGAGAGAGAGAAGGGAAGGAATAGATAGATAGATAGATAGATAGAGAGAGAGAAGAGAGATGGAGAAATAGATAGATAGATAGATAGAGAGAAATAGATAGATAGATAGAGAGAGAGAGAGATGGAGAAATAGATAGATAGATAGATAGAGAGAAATAGATAGATAGATAGAGAGAAGAGAGATGGAGAAATAGATAGATAGATAGATAGAGAGAAATAGATAGATAGATAGAGAGAGAGAGAGAGAGAGAGAGAAATAGAGACAGAGAGAGAAGGAGAGAGAGAGAGAGGGGGAAAGGAATAGATAGATAGATAGATAGATAGAGAGAGAGAGATGGATAAATAGATAGATAGATAGATAGAGAGAGAGAGAGAGAGAGAGAGAGAGAGAGAAGGAGAGAGAAAGAGAGAGAGAGAGAGAGAGAGAGAGAGAGAGGGGGCAATTCAATTATTAGTTTATTTATCTTTTAATGAAACCCTTTATTATTATTATTATTATTATTATTATTATTATTAAATGTGGTGGCCCATGGGGGTCTTTTTTATCTTATTAAAATGAAACGAATTAAATATTATAAATAGAATTCAAATTGAAAATGTGCCCCCGCCCCCCATTACCACCGACCTCTTCTGATTTGCTGCTTTTACCTCATTAATTAAGCTGCAATTTATTTATTTATCTATTTATGATGCTATTTATCATACGATTTATCATATGATGCTATTTCCTCAACCAATGGTGCAAATAAAATATTTAATTTTTGGTATCAGTATTCAGTAAACTAACACACAACTTTCGCATAGATGGACAATTTGATATTTTGTTATATACCTCTTTTATTCTTCTGGCCGGATCTGGTATATCTTCTACAGGTCTGGTCTTCTTGTATGGGGATTCCGTGTCTGGTTCTGCTGGGGATCATTTCTTATCAGAAGCCTTGTGTCATTGTTAGCTTTTAGTAATAACAACAAGACTTCGATTTACCTTTGATGTTATTTTATTCAGGATCCCCAGGCCAGACAACTGCGCGCTGAGAGTCACATCTTGCTAGCTTCTAACTCTGCAACTAACTAACTGCAACTAACTGACTTACTGAGTTGCCCACCTTAAACCGGAAGGGGGGCTTTCTATCGGGGTTCCGTTCCCACGATTCTATCCCCAGAAAGCAAGGTGAGAGTGAGGTCAAGCATTGTCACTCACTCTCAAGGCCATCAGCTGTACTGATCGCCATAAGGATTTCTATACTACCTTAAAAAGTAATAGGGATCCAATTAATATGTAACAATTTTTCAAAAAGTGAAAAATCGACCTACTCTATTGGAGAAAGAACCAGTAGAAACACCGTAAAGTGACAGAAGCATAGATGAAATAAAGAACCCCTCTACCCCCCCCCACCACCACTCGATACATTAAATATTAATAACAACTCATCTGAAAATCTTTGTCACAAAATGACAAGAGGCCGTCCAATCTGTCTTTAAAAGTTGTTTTTCTGGTTAATTAAAAAAGAAGTAAAAAAAAGCAAAACAAACAAAAACAAAAAATAAATAAATAAAAACAAAAACAAAAACAAAAAACAAAAACAAAAAACAAAGGACAAATCAACTTTTTATTTGTAGCTTCAGGCTCATTCCACTCTCAATTAAAAAAAAAGAAAAAAAAAAGAAAAAGAAATCTATCCTCTTTGGGACGAATTAAAAAAGATATCAACGTGATTCCACTTAAACTTTAGCGTAGTGGCTAACCTGCTGAACTGCGACATCTTAGTAACCGAGTTCGAACCCAAGTCGAGAGCGTTCGGCTAGAAACTACGAGGTTTCTAGTTCGATACCGGCCCTCGTCAACTCACCTTATGAGTAGCACAGGGATCTGTGCGGTAAATTAAGGAGCTGATGGTAGATGTGGCGTTCCGTCTTAGACGCTGAAATAATCTCCTTGGTCTAGCGCTTGTGAAAAGGAGATAGACTCCCTCGCTGATTGGCTGTTACCGACTTTAGGTCCGCCCGACGACTTTACTTTACTGTTGTATACTCTCTTTACTTCTATTCTTCTTCTGTTCATCTTTGGTATCTTACGTTCTTCTTCTAGCGTCTGGACTTCGTCTAGGGGACTTCGTCTTGGGGACTTCGTGTCTGGTCTTCCATTGGGGATTTCTCTTTATCAGAAGCCCTGTGTCATTGGTAGTTTTTAGATAATAACCCAAGACTTTGATTTGTTTTAGATCATATTTTATTCTGAAATCCACACCAGACTACCTGTGCAGATTGAGTCGGCCGTGCGCTTAACATGACTTACCACCTTTGTGGTTTGGCCGATACTGAACTAAACTCTCTTTCTAATCTAAACCGGAAGAGGGTCTTCTCCATCGATTCTCACAGTATCCACCGGAAGGAGGATCAGGTTGAGGTCAAGCCGAGTCACTCAATCCTTCAAGGCCACCGGCTGTAAATTATAACAGCCATTTTGGTTTCTACACTAATGGTACATAAGTATTAGGAATCTAATAATTACGTAACATTACTTACTTACCCTTGGGAAAGGTATGAATCCAACTATTCTCCCTCCAGCTATGGGTAAATAGTAGAGCAGGCTGAGCTGTTTAACACTGGTTAGGTAACCATGTAACAGACGGTAGGATGCAAACAACAACCAACAATATATATATATAATATATATATATATATATATATATATATATAAGTGCTTAATTGGAGTCGTACATAATTTTGAAATTAATTAATTAATAATGAATTAGGCGGGAATACCTATTAAATTTAGTGTAGGGGTTATGAGATCGGCCTGTCAGCTTGGCAGTCCGGTTTCAAATCACGCACAGGGCGGTCTTCCGATCTATAGCTCTGCTGATGAGGCCTAATAGGCCGAAATGTACATACAGAGATTGATTTTTCTCGATTTGTTTAGCCTTAAATTTAATAGGTATTCCCGCCTAATTCATTATTAATTAATTAATTTCAAAATTAGGTACGACTCCAATTAAGCACTTATTCTCCCAAAAATTATCGGCAAAAAGCCATTCTAAACAAACCTTGTTTATATATATATATATATATATTATACAACATTTGAAATCTTAAAGTTATTTTTAATTATTCAACCCCCTTCATTGAATCGCCCCGACAGTATCTATTTCCCTCAACACCCACCACCCCTACCAATAACCCAATACACACCGCTTGCTGACATCCGGCCCATGCCAAAAAATACACCCGCCCGCGCACACATATGCACGCGAATACAAACGCTCACACGTCCGCATTGATCAGACGTTACACATTCATAGGACAATGTATTATGTGTGTGATCAGTTACCCCGCATACATAACCTTTATGCTGCTCATAAACACTCACATACATTCATAATACCGCCACATATATACGCATAACATTTTATCCAATCATACACATCCTATGTCTATTGAATTTTCTGAAATTCTTTTGTAATTTTTCGATTTTCCTTGCATTTGTAACATCTTCACCTGACGATTGCTATCGCATGAAACCAAAATGGTCGTGAATGTTCCTTTGTTACCAAATAAATAGATATGTAAAACCTTTATATATTTATTTTATTATATATATATATATATATATATATATATATATATATATATAAAATAATAAAATTCGAAGGCAATACAATGCGTAAAAAATAAAGACAAAAAGATGTTTTATATGTCTAATCGATTTCAAAGCAAAGCTTTATCATCAGAGTTTAATTAAACTCTGATGATAAAGCTTTGCTTTGAAATCGATTAGACATATAAAACATCTTTTTGTCTATTTTTTACGCATTGTATTGCCTTCGAAATTTTATTATTTATAACATACTTAACAATGCTTCAAGTAAATTACCATATTATTATTATATAAATATATATATATATATATATATATATATATATATATATATATATATAAAGTAAAACTATCCAGTTGACTGGTATGCTGGGGATGAATCTATTCGATATCATCTAATGGAGGTGCGTGGTATAATGGTTAGAGTCGTAGGAAATTGACTCGTCAACCCGAGTTCAATTCCTGGACGAAGCTGTTTGCATTTCACATGGTGCTAATACCCTTGGTAAAAGTTTGAATCCAATCCTCCCTCCACCTATGTGTAAATAGCAGGGCAGACTTGTCTCTTTAACTACGGCTAGATAACCAGTCTAGGAGAAGGAAAACTCAGAATTCAAACCTGTTAAACTCCACTTAAGAAATTGACCTTGTGTCACATCCTACTCATGCGGAGGGGTTAATATATATATATATATATATATATATATATATATTATATATACTAACCCCTCCGCATGAGTAGGATGTGACATAAGGTCAATTTCTTACACACACACACACACACACACATATATATATATATATATATATATATATGTGTGTGTGTGTGTGTGAAGAAAAGGAAGTGAATCCAACGGTATGTAGTATATTAAGAAAGATTGAAAAAACACAGGTTTAAATGGGTTAAGTGGTGAGTTTATTGGCCGACGCTGCAGTGTTTCGATCTATTAATTAGATCATCTTCAGGGCATTTGTTGGTATATGGAAGGTAATAAGAAATGTTTTATCACAGAATAATGAGAAAAGCGAGTGGTAGTCCTTGTTTATCAGTCTATTTAAAATTTGAACCGTCTTCTTTTTTCAAACTTCAAATTTTATATATATAGACCAGGTTTTCTGAGGTGGAACGACATACCACTCACCTTGCCGTGCAAATCCAAGCTGCGCTACTTATGAACCGAGTGGGTGAGGGACGGTATCGAACCCGGAAGAATTTTTGCTAAATTAGTGTTGAATGATAAAATCCAAGGACAACTATATATAAAATTGGCAGCATAAATATATATATATATATATATATATATATATATATATATGAAAATTAAATGGAAGTGAATTCGACAGTATGAATTAAACATTTTTAGAAAAAACAAACAAATGATGTTATAGTTCGCTGGCAGAAATCTGTTTCGACCTTTTATTAAATCGGTCTTTATCAAGAGCGAAATGTTTGTGATGGAAAGACGGAATAAGTAAACCGTTACAAACAGGAGGGGTACAAACGAACATTCATGTTCGGAGCCGGAATTTTTTAAAAATTTTGAAAATGTTTATTCTGTGTTAAAAATAAAATAAATTTTATTTAAAAAAAATCAGAAGCATTATAATCCACAAGAAAACTCAAAAGAGTTTGTTGTAAAAATATATAAAAAAATGTATAAAAAGTATCAAAAACTCCAGGTGGATGAGCAGCAAAGAGAGAGATGGGTTTCCTTCCCAACGATCTACCCCAAGAAAGCAAGGTGAGAGTGAGTCAAGCATTGTCACTCACTCTCAAGGCCATCAGCTGTACTGATCGCCATAAGGATTTCTATACTACCTTAAAAAGTAATAGGATCCAATTAATATGTAACAATTTTTCAAAAAGTGAAAAAATCGACCTACTCTATTGGAGAAAGAACCAGTAAAACACCGTAAAGTGACAGAACATAGATGAAATAAAGAACCCCTCTACCCCCACCACCACTCGATACATTAAATATTAATAACAACTCATCTGAAATCTTTGTCACAAAATGACAAGAGGCCGTCCATCTGTCTTTAAAAGTTGTTTTTCTGGTTAATTAAAAGAAGTAAAAAAAAGCAAAAAAAACAAAACAAAAATAAATAAATAAAAACAAAAACAAAACAAAAACAAAAAAACAAAAAACAAAGGACAAATCAACTTTTTATTTGTAGCTTCAGGCTCATTCCACTCTCAATTAAAAAAAAAAGAAAAAAAAAAGAAAAAGAAATCTATCCTCTTTGGGACGAAATTAAAAAAGATATCAACGTGATTCCACTTAAAACTTTAGCGTAGTGGCTAACCTGCTGAACTTGCGACATCTTAGTACCGAGTTCGAACCCAAGTCGAGAGCGTTCGGCTAGAAACTACGAGTTTCTAGTTCGATAACCGGCCCTCGTCAACTCACTTATGAGTAGCACAGGGATCTGTGCGGTAAATTAAGGAGCTGCATGGTAGATGTGGCGTTCCGTCTTAGACGCTGAAATAATCTCCTTTGGTCTAGCGCTTGTGAAAAGAGATAGACTCCCTCGCTGATTGTGTTACCGACTTTAGGTCCGCCCGACGACTTTACTTTACTGTTGTATACTCTCTTTACTTCTATTCTTCTTCTGTTCATCTTTGGTATCTTACGTTCTTCTTCTAGCGTCTGGACTTCGTCAGGGGACTTCGTCTTGGGACTTCGTGTCCCTGGTCTTCCATTGGGGATTTCTCTTTATCAGAAGCCCTGTGTCATTGGTAGTTTTAGATAATAACCCAAGACTATTGATTTGTTTTAGATATATTTTATTCTGAAATCCACACCAGAACTACCTGTGCAGATTGGACGCGTGCGCTTAACATGACTTACCACCCTTTGTGGTTTGCCGATACTGAACTAACTCTCTTTCTAATCTAAACCGGAAGAGGGTCTTCTCCATCGATTCTCACAGTATCCACCGGAAGGAGGATCAGGTTGAGGTCAAGCCGAGTCACTCAATCCTTCAAGGCCACCGGCTGTAAATTATAAACAGCCAATTTTGGTTTCTACACTATGGTACATAAGTATTAGGAATCTAATAATTACGAACATTACTTACTTACCCTTGGGAAGAATGAATCCAACTATCTCCTCTCCAGCTATGGGTAAATAGTAGAGCAGGCTGAGCTGTTTAACACTGGTTAGGTAACCATGTAACAGACGGTAGGATGCAAACAACAACACACAATATATATATATATATATATATATATATATATATATATATATATATAAGTGCTTAATTGGAGTCGTACATAATTTGAAATTAATTATTAATAATGAATTAGCGGGAATACCTATTAATTTAGTGTAGGGGTTATGAGATTGGCCTGTCAGCTTGGCAGTCCGGTTTCAAATCACGCACAGGGCGGTCTTCGATCTATAGCTCTGCTGATGAGGCCTATAGGCCAAATGTACATACAGAGATTGATTTTTCTCGATTTGTTTAGCCTAAATTTAATAGGTATTCCCGCCTAATTCATTATTAATTAATTAATTTTCAAAATTAGGTACGACCCCAATTAAGCACTTATTCTCCCAAAAATTATCGGCAAAAAGCCATTCTAAACAAACCTTGTTATATATATATATATATATATATTATACAACATTTGAATCTTAAAGTTATTTTTAATTATTCAACCCCTTCATTGACTCGCCCGACAGTATCTATTTCCCTCAACCCACCCACCCTCCAATAACCAATACACACCGCTTGCTGACATCCGGCCCATGCCAAAAAATACACCCGACCAAACTAACGCGTACAAACACAGTCCGCATATCAGACGTTACATCATCATAGGACATATGATTATGTGTGTGATCAGTTACCCCGCATACATAACCTTTATGTGCGTCATAAACACTCACATACATTCATAATACCGCCACATATATACGCATAACATTTTATCCAATCATACACATCCTATGTCTAAATGATTTCTGAAATTCTTTTGTAATTTTTCGATTTCTTGCATTTGTAACATCTTCACCTGACGATTGCTATCGCATGAAACCAAAATGGTCGTGAATGTTCCTTTGTTACCAAATAAATAGATATGTAAAACCTTTATATATTTATTTTATTAATATATATATATATATATATATATATATATATATATATATAAAATAATAAAATTCGAAGGCAATACAATGGTAAAAAATAAAGACAAAAAGATGTTTTATATGTCTAATCGATTTCAAAGCAAAGCTTTATCATCAGAGTTTAATTAAACTCTGATGATAAAGCTTTGCTTTGAAATCGATTAGACATATAAAACATCTTTTTGTCTTTATTTTTTACGCATTGTATTGCCTTCGAAATTTATTATTTTTATAACATACTTAACATGCTTCAAGTAAATTACCAATTCTTATATATATATATATATATAATATATATATATATATATATATATATATATATATATATATATATATATAAAGGTAAAACTATCCAGTTGACTGGTATGCTGGGGATGAATCTATTCGATATCATCTAATGGAGGCGTGGTATAATGGTTAGAGTCGTAGGAAATTGACTCGTCAACCCGAGTTCAATTCCTGGACGAAGCTGTTTGCATTTCACACTGGTGCTAATACCCTTGGTAAAAGTTTGAATCCAATCCTCCCTCCACCTATGTGTAAATAGCAGGGCAGACTTGTCTCTTTAACTACGGCTAGATAACCAGTTCTAGGAGAAGGAAAACTCAGAATTCAAACCTGTTAAACTCCACTTAAGAAATTGACCTTGTTGTCACATCCTACTCATGCGGAGGGTTTTAATATATATATAATATATAATATATATATATATATATATATAACTAACCCCTCCGCATGAGTAGGATGTGACATAAGGTCAATTCTTACACACACACACACACACACACACATAATATATAATATATATATATATATATGTGTGTGTGTGTGTGTGAAGAAAAGGAAGTGAATCCAACGGTATGTAGTATATTAAGAAAGATTGAAAAAACACAGGTTTAAATGGTTTAAGTGGTGGTTTATTGGCCGACGCTGCAGTGTTTCGATCTATTAATTAGATCATCTTCAGGGCATTTGTTGGTATATGGAAGGTAATAAGAAATGTTTTATCACAGAATAATGAGAAAAGCGAGTGTCCTTGTTTTATCAGTCTATTTAAAATTTGAACCGTCTTCTTTTTTCAAACTTCAAATTTTATATATATAGACCAGTTTTCTGAGGTGGAACGACATACCACTCACCTTGCCGTGCAAATCCAAGCTGCGCTACTTATGAACCGAGTGGGTAGGGACGGTATCGAACCCGGAAGAATTTTGCTAAATTAGTGTTGAATGATAAAATCCAAGGACAACTATAATAAAATTGGCAGCAATAAATATATATATATATATATATATATATATTATATATATGAAAATTAAATGAAGTGAATTCGACAGTATGAATTAAACATTTTTAGAAAAAAACAAACAAATGATGTTATAGTTCGCTGGCAGAAATCTGTTTCGACTTTTATTAAATCGGTCTTTATCAAGAGCGAAATGTTTGTGATGGAAAGACGGAATAAGTAAACCGTTACAAACAGGAGGGGTACAAACGAACATTCATGTTCGGAGCCGGAATTTTTTAAAAATTTTGAAAATTGTTTATTCTGTGTTAAAATAAAATAAATTTATTTAAAAAAAATCAGAAGCATTATAATCCACAAAGAAACTCAAAAGAGTTTGTTGTAAAAATATATAAAAAAATGTATAAAAAGTATCAAAAACTCCAGGTGGATGAGCAGTTCATGACATGCAATACTCCACTTTGGCCCTATCTTGGGCTAGACGGGCGGTCGGAGAGGCCCTCTCCGATCAATCGGCTGGTCACGTCAAGCCCTAGTACCTATATGATTTTCCCAACCCTATTGCCCTTATGAAGCCCCAACCCCTTTTTATCATATGGGTGCTAGAAGGCGATGGCTGCGGGTCTACATGTCCTAGGAATGACGTTAAACTCTATCTGATGGTGAGTTCCAGGTTGGGGAATGTGGAGCACGCCTTCATCACCATTGCTCCCTGGTCCACTCTGACCCGGAGTGGTAGTACCTGTTAGGGTCCCATCTATGGATTAAATAGAAAAATGTATTTATAAAAAAATGTATTATCCATTAATTGATTTATTTCAAAACTTTATCGACATTAAATGACCCACTGAGGTTGATATGCCGTAAAACAAAAACAAACCAAACAAACCAAACAGATCCCCAAACATACGTGTTTCAAAGTTAATTGATCTGAAAAAAAAAATGTCTAAGTTTTTAATAAAATAACTGGTGCATTAAATTGTTATTCATTAATGTATCAACAGTGAAAATTTCATTAAATTCGGTTAATTCCTTGATTTTAAGTATTTTTTTTTCAGCGGGATGACATACGATGGTGGAATTTAGGTCCGTTAATTGGGATTTAACCATTCTTTCTTTCATATCTACTAGCAAATATATGCACCCTCCGGGCAAGTATTTAAGTTTTAATATAATAAATATCATATTAAATTATAAAGGCCAATGAAACTGAATAAGAATGCAGATAGAAAGATTTTGAACAGAGGGGGTATGATTGAAAAATAGAACAATTTTGAAACTAACTCTTCCATCATCTTCCATTACTCCCGTCTTTCATTGGTAAATTTTCCTAATTTAACTATTTAGTTAAATAGGAAGTAAAGGATAACATTACAGTTATTTCTTCTTATTAATCGATTTAATTTAAGATTTATCCCCGAGATTTTTGCTCATATTCATTAAAATAAAACTACACAATTAGAAATCAATAATACTAAGCACATATTTATCAAAATCAAATTTTAAAGATCAATATGCAAATTAGCCTTTCCATTCACACTGTAAACCGCTATTTTGTTGTATATACAAATATAATTACCTGTTATTAGTATCTAGATATGGTCAATAGTATTAATGATGTATAATAATTTTATTAAAATAGAAGTTTAAAATAAAAAAAAATCATGGAGAATGGGATGTAAATAATTAAGGGAATTGTGACTTGAGTAGTGATATAGTTTCGGTTACAGACAGAAAACACACAATCTCCATTATAATAAGATGTTGCTTACTTAACAATTGTGAATATAAAACAACATAAGTTATGCAATCAAAGGAAAACAGATGAAAGATAAACTCGTCCGAAATTAATAATGACATTTTTTCTTTATCAATGCATTAAACTTGACTTACGAACAGGTGTGTATGTCGGGTGGGGAAACCGTTGATTGCGGTAAAGATCACTGGTTAAATGAAAAAAACAAATAAGTAGATTGTATATTTTATAATAAAAGACAATGACACTCTCCTACACACACTCACAAAAAGGTACGACAGGAAACAAGCATATTTTATAAATCTGTTTTGAGGTTGGTATTAACACAACCCTTTCACCAGGGTAGGATGTGGCACAAGGTCACTAGTATTGGGAACACAGTGAGGATCAAATTCGCTATTCAGTAGTAATAACCCTGTGAGACTAACATGCCATCAATTCATGATTGAGACGCCATCTATACCCAACCCATTGGCAACGGATTGGATGTGACACAAGATCGATACTATAGGGCACACAGTGAGGATCAAACTCGCTATTCAATAGTAATCGATTTGTGAGACTAACATGCTATCACATCACATATAGGACGCCATGGGTAGGATGTGACACAGGTGGCGATTATAGGGCACACAGCGAGGATCAAACTCACTATTCAGCAGTAATAAATTCAAGTTACATACATTAGAATCATATTTATTTTTATGTTTGTTTAATGTTTAGTGTTTAAACACTAAACATCATATAAGTTATTCAATTACCTCGTATTTTTACTTTTAAAATTTTATTATCGTTTTATACGTTTACTTGTTATTGTAATTTAAAACAATTCTATAAAAAAGATGTTTTTTATTATTAAAAGATCGTAACAATTGCAGTAGATTGTATTCACATTTAAATGTTAAGCTAGGTATACCAAAAACTCGTTTGTTACGAATTAAAATGAATTAAATCTATTATTTAAGGTCAAACTTTTGTCTAAATCGATAAGTAGTAACATAATGACCATCATTAAAAAAAGGAAAATATCATATATATGCAGTTTATTTTATTTAAAAAGGATTTGTTTTGGTCAATTTCGACGCGATCCGCCATTCTGTCTCTTTTTTAAGGGTTTTAAGCGCTTTGTTTACAATTTTAATGTAACATTCGCGATTGCAAAAAAATTACCAAAAAAATCAGGTAATAATCCGATTTTAATGTAATTTTCAGTATTGATTTCTCAATTAATGAATTTTTAGTGCATCAGTTATTTTATTGCAAAATTTTAATTCAGTATTTTTATTTCAAAATTTTAATTTAGTATTTTTGCTATGAAAAAATGATATATAAAATTCATTTAAAATATGAAAAGCCCGATGTTAAGTTTAACATGTTATATTTTTAGATTCTAGAAATGAATATCTACTTAATGCTAACCTTATTTTTAGTACTTCAAAGTATACTTTTTGAAGAAAAACTCTATTGAAAATGTACCCCCCCCTTTTAAGCAGAAAAAATATCAATGTATAATTTTTTCTTTTATAAAATAATAGCCAATTAAATAATTATCGAAATGAGTAAAAAAGAAATCTCCAAAATTTTAATTATTTTATCATTTTCTTACATTTTATTTTTCGATTTTCGGTACTTATTTTCTCATAGAAAAGCTACTGTAATTTTTTTCTATTCATTACTTCCGGTCTTTAATCTCTTTATTTATACTGTAATTAGTAAACTATATGACCAACTCGAAAAAAATGTTATGCCCCAACATAAGGGGGGGGGGGGTCAAAATTAAGTGACCTGAAAAAAATGAGAAAGTTTTGAAATAAAATACGTAATGTATTATAAAGATCATTCATTGATAAATAAACACTGAAAAATTAGTTAAAATCCGATAATTCCCTGATTTTTGGTAAATTATTTTCTGGAGGGGGGGGGGCTAAAGTCACTTTGTCAAAAATGCATTTTAGACCCAATTTGGGTCGACCTATGTTATGCTAACTGTTAAAAACTTTTGACAACTATATGTATGTATTTATTTAGATATTTCTTTATCATTCTTTTACTGTTTGACAAAAAAGAATTTCGTAAATAACTTACGAAATTCACACAAACACTGTTTACTTATTTAAAATAACTAAACAAACAGTGTTTGTGTGAATTTCGTAATTTTGAAGATAATACTAACCTTTATTCAAGTTTCATTGTGTTAAATATCCCTCCCCCTTTTTAAGCGCTAATAATTTGCGATTTTTTTTGTTTGTTTGTTTACAACGTTGAGAATAATATTCTAACTTTTTCGTAAGTAAGACAATTTTAAATTCAGTTTTTAATTGCTTTTTGAGTTAGAAATAAAATGTAACATTGTAATCTATTTATTTATTTGAGCAACAAAATAACGAAGACAACTAAATATTATATTTTGCGTTTGAATTTCGTTATTCTTCTTTCAAAAACGTTTTGAGTTTCACTGGATATATTTAATCCTATTATATTCTAAGATATCCCCTTATTTAATCGCTTGAAGGATTTTTTTCAAAAACTTGTTCGTACGTAAGGCAATTTTAGATTCAGTTTTCGTAATTGCTAATTCGCATATTAATTCAAATTTGATTCGCTGATTAAAAATGGATATGTTTTATTCTAAGAAATATGAAAGTATTCGTAAAAATATTGATAAAAAGGTTTTCATTTTTCTTTTCAAATATAAACAAACGCATCAACAACGCAGTAGAAATAGAGCGAACAGGCAGCAGGTGGGGTGTGCCTGCTGATTGTAGCTGGAATATCAGCAGTAGCAGCTATGTGATAGCTTTCGAAAAATCGTTTGATTTTTGTTTGATTAATTAATTATATCCCTTAATCAGTAAAAATCAATAACAAAATTTGGAGTGTTTCTTAGTTAGAACGATATCAATGTGTATGCTAGATTTCGAATCAGAGTGACCTCCCATTTTGAACTTACACGACGACACGTACATACCAAAATATCTCTTTATATATATATTATAATATATATATATATATATATATATAGCCTATCTTCGGTCCCATGAAAGAGGTTTCAGGGGCAAACATTATTCCAGTGACGGGGAAGTTAAATCTGTTGTGAAGTGGCTCAAAGAACAGTCAACAGAATTTTACGAGGCAGAGATACATGTTCTCATTCGAAGGTGGAACATTGCTATGAGGAAACGGTGACTATGTTTAGAAGNTTCATGACATGCAATACTCCACTTTGGCCCTATCTTGGGCTAGACGGGCGGTCGGAGAGGCCCTCTCCGATCAATCGGCTGGTCACGTCAAGCCCTAGTACCTATATGATTTTCCCAACCCTATTGCCCTTATGCAAGCCCCAACCCCTTTTTATCATATGGGTGCTAGAAGGCGATGGCTGCGGGTCTACATGTCCTAGGAATGACGTTAAACTCTATCTGATGGTGAGGTTCCAGGTTGGGGAATGTGGAGCACGCCTTCATCACCATTGCTCCCTGGTCCACTCTGACCCGGAGTGGTAGTACCTGTTAGGGTCCCATCTATGGATTAAATAGAAAAAATGTATTTATAAAAAAATGTATTATCCATTAATTGATTTATTTCAAAACTTTATCGACATTAAATGACCCACTGAGGTTGATATGCCGTAAAACAAAAACAAACCAAACAAACCAAACAGATCCCCAAACATACGTGTTTCAAAGTTAATTGATCTGAAAAAAAAAATGTCTAAGTTTTTAAATAAAATAACTGGTGCATTAAATTGTTTATTCATTAATGTATCACAGTGAAAATTTCATTAAATTCGGTTAATTCCTTGATTTTTAGTATTTTTTTTTTCAGCGGGATGACATACGATGGTGGAATTTAGGTCCGTTAATTGGGATTTAACCATTCTTTCTTCATATCTACTAGCAAATATATGCACCCTCCGGTGCAAGTATTTAAGTTTTATATAATAAAATATCATATTTAATTATAAAGGCCAATGAAACTGAATAAGAATGCAGATAGAAAGATTTTGAACAGAGGGGGTATGATTGAAAAATAGAACAATTTTGAAACTAACTCTTCCATCATCTTCCATTACTCCCGTCTTTCATTGGTAAATTTTCCTAATTTAACTATTTAGTTAAAATAGGAAGTAAAGGATAACATTACAGTTATTTCTTCTTATTAATCGATTTAATTAAGATTTATCCCCGAGATTTTTATCATATTCATTAAAATAAAACTACACAATTAGAAATCAATAATACTAAGCACATATTTATCAAAATCAAATTTTAAAGATCAATATGCAAATTAGCCTTTCCATTCACACTGTAAACCGCTATTTTGTTGTATATACAAATATAATTACCTGTTATTAGTATCTAGATATGGTCAATAGTATTAATGATGTATAATAATTTATTAATAATAGAAGTTTAAATAAAAAATAAATCATGGAGAATGGGATGTAAATAATTAAGGGAATTGTGTTGAGTAGTGATATAGTTTCGGTTACAGACAGAAAAACACCAATCTCCATTATAATAAGATGTTGCTTACTTAACAATTGTTGAATATAAAACAACATAAGTTATGCAATCAAAGGAAAACAGATGAAAGATAAACTCGTCCAAAATTAATAATGACATTTTTTCTTTATCAATGCATTAAACTTGACTTACGAACAGGTGTGTATGTCGGGTGGGAAACCCGTTGATTGCGGTAAAGATCACTGGTTAAATGAAACAAAACAAATAAGTAGATTGTATATTTTTATAATAAAAGACAATGACACTCTCCTACACACACTCACAAAAAGGTACGACAGGAAACAAGCATATTTTATAAATCTGTTTTGAGGTTGGTATTAACACAACCCTTTCACCACGGGTAGGATGTGGACAAGGTCACGTATTGGGAACACAGTGAGGATCAAATTCGCTATTCAGTAGTAATAACCCTGTGAGACTAACATGCCATCAATTCATGATTGAGACGCCATCTATACCCAACCCATTGGCAACGGATATGGATGTGACACAAGATCGATACTATAGGGCACACAGTGAGGATCAAACTCGCTATTCAATAGTAATCGATTGTGGACTTAACATGCTATCACATCACATATAGGACGCCATGGGTAGGATGTGACACAGGTGGCGATATATAGGGCACACAGCGAGGATCAAACTCACTATTCAGAGTAATAGATTCAAGTTACATACATTAGAATCATATTTATTTTATGTTTGTTTAATGTTTAGTGTTTAAACACTAAACATCATATAAGTTATTCAATTACCTCGTATTTTACTTTTAAAATTTTATTATCGTTTTATACGTTTACTTGTTATTGTAATTTAAAAACAATTCTATAAAAAGATGTTTGTTTATTATTAAAAGATCGTAACAATTGCAGTAGATTGTATTTACATTTAAATGTTAAGCTAGGTATACCAAAAACTCGTTGTTACGAATTAAAATGAATTAAATCTATTATTTAAGGTCAAACTTTTGTCTAAATCGATAAGTAGTAACATAATGACCATCATTAAAAAAGGAAATATCATTATATATGCAGTTTATTTTATTTAAAAAGGATTTGTTTTGGTCAATTTCGACGCGATCCGCCATTCTGTCTCTTTTTTAAGGGTTTTAAGCGCTTTGTTTACAATTTTAATGTTACATTCGCGATTGCAAAAAAATTACCAAAAAAATCAGGTAATAATCCGATTTTAATGTAATTTTCAGTATTGATTTCTCAATTAATGAATTTTTAGTGCATCAGTTATTTTATTGCAAAATTTTAATTCAGATTTTTATTTCAAAATTTTAATTTAGTATTTTTGCTATGAAAAAATGATATATAAAATTCATTTAAAATATGAAAAGCCCGATGTTAAGTTTAACATGTTATATTTTTAGATTCTAGAAATGAATATCTACTTAATGCTAACCTTATTTTAGTACTTCAAAGTATACTTTTGAAGAAAAACTCTATTGAAAATGTACCCCCCCCTTTTAAGCAGAAAAAATATCAATGTATAATTTTTTCTTTTATAAAATAATAGCCAATTAAATAATTATCGAAATGAGTAAAAAAGAAATCTCCAAAAATTTAATTATTTATCATTTTCTTACATTTTATTTTTCGATTTTCGCGTACTTATTTTCTCATAGAAAAGCTACTGTAATTTTTTTCTATTCATTACTTCGCGTCTTTAATCTCTTTATTTATACTGTAATTAGTAAACTATATGACCAACTCGAAAAAAATGTTATGCCCCAACATAAGGGGGGGGGGGGTCAAAATTAAGTGACCTGAAAAAAAATGAGAAAGTTTTGAAATAAAATACGTAATGTATTATAAAGATCATTCATTGATAAATAAACACTGAAAAAATTAGTTAAAATCCGATAATTCCCTGATTTTGGTAAATTATTTTCTGGAGGGGGGGGGGCTAAAGTCACTTTGTCAAAAATGCATTTTAGACCCAATTTGGGTCGACCTATGTTATGCTAACTGTTAAAAACTTTTGACAACTATATGTATGTATTTATTTAGATATTTCTTTATCATTCTTTTACTGTTTGACAAAAAAGAATTTCGTAAAATACTTACGAAATTCACACAAACACTGTTTACTTATTTAAAATAACTAAACAAACAGTGTTTGTGTGAATTTCGTAATTTTTGAAGATAATACTAACCTTTATTCAAGTTTCATTGTGTTAAATATCCCTCCCCCTTTTTAAGCGCTAATAATTTGCGATTTTTTTTGTTTGTTTTGTTTACAACGTTGAGAATAATATTTCAACTTTTTCGTAAGTAAGACAATTTTAAATTCAGTTTAATTGCTTGTTTGAGTTAGAAATAAAATGTAACATTGTAATCTATTTATTTATTTGAGCAACAAAAATAACGAAGACAACTAAATATTATATTTTGCGTTTGAATTTCGTTATTCTTCTTTCAAAAACGTTTTGAGTTTCACTGGATATATTTAATCCTATTATATTCTAAGATATCCCCTTTATTTAATCGCTTGAAGGATTTTTTTCAAAAACTTGTTTCGTACGTAAGGCAATTTTAGATTCAGTTTTCGTAATTGCTAATTCGCATATTAATTCAAATTTGATTCGCTGATTAAAAATGGATATGTTTTATTCTAAGAAATATGAAAGTATTCGTAAAATATTGATAAAAAGGTTTTCATTTTTCTTTTCAAATATAAACAAACGCCATTCAACAACGCAGTAGAAATAGAGCGACAGGCAGCAGGTGGGGTGTGCCTGCTGATTGTAGCTGGAATATCAGCAGTAGCAGCTATGTGATAGCTTTCGAAAAATCGTTTGATTTTTGTTTGATTAATTAAATTATATCCCTTAATCAGTAAAAATCAATAACAAAATTTGGAGTGTTTCTTAGTTAGAACGATATCAATGTGTATGCTAGATTTCGAATCAGAGTGACCTCCCATTTTGAACTTACACGACGACACGTACATACCAAAATATCTCCTTATATTATATATATATATATATAATATATATATATTATATGCCTATCTTCGGTCCCATGAAAGAGGGTTTCAGGGGCAAACATTATTCCAGTGACGGGGAAGTTAAATCTGTTGTGAAGTGGCTCAAAGAACAGTCAACAGAATTTTACGAGGCAGAGATACATGTTCTCATTCGAAGGTGGAACATTGCTATTGAGAGAAAGGTGACTATGTTTAGAAGTATGGATGTGATCCACAGAGGACCAGCTTGATTTTGATGTATGATACATGTTCCTATATTGGTAATTCTACCTGTCCTAAACAAAATAGCATTACATTTTGACTCACCCTCGTAGATGTTCTATGTTGGTAATTCTACCTGTCCTAAACAAAATGGCATTACTTTTTGACTCACCCTCGTACATGTTCTTGTGTTGGTAATTCTCCCTGTCCTAAACAAATGGCATTAATTTTTCACTCACCCTCGTACCTTTTCCTATGCTGGTAATTCTACCTGTCCTAAACAAAATGGCATTACTTTTTAACTCACCCTCGTATATACATGTACTAAGCTTAATTTACTTATTTACGAAGCTATTTATTTACTTGTAACCAGATTCCCGGATATAGATCTTTTAATTTTCTTTTTTGTTGTTAAAATTTCAGAACAAAGTGTTTGCCGTTTTTAATCAATGATTTCATCTCTTTCGCCTCAGGAATTTTCTTTTTTAAAAAATGGCGGTGAGGAATTTCAAAATCAAGTGCGTAACAGTGACGTAACAGTGACGTAAGCGGTATTTTATATAAATAAAGAAGTCATTTACCCACTAGTGGATTCGACACAAGGTCACAAATATGGGGCATCCAGCAAGGATCGAACTCGCTTTTCAGGACTAACGGATCTGCAAGACCAGCTTGCGACGGGCCACGTAATTCATTACATCAAAAATATTGCATCAGAAAACAACCACACACACACGCACACACACTCACACACTCACACTCACACTCACATACACACACACTCACATACACATACACTCACACACACACTTACACACACTCACACTCACATACACTCACACACACACTTACACTCCCGCACATACACTCACTGTCACATTCACACACACACACACTCACCATACTCACTCACACTCACATTCACACACACTCACATACACACACACTCACACACACTCTCAATTCACACACACTCACATTCCACCATTACATACACATACACTCACACACACACACTTACACTCACGCACATACACTCACAGTCACATTCACACACACACTCACATACTCATACACACTCAGACTCAGACTCACACACATTCACTCTTTCTCTCTCACTTTCTCTCTCTCTCACACACTCACACTACCATTCACACACACTCACATTCACACACACTCACATACACTCACACTCACATTCACACACACTCACATACACATACACTCACACACACACACACTTACACTCACGCACATACACTCACAAACTCACAGTCACAATTCACACACACACTCACATACTTATACACACTCAGACTCACACTCACACACATTTACTCTTTCTCTCTCACTCACACACTCACACTCACATTCACACACACTACACATACACATACACTCACACACACACTCATACTCACTCACACACACACTTACACTCACGCACATACACTCACACACTCACAGTCACATTCACACACACTCACATACTAACACACACTCATACTCACACTCACACACACTCACTCTCTCTCTCTACCACACTCACACTCACATTCACACACACTCACATACACATACACTCACACACACCCATACCACTCACACACACACACTTACACTCACGCACATACACATCAACGTCACATTCATACTCACACACACACACTCACACACCACTCACACTCACATTCACACACACTCACATACACACCCATACTCACAGTCACATTCACACACACACTCACATACTCACAAACACTGACACTGACACTCACACACACGCACACTCCCTCTCCCCCCTCTCTCTCTCACACACACACACACACTTGTTACGTTCGCCTATCGCTTTTACACGCTGTTCCATCAGAGACCAAAGAAAAGTGAGAGGTACACATGCAACAATTGGCAAATAACAATAAGACATAATATATCATTTTAAGGCATTTTATTCAGCAGTCGGAATTGGGAGGGAGAGAAATAGATGGAGAGTTCATAAACATAATTTTATATATATATATATAATATATATATATATATATATATATATAACAAGGTTTGTTTAGAATGGCTTTTTGCGATAATTTTTTGGAGAATAAGTGCTTAATTGGAGTCGTACCTAATTTTGAAAATTAATTAATTAATAATGAATTAGGCGGGAATACCTATATAAATGTATGGCTAAACAAATCGAGAAAAATCAATCTCTGTATGTACATTTCGGCCTATTAGGCCTCATCAGCAGAGCTATAGATCGGAAGACCGCCCTGTGCGTGATTTGAAACCGGACTGCCAAGCTGACAGGCCGATCCCATAACCCCAACACCAAACGAACTTCTTAGATAATGTTAACCTACTCTAAACAAATCATAAAATCTAAGAAGTTCGTTTGGTGTTGGGGTTATGGGATCGGCCTGTCAGCTTGGCAGTCCGGTTTCAAATCACGCACAGGGCGTCTTCCGATCTATAGCTCTGCTGATGAGGCCTAATAGGCCGAAATGTACATACAGAGATTGATTTTTCCGATTTGTTTAGCCATACATTTAATAGGTATTCCGCCTAATTCATTATTAATTAATTAATTTTCAAAATTAGGTACGACTCCAATTAAGCACTTCTATATAATTATATATATATATATATATATATATATATATATATATATCCGCGATAGGAATATTTACGGATAATTTGAATTAACATATACACATGTAAAATGAAGCAAAATATGAGGTGGTAATCTCTATAAGAGTTCCTGGCAGAATGGGACACTTATCTTAATTTTCTAGATTCATCCATGAATTGCGTTTGGTTAAGCTTCGCTTATTCAGTGGTTCTCTTCCTGATTGGGTGGATGACTATTCTGGGTCTAATCACTTCTGTCCGCATGAAGGTGATATCGGGATTCCAACTGGCCATAGTAGTAAACTTGTAAGATTCAATGGTAATTTAATGAACATACAATTCCGACACGTTGTGAGACAAAACATTTAATATATATAACAGCACATGGAAACGATAAGATACATAATGTACAGGAGAATAGAACATGTAAATACACATACAATATTTAGGTTAAACAAGATACCCAAATGTACGTAAATATAGATGTTACGGACATGGAACTAAAGGATAGTCCATGCTGTATAAAGGACTTACAGTAATGTCAGGGGTGGGGGCAAAAGCCCCACCGAGAAGAGGGTAGATAGAAATCTAGTCCATAGCAGTTCTTGAGAAGCGTCCAGCTAAAAAGAGGAAGCTGCGTTTGAATCAACGCGCTTAACTACCAGTGGAACAAACAGCAACGCAGCGAGAAGATAACTCTTCCAGCAAAAGGAAGATAATTCCTTACAAACTTATTCTTTAGGTAGCATTGAAGACTATCGTCACCTACCCTCAACGAGGTAAACGAGCCAAAAGGCTCCGGAGTGAAAAACTAAAAACTCGTCATAGAGATCTCTTCCCTCACCCCCCTAAAAAAAGATAGTGATGCCTATCTCCGTCCATCTCTTTGGCCTCCTTTTTCTCAGGACCGGCCGACGTGACAATAATCTGGTCAAAGAAATTCTGCTCCAGATTGGGGTCATTTAGTGGGACACGTACCTCAGCTCTGACGTCACAGAGTTTCAAGAATGTTCTGGGGGTGTTCCCTTTCAAATTTCGAGATTCGTTCTATAATCAATTTCGCGTTACTCGTAATACGTAACAAACACACACACACACACACACACACACACACACACACACACACACACACACACACACACACATATAAATGAATAAATAAAATAAATATATTTAAAATTTAAACATGCAAGTCGATCTGTTTTTACATTGAGCACTTTTATCTTTCATTAAAATATAATTTCTTTTGACTTTTCATGAAATATTATTACCGCCCTCGCCAACTCAGCGTTATGAGTAGCACAAGAGATATGTGCGGTAAAAATAAGGAGCTGATGGTAGGTGTGGCGCTCCACCTCAGACACTAAAAATAATCTCCTTGGTCTATCGCTAGTGAAAAGGGGATAGACTCCTTCGCTGCATGGCTGATACCTACATTAGGCCGCCCCGACGACGACTTTACTTATTAGCGAAATAGATAACAATTAGGACTAATTAATCAGCCCGCCCCTACTATTTACCCATAGCTAGAGGGAGAGCAGTTGGATTCCTACCTTCTCCAAGGGTATTAGCGCTATGGGAACTATAGCTTCGTCCAGGATTTGAACTCGGGACGAAGCTACAGTTTACATAGCGCTAGGTAAAGAGGTAAAGGTAGCCGATTTATTCAGGTATTCCGGCTAGGTTTATTCTGGATACATTAAGGTTTTCATATAATTATCTATAATATAGTGTATATGCGAAAAATAATCACGTATATTAATACTTATATGTATGTACGAGAAATCATTATACATACGTTTGGGTTCTCAATTTTGGTTGAATTAAATCACTGAAACACTTGATACCACCACAACACACACACATACACACACACACACACCTTATATATATATATATATATATAATATATATATATATATATCATCATCATCATCATCATCATGTCGCGCTGTTAGCACCGATATCCATGACAGTCTCTCTCCATCCGTCCCTATCGCTTATCATTCTCAGAGGTCCTCTATGCAGCATCCTGTATCCGCACAGAGCTGATCAATGTACGTCTTTGCTGGTCGGCCCACTCTGCTTGTCCATGTGCTGGCTTCCACAGGAGGACGTCGCTTATGAGTTCGTCCTTGCTTCTCCAGCAGTGTCCCGGTGTCTTGTCCGTCTCACTCGGATGGTTTGGGTGATATGTGGCAGGTATATATATATATTATATATATAATATATTATAATATATATAATATATATATATATATATATTCACTGTTGCTGACCGAGAAAAGCGTGACGGTTGCTTATATTTGAAACTTTCGCATAACTTTTTTGCAACATCCAATGTTTTCGTTTTAAAATTCATATTATTTTCGTCTCCTACTTGATAAGGCTGGAGTATAAACAAGCTCTGGAGATGAATTTTTATAAATCAAATATTGTTCAATATTAGCTATGAATATGATTATAAAATCTTTTCCTTTAACAGCATTTTGTGTGTGCTTCATATCTTTATCTTATACTCATACCGTCGGATTCATTTCCTTTCTCTTAACTTATATATATATATTCATAAATTCTATATTTTGGTAACGACTTATTGTATTTAGGTATTATTAAGACTACGGAATATTTATCCTTTTCTTCTTTATGGTCGCACTTGTAGACATTCAAGTCTTCTAGTAGTTTTTCATAGATCAGAATACACATGGTAAAGAAAAATATTTTTGTCCAAGCGCTTTCAACCATTTCGCTGGTCGTCCCCAGAGGACTTTTAGTATATATATATATATAATATATATATATATATATATATATATATATATATATATAAAGGAGAGATTTTTGGTATGTACGTGTCGACGTATAACTCCAAAACGGGAGGTCACTCAGATTCGAAATCTTGCATACCCATTAATATCTTTTTAACTAAGAAACACGCCAAATTTAATTGTTGATTTTTTTTTTACTGATTAAGGGATATTTAATTAATTAATTAACAAACTCAACCAATTTGCGGAACTGTCCCAATACCAGCTCCTTCTTGCTAATATCGCTATTATTATAGCGATACCAACAGTTTAGTGAACAAAATTTTAGTTGAACAAATGGCAGTCTAGACTGTTCAGCTCGGATCTTTCGCCTATTCATGATCCACTCTTTTAAAATATTTATATGGTTAAAAGAAAGAAAATAGTCTTTCTAAATATGGAATTTGTATGTGTTTTTATCGATTGAATTATTTTTTTCCAGCGATTAAAAAAAAATATTTTGCTTCGGACAGCAAAAGTATGATTTTTTTCATACTAAATTTTAACGAAAAATCAAAATCTTATTTTATAGCAATCTTTTTATTCCTATCTTAAAGATATTTATTTGGTTAGAAATAGAATAAAATAATCTTTCTAAATATTTAGTTTGTATGTGTTTTCATACATTGAATTATTATTTACAGCGAATTAAATAACAAATCAAACGAAAACTTTTAACGATAACTCAACTTCTTTTTTATTATTACTTTAACTTTCATTTTAGAATAATAGTATAACTAAAATCATTTTGTATGAAACTATTCATGAAATAAACATTATTAAATAAATACACGAAATAAGGTAATGTTTACTTATTAGCTACTTTTAAAATTGAACTGATGAATTCGTATGTACAAAAGAGTTTTATAAATAAAATAGATAGATAACACACTATTATAAACAAAAAAAATAAGGAATACGGACAATTGTAAATATTCTTAGCATTTATTGTTACATTTTAATAGGGTTAAAAAAGATAATAAACGAATACATTTTCATTATTGTAAATCAAAATTGTTTCATAAATGTAAAGCAACAAAAAGAGACTATTCTTAAAATAAACGAATATTATAATACACTCATTCTTAGTTTTGTTATCGTCAAATTTTTAATAAATGAAACAATTTACATTCGAATGAATCAATAGTTTATAATAATTTTCTTACTACAAATAAAGACACATGGATTTTTAAACAAAACATGTTCAGCTTGTTGAGAGTATTTAAGCCCATCTGTTTTTTTTAATTGCCCCCAAAGGTCCCCTTTTTTTGGGGGTTTTTTTTTTGGGGATTTTTTTTTTTTATTTTTTTTCCAATTTTTTCCATTTATTTTACCCCATAGATGGGGTCACTAATAGCGTACTACATCTCTCTGTTATGGATGTGATCCACAGAGGACCAGCTTGATTTTGATGTATGATACATGTTCCTTATATTGTAATTCTACCTGTCCTAAACAAAATAGCATTACATTTTGACTCACCCTCGTAGATGTTCCTATGTTGGTAATTCTACCTGTCCTAAACAAAATGGCATTACTTTTTGACTCACCCTCGTACATGTTCTTGTGTTGGTAATTCTCCCTGTCCTAAACAAAATGGCATTAATTTTTCACTCACCCTCGTACCTTTTCCTATGCTGGTAATTCTACCTGTCCTAAACAAAATGGCATTACTTTTTAACTCACCCTCGTATATACATGTACTAAGCTTAATTTACTTATTTACGAAGCTATTTATTTACTTGTAACCAGATTCCCGGATATAGATCTTTAATTTTTCTTTTTTGTGTTAAAATTTCAGAACAAAGTGTTTTGCCGTTTTTAATCAATGATTTCATCTCTTTCGCCTCAGGAATTTTCTTTTTAAAAAATGGCGGTGAGGAATTTCAAAATCAAGTGACGTAACAGTGACGTAACAGTGACGTAAGCGGTATTTTATATAAATAAAGAAGTCATTTACCCCACTAGTAGGATTCGACACAAGGTCACAAATATGGGGCATCCAGCAAGGATCGAACTCGCTTTTCAGGACTAACGGATCTGCAAGACCAGCTTGCGACGGGCCACGTAATTCATTACATCAAAAATATTGCATCAGAAAACAACCACACACACACGCACACACACTCACACACTCACACTCACACTCACATACACACACACTCACATACACATACACTCACACACACACTTACACACACTACACTCACATACACTCACACACACACTTACACTCCCGCACATACACTCACTGTCACATTCACACACACACACACTCACCCATACTCACTCACACTCACATTCACACACACTCACATACACACACACTCACACACACTCTCATTCACACACACTCACATTCACACACACTTACATACACATACACTCACACACACACACTTACACTCACGCACATACACTCACAGTCACATTCACACACACACTCACATACTCATACACACTCAGACTCAGACTCACACACATTCACTCTTTCTCTCTCACTTTCTCTCTCTCTCACACACTCACACTCACATTCACACACACTCACATTCACACACACTCACATACACTCACACTCACATTCACACACACTCACATACACATACACTCACACACACACACACTTACACTCACGCACATACACTCACACACTCACAGTCACATTCACACACACACTCACATACTTATACACACTCAGACTCACACTCACACACATTTACTCTTTCTCTCTCACTCACACACTCACACTCACATTCACACACACTCACATACACATACACTCACACACACACTCATACTCACTCACACACACACTTACACTCACGCACATACACTCACACACTCACAGTCACATTCACACACACTCACATACTAACACACACTCATACTCACACTCACACACACTCACTCTCTCTCTCTCACACACTCACACTCACATTCACACACACTCACATACACATACACTCACACACACCCATACTCACTCACACACACACACTTACACTCACGCACATACACTCACAGTCACATTCATACTCACACACACACACTCACACACACTCACACTCACATTCACACACACTCACATACACACCCATACTCACAGTCACATTCACACACACACTCACATACTCACAAACACTGACACTGACACTCACACACACGCACACTCCCTCTCCCCCCTCTCTCTCTCACACACACACACACACTGTTACGTTCGCCTATCGCTTTTACACGCTGTTCCATCAGAGACCAAAGAAAAGTGAGAGGTACACATGCAACAATTGGCAAATAACAATAAGACATAATATATCATTTTAAGGCATTTTATTCAGCAGTCGGGAATTGGGAGGAGAGAAATAGATGGAGAGTTCATAAACATAATTATTATATATATATAATATATATATATATATATATATATATATATAACAAGGTTTGTTTAGAATGGCTTTTTGCCGATAATTTTTTTGGAGAATAAGTGCTTAATTGGAGTCGTACCTAATTTTGAAAATTAATTAATTAATAATGAATTAGGCGGGAATACCTATTAAATGTATGGCTAAACAAATCGAGAAAAATCAATCTCTGTATGTACATTTCGGCCTATTAGGCCTCATCAGCAGAGCTATAGATCGGAAGACCGCCCTGTGCGTGATTTGAAACCGGACTGCCAAGCTGACAGGCCGATCCCATAACCCCAACACCAAACGAACTTCTTAGATAATGTTAACCTACTCTAAACAAATCATAAAATCTAAGAAGTTCGTTTGGTGTTGGGGTTATGGGATCGGCCTGTCAGCTTGGCAGTCCGGTTTCAAATCACGCACAGGGCGGTCTTCCGATCTATAGCTCTGCTGATGAGGCCTAATAGGCCGAAATGTACATACAGAGATTGATTTTTCTCGATTTGTTTAGCCATACATTTAATAGGTATTCCCGCCTAATTCATTATTAATTAATTAATTTTCAAAATTAGGTACGACTCCAATTAAGCACTTATATATATATATATATATATATTATATATTATATATATATATCCGCGATAGGAATATTTATCGGGATAATTTGAATTAACATATACACATGTAAATTGAAGCAAAATATGAGGTGGTAATCTCTATAAGAGTTCCTGGCAGAATGGGACACTTATCTTAATTTTCTAGATTCATCCATGGAATTGCGTTTGGTAAGCTTCGCTTATTCAGTGGTTCTCTTCCTGATTGGGTGGATGACTATTCTGGGTCTAATCACTTCTGTCCGCATGAAGGTGATATCGGGATTCCAACTGGCCATAGTAGTAAACTTGTAAGATTCAATGGTAATTTAATGAACATACAATTCCGACACGTTGTGAGACAAAACATTTAATATATATAACAGCACATGGAAACGATAGATACATAATGTACAGGAGAATAGAACATGTAAATACACATACAATATTTAGGTATAAACAAGATACCCAAATGTACGTAAAATATAGATGTTACGGACATGGAACTAAAGGATAGTCCATGCTGTATAAAGGACTTACAGTAATGTCAGGGTGGGGGGCAAAAGCCCCACCGAGAAGGGGTAGATAGAATCTAGTCCATAGCAGTTCTTGAGAAGCGTCCAGCTAAAAAGAGGAAGCTGCGTTTGAATCAACGCGCTTAACTACCAGTGGGAACAAACAGCAACGCAGCGAGAAGATAACTCTTCCAGCAAAAGGAAGATAATTCCTTACAAACTTATTCTTTAGGTAGCATGAAGACTATCGTCACCACCCTCAACGAGGTAACGAGCCAAAAGGCTCCGGAGTGAAAACTAAAACTCGTCATAGAGATCTCTTCCCTCACCCCCCTAAAAAAAAGATAGTGATGCCTATCTCCGTCCATCTCTTTGCCTCCTTTTTCTCAGAGACCGGCCGACGTGACAATAACTGGTCAAAGAAATTCTGCTCCAGATTGGGGTCATTTAGTGGGACACGTACCTCAGCTCTGACGTCACAGAGTTTCAAGAATGTTCTGGGGGTGTTCCCTTTCAAATTTCGAGATTCGTTCTATAATCAATTTCGCGTTACTCGTAATACGTAACAACACACACACACACACACACACACACACACACACACACACACACACACACACACACACACACATATAAATGAATAAATAAATAAATATATTTAAAAATTTAAACAGTTTTCAAGTCGATCTGTTTTTACATTGAGCACTTTTATCTTTCATTAAAATATAATTTCTTTTGACTTTTCATGAAATTATTATACCCGCCCTCGCCAACTCAGCGTATGAGTAGCACAGAGATATGTGCGGTAAAATAAGGAGCTGATGGTAGGTGTGGCGCTCCACCTCAGACACTAAAATAATCTCCTTGGTCTATCGCTAGTGAAAAGGGGATAGACTCCTTCGCTGCATGGCTGATACCTACATTAGGCCGCCCCGACGACGACTTTACTTATTAGCGAAATAGATAACTAATTAGGACTAATTAATCAGCCCGCCCTACTATTTACCCATAGCTAGAGGGAGAGCAGTTGGATTCCTACCTTTCCCAAGGGTATTAGCGCTATGGGAACTATAGCTTCGTCCAGGATTTGAACTCGGGACGAAGCTACAGTTTACATAGCGCTAGGTAAAGAGGTAAAGGTAGCCGATTTATTCAGGTATTCCGGTAGGTTTATTCTGGATACATTAAGGTTTTCATATAATTATCTATAATATATGTATATGCGAAAAATAATCACGTATATTAATACTTATATGTATGTACGAGAAATCATTATACATACGTTTGGGTTCTCAATTTTGGTTGAATTAAATCACTGAAACACTTGATACCACACACACACACACATACACACACACACACACCTTATATATATATATATATATATATATATATATATATATATCATCATCATCATCATCATCATGTCGCGCTGTTAGCACCGATATCCATGACAGTCTCTCTCCATCCGTCCCTATCGCTTATCATTCTCAGGAGGTCCTCTATGCAGCATCCTGTATCCGCACAGAGCTGATCAATGTACGTCTTTGCTGGTCGGCCCACTCTGGCTTGTCCATGTGCTGGCTTCCACAGGAGGACGTCGCTTATGAGTTCGTCCTTGCTTCTCCAGCAGTGTCCCGCGTGTCTTGTCCGTCTCACTCGGATGGTTTGGGTGATATGTGGCATATATATATATATATATATATATATATATATATATATATATATATATATATATCACTGTTGCTGACCGAGAAAAGCGTTGACGGTTGCTTATATTTGAAACTTCGCATAACTTTTTTGCAACATCAATGTTTTCGTTTTAAATTCATATTATTTTCGTCTCCGCTATTGATAAGGCTGGAGTATAAACAAGCTCTGAAGATGATTTTTATAAATCGAAATATTGTTCAATATTAGCTATGAATATGATATAAAATCTTTTCCCTTTAACAGCATTTTGTGTTGTCTTCATATCCTTTTATCTATACTCATACCGTCGGATTCATTTCCTTTCTCTTAACTTATATATATATATTCATAAATTCTATATTTTGGTAACGACTTATTGTATTGGTAGGTATTATTAAAGACTACGGAATATTTATCCTTTTCTTCTTTATGGTCGTCACTTGTAGACATTCAAGTCTTCTAGTAGTTTTTCATAGATCAGAATACACATGGTAAAGAAAAATATTTTTGTCCAAGCGCTTTCAACCATTTCGCTGGTCGTCCCCAGAGGACTTTTTAGTATATATATATATATATATATATATATATATATATATATATATATATATATATAAAGGAGAGATTTTGGTATGTACGTGTCGACGTATAACTCCAAAACGGGAGGTCACTCAGATTCGAAATCTTGCATACCCATTAATAATCTTTTAACTAAGAAACACGCCAAATTTAATTGTTGATTTTTTTTTTTACTGATTAAGGGATATTTAATTAATTAATTTAACCAAACTCAACCAATTTGCGGAACTGTCCCAATACCAGCTCCTTCTGCTAATATCGCTATTATAGCGATACCAACAGTTTAGTGAACAAAATTTTAGTTGACAAAATGGCAGTCTAGACTGTTCAGCTCGGAATCTTTCGCCTATTCATGATCCACTCTTTAAAATATTTATATGGTTAGAAAGAAAAGAAAATAGTCTTTCTAAATATGGAATTTGTATGTGTTTTTATCGATTGAATTTTTTTTCCAGCGATTAAAAAAAATATTTTGCTTCGGACAGCAAAAGTATGATTTTTTTCATACTAAATTTTAACGAAAAATCAAATCTTATTTATAGCAATCTTTTTATTCCTATCTTAAAGATATTTATTTGGTTAGAAATAGAATAAAATAATCTTTCTAAATATGTAGTTTGTATGTGTTTTCATACATTGAATTATTATTTACAGCGAATTAAATAACAAATCAAACGAAAACTTTTAACGATAACTCAACTTCTTTTTATTATTACTTTAACTTTCATTTTAGAATAATCAGTATAACTAAAATCATTTTTGTATGAAACTATTCATGAAATAAACATTATTAAATAAATACACGAAATAAGGTAATGTTTACTTATTAGCTACTTTTAAATTGAACTGATGAATTCGTATGTACAAAAGAGTTTTATAAATAAATAGATAGATAACACACTATTATAAACAAAAAAAATAAGGAATACGGACAATTGTAAATATTCTTAGCATTTATTGTTACATTTTAATAGGGTTAAAAAAGATAATTAAACGAATACATTTTCTATTATTGTAAATCAAAATTGTTTCATAAATGTAAGCAACAAAAAGAGACTATTCTTAAAATAAACGAATATTATAATACACTCATTCTTAGTTTTGTTTATCGTCAAATTTTTAATAAATGAACAATTTACATTCGAATGAATCAATATGTTATAATAAATTTTCTTACTACAAATAAAGACACATGGATTTTACAACATGTTAGCTGTTGAGTAATTTAATGCCCAAGTCCTGTTTGTTTTATTCATTTTTCATTTATTTACCCCATAGATGGGTCACTAATAGGTACTACCGCCAAAGTTGACCTGGGAGTAATGGCAATACAGGATTAATCCACACTTCCAAACCCCCAGAATGGAAACCTTACCACTAGAGGCAGTTTAACGTCATACCCAAGTCACTAAGACCCTCAGCAACCGCCTTTTAGCACATCTATGATAAAAAGAGATGGTAGTTTGCCAGAGCAATACGGTCGGTATAATCATATAGGTTCTAGGGATTGACGGGACCAGTCGATTGATCGGGATGGGGGCCTTTCCGATCGACCGTCAAGCCCAAGCAAGGATCAAAGTGGAGTGTAGCATGTCATGGATTTTTCAGCCACCAGGATTCCGTCCATAAGTATCACGGGTCGCCTCCCAAGGCTTACAGATGACCCAATTGGAAGGAGGTCTTACTCCTCAACAGAGGTGCAGTCGGCGTATTATACAGTCCCAGCCGACAGACCTAAATAAATAAATAAGTTTAATACATCATCATGGTCATCATCATCAAGTCGCGCTGTTAGCACGGATATCCATGACAATCTCTCTCCATCCGTCCCTATCCCTCATCATTCTCGGAAGGTCCTCTATAGAGTTTAATACATAGCTCCTTTAAATTATTACTTTTTTAGGGGTAAAAAAGAAAATAAATTAAACGAATTATTTTTATCACTTTAACGCAACAAACAATTGAATTTAAGTTTTTGTCATATATACAAAACGTTTTTGCAAAAAAATATTTCAAAACACTCAAGTTTAGGAATACATTAAAAAAAAATGATATTTTAAATGTAAACAAGAAGAAAATATTTCCTTAAATTAAACAAACATTCTACTATATGAATTATCAGCTATTTCAAAAAAATTTGATTAATCATTTTCCTCTCTTTTTTCAAAATTTGATAAATCATATTCTCTCTCTTACTCCCGTTTTCTCTTTCTCCCTCCCTCTCTGGTGTTCCTAATTTTTAAAAAATCTGGTCATGGACCGGGTACTTTTGCTAGTATAATATATATATATATATATATATATATAATATATTATATATATATATTGTTCATTTAGGAGAGTCTATTATAGTAACAATACACTAAACATCTTTTATAACTAAGACACAAACCTTACCAACCCTCCTAAAATAAACTCTGCTCATATATATATATATATATATATATATATATATATATATATATATATATATGAATAAATAATTAAATCCGTATGAATAAAACCAAACAAAATTACAACCAACTATCCCCTGACGATGACCAGCGAAATGGTTGAAAGCGCTTGAGTAAAAAATATGCGACATTTTTTTCACCATCCTGATCTACGAAAAAGTACTAGAAGACTTGGGTCACAAGTTTTCAATGCCGTAAGCGACTTGAATTTTGAGCCAATCAGAACGCTGAACGTGTAAACAGGATATTCTTGAATATTTTGATATGCCTCTTGATTTCTGGTTGGTCTGTTACAGCACATCCCCATTGTTTAAGATCCGGCCCGCAAAGGCATTTTATCAGACCCACACACCCACCGACGGTACATGAGTTTGTTTCTATCTATCTATCTATCTATCTATCTATCTATCTCAGTCTGTTTATATCTATTTATCTATCTATCTACCAATCTCAGTATCTATCTATCTATCTATCTATCTATCTATCTATCTATCTATCTATCTATCTATCTATCTATCTATCTATCTCAGTCTGTTATATCTATTTATCTATCTTATCTATCTATCTATCTATCTATCTATCTATCTATCTCATCTTATCTATCTATCTATCTATCTATCTATCTATCTATCTATCTATCTATCTATCTCAGTCTGTTTCTATCTATCTATCTCAGTCTGTTTCTATCTATCTATCTATCTATCTATCTATCTCAGTTTCTATCTATCTATCTATCTATCTATCTATCTATCTATCTTATATATCTCAGTCTGTTTCTATCTATCTATCTATCTATCTATCTATCTTTGTTTCTATCTATCTTAAAAAAGAACAACTTATGTATTTGAGCAAACCTTTTCAAAATTGAAATATGTGAAACATATTGAATGAAATTGACTGATAAACAAATTGAAATGAAATTGACTGATAAACATTTGAAAGAAATTCTCTTGATTGAATGTAGCAATTCCATCCTATCACCTATATGATTGGCACAATCTCGTCGCCCCGAATTCAAATCCTGGACGTGGTTATTGTATTTCACTTAGCACTAATGCCCTTGGGAAAGGTATGAATCCTACTCTCCCTCCAGCTATGGGTAAATAGTAGGACAGGCTGGGCTCTTTAACCTTGGCTCGGCAACCAGTCTAGGAGAAGGAAAACTCTGAATTCATACCGGTTAAACTCCGCTTATGAAATTGACCTTGTGTCGCATCCTGCTCGTGCGGAGGGGTTGGTAAATATATATATATGATTGTCCCAACCCTATTGCCCTGATGGCAAGCCCCAACTCTTTTTATCACATAGGTGCTAGAAGGCGATGGCTGAGGGTCTTCATGTCCTGAGAATGACGTTAAACTCTATCTGATGGTGAGGTTCCAGTTCTGGAGGTTGACCAAGGAGATTATTTTAGCGTCTGATGTGGAGCGCAACACCTACCATCAGCTCCTTACTTTACCGCACAGATCCCAGTGCTACTCATAACGCTGAGTTGGCGAGGGCCGGTATCGAACTAGGAACCTTGTAGTTTTCAGCCGAACGGGCTGATTTTAAAGGGTTTGAGCCAAGCACGCCCGCCCCCCCCGCCGTTGGTGATCGAAAATAACATTTTCTGTAGAATAAAATAACAAACACAGAAGAAACAAAAAAATGGATTTTAATCGAAGAACAAAATAATTTGATTTTTTGTTACATCAGGAAAAAAAATTGCTTAAGAAGAAAGATTTTCTCAAATAAAACACACACACAAAAAAAAAAATTAAAAAAAATGAAATTAAATGTTGATTTTTTTTTTTGTGTTCGTTTGGTGATGGTGGGAGAGATGAATTCTGCTTCCGGTGAAATATGTTTCTCTCTTTCAAGAATGGAAATAGAAATTCTTGGGATACAAATAAAGTGGGAAAATATCTGTAAGTAAAAAATAGAAACATTGATTAATGTCTTTTTTCTTTTGTACAACTGAAAGATAAATAAATGCATATATATATATATATATATATATATATATATATATATATATATATAATATATATATATATATATATATCCATGACAATACAAAAATCATAGCAATCCTATAACCGCACCACCAGAACCTTTCCTCGCATGAGCCCTCAAATGACTCATCAATCCCGATGCATAGATTATTTAACACACACACACACACACACACAAACACACACACACACACACACACACACACACATATATATATATATATATATATATATATAATATATATATATATATATATATACCAACCTTTCTGCGCGAACAGGACGTGACATATGGTTAATTTCTTAAGCGGAGTTTAACAGGTGTGAATTCACAATGTTCCTTCTCCAAGACAGGTTATCTAGCAACGGTTAAAATCTCACAGACCGCCCTCATATTTACTCGTAGCTGGGGATTGGTTTGGTTTGGTTTTTTTTTTTTTACGGCATATCAACCTCAGTCGGTCATTTAATGCCGACAAAGTTTTGAAATTCAACCCATAGATCAGACTCTAACAGGTACTACCACTCCGGGTCAGAGTGGATCAGGGAGCAATGATGATAAAGAGTCGCTCTACATTCTCATAGCTGGAGGAAGATTAGTTGGATGCATACCTTGACGAAGGGTATTAGCGTTATGTAAAATGCAAACAGCCTCGTCCAACATTTGAACTTGGAATAGATAACCCACAAGGAGTTGATATGTCGTTAAACAAATAAAACAAACCAAACCAAACCTTCCGTGTGAACATATTTCAAGGAAAGCAAATCAGTGAAAAAATAAATTTTCAAAGGGACATTACTCTTGCATAGAGTTCAAGGGAGATAAGTCTGTTAACATTTAGAATATACAATTCACAGATAAATTTGTATTAAGTCTACAGTCTATATCAATATCTATTCTTACCTATATAACTAATACAATTCATACTCAAGAAACCTTATACCGAGTAGATTAAACATTTTTTTTTATCTATTCTTAATTATCTCCCCTTACTTGTGTTTCAGTTAGTAAATATGCGAGTGACCTTTAAGTCGTAATTTTTAGTACTAATATTAAAGTTGACATTACAAAAAGTAGTACTGAGACAATAGGCGTATGAATACACCTCTTTTACCCCACTTTAAAAAGGTATTCATGTTTTTCTGTAATTTTTAGATGAGGCTTGATAATTACTCTAATTTGTATTATTCGGACTATTGTCCTCATCTTCATTGTTATCTGTCACTAACAACTGTCTTATCCTAACTCCTTTATCCAGTAGGCTATGTGTCCAAGTGATAGTTATCTCTAGACTGCAGGGTCAATCCTGGTCAGGGGCAGCAGTAACATAGAATAATAATTAACACAGCTTAACACCTGAACCTCAGCTCTGGTTAGCGGAACGAGAACAGGATACCCCCGTGCACTGAATAAAGGGTTAGGTTCAAAGTTCCGCGATGGCTCCCGATTACGACAAGAAAGTTCCTGAGTCCGAAAAGAAGGTTTCCGAGTCTGAGATGGTTCCCGAGTCCGGCAAGAAATACCTGAAGAAGGCCGGAGGGCACATCGGCCGAAACATTGTACAGATAACAATGAAGATGAGGACAATAGTCCGAATAATACAAATAATACTAAGCATTCATATTTCTTTTTCTGTTCTTTTTAACAAAACATACATTAAGGAAAAACTGATGCCCAAATAGAAAAATAAATTAAGAAAAAAAAAAAAAAAAAAAAAAGATAAATTAACAAAAGAATTAATAGAAAAAAAATGAAAGAAAGTTAATTTAAAAAATAAATTAAGTAAAATCTGCATAAATAGAAAAAATAAATAGAAAAAAGCTACCTAAATGGATGTTATTTAAACTGTGAACTATACATGATGTCTTAAAAAAGTAGAGAGATTTTTTGTACATTTTGACACACCTTGTATTCTGAAAAAAAAAGTTTCATTCATTGTTCATTTCTATCTTGGTAAATATAGCTTTAAACTTGGTATTTTTTGACACACCTTGTATTCTGAAAAAAAAATGAATCAATAGAACGCTTTTTTTTCAGAATACAAGGTGTGTCAAAAAGTACAAAAAATCTCGATACTTTTTTGACAAACCTTGTATATCTTTCTCTATATTTAGAAAAAGAAAATTCGACCTGCATCAGAGTGAAACTTTATTATAATCATTTATTGAAATTTCACTCTGAATGAAGGTCGAATTTTCTTTGTGTACGGAATATTTTTACATTTTTTCTATTAGTATTATTTTCATTTGTTCATTTAATAATAATAATAGTTTGAATAATGTACACATAGATAAACTCCTGACCAAAACATGTGTAAGTGATATTGATTAAAATTATCCTTTATTATCCATTCTGTACTTTCTTTCCATTATTCATTCCTTCAACATACCGTCGGATTCAATTCCAATTTCATTTTTACACACATTATATATATATATATATATATATATATATATATATATATATATATATATATATATATATACCAATGTGTATGGTTGAAACTATTACACATGAAGAGGCAATAGTGAACCAACGCACATTATTATTCAGAGTGTGCTTAATATCTATGACAAAGCGTTAATAAATAAATAAATAATAAATATATATTTTAGTATATATTTATTCATATGGAAACAAGCAGACTTGTTTCCTTATAAAGAAATATATAATGAAATATAATATAATATAATATAATATAATATATATTTATGAGGATAGGATTGGAATAAATCCGACAGAATGTGGGTAAGAATAGAGGAAAGATTTTTTGTCCACACATTTTTCCTCTATTCTTAACCACACACACACACACACACACACACACACACACACACACACACACACAAATATATATATATATATATATATATATATATATATATATATATATATATATATAAAAGGACCTACATGAGTCAGACACTATCTACCTAGGTTTCACCCGAATAGTTATTTTTTATATTTTTCTCTAGATGTCAGTTTGAATTCTTATTTTATTTTGAAAAACTAAATTACCTGTTTTTTTTTCCACCGGTAGAGTTTACAAATAAAATAATAAAATAATAATAATAATAATAATAATATAATAATATATATATATATATAATATATATATATATATATATATATGGTGGACTCTCCTATCGAGAACGATAGATGAGGGTCAGTAGTGAGTGATTTGATTCCTCCCATGTTGTGCATGCTGTCAAGAAAGCATTTTATGTTTCCTCGGGTGTGACAGCAGCCCAGCCCTGCTGCGAGCCATGAAGCCACACTGACAAACGAAATGATCCAAGGCAGGAGTTAAATGTTTTTCTTTTAAAGTTAGGCGGAGCCGATCTCTATGCTTCAGTCTATTTTGTTCAAAGCTCTAGTTTAGCAAAACAGGTCTTACGCCATTCCTTCCGATCCGATGCTAGATCTTCCCAAGCACTCAGGTCAATATCGAGGCGTTTCAAATTGTCCTTCAATTTGTCCTTGTAGCGTAAGAGAGGACGTCCAATAGAACGCTTAGCATCTGGTAGTTGCCCGTATAAATTTTCATTGGAAGCCTGTTCTCATTCATTCGGACAACGTGACCAGCCCACCTAAGTTGAATCTTGACTAGTATATGCATCTAATTATATGGAAATGTATGTTTACTGTTCATCATTGCGTTATTCGGTAATGTTACATTTCATAACATAACTTTAATAGTAATACCCTTTTTTTTAAAGAGTTTTACTTTGTTTTATCAAAATTGTATTTATTTATTATTTATTTAAGTTTATGTAATATATATATATATATATATTGAGTACTGATAGATTGATTGGTACGAACCGGAATAAAAAACAAATTGAAAGAAATATGAATAGAAAATTCTTACCTTAATCATAGCCCATTCGGCCTGGTCGGTTCCCCCACCAATCGCCTCCACCCCAGCGACCTCCAATCACCCAACCTCCATTGCCGCCGCCACCGCCACCTCCACCATTTCCACCTGCTGCTCCACCGCCACCTGGTCTCCATGGAATCCATTTCCAGTTTGGACCGTTTCCACCGTTTCCACCGTTTCCACCGTTTCCGCCCATGTTGCCTTCAGGAACAGACCCCCCTCCGTTTGGTATCCAAATAAAAGAGCCACCACCACCGCCGCCGCCGCCGCCGCCTCCCTTTCCAGCGTATGCTTCTGTCATAAGTACGATTATCGACAAGGCAAAGAAGATCAATAATTTTGAAGTGTTCATTTTTGTTTTCGTGCTTGCAATTATAAAGATATTTTGTTCTCCAAATCCACGAACTCTTTTATTTTGAAGTTAAAAAAAGGATTATGTCCGTAAAGACATTCACATCTGAATAATTGAGAGAGACAGAGAGAGAAAGAGAGAGAAAAAAAAGAGAATAGGAATTCAAGTTATGATTTTCAGGGAGATTCAAACACGTTTTTTTTTGAAGATGACGATATTAGTTTCGGTATTGCGATGGTAGATTTGTGCCGGTGA
>CM042169.1:10180966-10185966 GCA_023376005.1 Doryteuthis pealeii
TTTGAAATAAATCAATTCTTAATGGATAATACAATTTTTTTATAAATACATTTTTCTATTTAACCCATAGATGGGACCCTAACAGGTACTACCACTCCGGGTCAGAGTGAACCAGGGAGCACTGATGATGAAGGGGTGTTCCACATTCCTCAAACCTCCAAAACTGGAACCTCACCATCAGATAGAGTTTAACGTCATTCCCAGGACATGTAGACCCGCAGTCACCGCCTTCTAGCACCCATATGATAAAAAGGGGTTGGGGCTTGCCATAAGGGCAACAGGGTTGGGTCAATCATATAGGTGCTAGGGCTTGACGTGACCAGCCGATTGATCTGAGGGGGCCTCTCCGACCGCCCGGCTAGCCAAAGATAGGGCCAAAGTGGATTATTGCAAGTCATGGACTGCTGAACCTCCTGGGCTCTATCCTTAAGCATCACGGGTCACCACCCACGGCCAACAGGTGGCCCAATCGGGGGAGTCTTACCCCTCTGCAGAGGTGCAGTCGGTGCATTCTAATGTCCCGCCGACAGGGCGGAGACAAGGGAGATTTTTTTTTGCTGAGATGGAGGGCCACATCTACCATCAGTTCCCCACTTTATTGCATAGATCAAATTACCCAATCTGTGCTACTCATGCGCTGAGTAACGAAACTAGACCCTTGCGATTCCTAGGCGGGTGCTTTACTGACTGAGCTCATGCCAGACCAAACAAAGCTTAGTAAGCATGTTTAGCTCAGTCGGTACAGCAGCTGCCACGGAACTGGTGCAAGTGTGGCGCTCCACCGCAAACGCAAAAACAATCTCCCTGGTCTAGTGCTAGTGAAAAGGGGATAGAATCCATCACTGCCTGTCTCATACCGACAATATCCCACTCCCACTACTTTTTTGTTACTTTTTTTAATAAAAAGAAAATAGCTACAAGAATACTGCTCTGGATTACTTTATTCTCTACGTTATTATTTTAACAAAATAACTTCAAATTTAAGCTATCATTAGTAAATATTTATGTTTGGATAATTTTATCTATTTTCTGCTTATGGAAGTGTGACGCTCCACCTCAGACGCAAAAACAATTTCCCTGGTCTAATGCTAGTGAAAAGGGGATAGACTCCATCGCTGCCTGTCTCATACCGACAATAGCCCACTCCCACTACTTTTTTGTTACTTTTTTTAATAAAAAGAAAATAGCTACAAGAATACTGCTCTGGATTACTTTATTCTCTACGTTATTATTTTAACAAAATAACTTCAAATTTAAGCTATCATTAGTAAATATTTATGTTTGGATAATTTTATCTATTTTCTACTTACGGAAAACACAAAATAACATGTAAAAATAATAGCTGCAAGAATATTGCTCGGGATCATTTTATCGTCTATGTTTATTAATTAAGCAAAACGACATCAAATTGAAAAAAATCGAGTAGCCTCGACAGCAAAGAGAGCCAGAAAGAGGCAGAGAAAACAGCAGCTCCAGATAGCATCACAGTTTGTTGACAGTTAGTAATTGGCTTACACAGTCACTTGCACAGATGCTGATATTTTCTTGGACACTACGCCATCGTCCTTAGCGGAGGGAAAGGTGCCAACAATAGAAAGTGTTGGAATCATCTTCCCTTTGCCTGGAAGAGTTATCTTCCCGCTGGGTTTCTGTGCCGACCACCAGGAAGTCTGGTATATAAGGTTCAAACTCTTCTGCCTCTTTGCTACCTCTTCTCGTAGGTACCCACATGGGTTAGACCATTGTCACACCCTTCTCAGTGGGGGCTTCTGCCCCAAATGCTATGGAACTCTCCTTGGGTCTTCGGCCCCCATCACTAGTAAGTGATTTTGTATGTACGGACTCTCCAGTCCTTTTATCTTTACTGTTGTATGTTTATTACATGTATTTCATTGTTATTATATCTTGTGTTATTTCTGTGCTGTGATATATAAAACGTTTTGTCCCACAAGCGTGTCGGAGTTGTATGTTCATATATTAACTATGAATCTTACAAAAGCATATAACTGTATATAATATTAGTAATAGATAGGAATACTTGAGACTATACAATTGTTACTTGAAGCTATAATTATTTACAAGGGTTTATTATTAGTTATTTGAAAGTTATTTGAAAGGAGAGGAGAGTAGCCTCGACAGCAAAGAGAGCCAGAAAGAGGAAGAAAAGACAGCAGTCCCAGGAAGAAAAGACAGCAGCCCCAGGAAGAAAAGACAGCAGCACCACATCAAAGAGAACCAGAAAGAGGAAGAAAAGACAGCAGCCCCAGAAAACATGACAGTTTGTGTGCACCAAAGACTGTCACTCAAGGATAGGCCTACACAGCCACTGCCCAGATGCAGATAATTTTTATTTATTTATTTATTTTTTGGACACTACGCCATTGTTTTTAGTGGGCGGGAAAGGTGCCAACAACAATTAAACAAAACGACATCAAATCAAAAAAAAAAAAAAAATTGGAAATTCATTTTTCCGTTATTCTGAAAAAAAAAAAAGAGAAGTTTTTCGGTGGCTCTATCAACGTACGACTGCACCACTTGGACCCTAACGAAGCCATTAAAGAATAAGCTGGATGGAAGTTGCACAAATTTAAACAAATTGTGGAAATAACACCCCACAAGGAAGCAGCTGTATGGCCACTTGCCCCCATCACACAACTGGTAAGAGTGGACCTGGAAGCAATGGTGATGTAAGGGTGCTCCACTTCCCCCCAGACCTCCTCAAATTCAGTTAGAGTTTAAAATCATTCCCAGGACATGAAGACCCTCAGCCACCGCCTTCTAGCACCCATATAATAAAAAGGGTAGGGGCTTGCCATAAGGGCAATAGGGTTGAGGAAATCATATAGGTGATAGGGCTTGACGTGACCAGCTGATTGACCGGAAGGGGTCGCTCCGACCGCTCGTCTAGCCTAAGTCGGTGTATTCTACTGTCCCAGCTGGCAGAGAGAGAGAGAGAGAGAGAGAGAGAGAGAGAGAGAGAGAGAGATGGATAGATATAAAAGTTATGCAGAGTGGTACTCCTTTTTTCTCCTCAAATATATGTCCATTTTCTTAATAGCAGCTGGAATTCATGCCTGAAAGTTAATTAAATATTCTAATAATAATCATTTAAGTTATAACATAGAATGAAAACTTCTATCTATATTTGTCTGAAATCTTAGATGAACGTGTTGCTTCTCGTGACGCTTCTTGGATTTATTGGCGTATAAAAAACATTGACATTATTATTCATATGAGATATTCATAAGTTCTTCAATGCCTTGTCTTCTCAACGAACGAATTATTTGAAATAATTTCACAGGGTGAATCATTGCTATGCTTGGACAGACAAGGTACACCTGAAGATCGGAGGTTACAACGACCGAAACGTTCAGTTTCTATGATATATATATATATATATATATATAAGGATATATATATATTGGTCTTTTATATATATATATATATATATATATATATATATATATATATATATATATATATAAGGACCAAAGTGGAGTGATGCCTGTCAACCTGGGTTCTATCCTTAAGCATCATGGGTCGCCACCCATGGCCAACAGGTGGCCCCATTTATTTTTTTTTGGGGGGGATCTTACCACTCTGTAGAGGTGCAGTCGGTGCATTCTAACGCCACAGCCGACAGGGCGCAATCTATGGAGCAAATATATTTGTTTTAAAATTATTAGTATTCGAGAAGACCGAGTGCAAAAAAAAAAGAGATTTTAAGAGGCTACTCCACCAGCTCTAAGTGAATAGTAGGACAGGCTGGGCTTTAACTTTTTTACGACAACCAGTCTAGGAGAAGGAAAACTGTGTTAGTAAAAAACTACTTTAAGAGCTCCTACCCCCTACACCTACCGGTAGGTCCAGTGAGCTTCGGCCGCTGGATTAGGTTTTTGTAAATAATAGCATCGATTCCAGGGGGCTATCCCCCAGGCAATACCTGCCCCCTTGGGGACAGGGCTGGGTTTATTGCCCAGCGCCTGAGGCGCCCCCTTGAGGGGGAATGCCGAAGGGATCGACGCAATTTTTGTTCTTTCCCACCCATGAGCTTCGGCTTGTGCGTGGGTCCACGTTAAAACGAGGCCTTATGCCCAGCCCATACAAGTGGGGTATGAGGCAAATACCCCATAACCTATATTTTTACACACACGCAAACACACAAACGCGCACACACACTCACACTCACAGACACAAACACAGGGACAAACATACACATACACACACATACACACACAAACACATATGCGTACACGCAGACACTCACACACAATACAGTCAAACACAAACACACAAATACAAACATACACATACGCACACATACACACGTAAACACAGATACGCGTATACACACAAATACACACACACAAACATACATATACTCACACATATAGTTATTTACTAAGCTTAGCTTGAATGTGGCACAAGGCCAGATTATGGGGCTCCCAGTGAGGATCAAACTCACTAACAATGATCAGCGAATCTTGCTTGCTAACCATTACACCACAGGAGGTGCCCAATATGCACACATATTTACACTAACAGACATAGGTGTGCGTGCACGCACGCACACGACGCACACACACACACACACAAATGTACAAACACAAACATACACATACGCATACGTATGCACACAAACAGACATTGGCGCGCACACACATAAACATACAAACACACACAGACGCACACACTCACACACAAATACAAGCACACAAATAAAAAAATATATATACGCACCCGTATATACACAGACATAGGCCTGCGCACCTACACACACACACACACTTACACAAACATACACACACGCACAAACACACACACACACACACACACACACGTATGCATACTAACAGACATTGGCGCGCGCACGCGCACACACACAAAACATACAAACACATATACGCACACATATACACACAGACACACAGGGCGCACAGACACACTCACACAAATACAGCACACACAAATACAAACATACATATACGCACCCACTATAT
>CM042169.1:10188466-10193466 GCA_023376005.1 Doryteuthis pealeii
GGAATAGAGTATAGAAAAAGAGAATGAGAAGAAGAAGAAGAAGAAGAAGAAGAAGAAGAAGAAGAAGGAAGAGAGAGAGAGAGAGAGAGAGAGAGAGAGAGAGAGAGAGGGGGAGAAAGAGGAGGAGAAGGCAGAGAAAAAGAAGAAGCATAAGCAACGAGAGGAAGAATAGAGAGAAAGAAAGAACGTATGAAAAAAAAAGATGTTAGAAGAAGAAGAAGAAGAAGAAGAAGAAGAAGAAGAAGAAGAAGAAGAAGAAGAAGAAAGAAGAGTTATTGTACAACTTCTTTCTCTTTCCCGTTTATCCCCCCCCCACCGCGAGTCGAATTCGACTGACCGACCAACCAACCAACACTTCTGGGTTCCTATTCATCCAGTCTCATAATTACCAACAACCTGTCCAGTTCTCTTAATTGATACCATCGATATCTTCCTCTGAACATAACCAAACCACAAGCGAAGGGAGAAGAAATTCACTTTCTCGTAAGTTTTCTTTTTCTTTTATATGTTTATTTATTCTTCAAAGACTTATTAAAAGACTTTACATCAAAATTTATTTTTCAAGTTAAGATTAAAAAAAATAGTAATTGGTAATTTGCTTGAAGCATTGTTAATTATGTTATTATATATTAATGATTTGAATGCCAATACAATGCATATAAAAAATAAAAACATAAAGATGTTTTTTTTGTCTTATCGATTTCAAAGTAAACCTTTATCTTCAGAGACGATTTCCGAAAATCTATAATAATATATATATAAAAAAAATAATAATATTAATATATAATAAAAAAAATTAGGTATTTGTAAAGAATGCCATAACAAAGCAAAAGTCTCTTATTTCTGGGGAAATCTACAAACAGTAGTGTTACCTCGAATTTCTTTGCTCGAACTCCTTCAACGATTCGACGAATAGTCAGAATCAGAGAAGTCGTGGAAAGATTTCTACAAAAAAATATAATACAGTGGTACCTTGACTTTCGTTCGTTTTTTTAGATGTTGGCCTATCTATCTATCTATCTATCTATCTATCTATCTATCTGTTGTGGGTTTTTTAAGGGTAAAAAATAAGACAAACGACTCGTAAAAATGGATACAAATGTATTGAACAAAAATGAGTAGAAATTACAGAAAAGAAACTGGAGATTGCATCCGACCATACAGGTGCGAGCTGACTCGTCTCAAGCCACAATTGTTCCTGCTACTTATAGTAGTCGTCGGCGCATTCCATTTATGTACATAGGTTATATCACCTATAACACTATCTATGCTGCAATTTTCATGGTAGAGCACTGTAGGGGAGACATTAATTTAAATTTCACCGTTTAGCGTAAGCATTTACTCGCCCGTTGTTTACAGACTTCAGTTCTCTGGTGATTGTAAAAACATATATCCTGTAAGTATGTATCAACTAATTGTTCACCCTGGACTGACAGTCGCTGACAGCCGTAAGGGTAAGGAACTTGGCAGACGAAAATTCTGTCGGGTTTTGCTCCCGGCTAGAGGTAGCTGTTAAAAAAATCGAGTTAAAAGAAAGGAAATGAATCCGACAATATGAGTAAGAAAAGGTGGAATAAAAACATCACACAATGCTGTTAAAGAAGAAAACAATTTATAATATAATCATAGCTGATACTGATCAATATTTCGATTTTACAAAAATCATCATCAGAGCTCATTCACTCCCGTAGTTGTTTGGGTCGGAGAGGAAAGTCAAATGAGTTTACAAAACAAAAAACTTTCCTCTCCGACCCAAACAACTACGGGAGTGAATGAGCTCTGATGATGATTTTTGTAAAATCGAAATATTGATCAGTATCAGCTATGATTATATTATAAATTGTTTTCTTCTTTAACAGCATTGTGTGATTTTTCATTTCATTCCACCTTTTCCTATATATATATATATATATATATATATATATATATATAATATATATTAGGCACTGGCAAAATGAGCCTAAATGCGTTTTTGACAAAATGACTCTATCCCCCCCTACAGAAAATAATTTTCCAAAAATCAGGGAATTATCGGATTTAAATGAAATTTTCAGTGTTTATGTATCAATGAATGATCTTTATAATGCATTATTTATTTTATTTCAAAACTTTCTCATTTTTTTCAGGTCACTTAATTTTGACCCCCCTTATGTTGGGAGTGTAAAATATTGGCGAGTTGGTCCTTGATTGATACTAATTACAGTAGAAATAAAAAGATAAAAGACCGAAGTTGTAAATAGAAAAAAAATTTTATGTTTAATATTTTATAAGAAAATAAGTACCGAAAATCGGAAAATAAAATGTTAAAAAATAATAAATAATTAATTTTTGGGAGATTTCTTTCTTACTCATTTCGATAATTATTTAATTGGTTATTATCATATAAAAGAAAAAATTATGCATCGATATTTTTTCTGCTTAAAAAAGGGGGGGGGCAACATTTTCAATAGAGTTTTTCTTTAAAACGTATACTTGACTAAAATAAGGTTTGCATTAAATAGATATTTATTTTTAGAATCTAAAAATATAACATTTTAAACTTAATATCAGATTTTTCACATTTTAAATGAATTTTATATATCAATTTTTCATAGCAAAAATACTAAATAAAAGTTTTGAAATAAAATAACTGATGCATTATATAATTCATTAATTGATAAATCAACACTGAAAATTTCATTAAAATCGGATAATTACCTGATTTTTGGTAAATTTTTTTGCAATCGCGAATGTTACATTACAATTGTAAACAAGCGCGTAAAACCCTTGAAAAAGAGACAGAATGGCGGATCGCGTCGAAATTGACCAAAACAAATCGTTTTAAATGTAATAAAAATAAACTGCATATGTAATGATATTTTCCTTTTTTTTAATGATGGTCATTATGTTACTACTTATCGATTTAGACAAAGTTTGACCTTAAATAATAGATTTAATTATTTTTAATTCGCTTTTAAAACTCGTAGTATCCGATTTTTTTGCCAGTGCCTAATGTTAATCGATTATTTTCGGTTGGCGCGACCCTCTTCGTCTTTTCTATATATATATATATATATATATATATATATATATCATTTCACTTAATTTAAATTACATCATCAACAGAACGTGTGTTTATAAACTATTCTTAATTTGTTAAATTTATCCATAAATTTAAAAAATCATAACAGTGTTACACACACACACACACACACACACACACACACACACACACACACACACACACACACACACACACACTACAAAATTCTAAAAAATTAAAAAATATATAAATAAAAATCTGTTTTCAAATTAAAGTAATAAAAAATTGCATCATTCGCATCTGATGAGTCGGGAGAGTTAGACACTTTGTCTAAGCTCCCTGAAATAGACTATAATGCTTAATCTCTAAGTCTTTTGTTATTTCTTTACTCATATATTTGCTCTGTGACTCTAACATTAAGAGCACACATTGAGCTCTCAATCTGCGACTTGGTTTTGTTTAAATAAAACTCTTGTGTCACAAGGAAGATTTCTTCTCTGGACTTTTGGATTTTATATATATATATATATATATATATATATATATATATATATATATATACAATTTTGATTTATTTTTTCCTATAATTATCTTCATTTTTCATTTCATTTTTAGGGTAAAAACACACATAATTGCAAGATGGCTACCAGTTCGTTTTTGGTCGTCTGTTTTCTCATCGAAGCATCTTTTGCAATTGACATATTTCATTTCCACCCGAAAGATTACAACTTTACCGACCATATCCTTCCCGCAAAGCCCACGCAGTTAATTTCTACCAATTCCACGAAAAATCACCCAAGTTTTTCGCCACCAGAAATTCACAGCGTATCTTCACGAAATATGACCGGGCACGTTTTTTCGTCTCGTTCATATCCAGTTAAAAGCCCGACATCTTTCGGAAATCGTTCGGGAGGATCAGTTCTCACAAGTACATCTGCATCTGCTTCATCTTCATTGAAACGTCAACGACGAAGTGTAACCGGGATTCCACCGATTCAACGTCGAAGATCTCTTCAAGTTGGAACTGGTGCCGATAGAAAACGATTTCAGACAATTCCAAATCGAAGAGGACAAAGATTGGTAAATGGCCGTTTTCAAAGATCTCGTGGCATTAACAGCCGAAATAATTGGAGAAGAGTTTCGGGTTAACTGTCAACAACCGTAGAATTCCAATTCACCAAATTCCAGTCACAAATTCACAACCGGAAAGGATTAGATCGCTTCCGATACTAAGGATAGTACTTCCGGAATCCAACGCAAGACGAAATGGAATAAGATTGAATCAAGGACAAACCGGATCTTGGAACATTTTTTTACCGAACCCGGAACCTGGTAGAGTGAGACCGAATCCGGAACCAGGTAGACTGAGACCGAATCCGGAACCTAGTAGAGTGAGACCGAATCCGGAACCAGGTAGAATGAGACCGAGCCAGAACCGGGTAGAATGAGACCAATCCGGAACCTGGTAGGATGAGACCGAACCCTGAACCAGGTAGAGTGAGACCGAATCCGGAACCTGGTAGAATGAGACCGGACCCTGAACCGAGTAGAGTGAGACCGAATCCGGAACCGGGTAGAGTGAGACCGCATTCGGAACCGGGTAGAATGAGGCCCAATCCGGAACCAGGTAGGGTCCGGACTCTGAACCGGTAGAATGAGGCCCAATCCGGAACCAGGTAGGTGAGACCGGAACCGGGTAGAATGAGGCCCAATCCGGAACCAGGACCCTGAACCGGGTAGAATAGAAATAAAAACGGGTGGAATCGTAGCAAATGTCGAAGCTGGCGGAACTGGGACCAGATTTAAAAGTGTGCCAGAAGAAGTCGAAGAATCAGACTTCAGAATTCCTCCTGATTCTTTGAAACTTCCACCTCGACAGACGGATAATCGGTTTTCAAACGGACATCAATTTTCCTTAAAGAATCCCATGAAGGGACAATTTCCTCAAATTGATTGGAGCGGACCAATTCCATGGCCA
>CM042169.1:10195966-10230966 GCA_023376005.1 Doryteuthis pealeii
AGGAATCAAATCACTCACTACTGACCCTCATCTATCGTTCTCGATAGGAGAGTCCACCATATATATATATATAAAATGTTCTTCTGGTTCCAACGGGAGAAAATTTAATATTTTATAAAGAAGAAGGTCCGCAAAATGTATTATGTTCTCAGAAAAAATGTTTTATTCTTTTTATCTTACATATGCAACACGTGTTTCTGATCTGTTGTCTTCTTCAGGCATTGAGTTATTAATTTAGAAGAATATGTCCGATATTTGATAGGTTGTTGTGTGTTCTGCAAATTTCTATTTATATATACATATTATTATATATATATATATATATATATATATATATATATATATATATATATATAGCATTATAGCATTATAGTCTATTTCAGAAATAGACTATAATGCTAAATCTCTAAGTCTTTTGTTATTTCTTTACTTATATATTTCCTCTGAGACTCTAGTGATTCACTAGATGATATCTCTATTAATAATGGAGATTGCCTGTATTTCTGTCTGTAACAAAAACTACGTCATAACTCTACGTCACAGCTTATGTCGCAATATTCTTATGCTATATACACCCAAAATTTGAGTAAGCAATTTTAAAAATTGTTTTTTTACTCTCGCCCCCCCCCCTTTTTTTACAGTAACAATCAGTTAACTAAAAAGTTTACAAATAAATAAATACCTACGATTTTGTGTAAAATTGATTTGAAAAATATTCAAAATAATTGTTTGATTATTACATGCATGCAACATTTCATTTGATAATAAATGAAAGAATGCTGCCCAAATACACACACACACACACACACACACACACACACACATATATATATATATATATATATATATGTGTGTGTGTGTGTGTGTGTGTGTGTGTGTATGTATGTATTTTCAATTTTCTTTCTTTTTTATATCGTTTGTTTTCTTGTGTATTTTTTTAAAGGCCAAGAAATATCTCCGCGGTGTAAAACAGTGTCAAATGGAAGCATTGGTCCCCATTTATAAAACGGAAGTGCCTACTTGTTCCCAGATCGAGGCTGTCGGTCTTGACATTCTCACTGGTGGGATTTTGCCGCCTTCCGTTAGTGACGTCAGCTGTTTCTTTCAGAACGGGACATTTTGTGACGTCATGGAGGATCCACAGAACGTTCAACTCTTGTACGACCTGTACGGTGGAGATGGATACACTGAATATAGGTACGTTTCTTCTTTTTAATCAAACCCAACCCTAAAAACACACACACATAAACATTTATGTACGCATACAGACAGGAGGCGCGCTTCGAGTAACGGTTATAGTGTCAAGAGCAGTGTAGGGCTTCAGATACGCTTTCACTTTTGTCAACTATCTATTCTCGATGTCCCTGTCTCTCTTTCTCTTTCAATGTATACAATCTATCTATCTCACTCAGTTCACATCTATCTATCTATCTATCTATCTATCTATCTATCTCAGTATGTTCTTATCTATCTTTCTATCTCAGTACGTTCTTATCTATCTATCTCAGTATGTTCATATCTATCTATCTATCTATCAATCTATCTATCTATCTATCTCAGTCTGTTCAAATCTATCTATCTATCTATCTATCTATCTATCTATCTATCATGATATTCTGAGAAATCTAAGAATATCCTGAATAATATAGTACAAGGGTTAACTATTTATCGGGAAAAAGAAAAGGATAAAGTATAAAAGTTAAAAAATGAATGGAAAGGTACTCTTACCTTTCCATTCATTTTTTAACCTTGGCCAGAAAAAAAGGGGTTAGTTCCCTTAGGTTTTGTTTTGATTTGAAAAATGACCGGGAAAAAAATTGACTGAAGCAGACGGTAACTTAGAGACGATAAGAGATAGATGGTGAGAATAGAGTTGAGACGGTAACGAGACAGACAATAGAAGCAGACGGGTAAACAGAGTTGATAATGGTTTAGTGGAGAATAGTTTTTGGATTAGACGGTTGAGAATGTAAGAGATAAGAAGAAATTGGATGGAAAGAAGAAAAGTTTATTGAAAGTGGATTATCGAAGAAAAAAATAAGAAGAGTGAATTGGTAGGATTGAGCTAAAGTTAAAAGGTAAAAGTTTGTAGAATGGGAAAAAAGATTTGTTGAAGAAAACCGAATTAATTTGAAAAGGAAAGAAAACGAAAAGAAGTGATTGTTTTTGGAAACGGATTTAAAAAAAAGAAGAGAGAGAGAAAAAAAAATTATTTATCCCTTATAAATTGTCTTATTGACTGAATCTTTTTATTTGCTTGAAAAGAAAACATTCCATGTTTTCCCCTGAAATATTTTTCCTTGGAGAGTCAATTGCCTAACCACTTAGGACTCACACGACTCGACGAAGGCGTTTGAATAAATAGACAGAACACTTCGTGACACTATCTATCTATCTATCTATCTATCTATCTCAGTCTGTTCATATCTATCTATCTATCTTTCTATCTATCTCAGTCTATTCATATCTATCTATCTATCTATCTATCTCAGTCTATTCATATCTATCTATCTATTTATCTATCTATCTATCTATCCCAGTCTGTTCTCACCTATCTACCCCAGTCTGTTCTTATCTCTCTCTCCCCTCTCTCTCTCTCTCTCTCTCTCTCTCTCTCTCTATATATATATATATATATATATATATATACAAGTTTTGTTGAACTGTACAGACAATTCTTGTCGGACGAGTTTTTGGTTGATCCTTTCTAATTTTCGGGACATATTTTTGGTGTCGGTGTGGAATTGGTGTAACAGTCCACCAAAGGTTTCGATACAAGCTCTTTCGAGACACGAAACATACCATCGTTTCTTACCTGATGATGGCAAACTGTATTGCCAAAAGCCTTTGGTGGACTGTTACACCAGTTACACCCCAACACCAAAAAGATGGCCCGGAAATTAGAAAGGATCAACCAAAAACTCGTCCGACAAGAATTGTCTGTACAGTTCAACAAAACTTGTATAAAAGAAAAAATGCTGCCAAAATACACTCTGATCTTAATATATATATATATATCTTATTATAATGGAGATTGTGTGCTTTTCTGTCTGTAACCGAAACTATATCACTACTAAATTCCCTTTGTTATTTACGTCACAATCTCCATGATTTTGATTTTATCTAAACCTCTAATTCTAATAAAATTGCATTACATTATTAATACTGTTAATCATATCTACAAATGAATAATATGCAATTGTATATATACACTAAAATAGCAGTTTACAGTGTGAACAGGAAGGCTAATTTGCATATTGAAATTAAAAATTTGATTTTTAATAATATGTGCTTAGTATTATTGATTTTTAATTGTATGGATTTATCTTAATGGATATGATCAAAAATCTCTTCAATAAATCTTAAAAGAAATCGATTAACGAGAAGAAATAATTCTGATTTTATTATTTACTTCCTATTTTAACTAAGTTATTAAATTAGGAAAATTTAGCAATGAAAGACGAGAGTGATAGAAGAGTAAGTTTCTGTTGTTCTATTTTTCGATTATGCATCTTTCCATTCTTATTTAGTTTCATTAGCTTTTCTAATTTAATATACTTTATTACATTAAAACTTAAATACTTGCACCCGGAGGGTGCATATATTTGCTAGTATATATATATATATATAATATATATAATATATATATATATATATATATAATTGTTTCTACCAACATTAAACTTCACTTGAATGAATCACCTGAATGGTATTACCTGTTAGGGTTACAACTCTGGGTCAAATGATCTGTTTAAATATTTATATTCGATAGTTTGCCTTTCATGAATATTCAATGAATAATTACTGTGAATCGCTTATGAGATCTTTTTAAACAATATATAATACTGTTTTTCTCCATCTATACCTTATACTGTCAGATTTTATTCCATTATTCTATGTACTTTCATATATATATATATATTTATATATATATATATATATATATATATATATATATATATATATATATATATATATATATATATATATATATATATATACAAATATTCTTATTTCTTTTCTTTTCCAGAGTTTTCATTCACTTTGTCAAGTTGATCCAGAAATGTTCACCCGTTGCGCTCGAGAGTTTCAACCAACGTTACGCACAAAGGTTCATGACATTCCAAGATTAGACAGCAAGAATGTGGAGTATTCCTTTATTGCCATTACTCCCAGGTTCACTCTGACCGGGAGTGATCGCACCTGTTGCGGGGGGGGGGTCCCATTTATGAGTCAAATAGATATGCTAGGAATACTTGAAGAAACATCTACTCAAAAAGTGATATATCCGGGTTAAGGGATATATTCTGAAGTTGGTATTTGGTATATTATTGCAGTAGTAGTTGGTGAGTCGAATAGTAAAACGTCTTCCGAGCAGTCGTGGAGTAGTTTGGCGAGTAAGCTTAGTTTGTCGGCTTAGGTATAGGTATAGGTGCCTGTACTAACACAGTGTCGACTATTTATACATGACACTGTCCAATCGGATTATAGTGCGGGGCAAGGTATTTACATATTCATTACATCAAAATGTAATATGAACCCAAGATAAACGCTATTCCTTTATCTCTAGGTAGAAAATAACCCTAGACGGGCTGACATGTCGTTAAAATCCATCAATCATATCGTAAAATGACTGTTAAAATTAATGTTCACTTTTATTGTTAAAATAACCCAGCCATCTTTCGATGACAAGTATTTTTATTTTATTTTAAAAATTCAACTCTTTGATAAAAAGATTTACATAGTATCTAGTAAAGTACGAAAGACGTTCAGAGTATAATACAAATGGCGGACTGTTTGTATATTTATATATATAAGTTAAGAGAAAGGAAATGAATCCGACGGTATAAGTATAGATAAAAGGATATGAAAACACACAATGCTGTTAAAATGAGAATATTTCATATCATATTCATAGCTAATATTGAACAATATTTCGATTTATAAAAATCATCTTCAGAGCTTGTTTATACTCCAGCCTTATCAATAGCGGAGACGAAAATAATAATTTATTTATTATTTTCGTCTCCGCTAATTATAAGTGGGGTATAAACAAGCTCCGAAGATGATTTTTATAAATCGTAATGTTGTTCAATATTAGCTATGAATATGATATAAAATCTTTTCACTTTAACAGCATATTGTCTTGTTTTCATATCCTTTTATATTTATATATATATCGATGAAACTCACATAAAAAAAGAAATAACAAATGTTCATTTTTTAATGAGCTAAACCAGACCCATTAGTGGGTAATTTTCCCCTTTACTTGTCAAAATTCCTAGCATAAAATTGTGCGTGCGCATTATCTGAAATGAACTTAATTGTTATTAAGAACACATTTTATGATATTTTTGTGTTAAAGCATGCAGTTGTATTGTTTTCGAAACGATTCTAAGATTTGTATATTTCGCACGGACACTTTCAAACTGGCTACCGTTTTGTTTCAAAGTGAAAGTCAGTTGGCTAAATTCCTGGCATAAAATTATCTGAAAGGAACTTAATTGTTATTAAAAACACATTTTATGATATTTTTTGTTAAAGCATGTAGTTGTATTGTTTTTGAAAAGTTTCTAAGATTTGTTTATTTCGCACAAGACTTTCAAAATAGCTACTGGCTTAGTTCAAAGTGAAAGTCAATGGAGGTTACTCTAATTGTCTTATTTGCTGGGAATTTTGATAACTAAAGGTGAAAATTACCCATTAGTGGATGTGAGAAATAAGCTCAGAAAATATTGGTCTTGAGCCATACTTTATGAAACTGTGCCCAATTGTCTATGTGAAATAAAAATTCTTAGTGTTATTAAATAGTTTTATTCAGTTAAATCGAACTTAACGGACCTAAATTTCACCAACGTATTTCACCCCGCCGAAAGAAAAAATATACCAAAAATCAGGGAATTAAACAAATTTAATGAAATTTTCAGTGTTGATATATTAATGAATAAAAGATATAATGCACCAGTTATTTTATTCAAAAACTTTACATATTTTCAGATCAGTTAACTTTGGACCACATATATTTGAGGTATAACACAGATTATATGTTTCAACCAATGTTATTTTAAGTTTAGTTCTCGCAAATTACAACGAATTTGCAGCCCCACCCCTCCATTGCACTCATCCATCTTTTACTCTTTATAATAATAATAATGAAATTTATTGTGTACAGTGCTCAGGTGCACCACAACTCATCAAAGTCTCATGTCAAGTACACAGAATAATGTATTAGTGTCAGGAACATGAACAGTTTACAGTAGTAATATGCATGTATGTGTGTGCGTGTGTGCATATGTGTGTGGAGAGGGTCATCAGGTATAGTATCGGCAGATTACAGGAAGCATGGAGGCTTTGAAAGATTCAGTGTTTCGACAGCTTACAACAGACGCGGGAAGCTTATTCCATGCCTTCGCAATTTTGAGCGTAAAGAAATGTTTCCGAAAGTCACGTGAGCAGTGCTGTTTTCTGACTCTCTTCTATCTTTCCTTTCCATTGTTGTTAGATTAAAATTGTTAAATTACATTTGTGTCTTCTGTCTTGTCTTTTCAAATCAGCATCCGAACTTGAAAATTAATGTAATTACCTGCCTTTAAACATTTCTTTTTCAGTACTTTACTCATATACTGGAATTAGGAATGATTTCGCTAGTATATTAAGAGTGGTAATTTTAGAATTAGAAATTTACCCTCATGTGAGATTTAGCATCAATAAATCCCCCCACCCTGCTGGTATTAATTGTTTGCCCCATAACTTAGTTCTTTATCCTTTCCAAGATATTCTGTTGATAAAGATTGCACTATGAATCTGAGCATCTTTTGTGATGCATCTCCATAGCGTCCGTAACATCAATCCTGAGTAACAATAGCGTCCCTAGCAACCATAAATGGCGTCCTTATCAACCAACACCTGTAATAGCTAATAGCAACAGAATCAATCTCAAATAGATTCCTTGGCTTCCATAGTGTCCGTAATGTCAATCCTGAGTAATAATTGCGTCCCTGGGAACCATAAATGACATAATTAGCAACCGACACCATTTTGAGGCCAATTAACCTGACTATTAAAGCTATCACTTTACATGGAAACTAATTATAATTATACCTTTATAAAGGTAGTTTTGAACGATGGGGACTTCATTTTTAGGCCAATTAACCGCACTATTTAAGGTATTACTTTACACGTAAACCAATTGTAATATCGGCTTTTAAAAGGCGGTTTTGATCACTGAGGACACAATTTGGAGGCCAATTAACCGCACTATTTAAGGTATTACTTTACACGCAAACCAATTATAAAATGACCTTTTAAAAGGCGGTTTTGTTGAATGAGGACACAATTTTGAGGCCAATTAACCACACTATTTAAGATATTACTTTACAAGGAAAACAATTATAATAAGACCTTTTAAAAGGTGGTTTCCTTGAACGGGAACACTATTTTGAGGCCAATTAACCACACTATATAAGGTATTACTTTACACGCAAACCAATTATAATATGGGCTTTTAAAAGGCAGTTTTGATCACTAAGGACACAATTTTGAGGCAAATTAACCACACTATTTAAGGTATTACTTTAAAAGGAAAACAATTATAATAAGAACTTTTAAAAGGCGGTTTTGATCACTAAGGACACAATTTTGAGGCCAATTAACCGCACGATTCAAGGTATTACTTTAAAAGGAAAACAATTATAATAAGAACTTTTAAAAGGCGGTTTTGATCACTAGGGACACAATTTTTGAGGCCAATTAACCGCACGATTCAAGGTATTACTTTAAAAGGAAACAATTATAATAAGAACTTTTAAAGGCGGTTTTGATCACTAGGGACACAATTTTGAGGCCAATTAACCGCACGATTCGTATTACTTTAAAAGGAAAACAATTATAATAACTTTTAAAAATTGATCACTAGGGACACAATTTTGAGGCCAATTAACGCACGATTAAGGTATTTTAAAAGGAAAACAATTATAATAAGAACTTTTAAAAGGCGGTTTTGGTCACTAGGGACACAATTTTGAGGCCAATTAACCGCACGATTCAAGGTATTACTTTAAAAGGAAAACAATTATAATAAGAACTTTTAAAAGGCGGTTTTGATCACTAGGACACAATTTTGAGGCCAAATAACCGCACGATTCAAGGTATTACTTTAAAAGGAAAACAATTATAATAAGAACTTTTAAAAGGCGGTTTTGATCACTAGGGACACAATTTTGAGGCCAATTAACCGCACGATTCAAGGTATTGCTTTAAAAGGAAAACAATTATAATAAGAACTTTTAAAAGGCGGTTTTGATCACTAGGGACACAATTTTAAGGCCAATTAACCGCACGATTCAAGGTATTACTTTAAAAGGAAAACAATTATAATAAGAACTTTTAAAAGGCGGTTTTGATCACTAGGGACACAATTTTGAGGCCAAATAACCGCACGATTCAAGGTATTACTTTAAAAGGAAAACAATTATAATAAGAACTTTTAAAAGGCGGTTTTGATCACTAGGGACACAATTTTGAGGCCAAATAAGCGCACGATTCAAGGTATTACTTTAAAAGGAAAACAATTATAATAAGAACTTTTAAAAGGCGGTTTTGATCACTAGGGACACAATTTTGAGGCCAAATAACCGCACGATTCAAGTATTACTTTAAAAGAAAACAATTATAATAAGAACTTTTAAAAGGCAGTTTTGATCACTAGGGACACAATTTTGAGGCCAATTAACGCACGATTCAAGGTATTACTTTAAAAGGAAAACAATTATAATAAGAACTTTTAAAAGGCGGTTTTGATCACTAGGGACACAATTTTGAGGCCAATTAACCGCACGATTCAAGGTATTACTTTAAAAGGAAAACAATTATAATAAGAACTTTTAAAAGGCGGTTTTGATCACTAGGGACACAATTTTTTAGGCCGATTAACCGCACGATTCAAGGTATTACTTTAAAAGGAAAACAATTATAATAAGAACTTTTAAAAGGCGGTTTTGATCACTAGGGACACAATTTTGAGGCCAATTAACCGCATGATTCAAGGTATTACTTTAAAAGGAAAACAATTATAATAAGAACTTTTAAAAGGCGGTTTTGATCACTAGGGACACAATTTTGAGGCCAATTAACCGCACGATTCAAGGTATTACTTTAAAAGGAAAACAATTATAATAAGAACTTTTAAAAGGCGGTTTTGATCACTAGGGACACAATTTTGAGGCCAATTAACCGCACGATTCAAGGTATTACTTTAAAAGGAAAACAATTATAATAAGAACTTTTAAAATGCGGTTTTGATTACTAGGGACACAATTTTGAGGCCAAATAACCGCACTATTCAAGGTATTACTTTAAAAGGAAAACAATTATAATAAGAACTTTTAAAAGGCGGTTTTGATCACTAGGGACACAATTTTGAGGCCAATTAACCGCACGATTCAAGGTATTACTTTAAAAGGAAAACAATTATAATAAGAACTTTTAAAAGGCGGTTTTGATCACTAGGGACACAATTTTGAGGCCAAATAAGCGCACGATTCAAGGTATTACTTTAAAAGGAAAACAATTATAAAACTTTTAAAAGGCGGTTTTTATCACTAGGGACACAATTTTAAGGCCAAATAAGCGCACGATTCAAGGTATTACTTTAAAAGGAAAACAATTATAAATAGAACTTTTAAAAGGCGGTTTTGATCACTAGGGACACAAATTTTAAGGCCAAATAACCGCACGATTCAAGGTATTACTTTAAAAAGGAAAACAATTATAATAAGAACTTTTAAAAGGCGGTTTTGATCACTAGGGACACAATTTTGAGGCCAAACAACCGCACGATTCAAGGTGTTACTTTAAAAGGAAAACAATTATAATAAGAACTTTTAAAAGGCGGTTTTGATCACTAGGGACACAATTTTGAGGCTAAATAACCGCACGATTCAAGGTATTACTTTAAAAGGAAAACAATTATAATAAGAACTTTTAAAAGGCGGTTTTGATCACTAGGGACACAATTTTGAGGCCAATTAACCGCACGATTCAAGGTATTACTTTAAAGGGAAAACAATTATAAAAAGAACTTTTAAAAGGCGGTTTTGATCACTAGGGACACAATTTTGAGGCCAAATAACCGCACGATTCAAGGTATTACTTTAAAAGGAAAACAATTATAATAAGAACTTTTAAAAGGCGGTTTTGATCGCTAGGGACACAATTTTGAGGCCAATTACCCACACGATTCAAGGTATTACTTTAAAAGGAAAACAATTATAATAAGAACTTTTAAAAGGCGGTTTTGATCACTAGGGACACAATTTTGAGGCCAAATAACCGCACGATTCAAGGTATTACTTTAAAAGGAAAACAATTATAATAAGAACTTTTAAAAGGCGGTTTTGATCACTAGGGACACAATTTTGAGGCCAAATAACCGCACGATTCAAGGTGTTACTTTAAAAGGAAAACAATTATAATAAGAACTTTTAAAAGGCGGTTTTGATCACTAGGGACACAATTTTGAGGCCAATTAACCGCACGATTCAAGGTATTACTTTAAAAGGAAAACAATTATAATAAGAAATTTAAAAGGCGGTTTTGATCACTAGGGACACAATTTTGAGGCCAATTAACCGCACGATTCAAGGTATTACTTTAAAAGGAAAACAATTATAATAAGAACTTTTAAAAGGCGGTTTTGATCACTAGGGACACAATTTTGAGGCCAATTAAGCGCACGATTCAAGGTATTACTTTAAAAGGAAAACAATTATAATAAGAACTTTTAAAAGCGGTTTTTTGATCACTAGGGACACAATTTTGAGGCCAAATAAGCGCACGATTCAAGGTATTACTTTAAAAGGAAAACAATTATAATAAGAACTTTTAAAAGGCGGTTTTGATCACTAGGGACACAATTTTGAGGCCAATTCACTGCACGATTCAAGGTATTACTTTAAAAGGAAAACAATTATAATAAGAACATTTAAAAGGCGGTTTTGATCACTAGGGACACAATTTTTTAGGCCGATTAACCGCACGATTCAAGGTATTACTTTAAAAGGAAAACAATTATAATAAGAACTTTTAAAAGTGGTTTTGATCACTAGGGACACAATTTTGAGGCCAATTAACCACACGATTAAGGTATTACTTTAAAAGGAAAACAATTATAATAAGAACTTTTAAAAGGCGTTTTGATCACTAGGGACACAATTTTGAGGCCAATTAAGCGCACGATTTCAAGGTATTACTTTAAAAGGAAAACAATATAATAAGAACTTTTAAAAGGCGGTTTTGATCACTAGGACACAATTTTGAGGCCAATTAACCGCATTATTCAAGGTATTACTTTAAAAGGAAAACAATTATAATAAGAACTTTTAAAAGGCGATTTTGATCACTAGGGACACAATTTTGAGGCCAATTAACGGCACGATTAAAGGTATTACTTTAAAAGGAAAACAATTATAATAAGAACTTTTAAAAGGTGGTTTTGATCACTAGGGACACAATTTTGGGGCCAATTAACCGCACGATTCAAGGTATTACTTTAAAAGGAAAACAATTATAATAAGAACTTTTAAAAGGCGGTTTTGATCACTAGGGACACAATTTTGAGGCCAATTAACTGCACAATTCAAGGTATTATTTAAAAGGAAACAATTATAATAAGAACTTTTAAAAGGCGGTTTTGATCACTAGGGACACAATTTTGAGGCCAAATAAGCGCACGATTTAAGGTATTACTTTAAAGGAAAACAATTATAATAAGAACTTTTAAAAGGCGGTTTTGATCACTAGGGACACAATTTTGAGGCCAATTAACCGCATATTCAAGGTATTGCTTTAAAAGGAAAACAATTATAATAAGAACTTTTAAAAGGCGGTTTTGATCACTAGGGACACAATTTTGAGCCAAATAACCGCACGATTCAAGGTATTACTTTAAAAGGAAAACAATTATAATAAGAATTTTAAAAGGCGGTTTTGATCACTAGGGACACAATTTTGAGGCCAAATAACGCACGATTCAAGGTATTACTTTAAAAGGTAAACAATTATAATAAGAACTTTTAAAAGGCGGTTTTGATCACTAGGACACAATTTTGAGGCCAATTAACCGCATGATCAAGTTATTGCTTTAAAAGGAAAACAATTATAATAAGAACTTTTAAAAGGGGTTTGATCACTAGGGACACAATTTTGAGGCCAAATACCGCACGATTCAAGGTATTACTTTAAAAGGAAAACAATTATAATAAGAACTTTTAAAAGGCGGTTTTGATCACTAGGGACACAATTTTGAGGCCAAATAACCGCACGATTAAGGTATTACTTTAAAAGGAAAACAATTAATAAGAACTTTTAAAAGGCGGTTTTGATCACGGTGGTTTCCTTGAACGGGAACACTATTTTGAGGCCAATTAACCACACTATATAAGGTATTACTTTACACGCAAACCAATTATAATATGGGCTTTTAAAAGACGGTTTTGATCACTAGGGACACAATTTTGAGGCCAAATAACCGCACTATCTAAGGTATTACTTTACAAGGAAAACCATTATAATATGACCATTTAAAAGGCAGATTTTGATCACTAGGGACACAATTTTAAGGCAAATTAACTTCACTATTTAAGGTTTTACTTTACAGGAAATCAGTTCTAATAAGACCTTTAGAAAGGTGGTTTTGTTGAATGAGGACACTATTTTGAGGTCTAATAACTGCACTATTTAAGGTATTACTTTACACACAAACCAATTGTAATATGACCTTTTAAAAGTGGTTTTAATCACTAGGGACACAATTTTGAGGATAAATAACCACACTATCTAATGTATTACTTTACAAGGGAAACAATTATAATAAGACCTTTTAAAATGCGGTTTTGATCACTAGGGACACAATGTTTAGACCAATTAACCGCACTATTTAAAGTATTACTTTACACGCAAACCAATTATAATATGACCTTTTAAAAGGCGGTTTTGTTGAATGTGGACACCATTTTGAGGCCAATTAACTGCACTCTTTAAGGTATTACTTTACAAGGAAAACAATTATAATATGACCTTTGAAAAGGTGGTATTGATCACTAGGGACACAATTTTGAGGCCAATTAACCACACTATGCTAATGATGGAGATACGGCGAGGAAAAAATGAACAAAGAAACAAGAAAAACAACAATGGTATTTCTCTATTATTGTTTACGTTTTAGTCTTGGTTATTTCCTATAAGTCTAACATGATCAAAGGGGAACCACTCTTGACTGATAAATTATTTATTCATTTATTGATCTACTAGGAAAAAAGAAGGCGGAGTTAGGGTTAGGGTTAGGGTTTAGGGTTAGTTTAATGGGAAAATAAATAAATAATTTATCAATTAAGAGTGGTTCCCATTTGATCATGTTAGAATTATAGGAAATAACCTTAATCTTTTTTAAACGAGTTTCATTTCGAGCCTATAATGTTCCTATAATTTAAAAAAAGGGGGGGGGGAGGAGAAAAATGAGACGAATAATAAACTAAATAATTTAATATAGATTTTATGACCAGCTTTTGTTTCGAAAAATAAAAGAGAAAACTTAATTTCATGAATGTGGGTGGTGAGGGTCTAAGTTTAGGTACAGGGTAGGTATGCCAAATGGGTGGGGGGAAGCATAACATTTATTATCTAGATATAGATATAATATAAGTAATTATTTATAAAAGGTGTTTCATAAAAGTATCGAGTTTGAAACTGTATTTACCAAGATAGAAATGAACAATGAATGGAATGTTATTTCTTTTCAGAATACAAGGTGTGTCATAAAAGTGCCAAGTTTGAAGCTGTCTTTACAAAAATACAAAGGAACAATGAATGGAACATTTTTTTTCAGAATACAAGGTGTGTCATAAAAGTGCCGAGTTTGAAGCTGTCTTTACAAAAATACAAATGGACAATGAATGGAACATTAACTTTTTCAGAATACAAGGTGTGTCATAAAAGTATCGAGATTGAAGCTGTATTTACCAAGATAGAAATGAACAATGAATAAAACGTTAATTTTTTCAGAATACAATGTGTCAAAAAGTACAAAAAATTTTGATATTTTTTTGACACACCTTGTATATCTAAGTAATAAATCAAAATAATTTATAATGAATTATTTCAATTTTTTCTAAACATATTATCATGCCGTTTTTTTTCTATCAATTTAACTTTTAACCCAACTAATCAAGTCATTTTATGATTTGAGAAATATACACAGCTCATTCAACTGGGTCATATGGAAATCTAAAGATTGCAATGGAATTATCAGAATTGATTAGAATAATTTTATTTTGTTATTGTCTAAAAGAACTACAGTAATTGAATTTATAGGGATTTGACCCCCTATATTTTTACGGCATGTGGAATTGAATAAATTAAAATAATTAAGTTATCTTAAACAACTAATTTTACAATTATATAAGTTAAGTTTAGAAATATGTAAACAAAAGAGAATCGAATAAATATTAGTTTAGAAATATTTTAAATAGCAACAATAGAAACAATGGTTTAAATTCCATTGAAAATATCTACGCCATCGGAATGTAACAAATCATCCAATATCTACGTCATTAGAAAACAGCTGATATTTGAAAATTCCAATATTAAATTTAACTTAATGATCACGTAGACAATTACAAAAGAGAATTATAAGAAGGTCCATAGAGCTGAAAAACTTCAGTTGGAGCTTACGCTCTTCCCGACTCGACAGAGTTGGAGCTGATGCTCCTAACTCGACAGTGAGAACGGACGCTCTCCCCAACTCGACACAATGGGGAGAAGACGCTGTCCGAGGACATAAGATACGACTTAACAGGTCCGTCTATTTTTTCGTTTCATATTTTCTCTATCTTCTACTCAATACGACACAAGTTTCAATCACAGACATTGTTTTTATCAAAACTGCTACAATTTAACATATCCAATCACACAAATATAAACAATACATGAGCACTTTACAAACACAACTACGTACAGATACATACAGTCGGCGACACCACTAAAAGAACAATTGAATATACCAATTGTGAATTAATGTATATAAAGTTTGTTTCTTCTATCAATTTTGTCTTCTTCTTTTGTTTTCTATGAAAAGTACATTTCCGTAATCTTATACATATAAATTGTGGGGACCCATTACTCGGATCTTCTTCAACTACATAAAACCCCAAACAATCACGGTCCCTACAAATTACAAAAATGACCCTCTACAGGTACCCAGTACTTTTTACGATATAATTATTTTTCCTTAAGGGTATCTCCCTCTTTTCGTCATACATGTCCAGTATCTAAACTTTGACCCTCACCCACGATAAATGTAAACCACCGGGGTGGCCTAAAATCGGTATCAGCCAATCAGCGAGGGAGTCTATCCCCTTTACACTAGCGCTAGACTAAGGAGATTGTTTTTGCGTCTGAGGTGGAGTGCTATCATCAGTTCCTTACTTTACCGCACAGGGCCGGTATCGAACTAGGAACTTTGTGGTTTCTAGCCAAACGCTCTACCGACGGAGCTAAGTCGGTCTTAAGTGTAGAAAGATGAATATGACATGGACACCTCATGTGGTGTAAAGGTTACCAAGCTAGTTTAGCAGACCATGAGTAAGATTCTCACTGGGTGCCCCATATTACTGGCCTTGTGCTACATGTAAACTAAGATTAATAAATAAGAAAATTAAAATAATTCCAATTTAAAAAAAATCCCATTTTTTATGGGAGGTAACTCTTTTATGATAATGTAAGAGTTATCTCCCTTTACAATTCTCATCTATATTAGTAGAAACAGTTTCAATGTCCGATCGCGGTGTAATGGTTAGCAACCTATTCTTGCAAATCCATCACGGCTGAATAGCGAGTTCGAGCCTCGCCGGATGCCCCATATTTTCGACCTAATATCATATCCTACCTATGGCGAAAGTGGTGCCTAGATATGTATATATACTTACTTTGTCGTTAATTGTTTTATTTTTTTTAGTTTTCTCCGGACAAACGTACACACCAACTGCCCTATGTAAAGATAGATATAAATTAGGTACAGGCAAAATGAGCCTAAAATGCGTTTTTGACAAAATGACTTTAGCCCCCCCCCTACAGAAAATAATTTACCAAAAATCAGGGAATTATCGGATTTTAATGAAAGTTTCAGTGTTTATCAATGAATGATCTTTATAATGCATTTTTATTTTATTTCAAAACTTTCTGATTTTTTTCAGGTCACTTATTTTTGACCCCCCTTATTGGGGGCGTAACTTTTTTTTTCAAGTTGGTCTTATAGTTTACTAATCACAGTATAAATAATGAGATAAAAGACCGAACATCTGAATAGAAACAAAAAAAAAATTTACGGTGGCTTTTCTATGAGAAAATGAGTACCGAAAAATGAAAAATAAAATGTAAAAAAATAATAAATAATTAATTTTTGGGAGATTTCTTTTTCACTCATTTCGATAATTATTTAATTGGCTATTATCTTATAAAAGAAAAAAATTATACATTGATATTTTTTTTGCTTAAAATGGGGGGGGGGGGTACATTTTCAATCGAGTTTTTCTTCAAAACTTATTACTTTATGTGTCTAAAATAAGGTTTGCATTAAGTAGATATTTATTTCTAAAATCTAAAAATATAACATTTTAAACTTAACATCAGGATTTTCATATTTTAGATGAATTTTATATATTAATTTTTCATAGCAAAAATACTAAATTAAAGTTTTGAAATAAAATAACCCATGTATTATAAAATTCATTAATTGTTAAATCAACACTGAACATTTCATTAAAATCGGATAATTACCTGATTTTTGGTAATTTTTTTTGCAATCGCGAATGTTACATTAAAATTGTAAACAAGTGTGTAAAACCATTGAAAATAGACAGAATGGCGGATCGCGTCGAAATTGACCAAAACAAATAGTTTTAAATCTATTAAAAATAAACTGCATATGTAATGATATTTCTATTTTTTTAATGATGGTCATTATGTTACTACTTATCGATTTAGACAAACTTTGACCTTAAATAATAGATTTAATTATTTTTAATTCGCTTTTAAAATTCGTAGCAGACTACAAAAATGCCAGTCCCTAATATAAATAGATTTATCATTATTTTAAAATTATGAATTCGTATTTAATTATCTTCCTTGAATTTGATTCAAGGGAGATAATCCAAGAAAGAGAAATTTTCAATTAAAAAAATATATATATTTGAAGTCCTGTGTGTGTGTGTGTGTGTGTGTGTGTGTGTGTGTGTGTGTACACGTGTGCGTGTACATGACTTGGTAATTTATAAGGAAGTGCGTCCCGGTCTCCTGCTTCAGAAATTGCTACCCGGTGACTATTAAAATAACGTCCCCAGCTACTTGAAAGAAAACAACCAACTTAGGGCGTTAAATGTATTTTAGAGGGGGGGGGGATTCTCTTTTTTGTCATAATTCTTGTTTATTTATCGTAATTTGTCGTAATTCTTGTCGTAATTCTTGTTTATCATAATTTGTTGTAATTCTTGTTTAGATGTGAAGATGGATATATAGTTTTGAATAGACTGATAGATAGATAGATAGATAGATAGATAACAAACAAAATGATATAGATATATATGAACAAATGAAGACGACATAGCTGGGGACGTTATTTTAATAGTCACCGGGTAGCAATTTCTGAGGCAGGAGACCGGGACGCACTTCCTCATAAATTACCCATGACTTTGTCAACAAAATTATTGAAGATTTTTTTCTTTTATTTTGTTTGTCTCAAACGAACCATTTACCTTTTTTTTCGGGATTATTTTGCGTTTGTGTTTTCATGTATTTACCCAACCACTTCCCCATGGACAGGATTAGACACAATATCAATTTTTAATCGAAGTTCAGCTAATTCAAATCCAGAGTTTACTTTTTCCTATATCGGTTGCATTACCAGGGCTAAAGATCCCAGTCTGCCCTACTATTTACCAATAGCAGCAGTTGGAGGAAAGATGGATTCATGCCTGTACGGGTTTAGATATATTAATATTTATTATGCAATAAGTAAGTAAAGTCGTTGGGGTGGCTTAAAGTTGGCATCAGCCAGACAGCGAGGGAGTCTATCCCCTTTTCCCTAGCGCTAGACCAAGGAGATTGTTTTGTCGTCTGAGATGGAGCGCCACACCTACTATCAGCTCCTCATTGAACCGCACAGATCCCTGTGCTACTCATACGCTGAGAAGGCCGGTATCGAACTCGGAACCTTGTGGTTCCTAGTCGGACGTTCTACCGACTAAGCTATCACATTAATCGCTGTAAATAGGTTCCGGATTATGGGGAACCATATATACGAAGAATATTGTGGCGGAGGTTCGTGGTTTAATGGTTCGAGTTGTAGGAAATGGACTCGTTGAGCCGAGTTCAAATCCTGGACGAGGCTGTCCGCATTTCACATAGCGCTAATACCTTTGCGAAATGTATATATTCCACTAATCTCTCTAAAGCTATGAGTATAATAGTTAATCTGGTCACTTTAACATTTGGCTAGGGGAAGGAAAACTTCTAATTCAAATCTGTTAAACTCACTTTAGAAATTGACCCTGTGTCGCATCCTGCTCGTGCGGAGGGGTTGGGTAAATATGTATATATGATATGTCTAATTTATAAAAGGTAAGTAAGTAAAGTCGTCGGGGTGGCCTAAAGTCGGTATCAGCCAGACAGCGAGTAAGTCTATCCCCCTTTTCACCAGCGCTAGACCAAGGAGATTATTTTTGCGTCTGAGGTGTAGCGTCACACCTACCATCAGTTCCTTTACCACATAGATCCCTGTGCTACTTATACGCTGAGTTGGCGAGGACCGGTATCGAACTAGGAACCTTGTGGTTTCTAGCCGAACGCTCTACAGACTGAGCAAAAAAAAAAAAAAAAAAAGAAAAAATGAAACCAAAATGTGAAAAAATAAACTGTAAAATAAATTAAAAAAGATTATTCAAATTTTTTTCCCTGCTGAAAAAAGGACTCAAATTTTATGACTTCGAGTACATTTCGTTAATCGAGAGAATCGATGAAAAGTTTTTTTTTCCTTTAAATACAAAAAATATTTGAAATTATTCCTTATTTTTGTTGTTTGTTCATTTTAACTCTAATTAGTCGTAATTTGCAATTAAGTTAAAAACTGACTCGTCTCTTAATACCCTATTCTGTCACTTCCTCTCTCTCTCTCTCTCTATATATATATATATATAATGATTAACTACTCCGTATATATGCTATTTTCTCTGTGAGCGTAAAGAGAGACATTGGTGAGTGTGAAAGGGAGATTGAACTTTCCACTTTATTTGTATATTATATGTTATAGCTTCTGGCTGCTGATGAAAACCGACATACAAATAAATTCGGAGATCAAACTCCCTTTCACACTCTCCAATCTCTCTCTTTATACTCACAGAGAAGCTAACATATATAAGGAGTAGTTAATCAAGATATATGATTTTTTTTAAATTCTCAGGCCGAATTTATTTTCAAAAATCAAATTCGTTTTGCAAACTCATTTTTTCCTGGGTACAATTATCTATCAATTTATTTTTCTTCCTTCTATCTTTCTTTTTCTTTCCTTGATTTTTTCTTTCTTTCTTTTTCTTTCTTGATTTTTTTCTTTCTTTCTTTTCTTTCTTTCTTTTTTTCTTTTCTTTCTTTGATTCTTTCTTTCTTCTTTCTTTTTTTTTTTCTTCTTTTTTCTTTTTTTTTTTTTTTTCTTTGATTCTTCTTTCTTTTTTTTCTTTCCTTTTCTTTTTCTTTTTTTCTTTCTTTTCTTTCTTTTTCTTTTCTTTTTTTCTTTCTCTTTTTTTTTCTTTTTTTTTCTTTGATTCTTTCTTTCTTTTCTTCTTTCTTTCTTTTTTCTTTCCTTTTTTTTTCTTTCTTTCTTTCTTTCTCTTTTTCTTTCTTTGATTCTTTCTTTCTTTCTTCTTTTCTTTTTTTCTTTCTTTTTTTTCTTTCTTTCTTTTTCTTTCCTTGATTTTTTCTTCTTTCTTTTTTTTTCTTTTTTCTTTTTTCTTCTTTTTTCTTTCCTTTTTTTTCTTTTTTTCTTTTTTCTTTCTTTGATTTCTTTTTCTTTCTTTCTTTTCTTTTTTCTTTCTTTGATTTTTTTTTCTTTCTTTCTTTTGTTTTTTTTTTTCTTTTTCTTTCTTGATTCTTTCCTTGATCTCTAATTCGTTTTGCAAACTCATTTTTTCCTGGGTACAATTATCTATCCCGAGTTCAATGGGTGACTCAACGGGTCACATTTTTTCTAGTATAGCATTAAAAAGAAGAAACGTATATATATATATATATATATATATATATATATATAGGGAAAATAGATATACATAGAGAGAGGGAAAGTGACAGGCAGAATATAAAGTAAGGACCAGTCAGTCTTTGATATAATTGCAAATTGTAACAAATGAAATAAAAAAAAATTCTCAAGCCGTATTTATTTAAAAAAATCTAATTCGCTTTGCAAACGGATTACAAATATCAATCCAGTTCAATGGGTAACCAAGGGTCCATTTTTTTCTAGTTTTCTATTATAGCATTTAAAATGAAGAAACGAAAATAAAAATAAACATATATATATATATAGAGAGAGAGAGAGAGAGAGAGGGGAAATAGAGAGAGGGAAAGTGGCAGGCAGAATATAAAGCAAGAGACCTGTCCGTCTTTGACTTAATTAAAAAATGAAGAAACTAAAAATAAATAAATGAATAAATAACCAAAAGATAAGTATTTTATTCAAATAAAGAACAGATATCATAACTTGAGTAAAACATTTTTTAAACAATTAACACCAGGTGGCGCAGTTTTATTCTTGTAAATTCTTAGAAATAAAGGTTAATTGTTTCCACATTTGTATTCACTGTTTGCCACATAGACATTTGGGGAGGCGTACATTAAACAAGTCTTTCAACTCGTCTCTAAAGTTTTCACCTTGGATGCTGTAAAGTAAAATATTCAGTGCATAACCGCTGTACTGAATCAAATCACAGAACGTCCTCGCTAAATCCAGGTCCACATTTACGGGTCCATTTTCCCCAAAACGTAAATAAGAATCGACAACAAAATAAACACAAATCGGCAAAGTCGTGAATAAAAATAAAATATTTAAAACAATTATCGTTTTGGCTGTTAAGTTTACCTTTTGTAAAATTTTGTTTTCATTTGCAGCCGCCGCGTTGTTCCTCCAATCATCGGCCTTTCTGAGACTGACGCTAATATAAACGGTTCCAATGGACATACAAAAGAAAGGTATTATGCAAAGTACGGCAAAGTCTACGTAGACAAAGAAGAAAGCCTCGAAGCGTCGGTATTCTTCGGTGAGGGATCCGCACGTCAAGTCTGGCTTAAGGCCGTTGGTTTTAAAGAAATGGAAATTGATGAGGGAGAGCACGAGAAACGTGACGCCAAGTTGGATTAGCGAGCGACGACGGGTCCACAGAAAGGATATCTTGAGCGGATATTTGATCATGAGGCAACGCTGCACGTTGACCGAGACGAGGATCCACGAGGACATTTGCATGGACGTGTAGATGAGAAAGAGGTGGAATTTGCAGCCGAAATCGGTGAATGCCCGGATGTCGAAGCAGAACTGTGACGAGACCCAAAGACGAAGGATGCCACTCAACATGACGACGGCATCGGTGAGAGCCAACGCAAAGAAGTAGATTTGAGATGCAGATGCAGAGGTTTTGCGACGGAGACGTACCAGGACAATGCAGGTGATCGTGTTGCCTAGGAGGCCCAGAAAAAGGACGACTGGTAAAACTGATTTAGCAAGAAGCTGATTGATTATATAGACTTCATCCGTTGTGAAATTCCCTTCGCATGTATTGACTATCATATTTTTTTTTGTTTTAATTTACAAAACATGCAGTGTTATCTGTTTCAATAAATAAATAAATTTCCATTATTCAAATCTATGAATTCATTTTCAATTTGAATTAATAATAAACATTATAAAAACGCAACGGGTGCCTTTATATAAATATTTTTGTTCCTGACATTTTTTACATGACGTGGTGTGTTCAGTTGCTACTAAAAAAAAAAACAACATAAAAAACCCAAAAAGAAAAGAAAAAATGAAATGTAATTAAAAATAATACTAAACTCTTAGAGTAAATATATTCAGATACAAGTAAAAGTTGGCGGAGTGACCTATTGCCGGTATCAGCCGAACAGCGAGGGCGTATATAACCTTTTCGTTAGCGCTAGACGTTTTCATTTTGAAATTAATTTAATTCAGGTTAGTTAACATCTTATCGTCCGATGAAGGTTTTTATGAAAAACCGAAACGTTTCAACGTATTAACTTGCTATCAATGACACAGGTGCCCTTAGCCAATAACGGTTAAGGGACTATATTATGATAATCCGAAAATAACATTTCCCAAAATTTGAAGTCAGTAAAATTGGCTCAAGGCCTCTAAAATTGAGCGCTCAGTGTGTAAATAACTCCTTTTTTAACGTGAATAATTATGTTATTAATCACTATTCTACAGAGAAGTGTATTTGAAGTTATCAAATACATCAACAAGATTGGCACAAGGCCTTTAAAATGGAGCGCTCAGCGTGTAAAGAACTCCTTTTTTAACGTGAATAATTGTTATCCAATAGATCAATTTAGATTACAGAGAGAGAGAGTGGCCTGAGGTCTGCGGACAAACCGAATTGATTTCCGGAAAGTCTTGTAATACATCGGAAAGTTTTTTTTTTTTTTTTACAGAATTTCTATGAAATTATCTGTTGCTCCGAGATTGGGGAGATCAAATAATGTATGGGAACCCGAAAGCGAAATGATTTTTTTCATTTCTTGACTCACAATCTCATTATAATGAAGATTGTATTACTGTCTGCCGTAACCAAAACTACATCACAATTACCTTAGTTATTTACGTTATATTCTCAATGGTTATTAAATAATCATTATTTAATCTTAATTAGCATCTTATTAACAATGTATACTAATAAGGTCTAGCTAAAATAGAATTGTCTCAAAACAGCCCATATTATTAATGTGTTTAAAAATCCTACGATGTATGTTGTATATCATTAAGAAATACATAATATGATGTGAATAATTTGCATACCAGTTTTAACAATACCGTGTTTAATAAATAATTATTTTGTGTCATTGATTTCTTATATTATTGTTTTATTTTCAAACGTATTAAAAGAAATAATGTGTATAATTTTATACTGAAATCAATTAGAATAAAGTAAAAATAAGTGTATTCTTTTTTTTGTGTTCGTATTTAACTCTTAACCTCCTATACCGCCTCATTCCACCCGGCCGAAAGTGACATTTTTTCCTAATCCACCCCAAACGATAGCCTTTGTTTAAATGTAATATTAAACATATTTATCAGTCTTTGATTTAAGGAAAATAGCAGGTAATTTTAAATGAAAAGGCCAATTTTAGCCAGTTTTTGATAAATCCTTATAGGAATGGGGTTCTGGACTTGGAAAGCCTTTGTTTAAATGTAATATTAAACATATTTAGAAGTCTTTGATTTAAGGGAAATAAAAGGTAACTTTAAATAAAAAAGCCATATTTGGCCATTTTTTTATAAATCCTTATAGGAATGGGGTTCTGGACTTAAGAGTTATTTTTAATTAGTCTTTCTAAGTCAATATGATATTTAATTATATTTAAATATATATCTAACTTAAAAATTTGTGCCCGGGGGGTACATTTTTTTGCTATTTATAAATAATGTTTGATAAACTTCAGACTTTGATTAAAAAAACAAAAAACAAAAAAACAAAAAAAAAAACAAAACAAAAAAACCCAAAACTTAGACTTTTCAGAAATATTTAAAACTCAGTTGAAGCATGCGCACTCTGTGAAAAATATTTTGGTATTGGTTGTATTTGGAAAGTCGAGACAACGTCGAATTTCAGGATCTTTTCGTTAATTAACAAAATCGATACGATCAATTATTGATTTCTTTGATTTTACTGAAGTTTGCTGAGTTTGGCACTCGAACCTCAAATTGCATATCATGTTGATGCGTGGTCACCCATCTAAGTTCTAGACAAAGTCATCGTTGCTTAACTTAGCCGAGGAATCGATGTTTTCACCGTAACTTGGTTTATTGTGACTCAATCAGAAATTTTTTGATGATAGATCGAAGTCAATATAATTAAATATGGTAATGGATATTTAAAAGTTTCGAATTGGTAGAGATAAAATCAAAGATAAGTTTAAGACATGAAGTAACTCCGAAAAACATACCTGCAGCTAATGAATAGAATCAAAGTATTGTATATATTCCAAGTGTATAAAATTGGTATTATTTAATCGGATATTCCATTTGTTGCAGGTAACGACTGTTTCATTTGTTGCGTTGTTCAACCGTTGAGTTTAAAGAGGTACAATTTTAGATCATTCTTTTTTTTTTAATGTTAGTGTTGTAAGGGAAGCTATTTCCCCTACAAGATATTTGGACTCGTCCAACAGAACACATATAAAGATACGAATACTTGAGGTTATTCGTAGTCGAGTCACGTTGTAGTATTCCAAGTCGAGTCACTACTAGCCCAGTAGCTAGACATACTGTTGGAGAACTGCGAGTTGATTTTTAAAAATTTACATTTCTTTACAATGAGTAATAGACCTTTTCCGGATTTCAAATGCAGTTAATTCAGTCGCAAAAGTTATTTTTTGGAATGATGAGGTGAATTTGTAATGTTTAGTAAAATCGTTTTGAGTAAGAAGGGGACTTTTTGGATGTCTTCGTTGGGATCGATAACATGTTCAATATCTAATGGTGGTGTCCGTTAATCCCACGAGATCCAATGGATCTGTGACTTAATCTGTTGTACTGAAGCAGGCATTTATCCAACCCGTTCGTCACGGGTAGTATGTGAACCAAGGTCACCAGTATGGGCAATCCAATGAGGATTGATCTCGCTTTTCAGTAGTAATGGACACGCTACACTGTAGTATGGAAGACTTGCAATTGTTTATGCAGCAGGTTTCCCGCCACTGGTACTGTCCAAGACTAAAGGTAACGGTCCATAGAGTTTGGTGCCAGTATCATCACAGGACGTAATCGAACCAAATTGAATAGAAAGTCTCCAATTAAAAAACCGTTATGTCCTTAGAAATTCGGAAAAAAAACATTCTTCTTTGTTAAAATTTTCAGCTTTCTCTGAATTTCAAAGTTCCGTGATGGCTCCCGATTACGACAAGAAGGTTCCCGAGTTCGAAAAGAAGGTTCCAGATGGCTCCCAATTACGACAAGAAGGTTTCCGATTACGACAAGAGGGTTCCCGGGTTCCCGGTTCGAAAAGAAGGTTTCCGGGTTCGAAAATAAGGTTTCCGGGTTCGAGAAGGTTCCAGAGTCCGAGAAGGCCGGAGGGCACATCGGCCGAAACGTTGTACTGATAACAATAAAGAGGAGGACAATAATCCGAATAATCCAAATAATACTAGATTTCAGATAATTCAACGTTCAATACATGGTAGAAGAAATTAATAGATTTTTTCTAGAATTCTCTGATTTGAATACTTTTTTTTTCTTTAAATTTCAGCCTCACAGAAAACTGTGGTGAAGTTTTTTTTTTTTTTAAAGATTTCTATCTCCGTTGTATTAGCATCGTCTATTGACGTAATCCTCCAAGATTGGAGTCTGATAAACATTCCGTATCAACCACTAGAAAATCTCGTTGCGTAGGACCAGGCCATTTATTTTTTATTTTTTGTTATTTTCTAGAGTGAGAGAAGTCAGAGTCGTTTTTCTCAAGTGGCCTTTTCAAACATTCAATGCAAACTGAAAGCAAACGAAAAGCAAACTTGTTGTGCCAGTTGCAAAAAAAAAAAAAAAAAAATCGTCACTTGTCCCACACAAAAGAGGAAGACGTTGCTTAGACCGGAAGTGCGTGGTTGCTGACTGATTTCTTTCCGGTCACTGGCAACCGCTTAGCCAATCAACGATGACCTGCGAATCGAATGGTCAAGAAAGACAAAAAAAAAAAAAAAAAAAAAAAATCAAAAACACACACACAATATTTTTTCTTTGCTTGGACTTTTCTATTGACGCTCCCATTTCGTCCGTTTTTTTTCGTCTTCTCTTCAATTAATCGATGGGCAATTTTATAGACATCCGGGCATTTAGAAATAGGTCGTTGCTCATATGGTAATGACTCGTAACTTTAGGCCAGATCAAACATTGAGTAATGGCTAACAAGCGAATATTGCAGAATGTTGATGGTACAGTGAGATTGAGTCTCGCTGTGTGCTCAATTAGTATGACCTTGTGTCAAACTAGTTTCATTTACGGGTAATTCCATGTCAAATCATCCAGAAAAATGTAAGATTTTCACCAATCCTCTTCAATTTTTCTGAATTTTTTTCTATGTGTGGACTATGTTAACGTTAGACAATTCCCCAAATTTGAGCTTCCAATTCCAAAAAATTGGCGGAATTATGTCAAAATTTGGTGGGGTACGCGAAAAATGGCGACATTTTGTTATCTATTTTTGTCTGTAAAATATGTTCTAGAGCTTCCCTACTACTAAAAATTGGTCTATAAAAGCATTTTGGTCCAATAAATCTAAAACTGATATGAAAAAAGTCTTAAAGTCAACCAATTTTAAGTTATTGATGATTTCTGATTTTTTCATTGCAAGATCAATATCCCGATGTGGCACTGCATCTATGACACATTTTTTTCTATTATTATTTCACATACATTGAACATTATTTGTACCAAAAAGATAGTTTGATTTTTGCTCAGAACTGAAGCTACAACATCAGTAAAAATTTTGCAAATCAGAAATCAATAACTTAAAAGTGGTTATTTTAAGACTTTTTTGATAGCTCAACTTTTGGGGATTGTCTAATTCTAACATAACCCACACTTGGACAAAATTTCAGAAAAATTGTTAAAATCAATCAATCAATCAACCCAGGTTCCCTCTGACTCGGAGTGGTAGTACCTGTTAGGGTCCCATCTATGGGTTAAATAGAAAGACATGAGTTTAAAAATGTGTTTAAAAAAACAGAGTACCCATCAAGAAAGAATAAAACAAAACGTCTTCGGCATAAAATAACCCAAGAAGGGTTGATATACCGTAAAGTCCAACCAACCAACCAACCAACCCGAAAGATAAGAACTGATAGAAAATTAGGTTTCTCTATTTAATGGCGGTGTGGTTTCAAGTTAGATGATCGGCGAAACACGGAAAACGCCAGGTTACTTGATCCATAAAACCGCCCTGCAGAGGGTTAAGACTCCCCCCCCCCCAATGGGGTCACCTGTTGGCCGTGGGTGGCGACCCGTGATGCTTAAGATGATGGAATCCTGGTGGATGAGCAGTCCATGACCTGCAACACTACACTTGGACCCTTACTTGGGCTAGACGGCCGGTCGGAGAGGCCCCCTCCGATCAATCGGCTGGCCACGTCAAGCCCTAGCACCTATATGATTGCCCTAACTCTATTTCCCTTATATCAAGCCCAACCCTTTTTATTATATGGGTGCTAGAAGGCGTTGGCTGAGGGTCTTCATGCCCTGGGAATAACGTTAAACTATCTGCGAATATGGAGCACCCCTTTATCACCATTGCTCACAGGTCCACTTTGACCCAGAATGGTAGTACCTGTTAGGGTACAGTCCATGCTTTAAGTAGAAAAAATGTTTATAAAAATTGTTTAAGATCTTTCTACCAAACTATCGCTTATAACAAACTTGAACTTTACCCTATAAACTCATCCCTTAAACTGATTTCCAATCCACTTAGCAACAAACAACTGCAAACAATCTACTGTCAAAATCAATAAAATCCTTGAAAAAAAGACATAACAATAAATTCGACAATCCCTCACATCCAACTGCTTGGCATGAAATAACCCTGGTTGGGTTGACATGCTATTAGAATCAATCAATCAATCAATTGATCCATAAAACAGAATAAGCAGCCGGTTCAAATTCTCTGAGATTTAAAATAGCAGTTTTTCTTTCTTTCTACCAATCTATCTATCTATCTATCTATCTTTCCATCGTTCTATCTATCTATCCATCTATCTATCTATCTATCTTTCATTCCATCGTTCTCTCTCTCTATCTATCTATCTTTTCATCATTCTATCTATCTATCTTTCTTTCCATCGTTCTATCTATCTATCTATCTATCTATCTATCTATCTTTCATTCCATCGTTCTATCTATCTATCTATCTATCTATCTATCTATCTATCTATCTTTCATTCCATCGTTCTATCTATCTATCTATCTATCTTTCCATCTTTCTCTCTATCTATCTATCTCTTTCATCTTCTCTCTCTTCTATCTATCTATCTATCTATCTTTCTATCTATCATCTCTATCTCTCTCTTCTCTCTCTTCTATCTATTTCATTCCATCTCTCTCTCTCTCTCTCTCTCTCTCTCTCTCTCTCTCTCTCTCCTCTCTCTCTATCTTATATCTATATTTCATTCCATCGTTCTCTCTCTCTCTCTCTCTCTCTCTATCTATCTATCTATCTATCTATCTTTCATCCATCGTTCTCTCTATCTATCTATCTATCTATCTATCTTTCATTCCATCGTTCTCTCTATCTATCTATCTATCTATCTTCATTCCATCGTTCTATCTATCTATCTATCTATCTATCTATCTTTCATTCCATCGTTCTATCTATCTATCTATCTATCTATCTATCTATCTATCTATCTATCTATCTATCTTTCATTCCATCGTCTATCTATCTATCTATCTATCTTCATTCATCTATCTATCTATCTATCTATCTATCTATCTATCCATCGTTCTATCTATCTATCTATCTATCTTTCCATCGTTCTCTCTCGCTCTCTATCTATTTATCTTTCCATCGTTCTCTCTATCTATCTATCTATCTATCTATATTTCATTCCATCGTTCTCTCTCTCTCTCTCTCTCTCTCTCTCTCTCTCTCTCTCTCTATCTCTCTATCTATCTATCTATCTTTCATTCCATCGTTCTCTCTATCTATCTATCTATCTATCTATATTTCATTCCATCGTTCTCTCTCTCTCTCTCTCTCTCTCTCTCTCTATCTATCTATCTATCTTTCATTCCATCGTTCTCTCTATCTATCTATCTATCTATCTATTTTTCATTCCATCGTTCTCTCTCTCTCTCTCTCTCCTCTCTCTCTCTCTCTATCTATCAATCTATATTTCATTCCATCGTTCTCTCTCTCTCTCTCTCTCTCTCTCTCTCTATCTTCTATCTATCTTTCATTCCATCGTTCTATCTATCTATCTATCTATCTATCTATCTATCTATCTATCTTCTATCTATCTATCTATCTATCTATCTATCTATCTATCTATCTTTCATTCCATCGTTCTATCTATCTATCTATCTATCTATCTATCTATCTATCTCTATCTATCTATCTATCTATCTATCTATCTATCTATCTATCTATCTATCTATCTATCTATCTATCTATCTTCATTCCCTCGTTCTCTCTCTCTCTCTATCTATCTATCTATCTATCTTTTCATCATTCTATCTATCTTTCTTTCCATCGTTCTATCTTTCTTTCCATCATTCTATCTATCTTTCCATCATTCTATCTATCTATCTATCTATCTATCTATCTATCTATCTATCTTTCCATCGTTCTATCTATCTATCTTTCCATAATTCTATCTATCTTTCCACCGTTCTATCTATCTATCTATCTATCTATCTATCTATCTATCTATCTTTCCATTGTTCTCTCTATCTTTCTTTCTTTATATCTATCTATCTATCTATCTATCTATCTATCTATCTATCTATCTTTCTGTCATTCTATCTATCTATCTTTCTTTCTGACATTCTATCTATCTATCTTTCTTTCAGTCATTCTATCTATCTATCTCTCTTTATGTCATTCTATCTATCTATCTATCCATCTATCTATCTATCTATCTATCTATCTATCTATCTATCTATCTTTCTTTCTTTCTTTCTGTCATTCTATCTATCTATCTTTCTATCATTCTATCTATCTATCTTTCTATCATTCTATCTATCTTTTTTTCTTTCTATCATTCTATCTATCATTCTATCTATATAACTTTCTTTCTATCATTCTATCATTCTATCTATATATCTATCTTTCTATCATTCTATCTATCTATCTTTCTATCATTCTATCTATCTATCTATTTCTATCTTCTATCATTCTATCTTCTTCATCTATCTTTCTTTCTATCATTCTATCTATCTATCTTTCTTTCTATCATTCTATCTATATCTATCTATCTATCTATCTATCTATCTTTCTTTCTATCATTCTATCTATCTATCTTTCTTTCTATCATTCTATTTATCTTTCTTTCTATCATTCTATCTATCTATCTTTCTATCATTCTATCTATCTTTCTTTCTTTCTATCATTCTATCTATCTTTCTTTCTTTTCTATCATTCTATCTATCTATATTTCATTCTATCTATCTATCTATCTATCTATCTTTCCATCATTCTATCTATCTATCTATCTATCTATCTATCTTTCTTTCTTTCTTTATTTCTTTCTTTCTAGCTTTCTTTATTTCTTTCCATACCAAATATGTCTATAGCATGAAACAAATTTAATTAGCAAATTTTATTGAGTTTAAATTTTAATTCAATTTAACTGCAAATGCCAAAATGACTTACCATTTTGGTTCCAAATGTTAGAATCAAAAAAATGAAAATATCTCCGCTTATAATCCTGTCTTGTGCATAAAAGTCTTTTTTTTCATTCAAACATTTATAAACTTTTCATCGAAATATAAGATGTGAAACTTTCAAACTTACTAAATACATTGTATGTCATACAAGTGAATGCAAAAATACTTACGTAATCCTACGCAGTGAATGGGGGTTAATATCTACATTCAAGGTCATCGACATGAAATCAAATTTGATTAATCTTTACTTACCTCTCTCAAATCAAAATTTCATAAACATGTTATCTATCTATGTGTTCATGTATATCAATATCTATCTATGTGTTCATATATATCTATCTATAAATCTATGTAAAATGCCAATATATTAATATCTATCTATGTCAATATCTATCTATCTATTTGTTCCTATCTATCTATATATCTATCTGTTGAAAAAATTAATAAAGGAAAGAAAGTATAGAATGGATAATATAGGATATTTTAATCAATATTACTTACACGTGTTTCGGTCAGGTGTTTATCCATGTGTACATTATTCAAACTATTATTATTTTTAAATAATGAAATGAAATGAAATAATAATAATAGAAAAAATGTAGAAGTGTTCCGCACCTGACCGAAACACGTGTAAGTAATATTGATTAACATATCCTATATCATCCATTCTATACTTTCTTTCCTTTATTCATTTTTTCAACATACTGTCGGATTCACTTCCAGTTTCATTTTTACATATATCTATCTATAAATCTATATAAAATGCCAACATGTTCATATCTATCTATCTATCTATCTATCTATCTATCTATCTTTGGGTCTTATCTATCTATTTTCATGTTTCATCTATATTCATATATCTCTATATATGACGCGCATATACAAACGAGCATATAAAAAAATTAACGGTTAATAACATCATATTCACACATTCACTGTACACTTAACATCTTTCATTTTGTCCCTCACATAAACTTTACTTAACAGTGTCCTGAAGATGGTATAATATACCGAAATGCTTAAGTATTGACACATAAAATTGTTTCCCCTAATCATAACATCCTGTGTTTGTTATATTTAAAAAATATTTTCTTCTCATATATCTCTATGTATAGTTGGACCTTTCCATCTTCATTAATAATGGACATGTACATCCACACACACACACACACACACACACACACATATATATATATATATATATATATATATATATTTTATATATATATATATATATATATATATATATATATATATATATGTGTGTGTCTGTGTGTGTTATTGCTATATATACATATACATATGTGTATGTGTTACTGCTATATATATATATATATATATATATATATGGGAGTAAATATGGAAATAAATCCGACAATATTAAGAAATTTGAAGAAGCAATTGTTCCAAAAATAAGATGAATTTATTTATCGACGCTTAAACGTTTCGGTTTCTTTAAACCTTCATCAGGATGTATTATGCAGTGAAGAAATTGATGGATGTTTTATAGATGACAGGAGATAAAAAAATCTTTATGAATTTTGTTGTTGTTGCATAACTGTATTTGTTCAGCGTTACACAAATTTATGAGAATAAATAATAAAAAATAAGTAAATCCTGTACTCCACAACATCGAGTTCCTTCATTTATTTTTCTAATTTTTTAATGCTTCATAATAACGCCCAACTTCAACATAAAAAAGACATATAAATATAAATATATACCGAGAGAAGCATACGGAGACCCCTAAACTACAACATATATATATATATATATATATTATATATATATATATATATATATATATATATATATATATCACGGATCTTTGCCAATCCACGAAGCCAAAAAAAAAAAAATTACTTCTATCGATTTAAAAAGTGCTCAATAAAAAGAGCTAAATATACGTTTTTAAAAGCGAATGTTATAAAATATTCCGACTGCAGTTTCTTGCCGTAGCAATTCTTCAGGATATATATATATATATATATATATATATATATATATATATATATATATATATATATATGGGAAAAATGAGTAAAGAAAAGAAATGTAGATGGATAAATGAATTTAATCGATATCACATTAATCGATATCACTTACACATGTGTTTCGGTCAGTTTATCTGTGTGAAAATATTTCGCACACAGAGAAGATTCGACCTTCATCAGAGTGAAATTTTATTTAAATATTCGTGGTTAAATATTTAAATAAAATCTCACTCTGATGAAGGTCGAATCTTCTCTGTGTGCGGAATATTTTCACACAGATAAACTGACCGAAACACATGTGTAAGTGATATCGATTAATGTGATATCGATTAAATTCATTTTATTCATCTACATTTCTTTCTTTACTCATTTTTCCTCATATTGTCGGATTCAATTCCTATTCCATTTTCATATATATATATATATATATATATATATATATATATATATATATATATATATATATATATATATATATATATGGACTACAAAATTTGAATAAGTTTCTCCTTGATAAATAAAAAGATAGACTTAGCGAACTGAAATGTCGCACATCCATTACTAATTGGATCAGCTGTTGTTTTTTTTTTTTTTTTTTTTGATCTTTAGGATTTTCCAGTGCAACTAACTTTGCTGTATTTTCCATTGGATGTTGTTTACTTTGGGAATATTCTGGGAAAAATCTGTTTCTCCAAACGGAAGGCGTTCTTAATTGCTTTCATCTTAAGAAATCATACCGACAGTGTACTTGATGCCACTAAACGGTAAAGGGTGAATTCTTTGCAGATGACCAGCTTACAAGCAAAATAGTATTTTAGCTATTTCGTCCTACCCTAACCCACTCGCCTCTCTCTATCTCTCTCTCTTTCAAGTTATCAAAGACTCATATCTATCACCATATTTGTGTATCGCATTCTCTTCATGCTTATGTTTATATATCTATCATTCTCTTTCCAATAATTATCTATCTATCTATCTATCTATCTATCTATCTATCTCAGTCTGTTCATATCTATCTATCTATCTATCTATCTATCTATCAATCTCAGTCTGTTCATATCTATCTATCTCAGTGTTCATATCTATCTATCTATCTATCTATCTCAGTGGGTTCATATCTATCTATATCTATCTCAGTGGGTTCATATCTATCTATCTATCTATCTATCTATCTCAGTCTGTTCATATCTATCTATCTATCTATCTATCTATCTATCTATCTATCTATCTCAGTCTGTTCATATCTATCTATCATCTATCTATCTATCTATCTATCTATCTCAGTGGGTTCATATCTATCTATCTATCTATCTCAGTGGGTTCATATCTATCTATCTATCTATCTATCTATCTATCTCAGTCTGTTCTATCTATCTATCTATCTATCTATCTATCTATCTATCTATCTATCTATCTATCTATCTATCATCTATCTATTTCAGTCTGTTCTATCTATCTATCTATCTATCTATCTATCTCAGTCTGTTCATATCTATCTATCTCAATCTGTTCATATCTATCTACTATCTATCTATCTATCTATCTATCTATCTCAGTCTGTTCATATCTATTTATCTAGTAAAATAGCAAAAAATAGTATTTGTCTGAATTTTTTAGATGAGGGTTGATGTGTATTATTTTGATTTTTCGGACTGTTGTCCTCATCTTTATTGTAGTATGTAAAAACACAACATTATAACAGAAAAGAAAAAAGAAAGTATTGCTCAAACGGCGACGGATGTTTTCAAATGACATTCAAATGTTATTTCTTTTTCTTTCCTATTATATCGTCCAAAGGAAGCTTTATGAACCGAAACGTTTAAACGTCGACATCAAAATAGAATCATTTTTGGAACACTTTGTTTTACTAAGTTCTATATATTGTCGGATTCATTTCCATATTTCAATCCCAAAACTGAATTTATACACACACACACACACACACACACACACACACACACACCATATATATATATATATATATATATATATATATATATATATATATTATTCTTTTTTTAATCTTTTTATCTTTTTATATTTTTATATTAAATATTAGATTTATATATCAAATTCTAACAGATTAACTTGAAAATAAAAAATAAAAAAACCTTTTGATCATTTCAAAAATATTTTTATAAAAAAGTCTAGACAAACAATTTTATTTTTTGTTTTTTTTTACTTATTGTAAAAAAATGCACATATACATATCTTATTTTTTTTTTTAAGATGTTAGCTAAAAAGGAAGCTGTTTATACTTTGTATCTCTTTTTTAAAATGAGAATTTCATCTTTATACTTGCTGTCTGACCT
>CM042169.1:10235966-10265966 GCA_023376005.1 Doryteuthis pealeii
CATCTACTTTTTTGTGTTGTTCTTTGTCCACATTTTCCCCTCTAATCTTTACCACATAAGGGATTATTCTATTTATTAACAAAAAAGAAGAATAGTCTGGTTGAAATAAATTAGTATTAGGAGCAGTATTCCTTATATAAAAAGAATACATATACTGAATTAATAATAATAAAATATACGCCGCATTAATTGTACACCACACACACACACACACACACACACACACACATATATATATATATATATATATATATATATATATATATACATAAACATGTACATATATATGTATGTACATATATACAATGAATTCAGCATATATATATATATATATATATATATACACACATATATATACACATGTATATATTGTATATATATACATACATACATACACACACACACACACCACCACACACACACACACACACACATATATATATATATATATATATATTGTTTGTTTCATTGGATTTCCATGTTGAATTAAAATGATTGGTATACCAGACTGTGCTTCATATATATATATTATTAGTAATTCAGCATATATATATATGTGTATATATATAAATAGCGAAGATATATACATATGTATACATGTATATACGTATATATATGAAACAGACTATATATATATATATATATATATATATATATATATATGTATGTATGTATGTATATATATATATAATTTGTCTTATTAGCCTTCACATTCCTGAAATATATATATATATATATATATATATATATATATATATATATATATATATAGTTGTTTTATTGGCTTTCAATGTTGAATTGCAATGGGAGGAATACCAATTTGTGCTTGTTTTCTAATGATTAGTGTTTTGTTTATATATTTAATAGTTTGATTAATTTACTAAATAAATATGAAAATGTTTTTTTTTGTTTTGTTGTCTTGAACACATGAACTACGCCTTCTTAATAGTTTGACAGCCATTTTGGGCCGAAGAAGCAATAAACAAAATTAACACAATCAAAAACGCAATAAATTAATTTCAATGAAATCTTTTGCGCATTAAATAATTCAATAAAAATCGAATCCTAACAATGAATAATATAAAAACCCCCACAAACAACCCAAAGCCAAAAAAAAAAAATTGTTTTTTTTTTTGTTTTAAAATTGTAAAAACAGCGGAGAAAAACATTTGCAATTTTTTAATCAGCAAATCTTTTGTTGTTATTTTCTTTCTTTATTTTTGTTTTGGCCGGACTAAATGTCGGCTATGGACAGAACTAGAGTTGCACCGTTAAAATAAAAACCATTAAAAAAAATGAAGAGATAATTTTACATAATTTTCAGAAAATGAAAAAAAAAAAAAAAAAAAAAAAAAGAAGTAAAAAACAAACGCAGCAGTTTTTTAAAAAAATCAAAAACATCACTGATCTTAAAAGCAAATTGATTCTGATTGTTACAAATTGTAAATTTGATAATCATATTTACACTTTTGATCATTTTATTTTTAACAAATTCATCGTCAACATTTTCATCGTCACTTTCATTACTTTTTCTTTCATCAATTTTTTTTCCTCTTTCTTTTTTTCTTTCTTTTTTTAAATAAATATGAACAGGAGAAGAAGTTAATCACTCGTTATTATTATTATTAATATCATTATTATTATTATCATTATTATTATTATAATTATAATTATTATTATTATTATTTACAATTCCATTAACGTTATTATTTTCGATTTTTGGATCGAAAATGTTCCGTAAATGTTGTGAAGGCTAAAAAAAAAAAAGAAAAGAAATAAGTGTTGCGTTCCATCTGCATAGGCAGCTCAGGTAGATGACTCTATCTTGGAGATAATTATTTTCTTCTTCATCTTCTTCTTTATTTTCTTCTTCCATTCAGAAAAAAGAAATCAGCTAGAAAGATTTCAGAAAAGGGCAGATAACTCTGGATGTTTACTGCATGAAGCGCCCTTGCTAGATATAATTGGATTTATTTCTCCGTATTCTCGACTCCTATACAAGAAAAAAAGAAAAAGAGAAGAAAATATTAAACATAAATACATCACAAACAAGAAAATCAAAAGGTTAGTGAAATATCTATGTAAAATGGAAACTTTTTTGTGTCTGTAGTATGCTGGGTATAATATGGATACGGGAATGTATTCCAAAGACATCGGCGGAAGTGAACACCGCCTGCTGTATGACTTTTATAATAAATGTTAATACAAGATATTACAGTATCGATGAAATATCATCATTATCCATCATTACCACTTTTTTATGAAATATATTGAAGTTTATTACTCTAAGACCTTTTTCTGTTTAGTTTAATGACTAAAATTAAATACTAAAATATTCCTTGCTTTTGTGATTGAATTATGTTTGAAAAAAATAATTTTAATCGTTTTAATTAGAAGTAATTTGCAATTAAGTCATAAAGGACCCAATCTCTCACTAATATCATTGGCTATCAATTTCACCCCCTCTATTATATATTAGTCTATCTATGGGAGCAATTTGGAGAGTCACTCAGGCTGACTGCTGGCTGTTGACCCCCTGACACCACCAGCAGTCGAGAGAAATCTGTTTATAACGATTCTTCGCTTCTGTCGTGGTTGAAATTGTCAATTGTGTTTTTTTTTTTGTTAATTTTACTGCCGAAGAAGTATAAAAACATTTTACTTTATTTTCAAAACTTTTTTCACAACAGTTTTGTTTGTCAATAAAAATTATGAGGAAGTAGAAAGGGATTATTTTTGATATTACATAAAAAAAGGATTTTCTTTCATCCCCACAACTTTTCAACACCTAAGTTATTAATAGAATTTCAAGAAATTTTAAAAACTTTAGAAGTTACTTTAATTCCTTCATATTAGTGTCGTCTCGAATATAACATTTATTTCGACCGTTTCTTCATTAGACAATTCTGGGCAATTTAAAAAAAAAATTGATAAATAATCATCTCTTATTAGTTACCACCAATTTTCCCTGTGAAATTTACCCAATGCATTTTTATAGTAAAAATCATTTCAAATGCATTTTCATTGTAAAAATCATTTCCAATGCATTTTCATAGTAAAAATCTTTTCTAATGCATTTTCATAGTAAAAATAATTTCCAATGCATTTTCATATTAAAAATCTTTTCTAATGCATTTTCATAGTAAAAATCATTTCCAATGCATTTTCATACTAAAAATCATTTCTAATGCATTTTCATTGTAAAATCATTTCTAATGCATTTTTATAGTAAAAATCATTTCAAATGCATTTTCATTGTAAAAATTATTTCAAATTCATTTTCATTGTAAAAATAATTTCTAATGCATTTTTATAGTAAAAATTATTTCAAATGCATTTTTATAGTAAAAATCATTTCTAATGCATTTTCATAGTAAAAATCATTTCTATTGCATTTGAATAGTAAAAATCATTTATAATTGACAAGAACGACAAGAAAATATAAGGAAAAAAAATGATAAAAGGGAAAAGAAGAGTAAAGAGGAAAAAAAAAAGAATATAATGAAGAAAAACGGACAGATGAAAAAGAGAAGAAGTATTGCGTAGAAATATCAAAAGTGGATGAGAAAAAAAAGCAGCGTAGAAATGAAAAGAGAAGGAAAATGAATGATTTTGACATAAAAGCAAAGAAGTAAAATAAAATGAAAAAAAAATGTAACGGAGAAAAAAGGGAAAAAATATTTTTTAAAAAAGGAAAGAGAAGCAAAGAAAAAATATGAAAAAGAAAAAAGAAGCATTGTTTAAAAATATGAAATTAAAAAGAGGATGAAAAAAAGCATTTTAAAGTAAAACGGTAAGAGAACGAAAATGAAGAATTTGATATGAAAGTAAAAAAGGAGAAAAAAGAAAAGAAAATTGTATAGAAACATAAAATGAATGTATGGTAATTTGAAAAGAAAAGAGAAAGAAAAGGCAGAATTTAAAATGAACGTGCAAAGAAAAGAAAGAAAAAAAGAAAAGCAAAGAGATATATAAAAAGAAAAGGATAAAGAAAAGAGAAAGAAGCATTGCATAGAAATATAAAATGAAAAAGAGGATGAGGAAAAATGTAAGTAATATGAAAAGAAAAGGGAAAGAAAAAGAAGTATTTGTCACTGCTTTTCTGATCATAATTATCTACCCAGAGCTCAATGAGTTTTTCTAGTATATATATATATATATATATATATATATATATATATATATATATATATATATATATATATGAAGTTAAGTAAACAAACAAATGTGTTTATTTTTTATATGGCTTTAAGCCGACAATTTTTGGAGGATATGTGCTGAATTGAAGTCATACCTAATTTTGAAAATTAATTAGTTGATAATTAATGAATTTAGGCGGGCATATATGTTCAAATGTAAGGCTAAACGAAATGAGAAAATGTCAATCCCTAAATGTACATTTCAACCTATTAGGTCTCATATATATATATATATATATATATATATATATATATATATATATATATATATATATATATATATATATATCAATCAAAGAAATGTTAAACTGACCTTTCCGAGGTGAATGACTTGTCCTGTACAATATTCAATGAGACATACAACTCCGGCCAACAGTATCCCACTGACCAGAATGAAGAACACCCCTGCCACATTCTCTAGTTGTAATTCTGAGGTTTCTTCACCGGAAGCTTTGTTAACATCCGGGCATTTTCGATTGCTCCACCATCTAAAAACAAACGAAATAATAAGAGTAGAACTAACTATCTTAAAACAAACAAACAAACAAAAAACAAAAAATTACAACTGGAAGAAAAATAAAGATAAGCAGCAAAAATCTTCAATTTCCATTCATTCTTCATTTCTATCTTGGTAAATACAGCTTTAAACTTGGTACTTTTTTGACACACCTAGTATTCTGAAAAAAGTTAACGTTCCATTCATATTTTTCCCAATACAAGGTGTATCAAAAAGTACAAAAAATCTCGATACTCTTTTGACACACCTTGTATTCTGAAAAAATTAACGTTCCATTAATTTTTTTAGAATACAGGGTGTGTCAAAAAGTAAAAAAATCCCGATACTCTTTTGACACACCTTGTATATATATATATATATATATATATATATATATATATATATATATATATGGAGGATATGTGCTTAATTGAAGTCATACCTAATTTTTGAAAATTAATTAGTTAATAATTAATGAATTTAGGCGGGCATATATGTTCAAATGGAAGGCTAAGCAGATCGAGAAAATGTCAATCCCTGAATGTACATTTCGACATTTCAGGGATTGACATTTTCTCGATCTTAAAAAGATTACATTTGAACATATATGCCCGCCTAAATTCATTAATTATTAACTAATTAATTTTCAAAATGATGTATGACTCCAATTAAGCACATATCCTCCAAAAATTGTCGGCTAAAAGCCATATCAAATAAACACAGTGTTTATTTACGTACTTTCAAATGTATATATATATCTCACCTGCTTTCTAATTCATGAAGCTTTCCTGTGTCACTCAGGTTCAAGATTGCCATTGACAGATCATCCCGATAGGTGGCGCCAGGTGGCACTGCGATACCGAAGCCTTTAGGATCGAATCGGGGTCCAATCTCCATCAACTCGCAGTCTTCAATTGTCTTATATCTACTCACTGTTGTATCCCAAAAGAATGCATAATTTCCTTTTTTGACCTTTTCGTAACCTTGGGCAGTGGTCGATACCATTGTAGACGGATCCAATTCTGACATCTGGACCTAAAAAAAGACAAAAGACAAAAAACAAAAATCACATCTTGATGCAAGATTACTGGTTGGATCCTTTCCATGTCCATGGTTTCGTTTGTATATGTTACATATTGAACTATTTGGTAATAGCTCTTAAGTAAACATATCAAATGTTGTAATAATTAAATTATCATACTGTGTTATATCCACAGGTCCCGCTAGTCTAAATAATAATACTGGTGTTCCGACAAAATACAACTGTTATCTTCTTACAACACCCTCTGGTTAAAAATGGGACCGTCCAAATGACTCATCACCTCAGCTAAATAATGGTCCATTCGGTTTTTATTATAAAGAAAGAAAGGGAAGAAAAGGACCTGCTTCACAGACAAAATGTAATAAGAAAGAAAGAGTAAGGGGAAAGATAGAATAAGGGGATGAGTGCGTGGATTTATTGAATTGAATTTAGTTGTTTGTGTTGTTATATCCACTTTTTCCTCTATTTTAAACCACATATATACCTATGTATAAATGAAAAGTTGCTGTCATCTTTTTCTGGGCACTCTCCACTTACCAGTAGATAAGTAGATAATGAAGCATTAGTCCTAATTAAATACTATCCTTCTGTTATAGGTCATACACCCTATAAGACTAATGGAATGCGCCGACAGGTTACTTATAAATAACAGGGATAATTGTGGCTTAGGAGTAATTAATGCGAGAAAGCCAATAACTCTGTTCGCCGGACGTAATTTCCACATCTCTCTATTGTATTTGTCTACTTTCTGTTAATACATTTTTCTTCATTTGTTACCCGTCGTTTTGTTCTTATTTGACCCCTTAAAACCTCACAACACCTTCTTTATATCTTATCATGTTAATATATCTCCCAAAGGTCCTCTCTATATGCTCCAACTAAGTGTCACTCTCGTTCTGGTTCTCTTCCAATGCTAGTTGACTACTTTTTGTTGTCTTGTTGTCCTTATGTACATTAGGGTAGGTCGATTTTTCACTTTTTAAAAATCTCAAATTTTCCATATAAAAGTGCACTACAAATCTTTGTTTTCCTAAAATTTAGCTTTTAGAAAACGATAGTTTTTAGTGCATTTTAGTAGACGATCTTTGATGCTATTTCCTCAAACAATGGTGCAAGTAAAAGATCTAATTTTCCGTATCAGTATTCAGTATACTAACACACAACTTTTGCATAGATGGACAATTTGATATTTAAAAAAAGTGAAATAATGAACTACCCTAATTTTCAAGCAGATTACAATCTGTTTATATCTATCTATCTATCTATCTATCTATCTATCTATCTATCTTATAATAAGATAAATAGAATAATAAAATTTATTCTGATGAATTTTCAAAAACCAACAGAGACGAAATATTAATTGAATTTAATGTTTGTGTTCGTTATTCAACTTTCCTATACATTTCGTCATATTTTGTAAATTTTTCCTTCACTGTTATTCCCCCCCTATATATTCAAAAATATAACGTTGAACAAATACAGTTACACAACAAAAAAAATTTATAAAGATTTTTATCTCCTGTCATCTATAAAACATCCATCAATTTCTTCACCCCATAATACATCCTGATGAAGGTTTAAAGAAACCGAAACGTTTAAGCGTCGATAAATGAATTCATCTTATTTTTGGAACAATTGTTTTTTCAAATTTCTTAATATTGTCGGATTTATTTTCATATATACTCCATATATATATATATATATATATATATATATATATATATATATATATATATATATACCAACCCCTGCGCACGAGCAGGATGCAACACAAAGTCAATTTCTTAAGCGGAGTTTAACAGGTTTGAATTCAGAGTTTTCCTTCTTCTAGATCGGTTGCCTAACCAAGGTTAAAGAGCCCAGTCTGCCCTACTATTTACCCATATATGGAGGGAGAGTAGAATTCATACCTTTCCCAAAGATATTAGCGCTAAGTGAAATGCAATTAGCACGTCCAGGATTTGAACCCGGGGCGACGAGTCCATTTCCCATGACTTTAACCATTACACCACGCTTTAAACAAGAGAGGTGTTGGCATCAAAACGTCTCAAATTTGCATTTTCACATATTCTTTTTATTGATTGATTCAGATTAATGGTTTCGAGTAAACAAACAGGTAGAACAAGCAAGATTCAATAAGTGATCGATAATCGATGGAACGATTGATTGACAAATCAACGGACGAAACTTGATCCTAAAACACTTTTGATTCAACCCGATTCTATCTATCTATCTATCTAACTAATTATTTTACTATCTATCTAATTCTCTTAGTATCTATCTATTTATAAACCAATTCTGTTACTATCTTTCTATCTAATTCTGTCAATCTATCTATCTAACTATCTAACTAATTCTGTTATTATCTATCTATCTATCTATCTATCTATCTATCTAATTCTGTTACTATCTATCTATCTATCTAATTCTGTTACTATCTATCTATCTATCTAATTCTGATCTATTCATCCAATTATGTTAAATGATGAAGAAGAATAAGAAAAGAAAGAAGAAATGCTTACCCACATTTTGGAGAATGTTTCAATTTTGGTGTTTTTGAAAAAAGCCATTACTCCACTGCTTTTGACTGTTCCATATTTGATTTTGGTTTGTTTGGGAAGATCCGAAATGGTCTTAATTGGCGTGTTGATTTTCTTCACAGTGAGAAACGCTGCGAGATTGGCAGTATAAGATGAAATGAGAATGAGTGCGAAGAACCACCAAGCACTTGTTAGGATACGTCCCGGACTGTACTTGGTGAGGCGTCTGTGTTCCCTGCAAGAGATCAACAACAACAAGATCAACACATTGCACTCAATTAGAAGACACCTGGAAGTACAAACGAGGCCTTTTTTTTTGTTTCTAGGACCCGTGGAAGTAAAAATACAATAGTGCAAACTTAAAGGCTATTTGTTCAAAATGTGTATTAGAAGCAAAAGAGAAGCACTATGTCCATGATATTAGAAAGTTTCAGAATTATTTTGATATATAATTTGTAAAATGTAAAGATTGCTATACCGTTCGGGATTTGCTTTGAAAGTTTGTATTTTGAAAAAAAAAACAAAACAAAAAACAAACTTAAATTTATTTGTCCGACAGGGTACGGCGTAACGTAAACTCTCAGCTAGAGTTTATGCAAACAATAAAGTTTGAATTTATCGCTTATTTCTTGTCCAATTTAAAAAATATTTATATCGTAGAAAATAAAATAACATGATCTTTCTAAATATTTAACTTTTATGTGTTTTTAAATGGTTTCTATATAAAATCCTACATAGGATTGATTTTAATACGTTGGAGAATAAAACATTAATATTATAGATCAATACCGTCAAGACATGAACAACAACAAGATGAACACATTGCAATTTGTTTTGGTTTGATTTAGTTTGTTTTGATTTATGGCATACCAACCTCGGTGGGTTATTTAATGCCAATAAGGTTTAAATAAATTCCTTAACGGATACTCAATTTTTTTTATGAACACCGCCTTTTAGCAGCCATATAATGAAAAGGTTTGGGGCTTTCCAAAGTGGAGTGTTGCATGTCATGGACTGCGCAGCCACCTGGGTTTCACCCTTAAGTATCACGGGTAACCAATCACAGCCAACTGGTGGCCCCATTGGGGGAGTCCTACCCCTCTGCAGAGGTGCAGTCGGTGTATTCTAAAGCCCCAGGCGACAGGACTGCACCTTGGAATAACGGCTTCGAAAACATGATTTAAGTTTTGAAAACGGTATTTAAGTTTTAATGAAATGAAATATATTGAATTAGAAAGACTAACGGAATTAAATAAGAACGCATATAAAATGATTACACTTATTTTAATTGTATTTTAATTGGTTTCTATATAAAATCATTAGATTGATCTTAATACGCTGGAAATAAAATATTGATTAATTAATTAAACTATTGTCTTGTTGTTACATAATTATTACAATCATAATTAGTACAGTAGTGTAGAAACCAAAATGGCTGTTATAAGTTGCAGCCCACGGCCTTGAAGGATTGAATGACAAGGCTTGACCTCATCCTCATCCTTCCGGCGGATACCGTGAGAATCGGTGGAAAAGAGCCTCTTCCGGTTTAGAAAGAAAGAGATTTTTTTTAGTTAGATCGGCCAAAACCACGACGGTGGTAAGTCGTGTTATGCACACGGCCGACTCAATCTGCGCAGGTAGTCTGGTGGGGATTTCAGAATAAAATATGATCTAAGTTAAATCGAAGTCTTGTGTTATTATCTAAAAACTACCAATGACACAGGGCTTCTGATAAAGAGAAATCCCCAATGGAAGACCAGACACGAAGTCCCCAAAACGAAGTCCAGACGCTGGAAGAAGAATAATAGAAATAAGAAAGTAAGGAAAAAGAGGTATGCAACATTGTTTTTGTCGCTAATATGACGCTAAATAACGCTAGCAGTTTATTTTAAAAAGTATATCTAACGAGCTAGGCCAACGTGATTTAGAATAAGAATGTTCAATCTATTTAAACCATTTTAGAATATTGTCATTGGTTTTATAATTAATTGTTAGTGTTGTATACCTCTTTCTTTACTTCTTCTTCTGTCAATCTTCTAGCATGTCTTTCTAGCGTCTCTTCTAACATCTCTTCGTCTTGGTGGTCGGTCGCACTTAACTCATTTCTTCTTCTAGATCAGTCTTGTTGCCAAGACATTCATTAATCACAAAACCGTGTTATTTTCTTAAGCTTTTATTTACTTAACTAAACATTTCATGTAACTAAACATCTGACTAACATAGCGCGCGTATGTAGTGAGTTCCAGTTAAGGCAGGACATCTTCTCTGCCCGACGTCCAAACTGAAACTGAGGACCCAACCAGGTCCCACGTGACTTCACGTATTTCGCGGGCTTTCTGTACTATTCAATGGAAAGTCCCGCCCGTGATATGAAAAACGCCATCCCTTTAGAAATACAGGGGATTGGCAATAATCTTATGCAACCGCATAGATTATGTAACATTAGAAAACTTTAAAGAAAAAAGAAAAGAATTCAATACAATAAGAATTCCATTATCTATGTCTCCACATATGCAATTATTTACTATGTCTAGCTTAGTTATAGCACAAGGCCAGATTTATGAGGCACCCAGTGAGAATCGAACTCACTAACAATGGTTTGCTAAGCTAATCTAGCTTGGTAACCATTACACTCCGTGAGGTACCCGTGTCTCCAGACGAGGATGTGTGCGTATGCTTGTACGTGTATGTGCGTGTGTGTGTGTGTGTGTTCGTATGCGTGCGCACGTGCTTGTATGACTGTCTATCCATAATGTAACAACCCCACTGTTACCTTGCAGCAGCGATCCAAAGATGAACCAGAAGCTTTCGCGGAACGATATAGACGGGTAATCCTTTTTCTTGCGCATGCCCAGTTTCTCAAGGAAGTAGAGGATGACGCTGACGATAATGAAGGCACCAAATGTACAAATCCAGACCTGTGGCGAGAGGGGGTTGAGGAACTCAAAGTAGGAGGTCTCCGATTTAGTTTTCTTCATGATAACACTAATATAGCGGGTCATAAAAGGTTTAGTGAAATCCACTGCCTCCTCGCGTTGAGAGTTGATACTCAAAGGTGCTATGGTCATCGTGGCATTCTGGGGAAAAAGAAGAAAAAAAAGAAATGAAGAACATTCACATCTACAAACTTCTGTTTGTTTAATACTTCCTTTTTCATCGGAACCTGCATCCAGTGACTTCGACAAAAAAACAAAAAAGAAAAAAACCCAAAAAAGAAAACAAAAAAAACCCCAAAGAACCCCCCCCCCCAAAAAAAAACAATACAATTTGGCTACAATTGTGTCGCAGGAGTTGCTGGATATATATATATATATATATATATATATATATATATATAGTTAAAAATCAATGTGTATTTAAAAAAAAAACCCACACACGTGCAAACAACTTGTGCATTTTTTCGCAAAAAAATACACACGTGCAATCGACTGCAATTAATCAATATCTTGATTAATCAAGTGGATTTAACCCTGAAGATCCTTATGGTGAAACTCGAGTAGGTTATCACCGTGTACCATTATCCTATTATACACACATATATATATATTCACACACACACACACACACATACACATATATATTTATTATATATATATTATATTATATATATATCACCTAAGGGACTCCAGCTCCGAATTTGATTTCGGGGTTTACTCCCCTAGCCTTTAAACAAAAAGAAGAAAAAAAGAACAGGAAGGGAAAAAAAAAGAACAAAATTCCGATTAGACACACGGTGCAACGGATAATACAGTTCTAAGAGACAGTCATCTTTGGGCTGCAGGTTCAATCCTGGTAAAGGGTGATAGTAACATAGAATAATCAACACAGCTTAACACTTGTACCCGGTCATGGTTAACGGAATGAGAACAGTCTACCTCCGTGGATTGAATAAAGGGTTCGGTTCGAAGTTCCGTGAAGGTTCCCGATTACGACATGAAGGCTCCCGAGTTCACAATTCTATAGGTTTATTTAACGTTAAAACAATGACTAACAATATAAACGTCTTTCCTATGTATAGAGTCAAGTTTGAGATGGAGAGGAAATTTGAGGGTATCTGGTATCCCTGTTTCAGTCAATTCACAGACTTAATTTCTAGTCGACTGTTGCTGGAACTGGTCTGAAATGTGTATCTGATCTTGGCGCCAAAACTTCAGGTTTCTATGTGCAGTCACAGCAAGGTTCTAACTCAACTCACACATAGAAATAAACGTATTTTACTGATCCAACAAACTGATTTAAAAAAAGACAAAACAGCAACAACCACATAACTCCTCCACCCTTTGATAGCTCTTGGTTTTAGTGATTCTGTGTGCCCATACCCCCACCTCACCAGACAAACCAAGGCATATATATATAAATTGAAAAAGGGAAATGAATCCGACATATGTTGAAAGGATAAATAAATAAAGGAAAGAACATTTTGAATGGATAGAAATGGTTTAATGAAATGCCAACACGTGTATCAGCCAAGAGATTATCCATGTACACATTGTATTCTATTTATTACTATTTTAAATATGAAACATAATAATAATAATAACAATAATAATAATAGTAGTAGTAGTAGTAGTAGTAGTAGTAGAAAAAATATAAAGTTTTCTGTCTCGTCAGATAACCATTACAAAATGGAGATTGAAATATACTAAAATGGAGAAAGAAACCGATAACTCCTTTTTTCTTTTCGCTATTTTTAATAGACTCTATAGGGATTGGCCCCTATATTTTTATAGGGATTGGCCCTATATTTTTATAGGGATTGGCCCCTATATTTTATAGGATTGGCCTATATTTTATAGGGATTGGCCCCTATATTTTTATAGGGATTGGCCGGCCCCCTATATTTTTATAGGGATTGGCCCCCCTATATTTTTATAGGATTGCCCTATATTTTTATAGGGATTGGCCCCTATATTTTTACGGCATGTGGAATTGACCAAATTAAAATAATTAAGTTTTCTTAAATAATTAGTTTTACAATGGTATGTCATGAGTTTAGAATTAGGTAAACAAAAGAGAATCAAATAAATATTAGTTTAGAAATATTTTAACAACAATAGAAACAATGGTTTAAATTCATCCGATAATTTATGTCACCAGAATTCCACAGATACCAAAATCATTCGATATTGCAGCATTGCAAATCACCTGATATTTGATGAATATTTTAGCTTAATGATCACAATAGACAATTACAAAAGAGAATTAAAAACACTTTTGAAAAATCTTTCTCTACCTGAAGATTGCTCTTTTTAAATGAACAAGTTTAAAAGAGCATGAAACCAAAGTTGTAGCAGTTTAGTCGCCGACAACCCGACAGGTAGTACAAGTTTACAGGTACTAGTAGTAGGTAAGAAAAAAGGCCTGTCTTGTCTTGACCTGATACAAAAGAATATTACAATGGATACAAACTGAAACATTATGTTGTATACTTCTTTTCTTACTTACTCCTATTCTTCTTCTTCTAGCGTCTCTCCTAGCGTCTGGACTTCGTCTTGGGAACTTCGTGTCTGGTCTTCCATTGGGGATTTCTCTTTATCAGAAGCCCTGTGTCATTGGTAATTTTTAGATAATAACACAAGACTTCGATTTACTTAGATCATATTTTATTCTGAAATCCCCACCAGACTACCTGCGCAGATTGAGTCGGAGCGTGCATAATACGACTTACCACCATCGTGGTTTTTGGCCAACTGCCTAAAATCTATTTCTAATCAAAACCGGAAGAGGGTCTTCTCCACCGATTCTCACAGTATCCACCGGAAGGTTAGGACTGAGGTCAAGCCATGTCATTCAATCCTTCAAGGCCGTGGGCTGCAACTTATAACAGCCATTTTGATTTCTACACTACTGCACATAAATATTAGGAATCTAATAATTATGTAACAATTACACACAGACTCACACAGTTTTCCGTACAAGTGAGGAAGGCCGTAGAAAAGTATCAGCCGAAAAGACATTCGAAACATTGTTTGACGGTATCAAAAACACAAAAAGGACATTCAACTGATCGAAAAAAACAAAACAAAACAAAAAAAATCAAAACAAAACATCAATAACTGAAGTTGGAATAATAAAGAAGAATTTAACGTACCCCGGCAAGTATTTCCCCCAGCATACCATTCCAATCACCGGATTCTGTTTTAGAGCCGAATTTGCCATCTCGAACGAGGTAAAGATCATATGTAAATCCAAGTCGTTTTGATACGACGTCCATCAAATCGACAGCAAAACCGCGGAAACGGTCGTTCCCTGTGCGTTTATGATGGTCGATTTTGTACATAGTGAATGGCTTTTCCTACAATAAAAAAACAGAAAACAAAAAAACAAATGGCACGTTAATGGCAGTGGAAAATATAGAGTACAATTTGACCAAATTACGGGCCGGATGTAGCTCAGTCGGTAGAGCGTTCGGTTAGAAAACACAAGGTTCTTAGTGCGATACTGGCCCCTTTTTCTGGTCATTTTAAAAATCTTTGATTTCTTTTCATGTTTAACTTTCTTTTTTTTTTATTTACCGATTAAGAATATTAATTTTCATTCATCGTAAAAAAAAAGTCGTCGGGGTAGCCTAAAGTCAATATCAGCCAATCAGCGAGGGAGTCTATCTCCTTTTCACTAGCGCTAGACTAAGGAGATTGTTTTTGCGTCTGAGGTGGAGCACCACAACTACCATCAGCTCCTCACTTTGCCACACAGATCCCTGCGCTACTCATACACTGAGTTGGCGAGGGCCGGTATCGAACCAGGAACCTTGCGATTCCTTATCAAGTACTTTACCAGCTGAGCTAAACCGGCCTATAATAAACAAATAAACAAACATAAATCTTAGAAAGTTTAATAATAAAAGAAAGTAGAATATTCTAAGCAATAATCAAATGATATATTTGCAGAAGGTAAAATATTGTATATATATATATAATATATATATATATATATATATATATATATATATATATATATATATATATATATATATATATTGTTTATAAGCAAATACAAATATTTTCATGAATGATTAAAAGTTGTTATTACAATTATCTGTTTCATAATTGATTTAATTTTCCTTGTCAACGGTGATTAGGCTAATTAAATCGGAAAAAACTGATATCAATCCATCTTGTTTGAAATGATTAATGTTATAGATTCTTGGAGATTCTTGGAGATTCTTGGAGATTTCGACTGGCAATTCCAGTTGAGAAGACAGCACAATTTCTTTAGAATTCGATGCATTTCGTGATTTTAATTAAACGTAGCGTAGTGGATATTGAAATGAATTGAAATGGTAATGTTTAATTTTCTAAAAGTTTTTTCTTTTTAAATATTTTTTGTGAATGAACTTTTAGATGATTTTTTTAAACATATATTTTTGTGTTTTCATTTTTTTTGGAAGATTTTTAGATTTTGTAGTAGATGTGTGCTTCTTTTATGTATCCAAGTAGTTTTTCTGGGTTTATTTGGTAGAATATCTGTTTTAGATTTGTTGTTTGGTAGTATTTTTTTTCGTATTTGTTTTAGGCTGATACATTCTGTTAATATGTGTTTGATTGTGTAGGGTTTTTGGCATGGTATGCAATATGGGGCTGCTTCTTTTTTGAGAAAGTATGAATGGGTAATGTATAAGTGTCCTATATATATATATATATATATATATATATATATATATATGATAGTAATAGTAGAAAAGAGCTATAGTCTACTACGGTTTCGATCTATGCAGGCTTATCATATATCCTAAATAGGATAGATACTAAAATAGTGAAACAGTAAGAATTAGTAATATCAAAGTACTGTTTTGTTTTTGTTTTGTTTTGTTTTACGGCATATCAACCTCGGTGGGTCATTTAATGCCGATAAAGTTTTGAAATAAATCAATTCTTAATGGATAATACAATTTTGTTTATCAACTCATGTTTTTCTATTTAACCCATAGATGGGACCCTAACAGGTACTACCACTCCGGGTCAGAGTGGACCAGGGAGCTCCACATTCCCCAAACATCCAAAACTGGAACCTCACCATCAGATAAAGTTTAACGTCATTCCCAGGACATGTAGACACGCAGCCACCGCCTTCTAGCATCCATATGATAAAAAGGGGTGGGGCTTGCCATAAGGGCAATAGGTATTAAAGTACTGACATATGAAGAGAATCATAATGAGTTATGGGTAAATAATAGAGAGAGGAAAGACTCTGTCGGGCAGACCTTTGCAGTTGGGAAAACCATAACCCGAATCAGGTATTTTTTTGACAAGGCATTTCACTTTGGCCTTTTTTCTTTTTTTTTCTTTTTTTAACAAGAATGACTTCAATATATCAAGAATCCACCAGAGAAGAGGAAATACTTAAAAAAGATTCAGGAGAAATCTCTAACCGCATCAGCGCGGATATGGCAGTCCTATATTGTGACATCAAACCGACAAAGTCTGGTGGTATCGTGAGATACTGGATAGTACACTGCATTCTTGTGTAATTCCCATCTAGCTTTTTCTCTAAGCATTTAATTAGAGTACAAGTGGTGCAGCCATACAGTAGCTCTGATATAGCTACAGATTGGAAGAACTGTCACTTTATCTTATCAGAGAGATCAGATTTCCATTAACTATTTTATATATTCAATAAATATTCCTGGTGAGAAAAAATATTGACTTAGTTTGTGTAAGCTGGAAAAATATAAAGATTTTTTAGAGGAACGCAGAAGATATGGTTGGATAACAATTATAGTTCCCATTTTCAATCAAAATAGGATACCAACTTTTTAAAGATAATTAAAAAATAAAATTTAAAAGATAACTGTATGGAATTTTTAGGGTTAGTGGTAATGATCCTTCGGCCCCGAAACCATGCATGAACCCAGAGTCATCATCTGATGAAGGCTTTGTTGGTTGCAATGCTACTGTGTAAATAGCAGTCATTCTATGAAGATTATTAACTCAATACATTCAAAAGATCTATACTCTTTTTTTAGCTACACAAATCCTATTTTCTCCGTGACTAATTCCATTGTCCCGAAGAAGGTTTCTATATAAACCGAAATGTTAGAACGTCGACACTGCGACTAATAAATTTCCATTCATTGTAACATCCTGTGTTTGTTCTACATTTTCTCCATACACGTTAAAAGTAAAACTTACCAAAATAGTGACGACTTTAACACGACGTCCTTTTAAGGGAAATGTATACGTCATGTTTGGATAAATCTTTCGAGGACAGACTTGAAAATGTTCCGAACTGCTTGCATTCCAAATAGCAATCTGCAAGAGAAATCATCATCATCATCATCATCATCATCATCATCATCATCATCATCATCAATACATTTGTTTTTGAGGGTACGTACCTATCGTTCGTGTGCGTTACTGTAGTGAGAGAAATATGTTAACTCGGAACTCAAAGCGAGCATGAACGTGTCTGGCGTGCAAAATGAGCGAAGAGTTCAAAAGGAAAAAAATATGACAACGGCATTGTTAAAATCGACTACAATACTCAGATAATAATAATAATAATAATAATAATAATAATAATAATAATAATTTTTTATAATGTTTGAGATGAGGCTTAATGATTACTATTATCTGCGTTATTCGGACTATTTTCCTCATCTACATTGTTATCCGTATAACGTTTCGGCCGATATGCCCCTCGGCCTTCTTCAGGCTCCCGATTACGACAAGAAGGTTTCCGAGTTCGAAAAGAAGGTTTCCGAGTCCGAGAAGGTTCCCGAGTCCGACAAGAAATACCTGAAGAAGGCCGGAGGGTATATCGACCGAAACGTTGTACAAATAACAATGAAGATGAGGTCAATAGTCCGAATAACGCAGATAAGAGTAATAATAATAATAATTTTTGACCATACACCAGAATCTGTTCTTGAGAATGAAACACATAAAATCCTCTGGGACTTTGAGATTTAGACGGATCACCTTATACCAGCCAGATGACCAACTCTACTATTGATTAGAAAAAAATAGGAAACAAAGAAGAAAGAAAAAAGAAGAGAACTTGTCATCTGGTAGGTCTTGCTGTTCCAGCAGACCACAGGGTGAAGATGAAGGAAAACGAAAACATAAACAAATACCTATACCTTGCCAGAGAATAGAAAAGCTGGGGAATATGATGGTGAAAGTGATACCAATAGTAGTTGGTGCACTTGGAACAGTCCCCAAAAGCTTAGAAAAGAGACTAGATGATCTGGAAATCAAAGGAAGAATTGAGACCATCCAGACAACAGCATTGCTGAAATCAGCTAAAATACTCAGAAGAGTCCTGGAGGCCTGATGAGACTTGTTGTCACTAAAACTCTCGAGAAAGACCATCAGCTAACGCTGGTGTAAAAAAACTTACATAATAATAATGCTGTAAACTTTAGGGGACTTGCTGTCCCTTGATCTCCAATGAAAACTAAAAAAAGTACAAGACAGTGATACACTGAATGTAGCAGACAATATAGGTTTTTATTTCTCCTGACGATAAGGGGATCCTCAATTTGGAAGTCCGTCGCAGATGAGGATGACGTCACTCCACATCTTCAGTTGTGGACCCGCTGGTGGCTCGATAGTTCAATTCTGGACTTGCAAATGCGGTCACACACATTGCAGGGGAAATTCCCATCTGTATTTGGTTGTTCATGACGACTCCATATCTTCAGTTGTGGACCCGCTGGTGGCTCATTAGCCCAATTCTGGATTTGCAGATACGGTCACACATATTGCAGGGGAAATTCCCATCTGTATTTGGTGGTTCATGACGACTCCATATCTTCAGTTGTGGACCCTCTGCTGGCTCGTTAGTCCAATTCTGGACTTGCAGATGCGATCACACACATTGCAGGAAAATTTCCCATCTGTATTTGGTTGTTCATGACGACTCCATATCTTCAGTTGTGGACCCACTGCTGGCTCGTTAGTTCAATTCTGGACTTGCAGATTCGGTCACACATATTGCAGGGGAAATTCCCATCTGTATTGGTGGTTCATGACGACTCCATATCTTCAGCTGTGGATCCTCTGCTGGCTCGTTAGTCCATTCTGGACTTGCAGATGCGGTCACACACATTGCAGGGGAAATTCCCATCTGTATTTGGTGGTTCATGACGACTCCATATCTTCAGTTGTGGACCCTCTGCTGGCCCGATAGTTCAATTCTGGACTTGCAGATGCGGTCACACACATTGAAAGGGGAGATTCCCATCTACATCTAGTTATTCATGACGACGAAGATGTCACCGCTCTACAGTCCTGTTTATCTCGATATTGAGCTGCTTAGCTCCAGTGCGACAGGCGTTTCGTCAACCCTGTCTGTTGGCGAGACTATAAAATGCAACAAAATGCAACCAATGGCGAAAGTTACTTACTTCTTGGGTCATTTCTCCAAATATGGCAGTAAAATATAATTGAACGTTTTTTCGTTTTCCTTTTTGGCTTAGCTGAACGTGACCAGTGTTGCCATCCATTTTAATCTGAGAAAAGAGAAATAAAAAAATAAAATAAAAAAAGATTAAATTCACTCAATTGAATCTCACAGGGAAACGGCACATTTTGTATTGAGAGAAATCTGTTGGCATTGGTAAGAGCGTAATTATTCGCGTATAATATGAACTCTATGGGTGGGGGTGGGGGTTGGGGGCCGGGGACGCGATTTAATAAACAAAACAAAAACACGACGCTTTTTGCAGGTGCGCATGTCTGAACACGCCTAATGTAAAGAAATTTAATATCTACAAGCAAGAGGTACACGTGACGTAAGCCTTATATATATATATATATATATATATATATATATATATAAGGGTTACGTCACGTAATATATATATATATATATATATATATATATATATATATATGGGTGTATGCGTGTGTGTTTGTAGATGAAAATGCCGCTTGTTTACTTACAGTTTCTCGCCTATGCGATTTTTACCAAAAAGCATATATATATATATATATATATATATATATATATATATATATATATATATATGAGAAGTAAATACACAAATGATGTGTTTTGATATGGCTTTTTTAGCCGACAATTTTTGGGAGAATATTGCTTAATTGAAGTCGTACCTAATTTTGAAAGTTAATTAATTAATAATTATTTAATTAGGCGGGAATACCTATTCAAATGTAAGGCTAAACAAATTAATTTCCTCATCTTACTTCACACACATATATATATATATATATATATATATATTATATATATATATAGAGAGAGAGAGAGAGAGATAGATAGATAGATAGATAGATATTTAAAAATTTGTTTTGGGATGAAACAAAGAAATCACAGTGCTCAACCACACATTTGTAGGAGCTTTATTTATTTGTTGAATTTTTTAAATAAAAAAGTTTTTCATAAGCAACTACCCAGGTTTCAGGTTATTTCACCATCGTCAGGTTGCTCATCTCCTGGTGTTTATTTGAAGAGATTTTGTGTTGTTATCTAGCAGTTTATATATATATATATATATTATATATATATATATATATTGATTTTAATAAAAATTGAATAGGCGAGAAACTGTTGGCAACCAAGCACCGTTGACTTCATGTCGCCGCTACCTTAACTTATATATATATATATATATATATTATATATATATATATATATGAGAAATTGACTTGTCGCCCCGAGTTCAAATCCTGGACGTGGTAATTGCATTTCACTTAGTGCTAATACCCTTGGGAAAGGTATGAATCCTACTCTCCCTCCAGCTATGGGTAAATAGTAGGACAGACTGGGCTCTTTAACCTTGGTTAGGCAATCGGTCTAGGAGAAGGAAAACTCTGAATTCAAACCTGCTGAACTCCGCTTAAGAAATTGACCTTGTGTCGCATCCTGCTCGTGCGGAGGGGTTGGTAAATAGATATATATATGGGTGGTCGACCGATTTCTTACAGTAGGAACGGCGATGGAATAGATATTGTGTAAGCTACTTTGATACGTATATGCAGTGATATAAACACTCGGCGGTACGTCAAAATAAAGCACGGAAGATGAAGGTATTTGTAAGATAAACAGATTAACATATGGGTATGATAATGTGCTTCAAACCTATACACCCAGGATCAAAAATATAGACTGGGTTGTGATGGCAGAGACTTCCTTTAGGTACATAAACAATATTCTAGTTTTAAGTCATTATACAACAAATCTCCGCCCTGTCGGCTAGGGCGTTAGAATGCACCGACTGCACCTCTGCAGAGGGGTAAGACTCCCCCAATGGGGCCACCTGTTGGCCGTGGGTGGCGACCCGTGATGCTTAAGGATAGAGCCCAGGTGGATGAGCAGTTCATGACATGCAATACTCCACTTTGGCCCTATCTTGGGCTAGACGATCAATCGGCTGGTCCCGTCAAGCCCTAGCACCTATATGATTTTCCCAACTCTATTGCCCTTATGGCAAGCCCCAACCCCTTTTTATCATATGGGTGCTAGAAGGCGGTGGCTGCGGGTCTACATGTCCTGGAATGACGTTAAACTCTATCTGATGGTGAGGTTCCAGTTTTGGAGGTTTGGGGAATGTGGAGCACCCCTTCATCACCATTGCTCCTTGGTCCACTCTGACCCGGAGTGGTAGTACTTGTTAGGGTCCCATCTATGGGTTAAATAGAAAAATGTATTTATAAAAAAAATTGTATTATCCATTAAGAACTGATTTATTTCAAAACTTTATCGGCATTAAATGACCCACTGAGGTTTATATGCCGTAAAACAAAACAAACCAAACCAAACAACAAATCTGTATTTCAATGAGCTCATAAATAGTTTAAAAATGGTTTCTCAAAATAAAAATAAAAAGGAAAAGTGCTCAATATCATCATGTAGAGCAACAACTAAAAACTAAAATGAATGTTGTACGTGGTCTAATGGTTAGAGTCGTATGAAATGGACCCGTCGACCCGAGTTCAAATCCTGGACGAAGCTACAGTTAACATAGCACTAATACCATTGGGAAAGGTTTGAATTCAACTACTTTCCTTCCAGCTATGGGTAAATAGTAGAACAGACTGGGCTCTTTAATCTTGGTTAGGCTACCAGTCTAGAAGGAAAACTCTGAATTAAAACCTGTCAAACTCTGCTTGGGGTGGTCACTACCAAAATAGTCCTAATTATTGATCTATTTTCACTAAAAATAACTAATAATGAATGTATACTCACTTCTCTGTAACAGTCTCATTACTACCAGTTTCATGTACATTTGATGAAGGGGGGGGCGTAGTGGCTAACACGCTGTTACTTTCACTTTCGGTTTAATACATTGGGAAAGGTATGAAAACTATAATTTCCTCCAGTTTAAATAGTAACACTAACGTTCGTCCACAATGATGATTTGGCATGAAATAACCCATGAAATTTGTTATGCCATTGAATAAAGAAACTATTGTGTTAGTATAGTGGTTATGCTAACGCTGACAACAACTAGAAAGGGGAGAAAAGGAGGAAGAAGTTTAAACGAAAAAAGAGAGGGAGAAAGAGAAAAGGAAACACGAGGAATAAAGAGAAAAGAAGAAGAAGAAAAGAGAAAGAGAGAAAGAAACAGAAAAAGAAAAAAAAGAAGAAAAGTAAAAAGATAAGACGAGGAAGAAAATGAAAAAACGGAGAAGAAAGAGAAAAGAAAAACAAAGAAGGAAAAGAAGCAGAAAAAGAGAGAAAGAAAAAAAAAGAGGAAAGTGAAAAAGAAAAAAAGAAGAAAAACGAAAAAAAGAGGAAGAAAATGAAAAGGATAAGACAAAGAAGAAAAGGAAAAAACGAAAAAGAAAAAGAAAAACGAGGAAGAAAAAAAAAGAGTAAACGAGGAGGGAAACTGAAAAAAGAGGAAGATACGGAAAAGCAAAAAGAGAAGAAGAAAGAGAAAAGAAAAACAAGGAAGAAAAAGAAGCAGAAAAAGAGAGGAAGAAAAAACAGAGAAGAGTGAAAAAGAAAAACAAAGAGGAAAGTGAAAAAGAAAAAAGAAGAAAGTGAAAATAAAAAAAGAAGAAAAAGAAAAACAAGGAAGAAAAAAAGCAGAAAAAGAGAGGAAGAAAAAGAGGAGAGTGAAAAAGAAAAAAAAAGAGGAAAGTGAAAAGAAAAAAAGAAGAAAGTGAAAAAGAAAAAAAGAAGAAAGTGAAAATAAAAAAAGAAGAAAAAAGAAAACAAGGAAGAAAAAAAAAGCAGAAAAGAGAGGAAGAAAAATGAGGAGAGTGAAAAAGAAAGAAAAAGAGGAAAGTGAAAAAGAAAAAAAGAAGAAAGTGAAAATAAAAAAAAGAAAAAAAGAGGAAAGAGAAAGAAAAACAAGAAAAAAGCAGAAAAAGAGAGGAAGAAAAAAAGAGGAAAGAAAAAAGAAAAACAAGGAATAAAAAAAAGTAGAAAAAGAGAGGAAGAAAAAAAAAGAGGAGAGAGAAAAAGAAAAAAAGTGGGGAGTGAAAAAGAAAAAAGAAGAAAAGTGAAAAAGAAAAAGAAGATATTTACCCTTCGTAATTTCCTCGTAATTTTCGATCTCATTTCTGTTGTATTTGGTCGTCGATTGATGCTAAATGCGATTTGTTTTAATAAAGAAACGATATCTTGAACGACGGCAGTGTCATAAATTGTTGTATTATTCAATGTGTCTTCAATTGGACCTTCTTTCAAAGGCAGGTTACTTAAAATAGTGAAATTTGTGTTCATTGCAACAAAATTGCGAACAGTCGGAGCAATATAGCCGTCCTGGAAAAAATAGAGAGAAAAATACATCATTAGTAAAGATTCATAGTAAAGACTAGTACAAAATAAAAAAAAAAACACCCCCCGGGCAAAGTAAAAATAGATTTTTGAAACATATTGTCTGAGGGGTGGGAGTTAAAAATTCAATGTCAGCGAGTTTGTACCCTAAGTAAGTATAATCATCAAATTCATTAAAGGATTAAAAAATAAAACAATTTGAAATGTAAACTTTAAATATGTATTAAGATAAAACAAACTATATATAGATATATAATACCAGTCATGTATTTATTAAAACTTGTTTTAAAAAACAATGAGGACTGTCTAATGTTGCATGTTCAAATTTTGAATGTATTTATTGAATAAATATACTCAAAATTTGAACATGCTAAAAATGGTAGAATAAATGTTATTCTATGTTATGACAATGTGGGTAATGTGATGTAAGCAGTGGCGTAATTTTTGTTACAGACAAAAACCGGAAACGAATCTCCATTATTAATAGATGTACGAATTACAACAAATTAATACTTGTATAACAACATTTCCGCTCATACGATTTTAACATAGAAAGTATTGAAAGAAATACAGACAACACCAAATTGTTGTTGGCATCCTTCCGTCTACGAGAGATGATCGAGTAGTGACTAAATATCTTTTATGAACTATGTAACCTGGGCGGGTTGATATGGAGGATGAGCTGTTGCCCAGGCAGCAACCCCCCTCTCCACACAGCCACTGTGATCGAAAGGAAAGGTAAGAAGCCAATGCAGTTTGGCAGCGGTAGCGTCGCGGGAGTTGCGAGGTAAGTTCAGTATCGCACCATCTTAGGGACTCCGGCTCCTGATTTTCTTTCGGGGTTTACTTGTCAAATTGATGAAACGCTTACAAACACAGACAAACACATTTGGATTTAACATGGAACTGAATTAGCTGGCTTTGAAATAGACTTGACACACACACACACACACACACACACACACACACAGATAACTTCAAATATCAAACATTTTGCCCTGAAGTAGACTTAAATATTTTATAATTTTCTATTATCATTGTTTTATTTCATATTTGAAATAATAATAAATAGAATAAAATGTGTACATGAACAAACTCTCGGCCGAAACACGTGTTGGTATTTTATCAAACCTATTTTATCCATTCAACATTTTCTTTCCTTTATTCATTTATCCTTTATATATATATATATATATATATATATATATATATATATATATATATAAGGTGTGTACAAATAGTATCGAGATTTTTTGTACTTTTTGACACACCTTGTATTCTGAAAATAATTATCGTTCCAATCATTGTTCATTTCTATCTTGGTAAATACAGCTTCAATCTCGATACTTTTATGACACACCTTGTGTATTGGCAAAGAAAAAGGCTTAAAAATCGTCAACTTTGCGGTAATATATCTATTTCTACCCACAGATACCTATGAGTTTTGTCAGACCGCTAACCTTTTTGAAAACCGGTGCTACCACTCCGAGTCAGGGTGGATCTGGGAGAAATGGCGATGAAGGGATACTCCACACTCCCCAGAGCTCCAGAACTGAAACATCACCATTAGATGCAGAAAACGACCAGACTTTTTAAAATCAAGTTTTTGGAAAGTATTAAAAAAAAGTTAAAAAGTCATCTATCTAACGGTTACAGACAGACACACAATCTCCAGCATAATAAGGTTATTATTATTCATATATATCTATATAGTCACCGCCCCAGCACTTCAAACAAACATCCTCTACCCCTCCACTCAACTGACCCAGCGACCCCATCCCACCCAAAATTCCCCGCTCCTCCTTATCTCACATCACTACACACTCACCCCCTTGACCCCACCCCGGCGCCACCACCGCCACTTGTATTTAAACGTATGCTTTGCTTTAATAAAGTTACAAATGACTGAAGACGTCTGTGAACACAGACGAAACCGTTTCACCCTGTGACTTGTTTTGAGTTGTTCATTTCTTGACCACTTTCCTTCTATCTACAGCATATCGTCGGATCCTAAACCCACCCACCCTTCCTTCATATCTATATCTATACATATATAAAGTGCAATTGTGCGTATATATATATGTCCGGAGGAAACTTCGAAAATAAAACAATTAACGACAAAGTATATATATATATATATATATATATATATTAAATATCACCAGGGCTTGGTTTTTGAGCAAAAATAATGGAGATTAGATTTATATTCGTGAAGATAATTGAAAAATAAATTTAAATGATAACAGCATGGATTTTTTTGCATTTAATATTTTAGATAGTAGACATTAACATTTATTTTCAGAGTAGCTCGATCAATGCAAGGTCTATTTTTTTTACATGTGGGTTTTAATGGGGCATCCCACGAGGATTCAACTCACGATTCAATAATAATGGATCTGCGGGACTAAAAAAAATCCCTTTGAAATATAATATTGATTGATTGAATTAATTACATCATTTATATCTTTGTTTTTAATTGTAAATCATTGAATGGAAATTTCTTACCAAATTGTTATATATTTCCGTGGGGATTTTTATGGGGCAACCAGCGAGGATCTCACTTGCGATAAGTAATAATGGATCTGCGAGACTAACTTAAAAAAACCCTCTACCCAGGCGATGCTAGGTAGCCACTTCTAGATTTTGATAAAAAAGAAAAGTTTAATTAATGTCTGCCTCCAAATTACAAAAGATTTAAAAAAATATTTTCGCCTATAAATTTAAATAAAAGGAAATTTTATTCCTAGTTTTCTTATCGATTCGATGAAAAGAAAGCAATGCGTCCGCCGAAACAGAAAATATAATTTCTCTTTAATGTCCCTTTCTTCACTTCCCTTTTCATCACATTGTTTTCCCCCAATCTTTCTCTATTTTCACACTTGCTATAAACTTACCAACTCTCTAAATCTTCCAACATACTGGTTCATTAAAAGTCTCATCAATATTACATTGTTTTGACATTCCAATTTGATTTTTTACAGGCTGAAGTGTTTTGTCATTATCTTGTTAACATTAGCCTCTAAGATTGTGCACCTCTAGATTATATAAATAAATTTAAAAAAATGAAAAAAAAAATCTGGCCATAAAAAAAGGCATTAAATACATGAATTTCATATATTGTATATTATAACAATACAAAACTTTGACATGTGATTCTTACTTTGTGTGAATGTATCTATGTGTGTGTATGTGTGTGTGTGTGTGTGTGGTATGTTATATTGAGAATAATTATGTTTATATATTTACATTAATATTATTTGTTAATTATTTATTTCTTTTATTTTCTGGTGCAGTTTTTTTTCCATTTCTCAAATGCAGTAATTTAATTCAATCAACAAAAACTTAAATTATCAACTTTTATCTTTTGTTGTCACAAGAATGCTGCGTGCAGTCTTGAATAAGTCGTGGAAACAGCACCCCACAAGGAAACAGCTGTACGGTCACCTGCCCCCCCATCTCACAAACTATCCGAGTGAGATGGACAAGACATGCAGGACACTGCTGGAGAAGCAAGGATGAACTCATAAGCGATGTTCTCCTGTGGAAGCCAACACATGGACATGCAAGTGTGGGGCGCCCAGCAAGGACCTACATTGACCAGATATGTGAAGATGCTGGGTGCTCCGCAGAGGAGCTTCCAGGTGTAATGAATGATAGGGAAGGTTGGCGAAAGATTGTCATAGATACCCGTGCTGCATGCACGACATGATGATGATGATGATGATTGCCTTAACCATTTTGCTCTTATGGCAAGCCCCAACACTTTTTATCATATGGGTGCTAGGAGGCGATGGCTGAGGATCTTATTGTCCTGGGTATGACGTTAAATTATCTGATGGTTAAATTCCAATTCTGGATCACTGGGGAATGTGGAGTACCCCTTCATCACTATTACTCCCAAGTTGACTCTGACCCGGAGTCGTAGTACCTGTTATGGTTCCATCTATGGGTTAAATAGAAGAAAAAAACATGAGTTTAAAAAAATGTTTAAAACAAAAATTGAGTAAAAAAATATAAGTTCCCATCAAGAATGAATAAAACAAAAACGTCCCAATGAGTTGACATGCCAAAAAATCACTCAATCTATCAGGTTCTAATCTATTGGCCAATAGATTAGATATCAATGTGGTCTCCGTAATGTCTACTCCGTATCAATCCTCCTGTACCATGGTTGGCGAGAATAAAAACAAATATTGTTTGAGTTGATAATAAATTTTACTGTTTTGTATTATTATTTATTGATTGAACCCATCTGCCATCAAAATAAAGGTTATTGTTAAGAGAGTTAACTCTTCTCTAACAAACAACACTAATAAAAGAGCAGCAGGGAATACTAAACAGAGAAAAAAAACAAGATGGTTGCATGAACATGCACATGTGGACAGTTAATATCCAAACCATTTCAATCCTCCTGTAGCATGGTTGGTGAGAATTAAAACAAATATTATTCGAATTGAAAATAAATTTTACTGTTTTGTATTATTGTTTGTTCTGCTTTTCTTACCTGCTGATTTAAAAAAAATATCTTTGTGTTAGCAATACCCTGATCATTATTCCTCAATGGATATAAGTAAAGTAAAGTCATCGGGGCGGCCTAAAGTCGGTATCAACCAGTCAGCGAGGGAGTCTATCTCCTTTTCAATAGCGCTAGACCAAGGAGATTGTTTTGGGCATCTGTGGTGGAGCGCCACATCTACCATCAGCTCCTTACTTTACCGCACAGATCCCTGTGCTACTCATAACGCTGAGTTGGCGAGGACCGGTATCGAACTAGGAACCTTGTGGTTTCTAGCCGAACGCTCTACCGACTGAGCTAACCCGGCCCCTATACTAATTGAAGAATCTTTTCACTTATTCATATATTTTTTGTGATTATTCATAATATAAATTCTGTAAATAGGATGTAATATACATTAACTTACAGGCTGCTGAAGGCCACTTTTAAGTGAACTTCTTTTGTATATAAATGTTTTTTATTTTCAATAATAGTTACTCTGTTACAAGAACAGATTATTTTTTCAACTTTTAATCATTACAAACATTTAGCCCTCTGAAACTCTGAGATGAGAAATTATTCACTGATGTGTTCAGACTAGTGCCCTCATAGTTACAAACTAACAAGAATTAACTGATATGAGATATCCTTTAAGCATAGATCATTTTACTCACATGAATCTGATTCAGGTTACATATTTTTATTATTTTGGAATATGTAAGCATAAATCGATTTTTTTAACATCGATTATCAGAAAAAAGCAGTGTTACAATTTTTGTGGCCATCCTTAGACATCAAGCGAGAGCACTCCCAGCGGAGATTCCTTGTGTTAAGCAGAGCACGATCCTTCGTGAAGAAACGTCTGGTTGTTCCTTGGTGTCACTCAGTATTGGGTATGATGCTTTGGTTGTTCTTTGGTGCCCCTTAATGTTGGGTATGATCCTTCGGTTGTTCATTGGTGTCCCTTAATGTTGGGTATGATCCTTCGGTTGTTCCTTGTTGTCCCTCAGTATTGGGTATGATTCTTCGGTTGTTCTTTGTTGTCCCTTAATGTTGGGTATGATCCTTCGGTTGTTCATTGGTGTTCCTTAATGTTGGGTATGATCCTTCGATTGTTCCTTGGTGTCCCTCAGTATTGGGTATGATCCTTCGGTTGTTCTTTGGTGTCCCTTAATGTTGGGTATGATCCTTCGATTGTTCCTTGGTGTCCCTTAATGTTGGGTATAATACTTCGGTTGTTCCTTGGTGTCCCTTAATGTTGGGTATGATCTTTCGGTTGTTCTTGGTGTCCCTTAATGTTGGGTATGATCCTTCGATTGTTCCTTGGTGTCCTTAATGTTGGGTATAATTCCTTGGTGTCCCTTAATGTTGGGTATGATCCTTCGGTTGTTCTTTGGTGTCCCTTAATGTTGGGCATGATCCTTCCGTTGTTCATTGGTGTCCCTTAATGTTGGGTATGATACTTTGGTTGTTCATTGGTGTCCCTCAGTATTGGGTATGATCCTTCGGTTGTTCTTTGGTGTCCCTTAATG
>CM042169.1:10268466-10298466 GCA_023376005.1 Doryteuthis pealeii
GTGTGTGTGTGAAGTATATTAGGAAAAATGAAAAAAACACAGGTTTAAATGGGTTAAGTGGTGAGTTTATTGGCCGACACTGCAGTGTTTCGATCTATTAATTAGAATCGTTATTCTGTGATAAATAATTTCGATCTATTAATTAGAATCGTTATTCTGTGATAAATAATTTCTTATCACCTTCCATATACCAACAAATGCCCTGAAGATGATCTAATTAATAGATCGAAACACTGCAGCGTCGGCCAATAAACTCACCACTTAACCCATTTAAACCTGTGTTTTTTAATTTTTCCTAATATGCTACATACTGTCGGATTCACTTCCTTTCTTCACACACACACCACACACACCACACACACAACACATATATATATATATATATATATATATATATATATGGGAGTAAATATGGACATAAATCCGACAATATTAAGACATTTGAAAAAAAAGTGTTCCAAAAATAAGATGAATTTATTTATCGACGCTTAAACGTTTCGGTTTCTTTAAACCTTCATCAGGATGTATTATGGGGTGAAGAAATTGATGGATGTTTTATAGATGAGAGGAGATAAAAACAATTTATAAAGATGTTTTTATAAAATAAATTCATCTTATTTTTGGAACACTTGTCTTTTCAAATTTTTAATACACACACACACACACACACACACACACACACATATATATATATATATATATATATATATATATATATAAGATGTGTCAAAAAGTATCGAGGTTTTTTGTATTTTTGTCACACCTTGTATTCTGATAAAAATTAACATTCCATTCATTGTTCATTTCTATCTTGGTAAATATAGCTTCAAGCTCGGCACTCTTATGACACACACACACACACACACACACATATATATATATATATGTGTATTTGGGCAGCATTCTTTCATTTATACATGTAGAATTAAACAAAAGACACATCTCCTGTTTAACAATTTTATTTTTGATCTTTTCAAGTTTTCTGGGCAACTTTTTAATGTTTAATAAAATTAATCGCGGTACCGATTAATTGCAGTCAATAACACGTGTGTTCACTGTATAAGATGTTACGTTACTAAGGGACGCTTGTTTGTGATCGGCTGCAATTAATCGGTACCTCGATTAATTTCAGTGGATTTAACCATTATGGTGAAACTCGAGTAGGTTTCTATTGTATCCATTTATTAATATATATATATATATATATATATATATATATATATATATATATATGAGTGACATAGTTCACTTGGTTTGATAATCGCATTGGCGATAAACGTCCATTACAGTTCGTTTAATGTTCCTATATACGGTATCTACTCTTGTATAGGAAGCGCGTGGTGTAATGGTTAAAGTCATGGAAAATGGACTCGTCGCCTCGAGTTCAAATCTTGGACGTGGCAATTATTTCACTTAGCGCTGTAGGATTAATAGTGACATTATACTTGAAGATACAAACTCCGACAAAGGTTTGATAAAACAACATTGAATACGTATACAGCACATATAAAAGGGTACATAATACAAGTGTACATAAATAAAGATAAAGACACATTCATGAATGGTACAAGATATACCATAAAAACCAAGTAATGTAAGGGGGGGGGGGGACGAAGCTCCAACGAGAAGGGGTAGACCTTAACTAACCCATGTGTCTGTAGTCGAGCAACCGGAAAAGAGAAAAGAGACGTTTCAACCAGGACTTAAATACTATAGTCCCTGGTGAGAACAAGCGACAACTCAGCGAGAAGATAATCCCTACAGCGCTAATACCCTTGGGAAAGGTATGGATCCTACTCTACCCCAGCTTATGGATAAATAGTAGGGCAGACTGGGCTCTTTAACCCTTGGTTAGGCAACCGGTCTAGGAGAAGGAAAACTCTGAATTCAACCTGTTGAACTCCGCTTAAGAAATTGACCTTTGTGTCGCATCCTGCTCGTGCGGCGGAGTTGGTTGGTATATATTATAATATATATATATATACGGTACTCTTAGACATGCTGTATCAATGATATATATATCCTGTAAATATTCATGAATCTATCCGCCATTAAAACTCTTCTTTTTTTTTCGTTCCACCTTTCCCCTTTCCCGAACGCCGTGTTATATAATATACAAACATTTTCCTTCCTTATCTGCCTTATCCGTTCTATATTTGTACAATGACCAACCGAACCCCGACCCCGACCCCCCGCATCTCCAGTCGCATCATTTTCAAAAACTCTGTCTGGCATCTGACCTTATTTTCAACATCAACTTGTCCTAGTTAAATTTCATTCACCATTCCTATTCCAAACNACGCCTGGCTGAAACCGCCTTTCTCTTTTCCGTTGCTCGACTAACGAGACACATGGGTTAGTTAAGCTACCGCCTTCTCGTTGGAGGCTTCGTCCACCCCTTACATTACTGTAAGTTATTCACATAACATGGACTATTCCTAGTCTCATTCTGTGGCTTTCTATGTAATCCTTGTACCATTCAATGAATGTGTCTTTATCTTTATTTATGTACACTTGTATTATGTACCCATTATCCATGTGGCTGAATACGTATTCAATGTTTTGTTTATCAAAACGCTTTGTCGGAGTTTTGTATCTTCAACGTATAATGTCACTATTAATCCTACAGCGCTAAGTGAAATAATTGCCACGTCCAGGATTTGAACTCGGGGCGACGAGTCTATTTTCCATGAACTTTACCATTACACACCGCGGCTTCCTAGTACAAGAGACCCGTATATAGAAGTCAACGATTGGTAACTGACAGTTTATCGCCAATGCGATTATCAAACCAAGCTGAACTATGTCATTCATATATATATTATTATATTATATATATATATATATAATATGATATATATAATATATATATATATAGTTACAATAAATGGATACAATAGAAAACCTACTCGAGTTGACCATAATGGTTAAATCCACTGAATTAATCGAGGTACCGATTAATTGCAGCCGATCACAAACAAGCTCCTTAGTAACGTAACATTTATACAGTGAACACGTAGTTATTGGCTGCCAATTAACGGTTACCCCGATAACTTTTATTAAACATTAAAAAGTTGCCAGAAAACTTGAAAAGATCAAAAAATAAAATTGTTAAACAGGAGATGGTCTTTTGTTTAATTCTTACATGTATAAATGAAAGAATTGCTGCCCAAATACACAATATATATATATATATATGTGTGTTGGTGTGTGTGTGTGTGTGTCATAGAGTGCCGAGCTTGAAGCTATATTGTTACCAAGATACAAAATGAACAATGAATGGAATGTTAATTTTTATCACGAATACAACGTGTGACAAAAAATTACAAAAAAACCCTCATACTTTGACCACATCTTTAATATATGTGTTCTTACTACGTATATATATATAATATATATATATATATGTGTTTGTCTGTGTGGACCACTGTGTGAAACTGGTTGTGTGTGTGTGTGTGTGTGTGTGTATTAAAATTTGAAAAGACAAGTGTTCCAAAAATAAGATGAATTATTTATTTAAATATCTTTATAAATTGTTTTTATCTCTCTCACTATAAAACATCATCAATTTCTTTCACCCAAGATACATCCTGTATGAAGGTTTTAAAGAAACCGAAACGTTTAGCGTCGATAAATAAATTATCTTATTTTGGAACACTTTTTTTTCAAATGTCTTAATATTGTTCGGATTTATGTCCATCATTTACTCCCATATATATATATATATATATAATATATATATATATATATATATGTATGTGTGTGTGTGTGTGATGTGTGTGTGTGTGAAGAAAGGAAAGTGAATCCGGACGGATTAGCATATTAGGAAAAATTAAAAAACACAGGTTAAATGGTTAGTGGTGAGTTTATGGCCGACGCTGGCTAGTGATTTCTATCTATTAATTGATCACTTCAGGGCATTTGTTGAGTATATGGGAAGGTTGATAAGAAATTATTTATCACAGAATAACATTCTATTAATAGACTCGAAATTATTTATCACAGAATAACGATTCTAATTAATAGATCGAACACTGCAGTGTCGGCCAAATAAACTTCACCACTTACCCACATTTAAACCCGTTGTGTTTTTTCATATTTTCTGCTCTAATATACTACACACACACACACACATATATATATATATATATATATATATATATAATAATATATATATAATATATATATATATATATGAGACTACCGAAGCCATAAGAAATTTCAAAACTCAGTGTTTAGAAACAACAATTTGAACGAAAACATCTACCAAATATATATATATATATATATTATATATATATATATATATAATATATTATCAACTTTTATCTATTTATCCAACTCGACTACCATAATACTCTGCTGACTTATTCTATAAAAAAAATAAAAAAATTGAAGGAATAAAATCTAAGGGATCATTGATTGCTAATTTTTTCGATCGATTTCACAATGAATCTCTGAGGTGACATTTAAACTAAAGAAATTATTTTTATAGAATAAGTCAGCAGAGTATTATGAGCAGTTGGATAAATAGATAAAAGGTTGATATATATATATATATATATATATATATATATATATATATATATTTTGGTAGATGTTTTCGTTCAAAGTGTGTGTTTCTAAACACTGAGTTTGTATTTCCTTATGCTTCGGTAGTCATCCATATATATATATATATATATATATATATATATATATATATATATATATATATATATATATATGTGTGTTGTGTGTAGTATATTAGGAAAAATGAAAAAACACAGGTTTAAATGGGTTAAGTGGTGAGTTTATTGGCCGACACTGCAGTGTTTCGATCTATTAATTAGAATCGTTATTCTGTGATAAATAATTTCGATCTATTAATTAGAATCGTTATTCTGTGATAAATAATTTCTTATCACCTTCCATATACCAACAAATGCCCTGAAGATGATCTAATTAATAGATAGAAACACTGCAGCGTCGGCAATAAACTCACCACTTAACCCATTTAAACCTGTGTTTTTTAATTTTTCCTAATATGCTACATACCGTCGGATTCACTTCCTTTCTTCAACACACACACACACACACACACACACACATCATATATATATATATATATATATATATATATATATATATATATGGGAGTAAATATGGACATAAATCCGACAATATTAGACATTTGAAAAAAAAGTGTTCCAAAAATAAGATGAATTTATTTATCGACGCTTAAACGTTTCGGTTTCTTTAAACCTTCATCAGGATGTATCTTGGGGTGAAGAAATTGATGGATGTTTTATAGATGAGAGGAGATAAAAACAATTTATAAAGATATTTTTATAAAATAAATTCATCTTATTTTTGGAACACTTGTCTTTTCAAATTTTTAATACACACACACACACACACACACACACACACACACACACACACACACACATATATATATATATATATATATATATATATATATATATATATATAAGATGTGTCAAAAAGTATCGAGGTTTTTTGTATTTTTTTGTCACACCTTGTATTCTGATAAAAATTAACATTCCATTCATTGTTCATTTGTATCTTGGTAAATATAGCTTCAAGCTCGGCACTCTTATGACACACACACACACACACACACACACATATATATATATATATGTGTATTTGGGCAGCATTCTTTCATTTATACATGTAGAATTAAACAAAAGACACATCTCCTGTTTAACAATTTATTTTTGATCTTTTCAAGTTTTCTGGGCAACTTTTTAATGTTTAATAAAATTAATCGCGGTACCGATTAATTGCAGCCAATAACACGTGTGTTCACTGTATAAGATGTTACGTTACTAAGGGACGCTTGTTTGTGATCGGCTGCAATTAATCGGTACCTCGATTAATTTCAGTGGATTTAACCATTATGGTCAAACTCGAGTAGGTTTCTATTGTATCCCATATATATATATATATATATATATATATATATATATATATATATATATATATATATGAATGACATAGTTCACTTGGTTTGATAATCGCATTGGCGATAAACTGTCAGTTACCAAATTCGTTGACTTCCTATATACGGTACTCTTGTACTAGGAAGCGCGTGGTGTAATGGTTAAAGTCATGGAAAATAGACTCGTCGCCCCGAGTTCAAATCCTGGACGTGGCAATTATTTCACTTAGCGCTGTAGGATTAATAGTGACATTATACTTGAAGATACAAACTCCGACAAAGGTTTGATAAACAAAACATTGAATACGTATACAGCACATGGATAAATGGGTACATAATACAAGTGTACATAAATAAAGATAAAGACACATTCATGAATGGTACAAGATATACATAAAAGCCACAGACATGAGACTAGGAATAGTCCATGTTATGTGAATAACTTACAGTAATGTAAGGGGTGGACGAAGCTCCAACGAGAAGGGGTAGACCTTAACTAACCCATGTGTCTCGTAGTCGAGCAACCGGAAAAGAGAAAGAGACGTTTCAGCCAGGCGCTTAAATACTATAGTCCCTGGTGAGAACAAGCGACAACTCAGCGGGAAGATAATCCCTACAGCGCTAATACCCTTGGGAAAGGTATGGATCCTACTCTCCCTCCAGCTATGGATAAATAGTAGGGCAGACTGGGCTCTTTAACCTTGGTTAGGCAACCGGCCTAGGAGAAGGAAAACTCTGAATTCAAACCTGTTGAACTCCGCTTAAGAAATTGACCTTGTGTCGCATCCTGCTCGTGCGGAGGGGTTGGTAAATATATATATATACGGTTCTCTTAGATAGACATGCTGTATCAATGATATATATCCTGTAAATATTCATGAATCTATCCGCCATTAAAACTCTTCTTTTTTTTTCGTTCCACCTTTCCCCATTCCCGTGTTATATAATCTACCAACATTTTCTTCCTGATCTGCCTTATCCGTTCTATATTTGTACAATGACCACCCGACCAACCGACCCCCGACCCCCCCCCGCATCTCCAGTCGCATCATTTTCAAAACTCTGTCTGGCATCTGACCTTATTTTCACATCAACTTGTCCTAGTTAAATTTCATTCACCATTCCTATATCCAACATTCTCATCTACAGAGAGAGAGAGAGAGAGAGAGAGAGAAGGAGAGAGAGAGAGAGAGGAGAGAGAGAGAGAGAGAGTGTGTATTTGAGGGAGAGAGAAATGGCAATAAAGAAAGGTGAGAGAGGAATAAAATAAGAAGATATATATATATTTAGAGAGAGAGAGAGAGAGAGAGAGAGGAGAGAGAGAGAGAGAGGGGGGGAGAGTGAATGAGTGAGTGAGAGAGACAGTGTGTAAGAGAGAGAGAGAGAGAGAGAGAGAGAGAGAGAGAGAGAGAGAGAAAGAAAGCAAGAAATATATATAGAGAGAGACGGAGAGAGAGTGTGTGTTTGAGGGAGAGAGAGAAATGGCAATAAAGAAAGGTGAGAGAGGAATAAAATAAGAAGGGATATATATATATATATATATATATAGAGAGAGAGAGGGGGAGAGTGAGTGAGAGAGACAGTGTGTAAAAGAGAGAGAGAGAGAGAGCGCGTGAGTGAGTGAGAGAGAGAGAGTGAGAGAGAGCGAGTGAGTGAGAGAGAGAGAAAGAGCGTGGTGAGAGAGAGAAAGAGAGAAAAGAGCGTGGTGAGAGAGAGAGAGAGAGAGAGAGAGAGAGAGAGAGAGAGAGAGAGAGAGAGAGAGAGAGAGAGAGAGAGAGAGAGAGAGAGAGAGAGAGGGGGGAGAGAGTTTTTGCAACATCACTGGCTTTACTTACACTTTTCTTCATGGTTCAATTTCTATCTCCTACTTTCTCTCTTTCACTTAATCTCACTTTCTCCCTCTTTCCTTTTCTTCCTCTCTCTCTCTCTCTCTCTCTCTCTCTCTCTCCTCGATCCTTGTTGATTTCGCCTGTATACCACTTCCCCTTGTGTGCATGAGGAGAGTGAAAACGCATAGAAACCACTGAGGTTCGATGAACTTAACAAGTGAACCTAACCCCCCCCCGAATAAAAACGGCGGGAGAACTTCCTCTGAAGGAATCTATTATCCACACGGTTATATGGAAGCACAACAATGAAATAACGAATATATGGAAGCACAACGGCAAAATAACACAGAGACGTGTAAAGTAACTTAAATAGAAAAGACGCTTAGACATACATAAATTTTAGCTGAGCAGGCGTACACATATTCTGTAGAAGAGCACTTAACGTAACGGTTATCGAAGAAGGAAATTGAAGTGGTGATCCGCGTTCAAATTCTGGACAAGTTTGTTTGCGTTTCACATCACATTAATTTCATTGGGGAAACAATGTGTTCTCTTCTCCCATCGAGTTCGTTAAAAACACACAAAGAATGTCGGAGGGCACACCGGCCGAAACGTGGAATATACAACAATAAAAATGAGAACAACAGTCTGAAAAATCTAAATAATACAAATGAAATAAATGAACCTATTAAACTCTGGAAATTTCTTGTAATCGAGAGCCTTGTAAATTAATCAAAACTCTGGGGTGCAAAAAAACAAAAACAAAAAACAAAAAAACAACAACAAAAAAGCAAAACAAAACAAAACAACCCCAACCCCCCCCCAACAATAAACAAAAAACAAAAACAAAAACAAAAACAAAAAACAACTTAATATTTCACTAACATCTGTCCGATTGACTATGGTAAAAATTGACACCCCTAAATTCACAGTCTACCCAATTAAGTAGGGGGAATTATTTTGCGTGTTTATATTTTGATACCAAAAACAAAAACAACTTAATATTTCACTAACATCTGTCCGATTGACTATGGTAAAAATTGACACCCCTAAATTCACAGTCTACCCAATTAAGTAGGGGGAATTATTTTGCGTGTTTATATTTTGATACCAAAAACAAAAAACAACTTAATATTTCACTAACATCTGTCCGATTGACTATGGTAAAAATTGAAACGCCTAAATTCACAATCTACCCAATTAAGTAGGGGGAATTATTTTGCGTGTTTATATTTTGATACCGCCCTAAAACAAACCAAACGCTATTAGATTGTCTTGCAATAGAAGAGAAAGCCCTGATTTAAAATTGTGAGTCATTTGATCTGCTTTGAATTTGTCTATTATGTTCTTTTCTTGAATTGTAAAGACTTGCTACCGAATTAACATGTCGGATTTGTCAATGAACTGATTTGTAGTAAAAAAAAAAATCATTGAAAAGTTTTTTTTTCTATTGTTCTTTTTCCGAGGATCAGACAAAAAGACAGTGACATCATCAGGATTTACCCACAAATGAAAATAGGAGACTCTGGCAAGTCTCAGTTGCATAAGAATTTGGGGACATTTAATTCGTTTTCAGTTAAATTGCAGTAAAAGGGGATTCTTGTATGTTCTTTTTTTAGTAGTAAGAAAAAGAATATTGGTAACGTTTTGCTCGGGATCGACTGGAAAAGGCAAACAGAAAAGAGAAATAAATAAATGAATCGTAACAGACCGAAAAAAAAAAGAGGATATGAACAGACTGGGATAGAGAGATAGATTGATTGATTGATAAATAATTATGAATAGACTGGTATAAATAGATAGATTGATTGATAGATAAATAGATACGAATAGACTGTGATAGATAGATAGATAGATAGATAGATATGAACAGATAGATAGATAGATAGATAGATTGATTGATTGATAGATAAATAGATACGATAGAGTGATAGATAGATAGATAGATATAGAGATAGATAGATAGATAGATATGAACAGACTGAGATAGATAGATAGATAGATAGATATGAACAGACTGAGATAGACATATAGATAGGTAAATTGATTGATTGATAGACAAATAGATACGAATAGACTGTGATAGATAGATAGATAGATAGATAGATAGATAATATGAACAGACTGAGATAGATAGATAGATAGATAGATAGATAGATATGAACAGACTGAGATAGATAGATAGATAGATAGATAGATTGATGATGATAGATAAATAGATACGAATAGACGAGATAGAGATAGATAGATAGATAGATAGATATAGATATGAACAGACTGAGATAGATAGATAGATAGATAGATAGATGATAGATAGATACGAATAGACTAGATAGATAGATAGATAGATATGAACAGACTGAGATAGATAGATAGATAGATTGAGATAGATAGATAGATGATTAATAGATAAATAGATACGAATAGACTGTGATAGATAGATAGATAGATAGATAGATATGAACAGACTGAGATAAATAGATAGATAGATGAACAGACTGAGATAGATAGATAGATAGATAGAATGATTGATAGATAAATAGATACGAATAGATTGTAATAGATAGATATGAAAAGAAAAGAAAAGAAAAAGTAGAGAAATAAATAAGTTCCGATTTCGACGCCAATTAGTCTTCCTGACACACTTAAAATGTTGTCAAGTTGATCAAATCATTCAATTCGACTCAACAAAAACGAAAAAAAAAAAAAAAAGAAATAATATAATATATAATAAAAAAAACAACTAAGAAGAAAAAAAGAATGAAAAAAATATAATTAAAGAAAAAAAAAGGACCAACTAAAACTATTGCATGTTTCCGACAAGTGAATGCACTGCACCCTCTCACATTTAAAAGACAAAAAATAAAAGATGGGAACATATCACCTCCACCCCAAACCCGTTCTTCTTTTTCTTTTTATTCTTTCATCTAAAATCAAGCAGCACGTGATCCAAGCAAAGGATGGTGAACGTTCTAAATTACGTCACAGTCATTTGAGATTATTTACAAATGATTCATGTCACTGACACGTTAGGCTTGCATTTCAGGCAGTGCTTCCCAACGTAGGGGCCTACGCCTCCCTGGGGGTGGGTGCAATTCAATAATAATAGGGGGCAATATGAAAAATATACTAATATCAATATTTTTTAAATTTTACCTTATATGGGTAAAAATTATAAATTTATAGGGTAAATTGTAATTACAACAGCTTGTGCAATCTAGTCAATTGTTCACCTACTAATGTTATTGTGCATCTGGTACCAGCTATATGCGTGGCTTCTGACTTGTTTAACTTTGCAGTTCTTCATCTGTTACCCTCCCCCGCAATTGTACACTTTATAAAATGGATTTTATTTGATTAAATTTGAAGTTAAACCCTTTAGTTTTATTTGAAAGATCCATTTTTTTATGTTATGCTTCTTCAACACTGATATTGTTATATCATACTAAACAATTAACGGGTGGGGGACATGAAGAAATTTGTGATAAAAAAGTGGGGCATGGTACTAAAATGGTTGGGAACCACTGTTTTAAGGTCATTGATAATTATCCTGAAATCAGTTGCTAACTGGACTTAATACTATAAGGACTAAAACTGGATTCTCTGCTTTTTTCCAAACTTTTTGGGACCGTCCCAAGTGCACCAACTACAATTGGTATAACTTTCACTTTCATATTCCATAACTTTTTCAGTTATCTGGCAAGGGCCAGGTATTTGTCCATCTTTTCGTTTCCCTTCATCTTCACCCTGTGATCTGCTGGAACTGCAAAATCCACCAGTTGATAAGTTCTTTCTTTTTTGTTAATCAATACTGGGTCTGGTTTTCTTGCTAGGATAAGGTGATCCGTTTTTATCTCAAAGTCCCAGAAAATGTTATGCGTTTCATTCTCAAGAGCATATTCTGGTTTATGCATATACCATTTTGTTGTATGGTCAAAATTTAATCTTTATTATTATTATTATTATTATTATTATTATTATTATTATTATTGTTGTTGTAGGTGACTCACCTATGACACGAACATGGACTTACCCAAAGGGTACATATGTAACAGAGTAAAGCTACTCAGTCGAGTAGTCCCACCCACACCTGTCCTTCGGGACGGGTGTCTGGTGAACTGCTAAATTAATAGCGTCGATCCCAGATGCTTGCCTCATTGCACTTAGAGGCTAAGCTCGGATCGACGCAATTTTTCTCCTACCACCCCATGAGTCTCGGTTTGTGGGTGGTGCCCACATAAAACGGCCTTGTGCCATATCATGTACATGTGGGGTACATGTAAATACCAGTAGTCCCACCCACACCTGTCCTTCGGGACGGGTGTCTGGTGAACTGCTAAATTAATAGCGTCGATCCCAGATGCCACTCATTGCACTTAAAGAGTCGGAACTGGGATTGACGCAATTTTTCTCCTACCACCCCATGAGTCTCGGCTTGTGGGTGGTGCCCACATAAAACGGCCTTGTGCCATATCGTGTACATGTGGGGTACATGTAAATACCAGTAGTCCCACCCACACCTGTCCTTCGGGACGGGTGTCTGGTGAACTGCTAAATTAATAGCGTCGATCTCGGCTTGTGGGTGGTGCCCACATAAAACGGCCTTGTGCCATATCGTGTACATGTGGGGTACATGTAAATAACAGTAGTCCCAGCTACTCGTCCTTCGGGACGGGTAGTCCAGTGAGCTTCGGCCTCTGGACCGATGGGATGCTAAATTAATAGCGTCGATCCCAGCCTGCCTCATTGCACTTAGAGGCAGGGCTGGGATTGACGCAATTTTTCTTCCTACCACCCCATGAGTCTCGGCTTGTGGGTGGTGCCCACATAAAGCGGCCTTGTGCCATATCATGTGAAAGTGGGACACATGTAAATACCAGTAGTTCCAGATACAGTTTTCGTGTATGCTGAACAAGGAAATTCTTCCATTGTATGTTGATAAGCTTTGCTGAATACAATCTGTTCCCTACATTTTATTCCCGTGTTGAGTTACTATTTATTGACCCTTTAACAGGTCATAACAATTATTATTATTATTATTATTCAATCCTAAACTGATGGACTCATTGGAATCTAAGTGACATACAAACCTCAAAATATAACATAAAAGACTTAAAACCAATTCTTTAATTATCTAAATAAAATAAAAACTTTTTTTTTCAACTGTGAACAAAAAACAACGTCTTCTTCTTCCGAGTCAAGAGGTTAAGCATGTTAATTAATCCTTCAGTTAATAATGATTTGTGTCTGTAGGAAATCCCCTCCCTCTCCCCAGAAAACAAGATCTGTCTACGGGAAACGTCAAAATGACTTTTGATTCGGATACATCAGGGTAACGCCGCAAGAAACGTTCTTGGGGCGAAAATTCAACACTTTTCGATTTCTTCTTTTAATCGAATTTTAGTTTAATTTTGGAATTGTTTTTTATCATAGGATTTATAAAAGAACAATTTTTTTTTATCATTTGAATTAAAATCTTAATTAAATCGAAAATGATCGAGTGCTGTTTCTTTCCTCTTGTCTATAGGAGATTAAAAAATAAAAGCAATAGAAAAAATTTAAAAAAACCCAACAAAACAAAACAACAACAACAACAAAAAAACCCAAACAAACAAACAAAAACAAGCAAAAAAAACAACAAAAAAACAAGCAAAAAAAACTGCATGAATATTTTTGATATTTCGGACTGCTGTCCTCATTTTTATTGTGGTATGTATAATCACCCAAACCATCCGAGTAAGACACGCGGGAAACTGCTGAAGAAGCAAGGACGAACTCATAAGCGACGTCCTCCCGTGGAAGCCAACACACGCCACTGTGGGCCGACCAGCAAAGACGTACATTGATCAGCTCTGTGCGGATACAGGATGCTGCATAGAGGACCTCCCGAGAATGATGAGCGATAGGGACAGATGGAGAGAGATTGTCATGGATATCCGCGCTGACAGCACGACATGATGATGATGATGATGATGATGATGTATAAACACAATGGTTTCGGAGCTAAAATATCATTACCACAAGTTCAAGAGGCTCCAAGATGCCACCAAACTTATTGACAGAATATGACATATTTTGATATCATTAAAAATCAACTAAAGAAGTCTTGATGTTACAGGTCCATTCTGATCTGGAGTGGCAGTACCTGTTAAGGTCTATGTTTAAAGAATTGAGTACCCATTAAGAATGAATCTCATTATCTGCATTAAATAATCCCCAATATAATGAAAGATAACGAATTTGAAAAGTGCTCATACAAAGTGCTCACATGCTGATATAGCAGTGCAGGTTTCAAATCTCAAATACCAATGTCTTTTTTTTACATCTGAACACCGTCTACATTAAGATATAAGCATGTTATGGTTTTAGATATATATTTTGTGTCTTCGGCATAAAATAATTCAAAAATGGTTGACATGCCGTAAAATCCGACCAATGAAACATTCTATCAAAATCAATAAATTAGATTAACTAGTAAAGATATTTTTCCAATGGCATTTCAAGGAAGAACAAAAATGTTTCCACTGTTTTTTTTCTCCGAATCGCGACATGAATTTGGGCAATTTACCATCCGCCAAAAAACAAAAACAAACAAACAAAAAACAAAAAACAAACAAACATAAATAAACAAACAAAAAATAAAAACAAAACATTTAAAAACAATAAAAACAATAAAAAACAAAACTCATTCGATTAAATTGAAATTAACTTCAAATTGGTTGATCAGTTTTATCGATTTTTCATTTTGTCATCGATTGTTTTATTTGTCGGCCATCTTTTGGTAAAATGGCTCTCTCCCCCCCCTCTCTCTCTCTGTCTGTCTCTCCAATAAACAAGACACAAGTTGAACTTACATAACTTGAATAAATTCAGTTTATTTATTTCACAGTGTGAAACATGTCAAACACCTTGGACTGTTAAAAACTTATTCCTAAAATGCACGGTTTTTGCTCACATCAGAAACTGTTATTTCAATGCAAACAATATAAATATATATGAAAAAGTCAACATAGAAGACATTCTGTCCTTTTTTAAGGAAATAAAATTATACTATAGAATATAGACATGAACTTAATCAATACCATACAACATGATCCCCAATGATGCTAACACTTTGTTAAAACCAATTACTTACTTCCTAACTGCTAGGCACGACATAACCCCAGACGAGTTAATATGCCGTTAAAATCAATCAATCAACTAACGATTCAAATCAGACAGGGGAATAATGAAAAGTGGTTGGTCTAGTGTTTGAATAATGGGATTCGTGTTCACGTGATAGAATCTTAATACACAAGACGTATATTTAAAACCATAACATGCTTATGTCTTAATGTAGACGATGTTCAGATGAAAAAAAAGACATTGTATTTGAGATTTGAAACCTGCACTGCTAAATCAGCATGTGAGCACTTTTGTATGAGCACTTTGTATGAGCACTTTCAAATTCGTTATCTTTCATTATATTGGGGATTTTTAATGCAGATAATGAGATATGCCAATTTGACTCAAGAACGTGGGAAGTAGATGCAAAAAATAGAGCTGCCTGGCGCCTTAATGTTAAGCAAGGCACGGAGAGGGGTGAGGTGGAGAGGAGAGTAGCCTCAACAGCAAAGAAAGCCAGAAAGAGGGGGAAAAAGACAGCAGTCCCTGAAAACATCACAGTTTGTGTGCATTCAGTGTACCAAAGGCTGTTACTCAAGAATTGGCCTGCAGAGTTACTTTCGCAGATGTAGATAATTTATTTATTTATTTTTTGGACACTACGCCATCGTCCTTAGTGGATGGAAACGTGCCAACATTTAATGCAGAAATTTGATTCATTTGGATTAAAATGATAACCATTTATATTTTCATCGTATCATTGTGTTGCATATCGTGCGGGCGGAAGTAGGATTTTCGCTCGCGGTCCGTTACGGCCGAGAGGCTGTGAGACCCACCTAGTCACCCCTTTACCTCACCAACGCTAGCCATCCCAGCAGCAGTCATTGTCAACGCTCATTATCAACGCTCGCCACCCACGCACAGCCGAGTAAGAAGAAATAAAGTCAGAAGTTTCTACCATACACATGTGTTGTGATTTTCTTAAGTCCGACTACTACATTTAAACAAAGTAGGCAATATACACCAGCGATGTCAATCTGATACCACAATACTACATATATCGCTTTTGATACTACACATACCGCTACGTTACATACCTGATTTTGTGCCGTAAAAAAGGTACTACGTAACAATTGCAATAATTCTCAAATCATACATAAAGTGTGTTAAAATAGACTTGAATAAGACATAACCCCAGACGGGTTTATATGCCATTAAGATCAATCGACCAATCAACCAACAACGTCTTGAAGAGACCAAATTAAAAGAAATCTAATAAAAATGCTGAATTACTTTCAGTGAGAAACTGGGAAGCGAATTCACAAGTTGTAACTCATTAACAATTTATTAGTTTCGCTTTTCAAACTCGTTCCGGTTCGGTTTTTTGGTTTTACCCCCCTTTTTTCATGTTTATTTAAATGTCTTAAGAATCCTCCGGGACCGGAAAGATAAGTCGAGAAGAACTTTGAGCTAATGAGGAAACTTTGCATCGTTTTCCAGGAGGGGGGGGAATAAGGGATAGATAAGACGTCAAGTATCGTGGGGACACTTTCTTTCATTTTCGATCTAAGCTGTTTAAAATATCTTATTATAATGGATATTGCGTATTTGTCTGTCTGTAACCGAAACTATATTGCTACTCAAGTCGCAATTCCCTTAATTATTTATGTCACATTCTCCAAGAATTTATTTTTTTATCTAAACCTCAATTATTAATAAAATTGTTTTACACTATTAATACTGTTGACCATATCTACATGATATTTTCCACGTACCCCACTTGTACGGGTCAGGCACAAGGCCCTATTTATGTGGGACCACCCACAAGCCGAGACTCATGTGGTGGCGGGTGAAAAATTGCGTCGATCCCGTCGGCATTCCCCCTCAAGGGGGGCGCCTCAGGCACTGGGCAATAAACCCAGCCCTGCCCCTTTAAATCAAGGGGGCAGGTGTTGCCTGGGGGGATGGCCCCCTGGGATCGACGCCGTTAATTATATCAATGGTCCAGAGCCGAAGCCACTGTTGACCATATCGATATTTACCGCGTACCCCACTTGTACGGGTCAGGCACAAAGTCCCTATTAACGTGGGACCACCCACAACCGAAGCTCATGGGGTGGCAGGTGAAAAATTGCGTCGATCCCGTCGGCATTCCCCCTCAAGGGGGCGCCTCAGGCACTGGGCAATAAACCCAGCCCTTTAAATCGAGGGGGCAGGTGTTGCCTGGGGGGATGGCCCCCTGGGATCGACGCTGTTAATTATATCAATGGTCCAGAGGCCGAAGCCACTGTAGACCATATCAACATACTAATAACATGCAATTGTATTTATATATACAACAAAATAGCGATTTACAGTGTGAACAGGAAGGCTAATTTGCATATTAATATTAAAAATTTGATTTTAATAAATATGTGCTTAGTATTATTGTTTGGTTTTATCCTAATGAATATGAGCAAAAATATCGGGGATAAATCTTATTTTATTCTTTACTTCCTAATCCCGGAGAAGAAATCCATTAACAAGAAGAAATAACTGTAATTTTATTCTTTACTTCCTATTTTAACTAAATAGTTAAATTAGGAGAATTTAGCAATGAAAGCCATTGTTTCTCTGCAGCAAGGGAAAGCAACATGTATTCTTTTTTGGCCATTAAATCAATGAAAAATAAAAAATGAAAAAGTAACAGAAAAAAAAAATCCTAAACAAACAGAATAAAAGGTTCATGATCTAATCAAAAGTAAACAATAGTTATTTACTAAGCACTGCTTAGGTGTGGCACAAGTCCGGACGTATGGGGTACCCAGTTAGATTCAACTCACTAGTAAACACTACACTATTCGAGGCACCCTAAATCTAAATCAAAATAACAAAAATAACAAAATGTAATTATTTAGGTATAAAGTAAAGGTAAAGTCGTCGGGGCAGCCTAATGTCGGTATCAGCCAATCAGCGAGGGAGTCTATCCCCTTTTCAATAGGGCTAGATTAAGGAGATTGTTTATGCATCTGAGGTGGAGCGCCACACCTACTATCAGCTCCTTACTTTAGCACACAGATAATCGTGTACTTAAAACTTGGTAATCCAACATTTTAGGATTGCGCCTCCTGTTTCGGTCCGAATTGTTTTTAATTTGTTCACGGGGTCGGACTGATTTCAAAATAGTATGATATGTTGGGCTACGGCCAGTAGGAGTAAAATTGAAAAAAAATGTGACACAATGAAACACTGACATTCGTATTTGTTATTTAGTCATCAAAAATGAATTGATATTTTCAATGTGTACTTACAGGATCATGAAAGACCCATTCATATGGGTTAGACAGCATAGCCAGGTTCCGTGCCTAAAAAAAAATGAAAGAAAATAAAAATTATTATTATTAAAAAAAAAACAATTAGGAAAATGAAAAAAAAAAAATCAAATTGTTCAAATTTCTCAAAATATTGCCAGTCGTTATTATTTTTTGTTTATTTTTCATCTTATTTCTGTTGCGTTTTATCGCAATTTATTCGTCGTCATTCAACGACCGAAAAGTAAGCAATGTAGAGGGAAACAACGAATAATATTTCGCTATTTGACCTCGGCACTTCTATTTTCTGTGGCAATAGTTATTACAACGCACCTCCAACACCGCATATATATATATATATATATATATATATATATATATATATATATATATATATATATAATAATAATAATAATATTAATAATAATAATAAAGATAATCTACTGAGTCAGACGAACCTACTATTAGTTTCGCATAAAGCTCTTCAGGGCTAAAATCTAACTCAGATTTTAGCCCTGAAGAACTTTATGCGAAACTAATAGTAGGTTCGTCTGACTCAGTAGATTATCTTTATTACTTGGCTCTACTTAGGTATCGATTAGCTTCTCCTAGCGGTTATATGAATATATATATATCTTATATACATATATATACATATAAATTGTTTTTTCTTTTGGCCAAATACTATACCAATAGATTATTTTTTGTTGGTACGAATATCTTGGTCTTTTCTTTTTTCAAAATTTTTTTTTCCTGGTTGATGTTTGGTAGTATATTTTTACAATCAAACTCTCTCTTCTGGTCTCCCGCTTTTATAGGACTTTTATATATATATATAATATACTTATATAATATATATTATAATATATATATATATATATATATATATATATATAAGAAAATAGATTTTTCGATATTTTTCAGGAATTACTGAAATTTAACTGCAAATTACTATTTTTCAGATCATTAATATTATAGTATATAATAATTTAGTGGTAACAATGAGTCCTAAAAAGGTAAGACCGCATCTGGGCGAGGATATGAAAAACCGAATTGCAGGATTAAGGCAGTCTAATATGACTTACAAGCAGATTTTCGATATTTTGAAAAAAGAAAATGTGACAACATCTCTCTCTGCTGTGTTAGAAATCGAAGGTTCAGTAAAAAGGAAATCTGGATCTGGTCGCCCTAGAGCATCCACTGTGAAGGACGACCACAGGCTTAAAATGACTGTTTTGAAGGACCGAAAGAAAACTTATGTTGACCATAGCAAACAATTCAAAACAGTGGATGGAAATTCCATTTCTAGAATGACAATATCTAGACGATTGAAGGAAATGGGATTTTCTTCAAAAAGGTGCGAAAAGAAGCCATTATTATCTAATATATATATATATATATATATAATATATATATATATATATATATATATATATATATATATATAAGAACGGAATAATATATATATATATTCATCAAAAGTTGCCGCAATATTTTAATTGTAGTAGCATTATTAGTTAACCCCAAAAGTGCTCAATATATTTCATAAAATATAGAACTTTTATATTTGTAGAAAAAAGTTTTTCTCTCTACCAGGGTTTCGATGTTTATGGTACACCTTCAGGAGAACTAAAAATTATAGGTAGCCATATTCTATATATACTTGTCTGGTCTGGGATCATTTTTATTACCGTGTCTGTCTTACACACACACACACACACACACACACACATATATATATATATATATGATATTATGAAAAGTAGAAAAACACAAGTTCATAAATGAAGTAATGCTTATTTAGCGTATGCTGCAGTGTTTCGATCTGTTTCAATAGATCTTCATCAGGGCTTTCATTAGTTTATAATATCACATACTGTTTTTTTTCACATTCATCAATATATATCAATATATCACACACACACACCACACACACACACACACACATACACAACCTTGAGGTTTGTTTCGATTCCATTTATCGCAAAATATTTATACACACACGCGCAACCACACATTCATAAACACATAAAAAATGCACAATGCTTTTTTCGATACAAACACTTACACATTCTAATACTCACATCGCAAAAAAACAATAGTTGACGTCATATTTCAAACCGTTCATTTTTTCAACTTTCTTTTTTCTCAGACTTCAAATTTTAAACAGACCGATAAACAAGGACTATTACTCGCCTTTCTCCTTATTATGAGATAAAAAATTTCATCACCTTCCACATACCAACAAAAGCCCTGAAGATGATCTAATTAATAGATCGAAACTCTGCAGCGTCGGCCAATAAACTCACCACTCAACTCATTTAAAACTGTTTTTTCAATTTTTCTTGATATACTACATACAGTCGGATTCACTTCCTTTTCTTCACACACACACACACACACACACACACACATATATATATATATATACATATATTGAGAGAGATAGAGGTAGATAGATAGATATGGGGATAAGAATGAAATTAGATAGATAGATAGATAAGAACAGAATGAATAAACATGGTATTAAAAAGTAAAAGAAATTGCAATAAAACCATTTCATGAGAAATCAATCGATTTGACTTAGTGTTTATCACATCCTTAAAATCGACTAAAGTCGACGCTAAAAATAGAAAAGGATTCGATTGAAATCCAATCAACTGATCATTAAAATCGATTAATTGAGCAGATAAAGAAAGAAAGAAAAACACAAGTTTCAAGACGATGTGCCTAATCGATGCGGTTCAATTGTTTTTGTGGTTTCTTCTTAAGATATTTTGTTTTCGTTGTGAAATCACAGCAGAATCTGCTGTCATGGTTATTCACGCACTGGAAATGAATTCAGCGAACCGAGTTCAAGCAGGGGTCCTGTTACGATTTTTGAGGCCATTTTTAGTCTTAAAGTAAGAGCACTTTACAGTGGAGATCCCTTGTGTTAAGCAGAGCGCGTTCTTTAGTGTTGGGGTGATCCCTCTTAGTGTTGGGTATGTAGTGTTGGGTATGATCCTTTGTTGTTGTTACTTAGTGTTGGGTATGATCCTTTGGTTGTTCTTAGTGTTGGGTATGATCCTTTGGTTGTTCCTTAGTGTTGGGTATGATCCTTTGGTTGTTACTTAGTGTTGGGTATGATCTTTGGTTGTTCCTTAGTGTTGGGTATGATCCTTTGGTTGTTACTTAGTGTTGGGTATGATCCTTTGGTTGTTTCCTTAGTATTGGGTATGATCTTTGGTTGTTCCTTAGTGTTGGGTATGATCCTTTGGTTGTTCCTTAGTGTTGGTATGATCCTTTGGTTGTTCCTTAGTGTTGGGTATGATCCTTGGTTGTTCCTTAGTGTTGCGTATGATCGTTTGTTGTTCCTTAGTGTTGCGTTGATCCTTTGGTTGTTCCTTAGTGTTGGGTATGATCCTTTGGTTGTTCCTTAGTGTTGGGTATGATCCTGATCCTTAGTGTTGGGTATGATCTTTGGTTGTTCTTAGTGTTGGGTATGATCCGTTCCTTAGTGTTGGGTATGATCCTTTGGTTGTTCCTTAGTGTTGGGTGTTTGTTGTTTCCTTATGATCCTTTGGTTGTTCCTTAGTGTTGGTATGATCCTTTGGTTGTTCCTTAGTTGGGTATGATCCTTTGGTTGTTCCTTAGTGTTGGGTATGATCCTTTGGTTGTTTCCTTAGTGTTGGGTATGATCCTTTGGTTGTTCCTTAGTGTTGGGTATGATCCTTTTGATGTTCCTTAGTGTTGGGTATGATTCTTGTGTTGAGTAAAGTCCTTGGTTGCAGGTCCGTTCTTCAATGTAGAATATCGGCGATTAAATTGTTAACTTACCACGTATTCGAGCTGTTGATTGTCCGAGTTTAGTCCACGTGACCACGCCGAGTCTATAAGTTTAAGTGGTGGTTTCCAGCACAATTTATATACCGGAATAATCCAGTAAGGTACCGAACAAGAGGGTCCTTTAAGGCAAAAGTGTGATATTGTAAGAATATACCTGGCTCCTATTTCTTAAGCAGAATATTTATTATCTAGATGCTGTTACTGCTGCAGCATTCACCCTGGGTCGGTTGAGCCGGATCCAACCAACGAATTCACCATATCCTGAATGAATTCAGACAATGCGCGCTGATCCAACGCAATTGAGGTTATGAGTGTCAGCCATTCGCGGTTCCATCGACGAACTCTATAAAGACCTGGACCCAGGATTAGTCCGCCCTGTCGGCTGGGGCGTTAGAATGCACCAACTGCACCTCTGCAGAGGGGTAAGACTCCCCCAATGGGGCCACCTGTTGGCCGTGGGTGGCGACCCGTGATGCTTAAGGATAGAGCTCAGGTGGATGAGCAGTTCATGACATGCAATACTCCACTTTGGCCCTATCTTGGGCTAGACGGTCGGTCGGAGAGGCCCCCTCCGATCAATCGGCTGGTCACGTCAAGCCCTAGCAACTATATGATTTTCCCAACACTATTGCCCTTATGGCAAGCCCCAACCCCTATCTATCATATGGGTACTAGAAGGCGGTGGCTGTGGGTCTACATGTCCTGGGAATGACGTTAAACTCTATCTGATGGTGAGGTTCCAGTTCTGGAGGTTTGGGGAATGTGGAGCACCCCTTCATCACCATTGCTCCCTGGTCCACTCTGACCCAGAGTGGTAGTACCTGTTAGGGTCCCATCTATGGGTTAAATAGAAAAATGTATTTATAAAAAAATTGTATTATCCATTAAGAATTGATTTATTTCAAAACTTTATCGGCATTAAATGACCCACTGAGGTTGATATGCCGTAAAACAAAACAAACCAAACAAAACCAGGATCAGTCCGGCATTTTGCTTGACTGTTTTGAGCCATGTTTCCAGTTGACCCCCTTGACGTTTCTTCCGTCATTGAGGTGGTACTGGGTCAATGGATTCACAGATGATGTCACAGGGTTGTCGACGTAGAGCAGGGATCACCAAACAACGGCCGCGGGCCAGCCCCGACCCGCTAAGCATTTTATCAGGTCCACCGACGGTACTTGAATTTGTTTGTTAAACCGTACGGAACGCGAAACGTTCTGATAGCATTTAAATCTAAATATCATGATAAGCTTACGAAATGTTCATAGGCTTGACTACTGTAGGTAGGTTACAAAATTTCGTACGTGTGAGTATTTCACTTGTTACGCGATCTCGAATTTTAATAACTACTTGAAAAACACGGGTAATTTTCAAAGAGCTACTGTGAAGCAACGAATCGGTCAAATGTTATCAGACAACCATTTTTAGAAAAGGCAAACCCTATATTTTTAATATATATATCTATGAATATAACATGTGTCACTAACACCCTTTGCTCGTGATTGAACCAGCGACTCTTCTCTTGTGACCCTCACAGCTCTGTTCTCCTCCTCTCCTAGTTCCTCCACTCCTCCGTTTTCTGTTCCACCTCTCATTCGTTCCTCATTTGATTTACGTCGTTGCTCACTCTAGTCTATCGACTGAATAACCATTTTTTCTCGCCTCCCTCTCAGAGAAGCAGACATTTTATCTCCAACCTCTACCCATAATGCCTCAGGCGCTTCTATAAAGAGGCCTTTCCTTCTCCTCTCTAACTTTTCGATGTTACATGCCTGCCTACACCCACTCCTCGTTCACCCGTAGCTGGATCAATGCAAGGTCTATTCGTTTTTTACATAGGGATTTAAATGGGGCATCCCACAAGGATTCAATTCATGATTCAGTAATAATAGATCCGCGGGACTAACTTAGAAAAATCCCCTCTACACAGGCGACGCCGGGTAGACGCTGCTAGTTAATTATAAATTCTAATATTTTTTCAGAATTGAAAAACAAAACAAAAAAATCCAAATTTAAATGCGAGAAAAGATTCAAAATAGACATTTTCACACACAGAAAATAATTTACATTTTTTATTTTGCCATTTTTTTAATCATTTTACTTTAAAAGTAAAATGTTCAAATTCTCTGAATTTTGTTTTTAGAATAAAAATGGTTCAAGTGTTTTTGATGGCGTCTTCCGGGTCGGAATTTGATTTTATTCTAGATTTCTAAACCCCCACCCTATTACATCTATTTGTCAAATTATAAATTTAGATTAAAAATGGCGATATTAATTTATGGATATAACAAGAAAATTTCTGCCACTTTTGAACTGATATCGACTCAAGAGCATCCATTTTGTTTACACCGGAAAGTCGGGTTGCTTATCGCCTCCAGATATTGAAGAGTTCTACGAATAGTGGGGAGAAGGAAGAAAGACGTCTATAGAAGAGAGAGAGAGAGAGAGAGAGAGAGAGAGAGAGAGAGAGAGAGAGAGAGAGAGAGAGAGAGAGAGAGAGAGAGAGAGAGGTGGGTGGCTGTGAATATGACGTGTAACTTAACTACAATTTGAATTCTTCTTAAGATGACACTACGAATAAGTAGCTGACTTTTCTCTACCAACTTTAAACAACTCAAAATGTTTTATTGATAAAGAGAGCAAAGGTCAATCTAATTTTTGTCGATTTGTTGTTTTGTAAATAGAATCTTGTCTAACAGTTTTTTTTATCATTTCTCTCATTAATTCATTGCAATTCAACTTTATTATGTTTTTAATAAGAACACATTTATGCCTATTTGAAAAAAATAAATAAAATCATCATCATTATGTTCAAAGCATGCTAACTGTATGGATTCCTTTGACTCTTTCTTGCAATCCATCCCTATTGGCTACCCCTTTAGACAGCTTCCAGTGTCCACACAGAACTAATGATTGTAATTTTTTTTCTGATCAGGCGACACTACTGTGTTGGGGTTCATGGGAAAACGTTGATTCTGAGATGGTCCTTATTTTCTCCAGTAGTGTCAGCCGGACTATTTAGTTTGAAAAAAAAATTATCAAAGTATGCCAACAACACGGATTCCTTTAATTTTGTATTATGTAAAATATTTAATAGTTTGAGATGAGGCTTGATGATTAGTATTATCTGCGTTATTCGGACTATTGTCCCACCTTTGTTATTTGTACAACGTTTCGGCCGATGTGCCCTCCGGCCTTCTTCTGGTATTTATTGTCGGACTCGGGAACCTTCTCGGACTCGGGAACCTTCTTTTCGAACTCGGGAACCTTCTTGTCGTATTCGGGAGCCATCACAGAACTTTGAACCTAACCCTTTATTCAATCCACCGAGGTATCCTCTTCTCATTCCGCCAAATGGTGTAGGAGCTGTGTTAATTATTTTTCTATGTAACTGCCGCCTGTCAGGATTGAACCTGAAATCCAGAGATAACTGTCACTTAGAACTGTCTTAACCTAACTACCTTATCCACTAGGCCATGTGTCCAAAAATCAATACAATTTTACATTACAATAAACTTAGAGATTTATAAATACCTGCAATTGAATACATCTGAGAGAGAGAGAGAGAGAGAGAGAGAGAGAGAGAGAGAGAGAGAGAGAGAGAGAGAGAGAGAGAGAGAGAGAGAGAGAGAGAGAGAGGACTTGTCTCGTGGGGCAAAGAGGGCGCGAACCTGTCTCGTTTGCAGTATGAGTGGCAACGAAAAGTATGACTGCTTTGGCACTACAGTTTGAATACGTGGGATTTCTAAGAAAAAAGAGATGTGACAATAGTAAATCTGCACGTATGCAATATATATATATATATATATATATATATATATATGTATATATATATATATGGGAAAAAGTGGACAAAAAGAGCAAACTCAAACCAGTAGATGTAGGAGATATCTTTCGTCTTGCTTTGAACAGGACTTCATCAGTCGTTTATTAAAACATCAGTCAAACATTTGTATTTATAGAAGAAAAGGTGAATATATATATATATATATATATATATATATATATGTGTGTGTGTGTGTGTGTGTGTGTGTGTGTGTATATATACCCCGCACAAGGCCAATATCTTAATATCACTCTACAGGCCACCAGGACTCTTTTTAGTATTCTAACTGATCTTAACAGTGCTGTTTGGATGGTCTCGATTCTTCCTCTGATTTCCAATTATTCCAGACTATTTTCAAACCCCTTAGGGGCCGAAAATAGCCAATTAGAACAAAGAGAGTACAAGACAAGGAACAAAACTAGGCACGGAAACACGAATTAGAATTAGATAAACCATACAGAGTTGATATGCCTTTAAAAAACGTGGGATTTCTAAGCAAAGAGACATGACGATAGTAAATCTTCACGTATGCAAATTACTCTCAGATCGCCGTACATAAAAGAAGAGGCAAACTGAAAAGAGGGCGAGATGCTTCGAAGCGGTGGATGAGCGTATATCGTGGACTGCTAGAAGATTGTTGCGGGACGAGAAAGTTTATTGTCGAACTTTTGTCGTGAAAGAAAGAAATTTGACGAATCAATTTCCCGACCTAGAAAATCTTTTGTATGACCACACTCAATTTTGGCGGTGAATTTGATCTGTTCCACACACACACACACACACACACACATATATATATATATACATATATATATATATATATATATATATATATATATATATGGGAAAAAGTGGACAAAAAGAGCAAACACAAACTAGTAGATGTTGAAGATATATTTCGTCTTGCTTTGAGCAGGAATTCATCAGTCGTTTATTAAAATATCAGTGCAAGCATACATTTGCATTTATAGAAGAGAAAGTGAATATATATATATATATATATATATATATATATATAAGTGTGTGTGTGTGTGTGTGTGTGTGTGTGTGTGCACGTGAGTGTGTGTGTGTGTATATATATAAACCCCGCACGAGTAGGAAGAGGCACAAGGCCAACATCTTAATATTAACAGGTTTTTCCTTCAGTTCAGAGTTTCCCTTCTAGACTGGTTGCCTAACCAATGTTAAAGAGCCCAGTCTGCCCTACTACCTATAGCCGGAGGGTATTAGCAGTATGTGAAATGCAAACAGCCACGTCCAGGATTTGAACTCGTCTTGCCATGTCGACTTCCTATGATGGTAACCATACGGCCCAACGATATAGCTCAGTTACAAATGGACGCAAGCCCATTGCTCCCATGCCACTTTGACCCGGAGTGTTAGTACCTGTTAGGGTCCCATCTATGAGTTAAATAGAAAAATGTGTTTATAAAATAAATTGAGTATCCATTAAGAATTAATGTATTTCAAAACTTTATCGGCATTAAATGACCCACTGAGGTTGATTTGCCGTAAAACCAAACCAAACCAAACCAAAATTTATATTTACGTTTGAGTTCTAAAATTTGTTTGTACTATCACGTTGTACAAATAACAATGAAGATGGGGACAATAGTCCGAATAATGCAGATAATACCAAATAAACCACTTAATATACATGGATTGTATAAAGATTTTTGTAAAAAATGAAAAAGAACTGGAAACACTTGTGCAGACCATAAGAATATACAACCAGGATTTAGGAATAGAATTCGGCATTGAAAAATGTGCCATGCTAGTGATAAAAAAGGTGGAAAGAGAAACAATGTAACCAGGATATATATATATATATATATATAATATATATATATATATATATACTTTGGTGTGGTACCAGGTTTCTTGGTACACGGTGATTCTAGGCTGGTCCTATTCTCTACCAGTAGTTTGTGGTAGAGTTCAGGTTCCGTATGAGAGCTCAATGTTTAATTATTGTAAACAGAGCAAAGTTATTTGCGAATAAAAAGGCCTTAAATACCATAGGTATCGTGGTTATGGACCATTTCCACTCGTGGGTATCTATTCTTATAGAAATAAAAGATATACGTGGTCTGAAGAAGCTCGTGTGCCCTAGATACACACGAATGGAAATGGTCCATAACCACGATACCTATGGTATTTAAGGCCTTTATATATATATATATATATATATATATATATATATATATATATATATATATATATATATATATATATATATACTTGGAGAGATGGAAAATTACAAATACTTAGGAATTTTAGCAGCGGACATCATCAAACAAACAGAGCTGGAAGAAGTTTTAAAAAAAGAATACCTCAGAGGACAAGAAAACTTCTAGAAACCAAGCTCTGCAGCATAAATCTCTTCAAGGGAATAAATACCTGGGTTGTCCCCATAATAAGATACTCTGGACAATTTCTAAAATGCACAAGAGAGGAAGTAACTCAGATAAACCAAAAGACAAGAAAATTAATGACGATACACAAGACATTACACATAAGAGATGATAGATGTGCCATGCTAGTGATGAAAAAGGGGGAAAGAGAAATAATGGATGGAATATAACTACTAAATCAAGTATCGAACTGTAGTCTCGTGTTACAGCCCCACAAACATTAGCAATGAAATTGACATATAAACGTTTTACAACGAGCTATCCTCCCTGTATAGACACACTCCCAAACACAACGTACTTATCATTAGGGGAGACATGAATGCGCAGATAGGCAGAAACGAAAACAATAAATTCTGCTTACACGACACCCCAAACAGGAATGGTGAACTCCTAGCTGAGTTCTCACTTGAGAACCGGCTTGTATATCTAAACACTAAATTCCAAAAGCGAAAAGGCAAATTATGGACATACACCTACCCAAATAGCACAAAAGTGCAACTGGACTACATCCTAATAAATAGAAAATGGAAAACAGTGCTATGAACTGCGAAGCATACTCCTCTTTCGAAGGAGTATCAACCTATCACAGAATAGTCACAGCCAAAATACGCCTAAGACTACACAAAAATAAAGGGCAAACCAGTAAATCGATACGATACGACTGGTCCTCACTTGCCAACAGCGACATATGCGATCGCTACTCGGTCTACCGACTGAACTAAGCCAACTACCAAATGAGGAACACTTGGAGAAGTATAAATATTTGGGAATTTTAGAATCGTTGGTTTATATGAGAAGGAAAGTCGGCCAAAAAATTACTAATTACTCTCTCGCATAAATTCAATAAAACCGATACCGTCAATTTTCATGAAATTTCTCATTTTGAGGCACTATAAGGGTTTTTTTAGTGTTCATATCACTGCCAATCCTTTGAATTGAGCGCTTCCTTTAAAATAAATGAATTCTTCGCATCTAAATCCATCAATAAAGCCAATTAAATCCACACCTCAAATTTTAATGAAATTTGAGATTTTAAACCCTATAATAGGTGATTAAAGTTCACCTATCTCCACCAGTTCTTAGAATCGCTTTCCTTGGCATCAATGCATTCTACGCATCGAAATCTACCAGAAAAACCAAAAGTATCAAAACTTTGGTTATAAAAAGCTCTGTAAATGGATCAAACAAACAGATGAAAGGGAAATGCAGAGTTAGTCTGAACATAGAGTACTTATTAGGCGTTGGCGTTATATAGATGTATACCAACAGCTTCCTGAACCAGTCTCTTGAGTGACGTTAGGCTAAGTGTTTATTTCATGCGTGTTTATTTCACACCCCTAAACATAGCTAAAGTGATTTACCTTTTCAGAAATCAACATCTTAAAATCCATTTATTATACGAGGGTGAGTAAAAAAAGTAATGCTATTTTCTTTATTTCATTTGAATTTTTTATAAAACTAAGGCCTACATTGAGACACTAACGAGGTTCAGAGTAAGAATCCGACGAGTAAGACACAACTTGCCTATCGACAATGTATATATATATATATATATATATATATATATATGAGAAGTAAACAAACAGACGATGTGTTTTAATATGGCTTTTTTTTAGCCGACAATTTTTGGGAGAATATGTTTAATTGAAGTCGTACCTAATTTTGAAAATTAAATAATTAATAATTTCCCGCCTAATTCATTAATTATTAATTAATTAATTTTCAAAAATTAGGTACGACTTCAATCAAGCACATATTCTCC
>CM042169.1:10305966-10309336 GCA_023376005.1 Doryteuthis pealeii
ACTCCATAACATCGAGTTCATTCATTTATTTTAGATGCTTCATAATAACGCCCAACTTAAAAAAAAAACATAATATATATATATATATATATATATATATATTAATATTATATGTGTGTGTGTGTGTGTGTATAATTGAATTGACATGAAGAATTCACTAATATACTAGGTATGTAAGAAAAGATCCAGTATATTAAAAACTTCGATGTGAGGGGCATCGTCTACTGCGAGTTCTTGCCACGGGGTCATACAATCAACCAGCATGTCTAAAAAGAGACACTGCGGCGTTTGCTTCGTTGAGTGTGTGAGAAGAGAAGGGGTGCTTCATCATGAAAAAGCACCTGCCCACACTGCCCTGAGTATCCGAGAGTTCCTGGCCCAGAAAAAAACATCACTGTGCTGGAGAAACCTCCCTACTCGCCAGACCTGGCTCCATGTGATTTTTTCCTTTTCCCCAAGCTAAAGGGAATCTGTTTTGAGGATGTGAACGACATCAAAAAGGCCAACAGAGCTACGGAGAATCCCGGAAGAATCCTTCCAGGTGTGTATGCAAGCGTGGCAGAGAAGGATGGGAAAGTGCATTAAAGTCCAGGGGGATTACTTTGAAGGGGATAACTTGTAGTTTGTAGTTTGGATTTGAAATAATTTTTGGTGACACCAGTCCTTGAACTTTTCTGACATACTTCTTATATATATGTATATATATATATATATATATATATGTGTGTGTGTGTGTGTGTGTGTGTGTGTGTGCGTGTGTGTGTGTGTGTGTGTGGTTGAGAGTAGAGGAAATATGGGTATAATTAATACAAACGACTATAATCTTTCACTCTATATATATATATATATATTATACTATAATATATATCAGGAATCCCCCTGATGAAGGTGTTGGAGTAACACCGAAACCGCAGTCGAGAAACAACTTCTTCTACGACTATTAATGCTCTATATTCACAATATATTGAGCCCTATTGGATTAACTACTTACGCTATGTTCACATAGTAGTACCCATAAATATATATATATATATATATATATATATATATATGGTAATCATCAACAATTGGACAGACTTTATTATTCCGATGTTGTTTCTTCTATTTCTTTAGTTTTCTTATTTTTCCTTTTTCTTTATCTACATTCCCAGTTGAAAAAAAACAACCCCCAAAACAACAAACAACCCCCCCCCCAAAAGAATAAAACAAAAAGCCCCCCAAAGCATAGGAGATTTATGATTTTCAGGAAGGAATTAATATTTTCCGGAACAAATTTACTTTTCTTTCGCCAATAAGACCTCACTGAACCGACATATGTTCATAAAATCGAAGTTAATAATCGATCATCAATTTATTAAAATCTCCAACCGTCAAAAAGAGCTGCTTTGCCCCCCCCCCCAAAAAAAAAACAACAGCAAAAACAAAATGATGAAATTACCCGACTGTTTAAAATGGCCGCTTTGTCATTTCCGGTCGACAATGTTATTGGTTAACCCTTGACATATTGAATAAATAAAATTGATATTTACAAACTTTCTTTTTTGTTATTGACATTTTACTAATATTGAAAATGCAATCAGAATTAGAGTCAAAACTGCTAAGAGCATGTTCTGAACTAGCCTATCTTACATTTTCTGGAAGTAATGGCAATGAAGGGGTACTCCACTCTTCACAAAGCTCAAGAACAGTGTGTGTATGTGTATGTGTGTGTGTGTGTGTGTGTGTGTGTGTGGAGAAAATGTAGAACAAACAGGATGTTATTATATATGGAAATGTCGATGATCGAACATTTCGGTTTATAAAGGAAACCTTCTTCAAAACAATGAAATTTGTCATTGAGAATATATATATATATATATATATATATATAATGAGTCAGATGAACCTACTAAAAGTTTCGCTTAAAGCTCTTCAGGGCTAAGATCTGACTCTACTTAGGTATTGAACACTTTTTACTTATTAGCTTTAGTCTCCTGGTGGGTTTGTTTATATATAAGTAAAGTAAAGTCGTCGGGGCGGCCTAAAGTCGGTATCAGCCAGTCAGCGAGGGAGTCTATTCCCCTTTTCAATAGTAATATATAATATATATATATATATATATATATATATATATATAAAATTGTTTTTTTCTTTTGGCCAAAATATTGTACTAATAGATTATTTTTGGTTGGTACGATTATCTTGGTCTCTTCTTTTTTACAAAAATTTTTTTCTTCACGGTTGATGTTTGGTAGTATATTTTACAATCAAACTATTTGCTGTTTTTTTTTCTCACCGTGAGGATTTACCAACAAGTTTGGTATATTAATATATTATATATAATATATATATATTGGTGTGTGTGTGAGTGTGTTTTACAACCTAGCGTGTTAAAAAGAACCAGGAACCAACTTGACTACATCTACACATGAAGATGGAACTATGATGCGTCCAAAATACTTGTGATGAAACCAACTGACTCCATTCCGGACGTTAAAAAACTGCCAATATAAGACCTTTTCAACTGGCCAAGTATGGCATTTAAAAACTTTACAGGTTATGGGCCCAGCACGCTTCCAATGCGGGCTGGGACCATAACCTGTAAAGTTTTAAATGCCATGCTTGGCCAGTTGAAAAATTTACAGGAACATCTTAACTTTTTGCCTACTTTAATCCGCTCACAGGAGCTCTTTTTTTCTACGCATACCACACCCAAACAAAATTTAAAAAAATGATGGTTCGTTCATTATAACTGAGCAGAAGTAGATAGATTACAACTATAATAGAACTTTATTTGAATAGAATGAGTTCTGAGGTGAATAGCTAGTGAACTTTGAACTATTCTTGTTGTGATGTGTAGTTTCATACGTTCTTGTAGTAGTAGTAGTAGTAGCAGTGATAGTAGTAGTAGTTCGCTTATCGTAACTTAGTCCCTTATCTCGTAGAACTACCTTTATATATCTACCGCTGTAGTAGACATATGCAAATGAGATAACACGCCATTGGCTATCTCACTACAATTCTATCATACAGGTAAAAAATATCAAGGAAATTTATCACAGCAGTGGGGGAAATTTGGTAGACAAAAATTTAAGACCTCAATTCTTAGCACTCTGTGACGAAATACTTTATGGTTAGTGCAAACCTTTATTTGGATGTAAGTAAAGTCGTCGGGGCGGCCTAATGTCGGTATGAGCCAATCAGCGAGGGAGTCTATCCCCTTTTCACTAGCGCTAGACCAAGAGATTATTTTAGCATCTGAGTGGAGCGCCACACTACCATCGGCTCCTTACTTTACCGCACAGATCCCTGTGCTACTCATATGCTGAGTTGGCGAGGGCGGGTTATCGAACTAGAACCTTGTGGTTTATCTCTCTCTGTATATCTACTT
>CM042169.1:10309436-10349436 GCA_023376005.1 Doryteuthis pealeii
CTTATCTATTATCATCTATCTCGTCGGTTTTATTTCATTATCTAAGCTATCTATCCTATCTATCCTATCTATCTATCTATCTCATTTCTGTCATTATCTATCTATCTATCTATCTATCTATCAATCATCTTCCTTCAGTCTGGTCTTATCTTATCTATCTATCTATCTAATCTATCACTATCCCACGTTGTTTTCATTTCTATCAATCCATCTCTTTTTCTTTTTTCTTTCTCTCCTTTTTTTTTTCCTCGTTGTCTCACTATTTTCTCTCTCTTTTTCTCTCTCTTTTCTACACCCCACAGCCCCCCCACAGCCCCCCTCCCACAGCCACCCCCCCACCCACAGTCCCGCAGCCACCCCCCCCCCCAGCCACCCCCCCCCCCCACACTCTGGGACTTAGTTCAAAGCAAAAAATATATTTTATCACATAAATCATAAAACACGAAGGCGCTTAAAAGGAAACCGCAACGCAAGTGGAAGCAGAAAACCATTTCTCAGGACATTTCGGACATGGGTTTACAAAATGACTTTGCAGAAAAGAAAGATTTGTGTAGATAGCTTAAAAAGGATATTTAACAGATATCTTAAGAAAAACAGATTTTACTTCTCTCTCTCCCCCTCCTCTCCTCCTCTCCCCTCTCTCTCACTCACTCTCACTCTCTCTCTTCTTCTTTCTCTCTCACTATCTCTCTCTCTCTCTTTCTCTATCTCACTCTCTATCTCTCTCCTCTCACACAATCTCATCATTCATCCCATTCTAACTACCATAAACCGTCTAACACTCTCTCTCTGACACACACGTTCCCCCTCTCTCTATATATATTATTTCTTCCCACACAGATGTAATATATATATATATATATATATTATATATATATATATATATATATATTTGGTGCCGGGCGTACCAAGTTTCTTGTTACAAGGTGATTCTAGGTGGTCCTAATTCTCTACCCGTAGTTTGTTGTAGAGTTCAGGTTCCGTATGAGAGCCTCAATGTTAATATTGTAACCAGAGCAAGTTATTTGGGAATAAAAAGGCCTTAAATACATGGGGTATCGTGGTTATGGACCATTTCCACTCGCGAGTATGCTCACGGAGCTTCTTCAGACACATGATATATTTTATTTCCTAAATATATCAGTGGTCTGAAGAAGCTCGTGAGCATACTCGCGAGTGGAAATGGTCCATAATCACGATACCCATGGTATTTAAGGCTTTTTATTCCCAAATATATATATATAAATATATAATATTATATATATATATATATATACCCACCCTCGCCAAACTCAGCGTATGAGAAGCACAGGGATCTGTGCGGTAAAGGAAGGAGCTGATGGTAGGTGTGGCGCTCCACCTCAGCGCTAGAAATAATCTCATTGGTTTAGCGCTAGTGAAAAGGGATAGACTCCTCGCTGCATGGCTGATACCGACATTAGGCCGCCGACGACTTTACTTTTTATATATATATATATATATATTATGTAATGTATATATTTTTATTTGGAGGAATATGTGCTTAATTGAAGTCGTTACCTAATTTTTGAAAATTAATTAATTAATAATTAACGAACTAGGTGGGAATACCGTTAATTATTAATTAATTAATTTAGTTATTGTTAATTATTTTTGTTATTGTTATTGTTAATTATTAATTAATTAATTTTCAAAAAATTAGGTACGACTTCAATTAAGCACATATTCTCCCAAAAATTGTCGGCTAAAAAAGCCATTATCAAAAACACATCGTCTGTTTGTTTACTTTATATATATTATATATAATATATATATTATATATATGAATGATGTAAAATATAAGGAATGAAAAGAAACAAAACTCAGACATAAATGTGTAGTATATTTTTCGCTGGGGTATAACCTGCTTCATCAGCTTTTATTGAATTCCTTATATTTTACCTCATTCTGTCGGATTCATTCCAATTCCCTTTCTCTCTCTCTCTCTCTCTCTCTCTCTCTCCTCTCTCTCTCTCTCTCTCACACACACACACGCACACACACATATATATATATATATATATTCATACGCAGATCTTATATATGTATATTTGTAAACATTTTTTTTCCTAAAACATGCTTCTCTATACACATCCTATATACTTCTGTAAATTATATTCTGGATGTCCCGTAAATGTGACCTTGTGGTACATCCCACTCATTACAAAACGGTTGGGTAAAACAGAGGCGTACCATAGTGATGTAATGTCTAGCAAGCTGGTCTCGCAGATCCATTACGACTGAATAGGGATTGTGATCATCATTGTACTGTGTACCTCATACCCATGGCGAACGGCTTTGGTAAATAAGACGTCTCACCGTGGTGTAATGGTTATCAAGCTAGTCTCACAGATCCATTACTACAGAATAACGAATTATCATCACTGGACGCTTCATAATTGTAACCTTGTGTTCACATCCTACCCTTGGCAAAACAGGTTGGGTAAATGAATATGCTAGTCACGCAGTCCATTACTACAGAATAACGAGTGTTATCATCACTGGACGCTCCATAATTGTAACCTTGTGTCACATCCTACCCATTGGCAAACAGGTTGGGTAAATGAATATGCTAGTCTCGCAGATCCATTACTACAGAATAACGAGTGTTATCATCACTGGACGCTCCATAACTGTAACCTTGTGTCACATCCTACCCATGGCAAACAGGTTGGGTAAATGAATATGCTAGTCTCGCAGATCCATTACTACAGATAACGAGTGTTATCATCACTGGACCTTCCATAACTGTAACCTTGTGTCACATCCCACCCATGGCAAACAGGTTGGGTAAATGAATATGCTAGTCTCGCAGATCCATTACTACAGAATAACGAGTGTTATCATCAGTGGACGCTCCATAATTGTAACCTTGTGTCACATCCTACCATGGCAAACAGGTTGGGTAAATGAATATGCTAGTCTCGCAGATCCATTACTACAGAATAACGAGTGTTATCATCAGTGGACGCTCCATAATTGTAACCTTGTGTCACATCCTACCCATGGCAAACAGGTTGGGTAAATAAATATGCTAGTCACGCAGATCCATTAATACAGACTACAGAATAACGAGTGTTATCATCACTGGACGCTCCATAACTGTAACCTTGTGTCACATCCTACCCATGGCAAACAGGTTGGGTAAATACATATGCTAGTCTCGCAGATCCGTTATTACTGAATAGCGAATTTGACCCTTACTAGATGCCCCGTACCTGCGACCTTGTGTCACATCCTACGAATGGATTGGGTCTACTTATCTTTTTTTGTTTTGTTTCAATGGGCTATTTTCCTCTTATTCCCTCTTTGGCTAGGACGGATAGGATCCGACCTTCACCGACTGTCATCGCCCCCCCCACTCCCAATCCACCATATTTATCACCCCCCTCCTTTCCCCAGTTCCACATCTGACATGCTAAGGTTGATTGATTCCAGTTTGGAAGACTCGTACTGTCTTCTAGTTCAAATCACGGAGGTAAACGTGTGTTGAGTATGAAACAAAAATAAAACAGTCTCAGACCCCCTTTTTGTAGGGGGTGTGGTAGGGGGTGTGGTAGGGGGTGTGGGGGGGGGGTGGTCAGTGGGGGTGGGTGGGGAGGTGCTGAGGGGGCGAAGGTGAAACAAATTATAAACTTTGTTGCCGGCCCGGACTACAAATTCTTATAGGGTATTTCTGGACGAAGATAAAACATCTTGTTATTTGATGCCATTCATCATTATGGGGGCACCTTTAATGATATATCGACCATGCAGTTCGTTCATCATGTTTTATGGCGGTGCGCGTAGTAGTAGTAGTAGTTGTAGGAGTGGAGGAAGAAGAAGAAGAGAAGACGAAAAAAAGTAAGGATGATCCAACAAGAAGAAGAGACATTCTAAAAGAAGAAGAAGAAGGAGTAATATTCTTTAGGAATAAAAGAAAATATACTAAAGAAGAAGAAGAAGAAGAAGAAGAAGAAGAAGAAGAAGAAGAAGAAGACGAAAAAAAGTAAGGATGATCCAAAAAGAAGACATTCTAAAAGAAGAAGAAATAATATTCTAAAGGAATAAAAGAAAATATACTAAAAAGAAGAAGAAGAAATAGAAGAAGAAGAAGAAGAAGAAGAAGAAGAAAAAAAGAAGAAGAAGAAAAAAAGTAAGGATAATCCAAAAAGAAGACATTCTAAAAGAAGAAGAAATAATATTCTAAAGGAATAAAAGAAAATAAACTAAAAAGAAGAAGAAGAAGAAGAAGAAGAAGAAGAAGAAGAAGAAAAAAAAAGAAAAAGAAGAAGAAAGAGGAAGAGGAAGAGGAGGATGAAGTTGAGGGTTTATAAATGGAATAGCAAAAAAAACAAACAAAAAAAAAAAAAACAAAGAAAAGATTGGTGAAACTCGGCCTGATTGAAATGGTTAGTGTGCCAGTCATGCAAGTTTTCGATAGTGAGGCCATTCGTTACTGGTTACTTCCGCCAAATACAGTTTTTTTTTTACAGTTGAATATTTTGGACTAACAATGAACGAAAAGGGTTAAAGAAAAAGCGAAGAAGATGAAGGAATTTTGGGAAAGAAAAAGAATTGAAGAAAAAAAAGGAAGTTCGATGGAAAAAAAGAAAAGCAAGAAAGGTGAAAAGAAAGAAAGTAAGGAGAAGAGGTAGAAGGAAATAAATGAAGGAAGAAGAAAGAAAGAAGGAATAAGAAAGAAAGAAAGAAAGAAAGAAAGAAAGAAATGTATAAAGAAGAAGAAAGACAAGAAGAAAGGAAGAAAGAAAAAAATAAGGAAAAAGGGAAAAAAGAAAGAATGAAAAGAGAAATAGATATTTTGAAAAGGTTGAAAAAGAAAATATATTAATAAAAAAATAGAATGAAGAAACAAAAACAGGGAAGAGAAAAGAAGAAGATTTAAAAATGAGGAAGAAGAAGAAGAAGAAGAAGAAGAAGAAGAAGAAATATTCTAAAAGAATAAAAGAAAATATACTAAAAAGAAATATTCTAGAAGAAGAAGAAGAATAAGAAAAAGAAGAAAACTGAGGATGATGAAGAAGAAGAAGAAGAAGAAGAAGAAGAAGAAGAAGAAGAAGAAGAAGAAGAAGAAGAAGAAGAAGAGACATTATAAAAGAAGAAGAAGTAATATTCTAAAAGAATAAAGAAAATATACTAATAAAGAAATATTCTAGAAGAAGAAGAAGAAGAAAAATAATAATAATAATAATATAAATAATATAATAATAATAATAATAATAGTAACGAAAACAGAAAAAAACAACGAAAAATAAAAAAGGACTTTTCGCATATATCAATTACTTATTAGCTATTACTTATTAGCAATTACTTATCACCCCCGACAGAGATCGAACCATCGACCACAGAAGGCATAGCCAAAGACTCTACCTGTGCCCACGCCACACAAGATACTCGCCAAATCAACAAATCAAATTCCTCTCTATGTTTCTTTCTCTCTCTCTCTCTCCTTCTCTCTCTCCCTCTCTGTCCATCTCTACTCTCTCTCTCATTCTCTCCATCTATCTCTATCTCTCTCTATATATATGTATATATATGTATATATATGGGAGTAAAATATGGAAATGAATCCGACAATATATAAGAATTAGAAAAACAAAGTGTTCGAAAAAAGATTAAATTATTTTGATGTGGAAGTCAACGTTTAAACGTTTCAGTTTATGTATAACCCTCCTCAGGACAGTAGAATAGGAAAGAAAATAATTTTTGTTCAAACGGTAATGGATATTTTGAAATGACTTTAAGCGCATCAACATCGACATCAAAATAAATTGATATTTTTGGAACACTTTGTTTTTCTAATATATATATATATATATAATATATATATATATATATATATATATATATATATATATATATATAGCAACTGTCTTTCCGACTAGACAGCGAGTCATTACTCTACCCGGAGGCTGTATACAGGCTCTATTGTATGCATTTACACCAGGGAGTCACACTTTACTAATTTGAAAAGACATAACTGGAGAAGTCAATAAATCTCACATATGAGACACTCCAATTCATTTAATTGAGTTTTTCATATTTTGTAAGATGATATCAGTCATACAATTAAGGAACAAGAGTATTCATATATAGTTAGCAAACATTTTATTTTGTTGGTTGTTTTAATGGTATATCAACACTTTTTAATCAATCCTTGTTTATTTCTAACCAAAAGTTGTTGTAAGATGATATCGGTCCAGAGATGCTGATAGGTACGCGTCCTGCTTCTCTGACGCACAAAAATCTAAAAGGACGCAGTAAAATCATCCCATGTAACACTATGGAAACAACAGTTTGAACGTTAGTTTATTAGTTTTAAGAGTTTCTACGCAAGTGTTTTGATTTTTTTTAACATACGAAAAAAGATAGTTAAACAGGAAATTTATCAAATTTAACTTTCAAAATGTTGCAAATTACACTGGTTTACAAAAAAAAAATTTTTGTCTGAGGCAAGAATGTGAATAGGTGTTTTTTTTACTAATTTTGGTGTGCTGAATTCAAATTTATAAACAGTTTTGCTCTATCACCCCTAGTTTTCTGTCTTTTAAATAGTCTCATTTTAGTATATACAGAGTATATACGTGCTTATTTCAACAGTTGCATCAGCTTATTACAGATAAAACAGGATAGATAAAGAACATTGACGGAATAAATATACTTGATTGACACAATGCACACAATTCATACTACCGCAGACAGTTAGAAGTATGTTTTCTTAGATGGTCTGCTATATTTTGCCTCCGGGATGTCACGTAAGAGCATCCAACAAAGTAAAATTAAATCATATATAAGGCAATAAAATGTGCGTCGTTGGAAATTGTAATACAAATATATACCCAAAAGATTGTGTAACACAATTGTCGAGGGACACCTTCCTCCTGCGCTGCGAGGGACGACAGTCTCCTGCGCTGCGAGGGACGACAGTCTCCTGCGCTGACTGCCAGTGCACTACTGGCTGTTGATTGAGACGTGTTGGCTACGCTTAACTGCCAAAATCCATCTTGATATATAGCTATATATATATATAATGTAATGCTATCACTTACATCTATTGCATAATATCTAAAAAAGAAGACATAAGTCACACAATATTAGAAATTAACCCTGAATGCATATACGCCTTTATGTACAGTATGTGTACAAAATGTACAGTATGCATATCTAAAAAACTAGAGGCGATGAGTAAAAACGGATTTCAAATCTGAATTCAGCTGCACCCCCAAATTAGGTTAAAACAGCTATTTTTGTGCTTGTCTCAATTTCTTTGTAAACCAGTGTTATTAAACAAGCAATGTCCAGAAATGCATTGGAACTGATTTTACTACATAAATGCATTGGAACTGATTTTACTACATAAATGCATTGGAACTGATTTTACTACTAAATGCATTGGAATGATGTTACTACATAAATGCATTGGAATTTTACTACATAAATGCAGTGGAAGTAATTTTACTACATAAATGCATTGGAAGTGATTTTACTACATAAATGCATTGGAAGTGATTTTACTACATACATGCATTGGAAGTAATTTTACTACATAAATGCATTGTAAGTGATTTTACTACATAAATGCATTGTAAGTGATTTTACTACATAAATGCATTAGAAGTAACGTCACCATCAAATCTGAATTCAGCTGCACCCACAAATTAGGTTAAAACAGCTATTTTTGTGCTTGCCTCAATTTCTTTGTAAACCAGTGTTATCAGATATTATTGGATGCTTTGGAGTCTTGCAAAAACAATTGGATGCATTGGAGGCTTGATAAAAACAATTGTATTTTACTAGTTTTTAATGTTGCCACATAAGTTTTCTCTATTGGCATTATTGCGCTGATTTAGCAATCTTTTCTTCTTCTTTAAAATATATTTACTCATGCATATATATATATATATATATATATATATATATATATATATATATATATATATATATATGATGTTTGTTATGTAAAAGCTGACAAATCTGTTTCGACCAAACCGATAAGTTGGTCTTCATCAACGAGCGACATAGACGGGAAGAAAGATATCCGTTAAAAAGACTGTTTACAAAAAACGAACCCTGAATTCAACCGCTGAAATTTTGAAAAATGCATGTTCTGTTTTAAAAATAAAATAAATTTTATTTTTAATTTTTAAAAAATCAGAAGCATTATAGTTTATTGTAAAACTCAAAAGAGTTTGTTGTAAACTTTTTATAAAAAATGTAAAGTGGGTATCAAAATAGTATAGTATATATTTCAGCTGTTAAAAAATATACAAGTCCACAGTGTAATTTGAAGAAAGATGTTAGAGTTCCAAAATTTACTTGTGATGTTGAAAAGTCCGTAGAGTTATAGATGAAAGTCTTCAAGGTGTAAAATTCCAGATATAATGTTTTTTCATTTGACAAATATGAAAAATAGATGGAAATTAATCCGACAGTATGAAATTTGACATTTTGAAAAAAACATATGATGTTTGTTATGTAAATGCTGACAGATCTGTTTCGACCAAATCGATAAGTTGGTCTTCATCAACGAGCGACATAGACGGGAAGAAAGATATCCATTATGATTTTTAAAAATAAAAAATAAAATTTATTTTATTTTTAAAACAGAACATGCATTTTTCAAAATTTCAGCGGTTGAATTCAGCGTTCGTTTTTTTGTAAACAGTCTTTTTAACGGATATATATATATATATATATATATATATATATATATATATATATACAATAAATGAAGGAAAAAACTTACTGAGAATTTCCCAAAGTAACATCGCTTTTAAATCTATCAATTTGGGGGGGGTGCAGTAAGAGTCATGTTCTTGTGATTACCTGAAGATGCCATAGTAATGCGGTTGAAATAAATTATTGTAATGAAGCAAGTTTAAAGTTTTTTCCTTCATTTATTGAATATTTGGCTCTGTCCGTCCACTCACTGGCACAAGGCACATTGAGCTCTCATTACGGTTTACCTGTATCAGCTTGGTTAAACAACACATGGAAAGATCCTAACTACAGGAATATATATATATATATATATATATATATACATTTTAGGGAGAATAAGTGCTTAATTGGAGTCGTACCTAATTTTGAAAACTAATTAATTAATAATGAATTAGGCGGGAATACCTATTAAATGTATGGCTAAACAAATCGAGAAAAATCAATCTCTGTATGTACATTTCGGCCTATTAGGCCTCATCAGCAGAGCTATAGATCGGAAGACCGCTCTGTGCGTGATTTGAAACCGGACTGCCAAGCTGACAGGCCGATCCCATAACCTCTACACTAAACGGACTTCTTAGATTTTATGATTTGTTTAGAGTAGGTTAATATTCCACTTAAAACAAACCGTGTTTACAACTTATCATATCGTCGTGTAATAAAAGTCACTAGAAGTGGAATATTAACCTACTCTAAACAAATCATAAAATCTAAGAAGTCCGTTTAGTGTAGAGGTTATGGGATCGGCCTGTCAGCTTGGCAGTCCGGTTTCAAATCACGCACAGGGCGGTCTTCCGATCTATAGCTCTGCTGATGAGGCCTAATAGGCCGAAATGTACATACAGAGATTGATTTTTCTCGATTTGTTTAGCCATACATTTAATAGGTATTCCCGCCTAATTCATTATTAATTAATTAATTTTCAAAATTAGGTACGACTCCAATTAAGCACTTATTCTCCCTAAAAAATTATCGGCAAAAAGCCATTCAAAACAAACCGTGTTTACATATATATATATATATATTTAATCATTACCAAATATTGTTTTGACAATAAACATTGTTATTGCATTGCTGTTACAATCATTTTTATTTTTTAATATTCTTCTTAATAACTAACGTTATTTCTATTATTAGGATTTTATAATGATAACATTAGCAAGAATATAATTTCTCTATGTAATTACTTCTTTTTGTGTCTGCATTTAAATATTACTTCATAGTGATTTCTGAACCATTGTAAACAGAAATATTCTCATGCAATATAAATATAATAACTATCATTGCTGGAAGGCGTGCTTTGTGTAAGGGTTGGTGTCATAGAATATGGAATCGATACCCCGAGTTCAAATCCTGGGCCAGGCAGTTTACATTTCATTTCGCGTTAATACTCTTAGCATAACTCCATCAATTCTCTATGAAAACTTGCTAGAAACAACAGTTGGAAGTGGCACAAGGTCACAAATATAGGGCATAATATGTAGAAATTCCCAAGAGCCATGAGATATTAAGACAAATATACAATCAAAATAAACAATTTTAATATTTTTTTTATGTATCAATGATACTGACTATAGATTATATTGATAAAATTATCATTACTACACAAAAATTTTTAAATTCTCTGAAAAATCAATAGTGAAATTTTCATGAAATTTTGGATATTTATTCACCTTTAGATGAATTTATTTTTAAAATAGTCTTTTTTCGTAAAATATATTGGGGAAATGTTTTTTACTATGTTGACTCCCCCTTATTTAATTTTATGAGATGTGAACAAAATATATTTTACTCGTACGATTTTTAAATTCTTCTCTAAAGATAAAGGTCTGAATAATTAAATCAGAAATTTTTAGAGGTCAGACCATGGGTGTGGTGTGTGTGTGTATGTGTTCTTTTTAGAGATGGTATACGAAATTGGAGGCACCTGTGGTATAAAAGTCATCATCTTAGGAAGTGAAGTTGTGTTAAGGGTTTAAATGCCATCCTTGGCCAGTTAAAAAAGGGCTTAAGTAAGTAAGTCCTGAGTTATGGAATCCTTTGTTAAGTGTATAAGTCCTATCCTGCGAATAAGTCCTATCCAGCGTATTGGTAAAGGTCCAGTGATACAATCCTATGTCCGTCGTCCACGAAGGTTCAAGGTAGTTATGAGCAGCTATGACCAGTACTCTTGGGTTTAAGTATTGTTTCAGCAGCAGAGTACTGCCAGTAATTGGTCAAGAGGTTGATCACATGGTTCTCGGCGAGTCTATATATATGAGTGGGCTTTTAACACACACCTTATATACAAACATCTCAACAAGTTGACTAGCCGAGTTCAAATCCTGAATGAAGCTGTTTGGAAAAAGTAAGAATTTATCCAACCTGTTCACCATGAGTAGGATAGGACACAAGATCACAATTATTAGGCAACCATTTTTTCTGACCATTTTTCTGGCACTATTAAAAATTCCGGAGGTCAGATTGTGTGTGTGTGTGTGTGTGTGTGTGTGTGTGTGTGTGTGTGTGTGTTGGAACGTTAGTTTATTAAAAATGCTTTTATAATTGGCTTGAAACATTGTGTTTATATTGGTTTGGTGGTTGGTTTTGAAGCCTATCACCATGGAAGTGTAAAGAAAAATAAGGTAACTATGGTGTTGTTTGTTAACCTTCAATTTTTTCTTAATATTTCGAGATAAAAATCTCTTCTACCGAAGATTTCTGAAACTGAAGCTGTTGCTATTGACTACCATCTTGTTCTGTGTCTATCTTCAAAATACTCTGCATGTGTGCGTGTGTGTGTTGTTGGTGTGTGTTTATGTGTGTGTTCATGCGCATGTGTGTTTGTGTGTGTGTGTGTGTGTGTGTTTATGTTTGTGTATCTGTTCAACAATGTCTGATTATCATTCCAGGTTTTGTCTACCCTTCTTTTTATATATATTATTGTTAGTTTATTAGTTTTAAGCCTTTCAGCGCAAGTGTTTTAATTTCTTTTAACATTCGCAAAAACATAGTAAACATTTTTTATCAAGCAAATAAATGGATATAACTTACCTCGTCGAGAAGCTTTTCTGCGTTGGTAGCAGAAGTTATGACGATAACTTTTTGAATAAAAACTTTTCTCATATTGATGAGACAATCTCTTATTTTTTTTATGGAAGACCCTAAGGATAAGCGCCAGGCCTTCAGGCTTAAAGTGTACTCGCTTAATAATGACTCCATAAAACTTGACCCTGAAAAAGAGAAGAAATACATTTTTTTACTATTAAAATATTAATAAAAAACCCACCCCCGTGGTATAATTTCTAAATTTCTAGCAGATTTACGAAATCGTGGGTTGTACAAAATCATTACATACAATTTTTTTCCCCAAACCTGAATATCTATAACCAAGTTTACTGTATTTGATGGCATATATATGCAGGGTTATTTTATTATCAGCAGGTGCTGATATACAGACAGCTCCGCAAATTGGATAATTTTGGCTTAATTAATTGATTAATTATATCCCTTAATTAGTAAAAATCAATAAAATCAATAAGGATATTAATCTATATGCAACATTTCAAATCTGAGTGACTTCTCTTTTCTGAGTTATAGGTTGACACGTACATACCAAAAACTTTCTTTTATATATATAGATAGATATAGGTAGTATTTTATAGTAATGGAGAATTGAAAAGTGCTCGATTACGTGTGTAAAAGCTGTATTTATTTATAATTATGCTGCTTGGAAACCAATGATAACAATTGCACCTTTAATATATTGTACACTATAATATATATATATATATATATATATATATTTAAAGTGCGTGATTTAATGCCTGTAACATAATGGGGGGGGGGGCGGACCCATGAGTTTAACAATGACGTGTAAAGCACGGAAAACCTTTTACCAAAAATATGTGTTAGATGAGAATGGAAAAATTTAAGGATGAATCATTGTTTCTATTGGAGTGAGAAGAGGAGAGAGAGGTGAGAAAGTGAGCTGAGTCAGACACTATGAATTGTGACTTTACTTTAAAAATAATTATAAACAAAACAAAGGGACAATTTTTTGCATTTATATTGTATCTGACTAAAATCAAGTTTATGAATATTTTTCAACACTAAAGATAAATTAAAAAACAATGATAAATGTTGTGAGGTTTTAAGGGGTCAAATAAGAACAAAACGACGGGTAACAAATGTAGAAAATGTATTAACAGAAACAATAGAGAAAAGTGGAAATTACGTCCGACTATAGAGTTATTGGCATACTCGCATTGGCTTACTGCTAAGCCACAATTATCCCTGTTACTTATAGTAACCTGTCGGCGCATTCCATTAGTCTTATAGGGTGTATCACCTATAACAATAAAAGACACGTTTTTATACTAAAATCGTTTTTATTTAATAAGAAGAGAAATGCAGACAGTTTTAATTTACAAAATATTTTTTGTTTATTTAAATTAAAGGATATTGTTCAAAAATAAATTCACACATTTTGTAAATTTTTTTTTGTCAGATACAATATAAATGCATAAAATCGTCAGTTTGTTTGTTTATAATAATGTTTGAAGCAAAATTTACCGGTAACAAGTTAAAATGTGAACCTTTCAATAGCTTGAGAAGCTAGGGTGCTTATTGGAGACTTGATCCCTAATTTCTAACCTGTTTCCCACAATTTAAAATCTCAAACGAGAATTGAATTATTTCAGCCTCTTGTTTTCAACTTTACCGACCCGATGAATAGGCCTTACACACTTGAGAAGCTAGGGTGCTTATTGGAGACCTGATCCCTAATTTCTTACCTGTTTCCCACAATTTGAAATCTCAAACCAGAATTAAACTATTTCAGCCTCTAGTTTTCGACTTTACCGACCAGATGAATAGGCCTTACACACTTGAGAAGCTAGGGTGCTTATTGGAGACCTGATCCCTAATTTCTTACCTGTTTCCCACTATTGAAATCTCAAACCAGAATTAAACTATTTCAGCCTGAAGTTTTCGACTTTACCGACCCGCTGGATAGGCCTTATACATTTGAGAAGCTAGGGTGCTTATTGGATACTTGATCCGATTTATCTTGTATAAAAACCAATTTGAGCGTTATGCGCAATTATTGGTTGGCTTGATTTTTGTTATTTGATATTCGTCATTGTTGCATTTGCATTAACATTTGACGCTGATGTCTCGCCATCGCCATCTTTTTTGGAAGACAAAAAACGCGGCAAATCTGTTGTCTTAATAGAATTTATGCAAGTTTTTTTTTGTTGTTTTCGTTTTGCACACGGTTCTTATCTGCAGAGGATTTCTTTTTATGCCAAAATCTCCAGACAAAAAAGATCAGCAATAATTCAAAATAATTCAAAGGAAATGTACAACTGCAAATCTGAATGGATATCCTAACAAATTCTATGTTTAAAATTGCAATAACAAACAAATTGTATTTTATTTTTTGTTTTCTTTCTTTATTTTCTTTTTTATTTAAAAAAATCTCCTTCCATTTTAGAACTTTAAACTTAACTTTTCTTTCCTTTCTGCTATTGAGATAAAATATATATATTTTTTAAATAATAAAATAAAAAGCTTTAGATGAAGTAAAAGAATGGAAAACTTTAATTTTTAATTTTATTTTTTCTTTTATTTATTTATTTATTTATTTATTTTTCCTTGTACTATTTTATTATTTTTTTTTAGAATTTAAAATTTTTTTTTCAATTTTAGCTTTTAGACATTTTCCCCCTAATTTTTGCCTTTTTAATTTATTTAATTTTTATTTGATTTTGTTTTACTTTTCATTGTTATTCTAATTTTTGCATTAAAAAATATTCTATTTTAATTTTTAATCAATATTTTTAAAATAGAAATATCTTTTAAAACACATCTTTAGTTTAATTCATTTTCTAATCTGTCCTTTTCTATTTTATTTCTTTTGTTCTAGTGTTTTATTTGACGGTTTTTTAATTTATTTTATTTTTTTAATTCTACGACTCTTTATTTACTGTAAATAATATAATGAATAGGCTAGTTTACCGGTTCCGGTAAAATAGACAAACATGCTCTCCAAGCTTATTTTACCGGTCCTGATAAAATAGACCACAGGCCATGAATAGGCTAGGTTACCGGTTCCAGTAAAATAGATAAACATGCTTTACGAGCTTATTTTACCGGTCCTGATAAAATAGACCACAGGCCATGAATAGGCTAGTTTACCGGTTCTGGCAAAATAGACAAACATGCTTTCGAGCTTATTTTACCGGTCCTGGTAAAATAGACCACAATGAATAGGCTATTTACCGGTTCCGGTAAAATAGATAAAGCTTACGAGCTTATTTTATTAATTTTTTATATTTAAAATAGACCACAGGCTATATTTTGCCAGCAAATATATTTGAAATTTATTTAAATATATTTCAATCTAAAAGCTAAAAAATTAAAAAAGGTTGTTAACTTCTTACTATTTGCCTTAAAAAAAAACAAAAAAAAAACTGAAAATGCAATCGCTTCGTGTTAATTATGACAATTTACTACCATTTTTTACACAATAATTAACCATATAATATACTTCACGTTGGGCGACGACAAAACATTCAGACGAAAGGGAACTGTAAATCTAATTAAATATATAGAACAGCATTTATAAAAATAACATCAATACACTTACGGGCAAAAGTGTTCAGTCATTTGAAACTATTGGGAAATTCCATGTCAAATCATCCAGAAAAAAAAAAATTGTCACCCACCTCCTTCAGTTTTTCTGTGTGTACTGTGTTCAAGTTAGACATACCCCAAAATTTGAGTTTACAATTCCAAAAATTGGCGGAATTATGTCGATTTTTAGCTCTCAAAATTTAAGTTGGGTCGCAAAAAATGGCTACTTTTTGTTATCTATTTTTGTCTGTAAAATGAGTTCTAGAGTTTCCCTACTCTTAAAACTTGGTTTATAAAATAACTTTTGCACGAGGAATCCAAAAATGCTATCAAAAATGTCTGAAAGTCAACCAATGTTAAGTTATTGATGATTTTTTTTATTTGACACAAAAATCTCAGAAAAATTGAAGGGTGTGTGAGATGGACTGGATCATTTGACATGGAATTTAAACTGTTGTTAATTTTTTAAGCTCATTTTCTGCATCGCGTTTTCTACAGATAAAACTTTGCCCAATTGGAGTCAACTCCAATTTATCTTATTTTGTAAATAGGATTTCTGAATGAAAGAAGAAGATGCAAGATGACTCCAAGAAATGGCTGTGCAAAAGTCTCTCTCTTCTCTCTCTCTCTCTCTCTCTCTCTCTCTCTGTGTCTCTTTCTCTCTCTGTCTCTCTCTCTCTCTCTCTGTGTCTCTCTGTCTCTCTCTGGTCTCTCTCTTGCTAAAGAGTCAACTCCAATTTATCTTATTTTGTAAATAGCATTTCTGAATGAAAGAAGAAGATGCAAGCTGACTCCTAGAAATGGCTGTCTCTCTCTCTGTCTCTCTGTCTGTCTGTCTGTCTGTCTGTCTCTCTCTCTCTCTCTTGCTAAAGAAGAGTGTTGAACTTTTGAGGCATCGCATTTTGTTTCTAAGACAATAGTTATTATTAATGAATAACAATAAAAAGCGGATGAATTATTTTACGTGTAATTGCGATCTGACTTATTGTCCTCCTCTGAAATCTGAAAGTAACAGCGCGTGAGAAAATCAATAAGGTATTTTTATTGAAAAAGAAAAAAAAGTTGATGGACTAAAAGAAAAATGGCGGAAAATTAAGCAAAGAATTCGGCCATGACAAATGATTTGGCGGGAAAAAGTGGGTTTAACGTTTAGAGAGGCAACAAAATAAAATAGGGAAGATTTATATTTGAAAATTAAGAGAAGAGGAAAATAAAGAGAGAAGAGAGAGAAGAGAGAGAGAGAGAGAGAGAGAGAGAGAGAGAGAGAGAGAGGAGAGAGAGAAGAGAGAGAATAAGAGAGAAAGTAACTCGGCTTGAAATCAAAGAACAGATATATATATATAGCTGTAAAAATGGTATAACTGCACTGATGAGAGTGATACCTCGAAACACGTGTCTGTAGTTTACTCTCTCTCTCTCTCTCTCTCTCTCTCTATATATATATATATAATATATATATATATAAGTAATCCACAGACACGTGTTTCGAGGTTCACCTTCATCAGGTGGCTATACACAGCTACTACACCACACACACACCTCTCTCTCACTCACACACACACACACACACATAATATATATATTATATATATATTATATACATGCATACATACATACATAGAGAGAGAGAGAGAGAGGAAGAGAGAGAGAGAGAGAGAGAGAGAGAGAGAGAGAGAGAGAGAGAGAGGCCTTCAAAGCCATATGTTGGTGTTTAATTACACCTTTAAATATATCTCTTCTTGTCTTATTCTATTATTGTTTCTTCTATCAAGCAGGTTCTAGGCTATTTTTATATGTGTGGATCTTGACCGGTTGTTTAACTTCTATCTCTGTATATTTATAATCTAGATCTGGACTGGATAGCTGGACTGGCTTCTCTCGGTTCTTCATCTTGGGACTTTTCTTGTCCCTGTTCATTGTTAGTTTTTAGTAACGAACACAAGACTTAATATTCGATTCCTTTTAGACGTCTTCATTCAATTCAATCCAAGGTAATACAAACATGGCCTCAGCGACTGACCGCCATTTTGCGTCTGTCCTCTTCAAGCACCCAGCCAAAACTGTCTTTCTAAATTAACTTCTTTTCACTCACTCGGCTCTGGCCAATCAGAGATCAGGTCAATTAAATGGTTAATTCCTGTCAATCATTTTTCTCTATTTTTCTATGATTCAGAAATTACCGTTATTTTAATTTTCTAATCCACAGTACATACTTTTACTTTTACTTTTAGAAATCCGTCGCCGTGTAGCCCTCTGGTAGCTAATTAATTCAATTCTGGATATCGAGATGCGGTCACACACATTGCAAGGAACATTTCCATCTGCATTCTGTGGTGCATGACGACGAAGACATCGCCGGTCTGCAGTCCTATTAATCTCGATATCCTGTTTGTATAAATTGTGTATTAATTGGTTATTTAGTGCATTATTTCTTGACTTAAAAAAAATTTCAAACTCCCACTGAGAATCTTATGAAAACTGCTGAATTATTCCTGAAAGAAATGGACTCTAGCAGACAAACTGAGTTTAACATTAACAGATTATTTGTATTCTTTAATTTATAAGCATAGATAAGTATTAGTGAATTGCTTCGCCAACCCTGTCTGTTGGAGGCCAGATCTTTCAGGCTTGAAGGTGTAATGGCACATTTCTTCAGAGTTGTCTTCATATGGTCTTTGAAACGCTTTTGGAAACCTCCTGCCCTTTGAGTACCTTCTGCGAGTTCACCATAGAGTACTATAAGGGACAGTCTGTTTGCAGTATGCGGATGGTATGACCCAACCATCGCAGTTGGCGTCGCAACACCACAGTAGATAATTCATTGGCAATATATTAATTATGTAACGTTGGTATCCCACTTAACATTCGAATCCTCGTCGCCAAATGTTGTATCATAAAATAAGTCAGGTGGACACACATGTAGAAAGGAAGAGGTAATTTATTTACAAAATGTTCGGTTCTGAATAAAATAAAATTAAACTATCTTTTTGGTAGAAATAATGTTAAATATATGTGAAATATAATAGAAACATTTTTTGTCATAGATACAGTGTCGCATCGGGAAAAAATCAGAAATCATCAATAACTTAAAATTGGTTGACTTTAAGACTTTTTTGTGTCCCATGGCTAAAATGCGTTTATAAACCAATTTAAGAGTAGGAAAGCTCTAGAACTCATTTTAAAGACAAAAATAGGTTACAAAAAGTCGCAATTTTTCGCGACCCCTTCAAATTTGGAGAGCTAAAATTGACATAACTCCGCCAATTTTTGGAATTGGAAGCTCAAATTTTCTGGATTGTATAACTTCATCATAATCATACTTGGACAAAATTTCAGAAAAATTGAAAGGGTTGGAAAGAAAATAAAATAATCTTTTTAAATATGTATATTTTATGTGTTTTTAATCATTGCATTATTTTTTACGGCTAGTTAAAACAGTATTATTTTTAAACAAGTCTGTACATGCTACATGCAGACTTTGTTAAATAAAACTATATAGTTATTCTATTTCTTGTATGTAATACAACATAGCAGGTATTTTAAAAGTTATTTTTTAAGTTCAAAGTGATGTTATTTATATGAATTAATACTATATATGTGTATATCTGGATGAGTTGACATGGAATTACCCAAATTTCAATCTAGCAAAATATCTACCCTCAGTTTTTGTTTTAACTTTTGGTTTTAAAATTTCGACTTATAGACGAGTACACACGGTGAATTAATGAATCTTATCGACGTTATAACTTAACATTCGAATCCTCGTCGCCAGTTGTTGTATCATAAAATAAGTCAGGTTGACACACATGCAGAAAAGGAAGGTAATTTATTCCCGAGTAGAAAATGGTACACGGTTGAGTACACCGACTAATGCAATAAATCGTTAAGTTGCTCTTAGTATTGATAGTGTTGTTTAAATATTGTTTAGACTTGTCTATATTGTATTCGTGTGTTCAAGTTACTTTACAACAGAAAGAAAAAAACAAATTAAAAGAAAAAGTTAATAAAGAAATATATATAGAGAAAAAAGAAAGAAAGAACGACAAAAAAAGAGAATAAAGAAAAAGAAATAAAAAAGAAGAGAAGGAATACACGAACGGAAAAAAGGAAGGAAGAAAAAGGAAAGAAATATAGAAAAAAAGAAAGAAAGAGAGATAGGTGAAGAAGAAAAAAGATCGAAAACGAAGAAAAGAACGAAATAGAAAGAAAAATACTGTGATGAAAATAATAAGAAAGAAAGAAAAATGAAAAATATAAAGGTGAGGTAGAAAAAGAAAAAAACCCTAAAGAAAGAAAAACTGAAAAAAGACAGAAAGAAAAACAGAAAGAAAAGAAAAAAGAAAGAAAGAAAGAAAGAAAGAGAGAATGAAAAGAGAAAAGTTTAGAAAAATTAAATAGAAAAAGAAAAACTGAAGAAAAAGAAAGAAAGAAAGAAAAAAAGAAAGAAAGAGAGAATGAAAGAGAAAAAAGACAAGTTTAGAAAAATTAATAGAAAAAGAAAACTGAAAGAAAAAGACAGGAAGAAAGAAAAAAAGAAAGACCGAAAACAAATGAAAATAAAGTGAGTGAAGGCAGGCGCGCGTGCGCAAGAGAGAGAGAGAGAGGAGAGAAGAGAGAGAGAGAGAGAGAGAGAGAGAGAGAGAGAGAAGAGAGAGAGAGAGAGGAGAAGAAAATGATAAAAAAGAAGAAGGAAGAAAGAAAGAAATACCGAACGAAAAAAAAAGACAAAAAGCTTGTTTGGTTGGTTGTATTTCGCAGCATTTCAACCTTTGTTGGGTTATTTTATGCCGAAGACATTTTATTTGATTCCATTCATGAAAAATGCTGTTGAACAACAGTCGACAAAAGATGAATGAAAAAAAATGAAAAAAATAAATGAATGAAAGAAATGAATAAAAGAATTTTGAAGAAAAAAAAGTTGACAAATATTGAGAATAAAAAAAAGAGCCGAAGCCCAAACATTTCTAATTATTAAAGAAAATGCTTTAATGAGAGAGCAAAGTAGAGTAAAAAGAAACATGCTTTTGACAACAGACGACAAAAGATGTAGGAAAAAAATGAAAAGAAAGAAATGAAAAGAAAGAAATGAATGAAAGAAATGAATAAAATAATTTTGGAGAAAAATGAAAAAAAATGACAAATTTCGTTCGGGTGAAAAAAAATATATAGGCCAAAATCTTTCTAATTATTGAAAATGCTTTAATTTTCAATCGGTGTTTGGCTCTGGTCAGACGATTCTAGATTCTAGTTCGAAAATTGGCAAGTTTAGAAAAAATAATAGAAAAAGAAAAACTGAAGAAAAAGAAAGAAAGAAAGAAAGAAAGAAAGAATGAAAAGAGAAAGTTTAGAAAATCTGAAAAGAGAAAAGTTAGAAAAAATTAGAAAAGATAAACTGAAAGAAAGAAAGAAAGAAAAGAAAGAAGCGAAAAGTTCGAAAATCTTAAATAGAAAAAGAAAAACTGAAAGAAATAATGAAAAGAGATAAGTTTAGAAAAATCTGAATAGAAAAAAGATAAACTGAAGAAAGAAAAGAAAAGAAAGAAAGAAAGAGAGAATGAAAAGAGAAAAGTTTAGAAAATCTTATAGAAAAATAAAACTGAAGAAAAAAAAGAAAGAAAGAAAGAAAGAAAGAAAGAAAGAAAGAGAGAATGAAAAGAGAAAGTTTCGAAAATCTAATTAGAAAAGATAAAACTGAAGAAAAAGAAAGAAAGAAAGAAAGAAAGAGAGAAGAAAAGAGAAAAGTTTCGAAAATCTTAATAGAAAAATAAAAACTGAAGAAAAAGAAAGAAGAAAGAAAGAAAGAGAGAATGAAAGAGACAAGTTTTAGAAAAATTAAATAGAAAAAGAAAAACTGAAGAGAAAGAAAGAAAGAAAGAAAGAAAGAATGAAAAGAGATAAGTTTAGAAAATCTGAATAGAAAAAGAAAAACTGAAGAAAAAGAAAGAAAGAAAGAAAGAGAGAATGAAAAGAGACAATTTTACAAAATCTAAATAGAAAAAAATGAAAAGAAAGAAATGAAAAGAAAGAAATGAATAAAATAATTTTGGAGAAAAATGAAAAAAAAAAAAAAAATTGACAAATATCGTTCGGGTGAAAAAAAAAAAAAAAAAGAAAAAAAAAAAGGCCAACCTCAAAACATTTCTAATTATTGAAAATGCTTTAATTTTCAATCGGTGTTTGGCTCTGGTCAGACGATTTTAGATTTTATTTCGAAAATTGGCATTGAAAATGAAATTGGTTGAAAGCGAGTTAAGCAAAAGGTTTTATCGTTTTCCAAAATGTGAAACCATTAAGAAGAACACATTTTAGCAAATGGTCTTTAATTCTCATTGAGGATCTCAAGGGAAAGAGTCATAAAAATAAACAAGATAGCCTCGTCGTTTATGTGCGGTAGTATTGAAATTCACAGATCAATTGGACACCATTTTAATCTTTGCGAACATTCAAGTGAATCTCATTGATTTACACGAATAATTCAAGCGAAAATCAATTCCGATTTTATTACAATGTACCAGAAAAAGGCGCCGTCTATAAAGAGCGCGCATATATATATATATATATATATATATATATATTGGTAACTGCGATATATATATATATATATATATATATATATATATATATATATATATATATATATATATGGTAATTCGATAATATATATATATATAATATTATATAATATATATATATATATATATGGTAACTGCGATATATATATATATATATATATATATATATATATATATATATATATATATATATATATATATATATATATGGTAACTGCGATATATATATATATATATGTATATATATATATGGTAATTGCGATATATATATATATATATATATATACATATATATATACATATATATGTATATATATATATGGTAATTGCGATATATATATATATATATATATATAGATATATATATATATATAGATAGATAGATAGATAGATAGATAGGTAGATAGATAGAGGCGCGTGGGCTAGTGGTTAGAGTCGTGGAATATGGACTCGTCGATACGAGTTCAATTCCTAGACGAAGCTGTTGGCATTTCACATAGCTCTAATACCCTTGGGAAAGGTATGAATCCATATATTCTCCCTCCAGCTATGGGTTAGATAGTAGGGCAGACTGGGCCCTTCAGCCTTGGTTATATAACCAGTCTAGGAGAGGGATAAGTCTGAATTCAAAATTCCTGAGGTCGGTCGTTGATTGGGTTTGTGGCAACCCTTGATGCACCAATTCTTTCCTATTGACTGTGCCAAAAAGTGTGGTTGGTCCAACACAAGCCTTCACCACTATAAACAAATCACTGTGTGGATGTTCATTGTGTGTGTGAACCCTCATTCGTCGAAAATCGCCGAGAGAGTCCATAATATATATATATATATATATATATATATATATATATATATATATATATATATATACGATTAAACTGCGATATATATATAAATATATATATCTATATATATATATATATATATATATATATATACACACACACACTCACACCCACACATAGACACACATATATATATAAATATATATATATATGGTAACTGCGATATATATATATATATATATATATATATATATATATATAACGCTCTCCTATAAAATAGATGCAGCACTCTATGGTGGCATTTACATACATACAGAGGTTTGTATTAAGACAGTTAAAACCCCCTTCGCGTTCTGTGGGTGACGATAGCCTAGCGGTTAAACTGTCCGTCTGATGTTGAAGTGATCGGATTTCAATCACGGCTGTAGGTAGCCCACAAAATAAATGTCTAGCCACACTGGAGAGACTTGATAAATCGAAATAAGTGTATGTGGATGACTATATATATATATATATATCAATGTGTATGGTTGGCACTATTACACTTGAAGAAGAGGCAGTAGTAAGCCAACGTACAGGGTTATTAGAAGAGTGCCCAATATCAGTGATAGAGCGTTAATAAATAAATGAATAATAAATATATATTTAAGTATATATTTGTTTATAAGGAAACAAATCTACTACCATTGATTTCATGCTATCTATGCTGCCTGAGGATTGCTCCGCTTAAACAATTAAGCTTTAATAGCATGAAACCAATGGTAGCAGACTTGTTTCCATACAAAATATATATATATATATATATATAATATATATATATATATATATATATAAGAGAGTTTCATAATTTGCTTGAAGCATTGTGTATATATTGGTTTGGAGGTTGATTTTGAAGGCTATCACAATGCAGGTGTAAAGAATAAGGTAACAATGGTGTTGTGTGTTAACCTGTATTTTATTCTTGAATTTTGTGCGAGTAGGGTGTGACACAAGATCATTTTTTGGCGGAGTTTAACAGGTTTGAATTAAGAGTTTTCCTTCTTCTAGATCGGTTGTCTAACCAAGGTTAAAGAGCCCAGTCTGCCCTACTATTTACCCATAGTTGGAGGGAGAGTAGTTGTGCTTAAAATGTGGGAGTTATTCCAACGAGTAACCAATACACCACGTGCCACTACACACACACCAAGGTTAAAGCGCCCAGTCTGCCCTACTATTTACCCATGGCTGGAGGGAGAGTAGTTGTACCATACTAGAGAGTGCTTAAAATGTGGGAGTTATTTCTGTATATGATTCCATTTGACAGTTCCTCGTCCATCATTTAAAAGTTCCCTCCATTCTCTTAACAGTTCACCTTTGAAGAAGTGCACATGGCCGATGACAAAGGAGAAAGAAAACAAAAAAGATGGCTGAAAAATCAATAACCGATAAATAAACAATGATCAACTAGTGACGTATCCTTCTGTTTCACGGATATCACATATTGAGCGTCCAGGAAACGGAATATTCCGAACTACAAAATAAATAATCAATCGGTATTCTCGTAGACACCAAAGCCCACACCAACCCAGGACACACTAATATTGTACTCCAATCTTTACTCTTTATTTCTTACTAGAAGCAGCTACCCGGCGTCGCCTGGGTAGATGGGGATTTTTTTAAACTAAGTTAGTCTCGCAGGTCCATGGGGCATCCTGCGGGGATCCAACTTATGATTCAGTAATAATTTATAACTGAATCGTGAGTTGGACCCTCGCAGGATGCCCCATTAAAATCCCCACGTAAAAAAAGATCTTGCGTTGATCCAGTCACTCTATATAGAAAAATTAATGACTACTATTTACAATATTAAATACAAAAAAAATTCTATGCTGTTATCATTTAAATCTTTTTTCTTATACTTATTTTCATGAATATAAATAAAATCTTCATTATTTTTACTTAAAAACCAAGCCCTGGTGATATTTAATGTGTATATATTAACTTTGTCGTTAATTGATGTATTTTCACAGTTTTCCCCGGACATACATACACACAACTTCCCTTTATATTTGTATATAGATTATATTTACTCTTTAATTTATTCATTTATTATTAGGGGAGTAACCAGTCGGAAAAATCTTATTATAATGGAGATTGTGAGCCTGTCTGTCTGTAACCGAAACTATATCAGTACCCAAGCCACAATTCCCTTGTTTACGTCACATTCTCCATGATTTTATTATCAACCCCAGTGGGAAATTTAATGCCGATAAAGTTTTGAAATAAATCTATTCTAAATGGAAACTCATTTTTTTAATAAACATTTTTCTATTCAACCCATAGGGACTCTAACATGTACTACCATTCTGGTTCATAGTGGACCTGGGAGTAATGGTGATAAAAGAGTGCTCCAAATTCCTCAAACCTAGAACCTGACCAGCAGATAGAGTTTAATGTAATTCCCAGGACATGAAGACTCTCAGCCATCGCTGGATGAAAAGGGTTGGGGCTTGCCATAAGGGTAATAGGGTTGGGGCAATCATATAGGTGCTAGGGCTTGATATGACCAGCCGATTGATCGCCCGTCTAGCCTAAGTAAGGGCCAAAGTGGAGTGTTGCATGTCATGGACTGCTCATCCACCAGAATATCGTCCTTAAGCATCACAGGTCGCCACCCAAGGCCAACAGGTGGCCCCATTGAGGGGTTCTTACCAACGGAATTTCAAAGACTGGATTCTCTGCTACAAGGACACTCAAGAAATACAACAGACTTTCTACTACACCCTTTTCTACCCTTTTATATCTAATGGATATATTAATCATATTTCATTCTAAGAAATACAAAAATAATAATATGTGAGTATTCACTTTTATTTATATCTCCCCCCTTTTTTAAACCGCTTGAATGGTTTAAAAAACATTTTTTCTTGCGTAAGACAATTTTAAATTCAGTTTTTGTAATTGCTAATCCGCATATTAATTCGAATTTGATTCACTGATTAAAAATGGATATATTTTATTCTAAGAAATATGAAAGTATTCGTAAAAAATATTGATAAAAAAATTTTCATTTTTTTTTTACATATAAACAAACGCATTCAACAATGTTGACTTATTAGTAAAAATAGAGCGTGCATACGGAAACAGGGAACAGAGTAGGGGTTTGCCTGCTGATTGTGGCTGGCATATCAGCAGGAGCATCTATGCGATAGTTTGCGAAAATAGTTTGATTTTTGTTTGATTACTTAATTATATCCCTTAATCAGTAACAATCAATAACCAAATTAAGTGTGTTTCTACCATTGGATTCTTTTCTTAACTAAGCACTTATTTGGGGCTAACTTTAGTCATTGTAATTAATTAAATGAACTACAAGACTTTTATTTCTTAGTCAAGCTTTTATTTAGCCCATTCTTATTAACCGCGCGGATGAGATTCAACCTCGCAGTAGCACGTCTGCTCTGCTTCAATGTCAGGTTGAAACTGATTCTCTAAACTAACTGATCACGTGACGCGCGAGATTCGGGCCTCTAGGGGTCAAGGTTACCAACAGTCCTGGTAATTTTCCACTGGCCCCCTTGAATTCTCGCTACAGGGTCTGTCAACAATTTATGCTACCACATAAATTGTAACAAATCTATCTATACCCCCTGTCTGTTGGGTTGCTTTTAAAATAACAGTGGAGTACATTTCTATTGTCTTCTCTCGTTCATTTCTTCCTCCGATGTCTCTCAGTTGAATTGTTGTTTTCTTCTTCGTTTGGGTAGCTGGAAGAAAGATTAGAAAAGCCAATGTTCGCAAGATGTTGACACGGTCCCACATGTTGGATGGCAGAGGAGCACCAGCCGTTCTTACTCTCAGATGGTGACCAGAACAGTAACCAAACCAAATCACCTTCAAATGTCTTCAAGATTAGCTTGTTGCTGCTGCGGCTCTACAGCAGGTGCACTTTGATAGTAAATGAAATGTTTTTTTTAACTTAAACTATGGTAATTTCCATTCCAGATATCCGCTACTGGAACACCGACAGTAGTAGGATTGGGGTACTTACTACTCACATAAATCCCCAAATTGGTCAGAATGTGCACCTTAGCCTTGGCCGGCAACCCATCTAGAACAAGGAAATGTCCGATACAGAACCACCGCTTCCTAGCGGCTTTAGCTCATCCCAAGGAAAGGCTAGGGGAGTAAACCTCGAAAGCAAATTAGGAGCTGGAGTGGAGTCCCTAAGATGGTGTGACGCTGAAATCGAGTGCTACCCAACAACTCCTGCGACACTACCGCTGCCAAACAGCATTGGCTTCTTGCCTCTCCTTTGGATCACAACGGCAGTGTAGATATGAAGGATTTACTGTTTGGGCAACAGCTACTCCTCTATATTTAAGAGGTCGAGTGTTTCTTGTGTAGTTTATTCGTTGCAAAAAATGTCAATGCTAGCAGCACGTAGCTTACAGGGTGGAAACTTGAAGATGCCGAATTCAAGTTGGGGTTGCTATCGGAGCTGATATGATGCACAAGAATCCGTAATCGGCGATGAATGGCGATAATCGGAGCATCACTGACGACCAGCCTGTATTCCCCATAAGATGTATCGTACGAAAATATTTGATGGGTCCCAACTAAAGTTTCTTAATAAATTGTAGGGTTTTTATTTATGATCTGGGGAAACAACTAAAGGCGTCTAACTCCTACCTTTTAATCTAACCTGTGTAATTTATTTCTAAGAAACTATTGAAATGTATTTACAGTTAGCTGGAAATGGTGAGGAAAGAAAAACACTGGGATGCATGGATATGATTTTACTGAATCCTTTTAGAATTTTATGCGTCAGGGACGCAGGACGCACACCTATCAGCATCTCTGTTTATGACTAGGGGTTAGGGAATTGTGTTCATTGCACATTCATATTTATACTTTCTATGTAGTTGTTTAAGAATTTTTTGGGGAGAGGGTTGTTTTTTTCGTTTTTTTTTTTTGCAAACAGCCCAGGCTACGTAGTTCCAATGAAAAAAAATTGACACTACTCCATCGTCTCTCGCGGACGGAAGGATGTCAACAACAGCAGGTAGTTCAGTCCACACCAACCATACAACGATAGAAAGAAAGAAAAAAATGACTTACCTGTGTCACTATCGTAGAACATTCCTGCATTTTTCCAATCATAAACTTTGATAAGATCCAACATCGCCAAATTCACCTCGTTTTTGTCTGGAATCAACTGAAAGATGGCATTATAGTCTTCTAGTTTGACCGCACTTGAAGACAGGTAAGGAATCTCCAGGTCCTCGGTTGCAATCGAGGTACCATGGTCGAATGGTCCAACAACAGCGTGAACATTTTTCGTTTCTAACACAGAAATTGCTGTGAAGAGAGAAAAAACATAAAACAACAATTAAAATGGATAAATGTTTTGTTTTATTCATTCTTGATGGATTAAAAAAAACTTAATCTTTTTTCTAATAATATCTTTTCAGCTAGTATATTTGGTCTGAGACCTGTCAGCTGTTCCTTATAAATATTCATTTTTAAATCCACTGAATATTTATAATCATTCCGTAGATTATCCAACTTTGCCTTGAAGGAGTTTAGAGATGGGGCATTCACTACTGATGAAGGTAGTTTATTCCATGTATTCACCACTCTGTAGCTAAAATAATTTTGTCTTGCGTTTGCTTTACAAGATTTTTTAAGGAGTTTTAATTTATGTCCCCTTGTATAGGTATTTTGAGCAATGTTTAGTAGGTCAGAGTTCGTCGAATAAAAACCATGCGTATATTTGTAGGCTTCAATCATATCCCCTCTTATACGTCGGAAAACCAGACTTGGTAGGTCAATGTTCCTAAGTCTTTCTTCATACGAAAGGGATTTTAAATTATTCACTAATTTAGTTTTTTAAATTCTTTTTTAAAAATTTATTTATTCTATTTAGCCCATAGATGAGACGCTAACAGAGTGAACTTGGGAATAATGGTGATGAAGGGGTACACACCCCACAAAACTCCTTCGCCATTAAATGCAGTTTAACGTCATACCCAGGGCACAACGACCCTCAGTCAACTCCCCCCCTAGCATATAAATGATAAAAAGGGTTGGAGCTTGTCATGAGGGCAATAGTTTTGGGACAATCATGAACGTGCTTCACGTGACCAGCTGATTGATGGGAGGGGGACTCTCCAACTGTCTGTTTAGCCTAAGTAAGGACCAAAGTTGGGTGTTGCATATCATTGACTGCTTAGCCATCAGGGTCCCATCCTTAAGCATCACATGTCTCCACTCATGGCCAACAGGTGACCACATTGAGGGGTGTTTTATCCTCTCTGTAGAGGTGCAGTGGATGTATTCTTCTGCATCAGCCGAAAGTTTTGTGAAAATCGGACCATTACTTGACTTTTCATAGAATTTTTTAAAAATCCTCTTGTCGTAACTTGTTATTGGGTACGTTAAATTTCAGTTGATTGGAAGTGTATAGTATGCATCATACCATTTTTGGTACAAAATGTAACTATTTTTTAGGTTATCGATTTTAGGTTGGTTGGTTGGATTTTACAGCATGTCAATCTTTGGGTTATTTTATGCCAAAGAAATATTTATTTTATTCATTCGTTGTTGGGGATTTTTGCTGAGGGTTTGAACACTGCAGATTTTAATTCAGTATCTTCTCCTAGAATAGTTGCCTTCACAATGATAACATTTTAACACTAAAATCGTTTTAAAACCGTAAAATATTTACAGTACTCAATGCACAAAAATACAGAGCAATATCACAGTATATTTCAAGTATAAGATAAGATAAGATTAAAATATACATAATTTATTAAAAAGTGTATAATATATTTAAGGTGTATTTTATTTTCAAATATAGAGTGCTGTATATTTTACAACAAATATGTATATAAAGTAATAAAAACACTATATATTGTTAAATTATTTCATGAATACTAGCAAATAATAGCAACTTCCGGGTGCAAGTATTTAAGTGTTAATGTAAGAAAATATTATATTAAATTAGAAAGGCTAATGAAACTAAATAAGAATGCAGATAAAAAGATTGGAAACGGCGGGAATATGATCGAAAAAAAGAACAACTTAAACTTACTCTTCCATCACTCCCGTCTTTCATTGTTAATTTTTCCTAATTGAACTATTTTGTTAAAATAGTAAGTAAAGAATAAATTTAGTTATTTCTTGTTGTTGATGGATTTTTTTCAGATTTATCCCCGAGATTTTTGCTCATGTCCATTAAGATAAAACCAAACAATTAGAAATCAATAATACTAAGGACATATTTATTAAAATCAAATTTTAAAAACCAATATGCAAATTAGCGTTTCCGTTCACATGGTAAAATGGTATTTTGTTGGTATATATAAATATTGATGTGTAGATATGGTCAAGAATATTAATAATGTTAAACAATTTTATTAATAATTTAGGTTTAAGTAAAAATGAAACCATGGAGAATGTAATGTAAATAACCAAGAGAAATGTGACTCGAGTAATAATGTAGTTTCGGTTACAGACAGACAAACACACAATCTCCATTACAATCAGATATGTTAAAATGAGACCAAACTATGACACTAATTTTGTATCGTGCACTGAGAAAAAAAATTTTTTTTTGAGGAGTAAAATTTTTATGTTATGCAATTCAAATTATTGTTAATTTTCCATCTGATTAGACTGGATTTTGGGGAGATTTATTAAATTTTGGTCGAAATAAATTTATTATGGAATAACAGTGTTGAGTTTTTCCATCCTTTAAAGATATATATATATATATATATATATATATATATATATATATATATATATATATTCTTTTGGTTATGAGATGGTGTCAATCAATAATTTTCGGTTGGTGCGACCCTCTTAAACTTAGTATGAAGGATTAGGTATGAAATATAAGAAATTCAGTTTTTTAATGTTAAGTTTCGTTTTATTTCGTTGAATTTCGAGACCGTTTGCGTCTAGACTGACCTGACCTGACCTTGATTGACCTGGTGTCACAACCAAACGGCTCAGTCTACGTTACGACGAAGAGGCGCGAGCGGTCCCGAAAATTCAAGGAAATAAAACGAAACTGATCATTAAGAAACTGAGCTTCTTATATTTCATACCTAATGCTTCATACTAAACCCCAAACAATACCGTAATATGAATCAAAGAAAATATTCCAAACGACTTACTTCTGTTAATTTCTTCATAGTCCGTGCTCCGTCGAGGGTGGGTTAGGTCGACGACGCTGATATACTGTGTAGAATTGCCCTCTTGAATAGCAGATTTAAAAGCAGAAGCGAAATATTCGTAGACACCTGGGGAAAGAAAGAAAGATTAATTAACACAAATACAAGTTAATTTTAAGGGATTTAAGGATGGCTTTGGCATTAAATAACTCATGAAGGTTGATATGCCATTAAACAAAGAAACCAAACCAAACCAAACCAAACCAAACCAAACCAAGTTGTCAGCCCCCGTTAGTACCACTACTGTTCTCGATTAACAAAAATACAAGTTAATTTAAGGGTATATATATATTTACCAACTCCTCCGCACGAACAGGATGCGACACAAGGTCAATTTATCAAGCGGAGTTTAACAGGTTTGAATTCAGAGTTTTCCTTCTTCTAGACTGGTTACCTAGCCATAGTTAAAGAACCCAGTCTGTCCTGCTATTTACCTATAGCTAGAGGGATAATTGAATTCATACCTTTCCCAATGGTATTAGCGCTATGTAAAATGCAAACAGCTTCGACAAGGAATTGAACTCGGGTTGACAAGTCCATTTCCTATGACATACTAAATATATCCACAGGTCCTGCTAGTGAAAATTATTTCGACCAGTTTATAAACACCAAACCAAACAAATATATCTACGTACAAACTATTCGCACACACACAAACACACAAACACACACACATACAAACACACGCACATACACATATACGCACATACACATACACACACACACATAAAAACACACACAAATACACATACACACATACACACACAAACACACATACACACACATACACATACACACACATACACACATACAAACACACACACATACGCACACATACAAACACACACACACACATAAAAACACATACACACATACACACATACACACACGCACACACACGCACACACACACAAACACATACACACACATACACACACACACACATAAAAACACATACACATACACACACACACACACAGAAGTTTGGCATTAAATAGCCCACAAGCGTTGATATGTCATTAAACAAAAAACTAAACAACTAACCATTTCTAATGCGGCGTGCGATCTTGAACAAGTCGTGTTAACAGCACCCCACAAGGAAGCAGCTGTACGGCCACCTGCCCCCTATCTCACAAACCATCCGAGTGAGACGGAAAAGACATGCAGGACACTGCTGGCGAAGCAAGGTCGAACTCATAAATAACGTTCTCCTGTGGGCCGCGCAGCAAGGACCTACATTGACCAGCTCTGTGCGGATATTGGATGCTGCGCAGAGGACATCCCCGGGACAAGGAATGATAGAGAAAGTTGGCCATGATGAAAATCCTAATTAGCTTTCTCATTTTATTCCATTCATATTTGGAAATTCCAAGAGTCTTTGCTACTTGGCAAGCGCTCAAAGTGTAACGGTTATAATCCTAGGAAATAGACTCGGTTACCCGGATTCAAATCCTGAACGAGGCTAGTTTGCATTTCACATATCGCTAATACTATTGAGAAAGTTATGACTCGAACTATTCTTACTCCAGCTATGCGTAGATAGTTGGGCAAACTGGTATCTTTAACCTTGGTATGGCAACCGACCTAGAAGAAGAAAAAAACAACACTAAATTCAAAATGTGGATGGTAACCACCTTCGGACAGCATTCTCCGAGAAACTCCGCACATAAATACATGCGAAGCTGGCTTAACCCACATCACCCAGGCGCCCTCTAGCACTTGGCATCCTGGGCGACTGCCCTTGTCGATACGTTGAACAGGTGTTGCTGATAGGAACTATTTGCATTTGTCTAATGAGATAACGCTCTTCGTTGAAGCCGTAGTTTTACTGGCAGACTTTTAAAAGGCATGGTCCTAATGACAAGAACATACGATTGTCTACTAAATGCTTACTTATTTACTTTATTATTATTATTATTATTATTATTATTATTATTATTATAGTTCCATTAGTGATTAGCTGGCTGATAATTAGTTGATTAACTAAGATACAAAAAAACAAAAAAATAAGAAAACAGAATAATAATGAGATTTGATTAAAAACCAATTAAAAGTAGTTTGTATTTTGTTTTGTTTTATTTCTATTTCACAGTTTATTCCCGTGTTTTCTCTACAAATCGTTTCTAGCTTTTATAAAATGCTAGCAAGAGTTACCGCCCTTGTCCGAAATAAAGAAAACAAGAAAAATATAGTAAATAGATTAATGAATTACATGCAGACTTTGAGGAAGGGTGAACTTTCCGGTTTCTGATTCTTCTAATAGGAGTTTCTCGTCAGAAGTTTCGTCATGTGCTGCCCTGAACACACCCTGAAAGCAGCACCCCAAAAAAAGTAACTGTACGGCCACTTACCTCCTTTTCACAAAAACCACCCCAGTAAAACCACTTTATAAACCCAAAATTAGAGTAAAAAAGTAATGTTACATAATTATTAGATTCCTAATACTTATGTACAGTAGTGTAGAAACCAAAATGGCTGTTATAAGTTGCAGCCGGCGGCCTTGAAGGATTGAACGACAAGGCTTGACCTCGGTCCTGATCCTCCTTCCGGTGGATACCGTGAGAATCGGTGGAGAAGACCCTCTTCCGGTTTAGATTAGAAAGAGATTTTTTAGTCAGATCGGCCAAAGCCACGACGGTGGTAAGTCGTGTTATGCACGGTGCCGACTCAATCTGCGCAGGTAGTCTGGTGGGGATTTCAGAATAAAATATGATCTAAGTTAAATCGAAGTCTTGTGTTATTATCTAAAAACTACCAATGACGCAGGGCTTCTGATAAAGAGAAATCCCCAATGGAAGACCAGACACGAAGTCCCCAAGACGAAGTCCCCAAGACGAAGTCCAGACGCTAGAAGAGACGCTAGAAGAATAGAAGTAAGAAAGTAAAGAAAGAGAGTATACAACAGTAATGCCATTTTGTTTAGGACAGGTGTAATTACCAACACAAGAACATGTATCATACATCAAAATGAAGCTGGCCCCCTGTGGATCACATCTCTACTTCTCCACATCGGTGAGTCAAAAAGTAATGCCATTTTGTTTAGGACAGGTATAATTACCAACACAGGAACATGTATTATACATCAAAATGAAGCTGGTCCTCTGTGGATCACATCCCTATTTCTCCACATAGGTGTGTCCAAAAGTAAAAACAATCCGAAATATCAAAACTATTTGAATCAGCTTAGTCTATTCTATTCAAAGGAGTATAATTTCTACCCTGCAACAGCCCCATAACGTTACAACCAGTGATCATCTAAGATATGAGATTAGGTAAATAAACAATGTGTTTATTTGATATGGCTTTTAGCCGACAATTTTTTTGGGATATGTGCTTAATTATAGTCATACCTAATTTTGAAAATTAATTAGTTAATAATTGATGAATTTAGGCGGGCACATATGTTCAAATGTAAGGCTAAACAAATAGAGAAAATGTCAATCCCTGAATGTACATTTCGACCTATTGGGTCTCATCAGCAAGGTTATAGATATGGGAGACTGCTCCGTGTGTGATTCGAAACCTCGACTGCCAAGCTGACAGGCGGGGATTCTAACCACTACACCATCTGGCCATTCCCAGATTCTTCGTCTGTTTTGAACTTATTTATATTCCACTTTTTATTGACTTGCTACACTTATTAACTTCTTATATATATATATATATATATATATATATATATATATATATAATCATTTATACAAGGCCTGAGGTTACAGTAGCCTCAACATTGGGTTTATACATACTTCTATAAATATGAGAAAAACAATCCAAAATATCAAAACTATTTGAATCAGCTTAGTCTATTCTATTCAAAGGGGTATCATTTCTACTCTACAACAGCCCCATAACGTTACAACCTGTGATCATCTTCTAAGATTTACTATCGGCAAACTATATTTTCTTTTGAATAATACATATTCCTTATTTTGACTAGCAATAGAAAACACCCTCCGGGCGTCGTAAAAATTAATTTTTGAAAGACATTGCCTGAGAGGGTGGAGTTAAAAATTCAATGTCAGAGGGTTTGTATCATAAGTAAGCAAAATCCTCATATTTATTAAAGGAGTAAAAAAAAATAAAACAATTTGAAATGAAAACTGAGCCCCGTCCCTCTCAAATAAAATGTTGCGTGCATGTAATAATCAAACAATTATTTTGAATATTTTCCACATCAATTTTCCACAAAATCGTAGGTATTTATTTATTTGTAAACTTTTTAGTTAACTTCTTGTTACTGTAAAAAAAAAAAAAAAAAGGACGAGAGGAAAATTAAAAAAAAAAATTGCTTACTCAAATAGTGGGTGTATATATCATAAGGATATTGTGACGTAAGCTGTGACGTAGAGCTATGACGTAGTTTTTGTTACAGACAGAAATACAGACAATCTCCATTATTAAAAGATAACAAACAAGAATGAATAAAAAAAAGTTTCGGCATAAAACGACCCAATATGGGTTGACATTTCGTAAAATCAACCAACCAACCAACCAACCAACCAACCAAACGAACACATCAATATTCATATCAAATAATCCTAGTCCATTCTATTCAAAAGGGTATCATTTCTTCTCTACAACAGCCCCATAACGTTCCGACTTGTGATCATCTTCTAAAATTCGCTATCGACAAACTGTATATTTTCTTTTGAATATTTCATATTCTTTATTTTGATAAGAAATAATTGACCTGTCAACCGAACGATGTTTACGTCACGTTGGCATAACTTTGAGCGATGTAAAACTCTGACATTAGACAAATAGAATGCATCGTCGTAAAGAATGATAATAATAAGTAATGAAATGCAACACTGTTTAAAGACAAAGATGGCTGCCTTCAACTTGTGTGTCAGATAGAGCGTTCAATTCTACTTCCGTTTATGCGCGGATGATATCAGCGGAAGTTGGAGCAATAACATATCTTTGTGGACATTTTATATTGTTCCCTTTGGAAGCTATTAATGCAAATTCAATGGTGCATCGAAAATGTTTGGTCATCTGTTATTCTTGCCTGTCATACATTGTAAAAAATAAAAAAAGACTCATATGTATTTATATAACAAAAAATATTTACTTATTGTTGAGAGATTCAGAGATCGTGTTGAAGAATAATTCACATGGAAGATATTCAATTTATGTATTATATAGAAAATACAGAGATAACAATGGTTGGTTGGATTTTACGGCATGTTAACCCATTGGGTTATTTTATGTCGTCATACGTTGTAAAAAAACTAAAAAAACTCATGCATTTATATAACAAAAATATTTTAACTTGTTGTTGAGAGATTCAGTGATCGTGTTGAAGAATAATTCACATGGAAGATATACAATTTATGTATCATATGAAAAATACAGACTTGTTGATTGGATTTTACGGCATGTTAACCCATTGGGTTATTTTATGCCGCCATACGTTGTAAAAAAACTAAAAGAATTCATATGCACTCATATAACAAAAATATTTTAACTTATTGTTGAGAGATTCAGTGATCGTGCTGAAGGATAATTCACATGGAAGATATACAATTTATGTATTATATAGAAACTACAGAGATAACAATGGTTGGTTGGATTTTACGGTATGTCAACCCATTGGGTTATTTTATGCCGTCCTACGTTGTAAAAAACTAAAAAAAGACTCATATGCATTTATATAACAAAAATATATATTTACTGTTGTAGAAAAAGCAATGAAGGAAGAAGAAGAAGAAGAAGAAGAAGAAGAAGAAGAAGAAGAAGAAGAAGAAGAAGAAGAAAAGAAGAAGAAGAAGAAAGAGAAGAAGAAGAAAAGTGAATGAAAGAAGAAGAAGAAGAAGAAGAAGAAAAGTGAATGAAAGAAGAAAAGAAGAAGAAGAACAAGAAGAACAAGAAGAACAAGCAAAGTGAATGAAAGAAGAAGAAGAAGAAGAAGAAGAAGAAGAAGAAGAAGAAGAAGAAGAAGATTATTGTTGATAGATTCAAAGATCGTGTTGAAGAAAAATTCAAATGGAAGATATGCAATATATTTATTATATGGAAAATACAGACATAAAGATGGTTGGTTGGTTGGATTTTACGGTATGTCCACCCATTGGGTTATTTTATGCCGTCATACGTTGTAAAAATATAAAAAAGACCCATATGCACTTATATAACAAAATGTATTAATTTATTGTTGATAGATTCAGATATACATACATACATACATACATACAAATACAAATAAATAATATAAGACAATCGGTGGAGGACAGAGAGTTGCGATTAGTATGACAAACAGTAAATGAAATTAGTGGTAGGAAAAGTACATCTAAATCGAAGCTAAAGGCAACCAGCCAAAAAGATAGACTCTAGAAATGGAAAGACCACTTCCAGAAACTTCTGGGGAACCCTCCTAAAATTGTAGAAACTAATACCCAAAAGATTGTAGATAAACAACTAGATATCAAACTGGGGGTTTTCCCAAAAGATGTGTTGCATACCCTTTCTTACTTCTTACTTCTAGTCATCTTTTCTTCTGGCCGGCTTTGCTATTTCTTCATCTATCTTGTCTGGTCTCTTCTAAGGTCTGGACTTTCTTGGGGACTTCGGGTCTGGTTTCTGTTAGGGATTTCTCCTTATCAGAAGCCCTGTGTCATTGTTAGTTTTTAGATAATAAACACAAGACTTCGATTTACTTTGATGTTACTTTATTTTCAGTCCCCAACCCAGACATCTGCGCAGGTGAGACTTACATCCTACGAGCTCGGCTCCTACTTGCTAACTGACTGAGACTTACTTACTATCCTTAAACCGGAAGACAGGGTCTTCTATGCCTTCCGGTTCTCACGATTTATCCCCGGAAGGCAAGGTGAGAGTGAGGTCACTCACTCTCAAGGCCATCAGCTGCACTAATCGCCATTATGTTTCTATACTACCTTATATAAGTATTAGGGATCTAATAATTATGTAACAGATGAAATCAACGAAGTTTTTAAAGAAGCTAAAAGGTAGAAAAGCGGCAGGACTAGACGGAATACCCCCGGAGGTATGGAAGATAGGAAAGTTCAACGACATACTGCTTAGGCTATGTAATGCAGGGTATAGACAAAATAGAATAGATAAATGGCCGAAAGGCTGCATCCTCCCATTCCCCAAAAAGGGAGATCTCGGAATCGCTAAAAACTACAGAGGCATAACTCTTACTGCTATTGTAGCCAAGATGTATAATGCCCTTCTTCTTCTTAATTGCATCCGATCCGAAATAGAGAAAATCCTTAGGAGAAACCAAAACGGATTCCGCAGAAATCGATCCACAACCTCTCAGATCCTGACTATTTCTACGGATTATAGCAGGGGTACGAGCAAAGAATCTAGAGGCAACGCTACTATTCGTAGATTTCTCCAAGACATTTGTTTCCATACATAGAGGAAAAATGGAACAAATACAACTAGTATATGGTCTCCCCAAAGAAACGGTTGCAGCTATAATGATGATATACAAAGACACTAAAGCGGTAGTACGCTCACCTAATGGTGACACAGATTTCTCTGACATCGCCGCTGGAGTCCTACAAGAAGATAGATTGGCACCATATATATTTATAATATGCCTAGACTACGTACTGAGAACCTCATTAGATACCATTAAAGAAAAAAGGTTTCACACTAAAAAAGGCAAGAAGCGGGCGATATCCCGCACAAACCGTCACAGATGCAGACTGTGCTGATGACCTTGCACTTCTTGCAGATACACCGGCACAGGCAGAGTCACTGCTACATAACTTGGAGGAGACAGCAGAAAATATCGGCGTCTATGTGAACTCCAGTAAAACGGAGTTCATGGGTTTCAAAAAGAAAGGAAACATCTTCACACTCAACGGCACGCCTCTCACACCATAACACAGCTGATGTCAGCAGAGGAGTAGAGCCATAGATAATCTCACCACTTCAGCTTGTCTTAAGATAAAGTCTTTATCAACCAATAAGTAGCTTTTCAATAAGGAAAAAAATCGAGTAACAATACAATTAATGCAACACAAATTTCATATTTACTTTGGCCAAGACACAAACTCCAATAACAAAAGCTTTTTTGATTTTTTGTTTTACTTTTGAAAATACAATGATAACAATAATTATTTGTTCTTTTTCTTTATCAAGAGGCCAGTAATGCATCCCCTTGCAATGTTGGCTTTGTTTAACGGAATAAAACTAAAACAAAGATGGCCGATTCAAAGGGAGATAACAAAGGGAAGATGACAAAAGTCCGGATGTTAAACAATAATAAACTTGAATTGTATTGATTAACACGCAGCTGTATTGGCGCCAAAACAGCAAGTTTATCAGAGAGGAGAGAGAGAGAGAGAGAGAGAGAGAGAGAGAGAGAGAGAGAGAGAGAGAGAGATGTGTGTGTGTGTATGTGTGTGAGAGAGAGAGAGACAAGGAGGAGGGAGGGATGGAGGAAGAGATAGAAAAAGTGAGAGACAGACACGCAGAAAGAGAGAGATAGAGAAGAGAAGAGAGAGAGAGGGGGGAGGGAGGAGTTTTATAGAGAGTGAGAGAGAGAGAATTGATTAAACAGCAAGTTATCAGTGTGTGTGTGAGAGAGAGAGAGATTGAGAGAGAGATTGAGAGAGAGAGAGAGAGAGAGAGAGAAGAGAGAGAGAGAGAGAGAGAGAGAGAGAGAGAGAGAGAGAGTGTGTGTGAGAATGAGAAGGAGAGAGAAGAATTGATTAAACAGCAAGTTTATTAAGTGAGAGAGAGAGAGAGAGAGAAAGAAGAGAGAGAGAGAGAGAGAGAGAGAGAGAGGGGCAGTCAGACAGACAGACAGAAAGAGACATGGAGTGACGAAGAGAGAGAGAGAGAGAGAGTGTGTAATGAGAGAGAGAAGAGATGAGAGAGAAGAGAGAGAGAGAGAGAGAGAGAGAGAGTGTGTGGTGTATGAGAGAAGAGGGAGGGAGGGAAAAGAGTGAGAGAGAGAAGAATTTATTAAACAGTAAGTTTATCAAGTGAGAGAGAGAGAGAGAGAAGAGAGAGAGAGAGAAAGAGAAGAGAGAGAGAGAGAGAGAGAGAGAGAGAGAGAGAGAGAGAGAGAGAGAAAAGA
>CM042169.1:10354436-10379436 GCA_023376005.1 Doryteuthis pealeii
TTTTGGCTGTGATAAATTCTAGCAGTCATCAACGCGAGAGAGAGAGAGAGAGAGAGAGAGAGAGAGAGAGAGAGAGAGAGAGAGAGAGAGAGAGAGAGAGAGAGAGAGAGAGAGAGAGAGAGGTTACAATAACAGAGTCGCTTAAATTAGAAACGGTAAGCTTGTCATTCACCTGTCAGATGGTGGCTTGGAGAGGAAAAAAATAGTAAGAAAGGCCGTTCTTTTTTTGATAGGCTAATTCCTGCATAATGGTGTATCCCTTAATAGACCCTTAATGGTCTCGAGTTCACTCTCTTCTTGTTCTTAGCTAGTTCCCAACTATTCACCCCATCTTTTATAATTACAAAATAATCAGCTGATTATTATCTTACGTCATATTCTATTATTATACATTATTTATATTATTATTATTCTATTTTATACAAATTTTAAAAATGCATTCTGCTCCAGAACGTAAGCGTTATTTGAACCTCTCGTGTCAAATGTTAAACTTTGCTTTTTTCATTCAACAAAAAAAAGTGCTTTGATCATGACTAGTGTTTATAAAATGTCTTTTACAATTGTCTTCATTTTCATTTTAAAATGATTTCAATTGAATTACATTTTATAAACCCCATAGAGTTGAAAGAGGCGCTTGGTAGCAGATTGATCGGAGGGGGCCTCGTATGGTCTTGATATGCCGTTAAACAACTAAATGAATTGAAATTTCGGCAGTAAATAATCCATAAGAAGTTGATATGCCGTTAAACAAATAAACCTAACCAAATAAATGAATGGAATTTCAGCATTCCATAAGGAGTTGATAGGCCGTTAAACAACTAAACCAAAGAAATGAATTGAATTTCGCCTGTAAATAACCCATGAGTCGTTAAACAAATGTACCAAACCAAAAAAAAAAAAATTATAGGATTTTGGCATTGAATTACTCATGAGAAATTGATATGCCTTTAAACAAATAAACCAAACCAAACCCCAAAATTAATCGACTTTCGATATTAAATAACACATAAAGAGGTGATGAGCTGTTAAATCTAATTCACTCATTAAAACATACTTCAAAGATTTAAAAAATGCTACCTGGGTCTTCAGACCATCGAGCACAGCCAGATTACCTGACAGCTTAGTCCACCTCTGCTGACCGAATACTCCAAACCAATATTTACTATTGTTTTTCTATATTTATACTTCATAGATAGATAGATATGAAATGATTTTATAAGATTAAGAAATATATAAAAAATTATGTTGATATTGAGAAATACAGTGATTATTCTAACACATGATGGAGAAGCAAGGACAAACTCATAAATGACATTTTCCTGTGGAAATATATACAGGGACACACCAGTGTAAACTAACGAGCAAAAACCTATATCAGTCAGCTCTATGTGTATTCTGCATGCTGCGTGGAAGTTCTGGGGTGATGACTGGTAGGGACAGTTGAGGAGATAGTGTCATGGGTATCCATGCTGTCAGTGCGATCTTATTATGGATTAATACACACACACACACACACACACACACACATATATATATATACACACATAAAAGTATCAATCAACTATTAAATTAGGGATGATTCTATTTGGGATCATCTGTATCCTCTTTACATCCCCAATGCATGCCCATACAGATGCACACCTATAGATTTTTACAAGGATTATTTAAATCCTTAAGAAAACTCAATGTAAGATAATTATATACAGAGCAATATTTACACTTTCAATAAGAAAGAAAAAAAAATGATGTGAGAAGCACAATGTTAGATTTAAAAGAGGGTTCAGTTTACAATGAAACTGCTATATTAAAGTGAACCCCCACTTTTCGTCCATCTTCCAAAAACGGATACTTTTTAAATAGTTATTAACTAAATTTAACTTCAGTCATCTTAGTATACTTCATCTAGAAACCTAGGTATTTGCAGAAGAAATAAAGGGACATAATAAATAAAAATTCAATTTTTTTAAAAATACTAAAACAATTACCAAAAATCAGGAAATCGTCCAATTTTAATTCAATTTTTAACACTATTAAATAATCAATTTTTATAATGAATATTTTATTAAAATATTTGAAGAAAGAAAAAAGGAAAACATTTTTTTATATCTTGTAAACCTAACGGCATTTAGGACATAATGTAAAGAGTTATGCCCCCTTGAAGAATAAATAAAAATATATAAGTACTGGTTTATTCAGTTTCAAGTCTGTAGCCCTTTCATATATCTCACTTTTTCTCTGACCTTATGCCACACCTAAGCTGAATAATATCCCCAAAGAAAACCAAATAAAATCGAAACTAAGTAATTCCATTGACTCTTGTCAAATTGTTACACTGAATTTTCTTTTAGCCAACAACAATTTGAAATTCCTCTGCTAATGTTTATAGTTCCCCCGAAAATAATCGACCCTAGAAAATCTTTGACCGAATTTCAACAAACATTCTAAAGAACATGCATTTCAAATACATTCTTTCTGTTGCATAATCTATGCGGTTGCATAAGATTATTGTCAATCCCCTGTATTTCTGAAGGATGGCCCCTTTTCATGTCACGGGCGGTACTTTCCATGGAACATTACAGAAAGCCCGCGAAATACGTGAAGTCACGTGGGACCTGGTTGGGGCCAGTTTCAGCTTGGACGTCAGGCAGAGAAGGCATATCTGCCTTAGCTGGGGCTCACTTGAATACTATAGCCTCGAGGCCGAGGAGGTTTTATGACATAATTTTTCTTATATAGATGGATTGCCGTCCAAGGCTAAGGAGCCCAATCTAAACCGATTTAGGAATTTATGTGAGTAGTAAGTACCGAGATTGTTTGACGGCTCTTGTTTTTATTGATGATGTGTGTTATATGAAATATAGATAAATAAAAAAAAATCAGATGTGCCTAGAGAGCACCCCCCACACACCACATAAACACCCCCACACACAGACTCACGCATACACACACGCAGAGGATTTGGAAGATATAAGACACAAAACAGAATGGTCGATTCCAAGCAACAGCACCAGACTTTCAGAAATCTTCTGACGAAGAGATCTTTATCACGAAACATTAAGTATAAATCAAAGGTAAACAAACAACATCATAGTTATCGTATTTTTTTTACACTTGCATTATGATAGCGTCCAAAACCAACCACCACAATAGATAAACAAATGTTTATCTACCCCCCCCCCACGAAACTGTTGATAGCAATTATTGAAAGGATGGAGGGAAAATATTTATAACATAAATGAATAATAAAAATCTTTTGATTGTTACGTTCCCTGCAGCCAAACCATCGACAGACGATATAACGACACATATGTGCACCTGGTTGTTGGAGTGCGATCATGTGTTGGAGTATGATTGGTTAAGAGGAACTGAGGAGAGAGAGAGAGAGAGAGAGAGAGAGAGAGAGAGAGAGAGAGAGAGAGAGAGAGAGAGAGAGAGAGAAGAGTTTTCTGTCTTGTTAACACTTTTGTACACATTCTTCTAAAATCCAACGGTTCAGATAAATTCATAGAAAAAGAATTAATTGATTTTTAAAATTAATTATTTTCTTCGTCTGTCTTATTCTCGTGTTTACTTTTATTGTGTTGGGCTTCGAGAATCTGTAATCTCTATTGAGGCTATTATTATATTGTATTATATTATGTTATATCTTATTATATTATCATTATATTATATTATATTAACGGGTCGGGTTAGCTCAGTCGGTAGAGCGTTTGGCTAGAAACCACAATGTTCCTAGTTCGATTCCGGTCCTCGCCAACTCAGCGTATGAGTAGCACAGGGATCTGTGCGGCAAAGTAAGGAGCTGATGGTAGGTGTGGCTCTCCACCTCAGATGCAAAAACAATCTCCTTGGTCGAGCGCTAGTGAAAACGGGATAGACTCCCTCGCTGATTGGCTGATACCGACTTTAGGCTGCCACGACGACTTTACTTTACTTACTTACTTTATATTATCATTATATTATAATATAATATATTATTATTATTGGGCCGGTTTAGCTCAGTCAGTAGAGTGTTCAGCTAGAAATCACAAGGTTCTTGGTTCGATACCGGCCCTCGCCAGCTCAGCGTATGTGTAGCACAGGGATCTGTGCTGTAAAATGAAGAGTTGATGGTAGGTGTAGGCGTTCCACCTCAGAAGCTAAACTAATCTCCTTGGTCTAGCGCTAGTGAAAAGGGTATAGGCTCCCTCGCTGCATGGCCGATACCGACATTAGGCCGCCGCGACGACTTTTATTTATATTATAATATAATATAATATATTATTATTATAGGGCCGGTTCAGCTCAGTCGGTAGAGTGTTCGGCTAGGAATCACAAGGTTCTTGGTTCGATTCCGGTCCTCGCCAACTCAGCGTATGAGTAGCACAGTAAATTAGTTTACGGGGGAGTCTGTCTGCAGGCATGCGGATGGTGTGATCCAACCATCACAGTTGGCGTTGCGATAGGATGGTCTCGTGTCAATGCGAGCTCTGCTTCTAATTTCTAAGACGGGCATTTTGTGCCATCTCTTTATGCCCAGTTGATATGGAATGCCTCCAGTTTTTTCAGTTTATTCTCATATATTCTTTTGTAAATTTGATGTAATTAGTATTACTTACAATTAAGTTTTATTTCCTCATTAAATATTAATTTGCTGAAGGTGTATGAAACTATTCTTTATAACCAGTATATAAAAATATGCTCCCATAAATTTCGTAGAGCTCTCTAATTGGTAATTTAAATTAACTCTCACCACTAAGCATATAAGCAATGATCGTTTCCCCGGAAATTTGATCTCTCAGTAACCGTAAAATACATAAACAAACCTATGTACTTAATAGTGTAAAAAACACCAGTCCCCGCTACAGCTGCCAGTGGGCGAGGGAATAAGATATCGGGCTGCCAAACGGTCAGTCTGAGTTCGACCCTAGCCAAAGATAGCTGTGTCTAGCCACACTGAAGAGAAGTGAAACGGCGAAAGACGTGTCTGTGGATGCGACACAAGATCAATTTCTTAAGCGGAGTTTAACAGGTTTGAATTCAGAGTTTTCATTCTCCTAGACTGGTCACCTATCCAGGGTTAAAGAGTCTAGTCTGCCCTACTATTTACCCATAGCTGGAGGGAGAATATATGGATTCATACCTTTCCCAATGGTATTAGCGCTATGTAAAATGCAAACAGCCCGTCGAGGATTTGAACTCTGGTAGACGAGTCCATTTCATATGACTCTAACCATTACACCACGCACCTCCATATAATCTGTATATATATTTACCAACCCCTCCGCACGAGCAGGATGTGACACAAGGTCAATTTCTTAAGCGGAGTTCAATAGGTTTGAATTCAGAGTTTTCCTTCTCCTAGACCGGTTACCTAGCCAAGGTTAAAGAACCCAGTCTGCCCTGCTATTTACCCATAGCTGGAGAGAGAGAGAGTAGGATTCATACCTTTCCCAAGGGTATTAGCGCAAAGTGAAATGCAATTACCACGTCCAGGATTTGAACTCATTCAAAGCGGCGACGAGTGTCTGTACATGTCATTTCCTATGACTCTAACCATTACACCACGCACTTCCCTATAATCAGTATAAGACGTTAAAAGTGTTGCCTTTTGTCATCCATTCCGGTTTATTTGCTTCTTCTAGACATTTGTTCAACTATCGGGCCATTCTGTCGTGGATGGATGTGAATTTTTAAAATTTGTAATCCAGTACCTATCTATTCCATCATGGCTCAATGTGTCCCAGTTTGGTCATTTCTTTAGTCTTGCTTTGGCGATTCCAGATGTATTTTTGCTTCGGGTCCTTCTTCGAGTCCTTGAAGTTTAAAAAGAAAAAAAGTTTGTTGCCTAGTAGGAGAGAGTTATAAAATCAGTGAGTTAGAAAGATAAGATGAATCAGTTGAAGAAGAAAAAATGACTAAGACGATTTTGGTATTTTCATTGTCTTATTTTTATATATATTTTAGAAAATGTCTAATAAAAATGGAGGTACTGCGTGTAATGGTTAATTGTTGGAAATAGACTCAGCGACCCGAGTTTAAATCCTGAAAAGGCTATTTGAATTTCAGATAGCGCTAATACTCTTGGGAAAGGTAGGAATCCAACTATTTCTCCCTTAAGCTATGTGTAAATAATAGGGCAGACTGGTCTCTTTTAACCTTGGATAGGTAACCAGTCTAGGAGAAGGAAAAAATCTGAATTCAAACCAGTTAAACTCCACTTAAGAAATTGACCTTGTGTCACATCCTGCTTGACCGATGAATGACCCTGAAACTAGATTTAAAAATAAAAACGGAAGATCCAGGTTTTAACTTGAAGTGGATGTGACATTTCCTACCCCCATGGACCAAAAACGGAAGAAGAGAAAAAATTGTGAATTTATTTGCATTTTTGTAATTAGATGTTGTTTTATGGCACTAGTTATCAGAGAAGTGGTATGTAAGACGATGTTAAACACTATCTGATGGTGAGGTTCCAGTTTTGGAGGTTTGGGGAATGTGGAGCACCCCTTCATCACAATTGCTCCCTGGACCTTTCTGACCCGGAGTGGTAGTACCTATTAGGGTCCCATCTATGGGTTAAATAGAAAATGTATTTATAAAAAAAATTGAGTATCCACTTAAGAATGAATCTATTTCAAAATATTATCGGCATTAAATGACCCACTGAGGTTGATATGGCATAAAACAAAACAACCAATCCAACCTCCAGAAAACTTTGGTATCCATTTCAAAATCTTTTCATTTTTTCTTTTGTCTCTGACAATTCTTGTTGATACTCAGTAATACAATACTCCTTTTATGTCATGTCTGTCTCAGAGCAAAATAGTTGAATGGAAAATATATGAAAAACGTCTGAAGTCAGCTCGAGTTCGGAGGCGCTTGGAGAGGGGTTAGAAAGATAAAATAGCAGCACATTATAATTTAATCATAAATTCCTGTTTATTTTATAAGAGATATAAGATTTCCATATTCATATTGTGTTGCATGCACTGATTGAGATATATTTTTTGTTAGTGTTTGTACAAAATAGCCCCAGCACCCATTGAAATTTACATTTAATTTTAAAGAATAAACAAGTGTAATAGTTAAATTCACATTCCAGCTAAGATTAATTTTCACTCATTTGCCTCATTTTTTTTTATTAAACACAGTTAAATTCCTAAATTATAAATTAGTCATAATTCAAAGGTGACATACTGACCTCTTCATAGTGACTTGGAGCGGTGGGGGGGGGGGCTAAGGAAATATGGCCAATAACCCAATTGTCATTAGTTGAAGACAATTTTGGGACTTATTGAGACAGTTTTTCATCAATAGCCATTGTTGATGAAAACTTTTTTTTTTTCAGAGTTATTAGATCCAGTTTAAATCCGTTTGATTTGAATGGAGTAGGGAAAAGCAAAATAGGAAAGATGTTTTTTTTACTTGTAAAAAGTTAGACGTTAATAATTCGGGAATTGTACATGGAACAAACTAAAGGTTTTGAGACAAAAAATGAAAATGGCGAAGGAAAATTAGTTGGTTTGGTTTACGGCATGTAAACCCCTTGGGTTATTTTATGCCGAATACTTCTATTGGTAATTTGGTATTCAAAAATGTTTAATGTCGACAAAGTTTTGAAATAAATTCATTTTTAATGGATAATACAATTTTGTTTATAAACTCATGTTTTCTATTTAACCCATAGATGGGACCCTAACAGGTACTACCACTCCGGGTCAAAGTGGACCAGGGAGCAATGGTGATGAAGAGGTGCTCCACATTCCCCAAACATCCAAAACTGGAACCTCACCATCAGATAGAGTTTAACGTCATTCCCAGGACATGTAGACCCGCAGCCACCGCCTTCTAGCACCCATATGATAAAAAGGGGGTGGGGCTTGCCATAAGGGCAATAGGGTTGGGAAAATCATATAGGTGCTAGGGCTTGACGTAACCAGCCGATTGATCGGAGGGGGGCTCTCCGACCGCCCGTCTAGCCCAAGATAGGGCCAAAGTGGAGTATTGCATGTTATGAACTGCTCATCCACCTGGGCTCTATCCTTAAGCATCACGGGTCACCACCCACGGCCAACAGGTCTTACCCCTCTGCAGAGGCGCAGTCGGTGCATTCTAACACCCCACCGACAGGGCGGCTGTAGAGATTAGAAATACAAACTAATAAACAATTTCGAAAAAAAAAAGATATTATTTATTATGTATTATGTAATATCAAGTCTTTCAGTCGGTAGAGCGTTCGGCTAGGAATCACAAGGTTCCTGGTTCTATACCGGCCCTCGCCAACTCAGCGTATGAGTAGCAAAGGCATCTGTACGGTAAAGTGATAAGCTGATGGTAGGTGTGGCGCTCCACCTCAGACGCTAATAAATCTCCTTGGTCTAGCGTTAGTGAAAATGGGATTGGCTCCCCCGTTGTCTGGCTAATATTGATATTAGGCCACCCCAACGACTTTACTTACTTACTGATATTGTAAAAATAACTGAGTTCATGTGTTTTAAAAAGAAAGGAGACGGTGTGCCTCTAAAGCCAGTAGAACTATTCACATACCTAGATAGTAATATCTCATCAACAGAAAGCGATGTTAATGCACGAATAGGGAAGGTATGGTCTGCAATAAACAGATTATCAGTTATATGTAAATCCGATCTCACTGACAAATTAAAAAGACAATTCTTCCAAGCTGTGGTTGTGTCAGTGCTGCTGTATGGCTGCAACATTTGGACTCTAACGAGGCGCCTGGAGAATAAGATAGATGGGAGCTGCTCAAGAATGTGGCATGCGATTTTGAACGAGTCGTGGAAACTGCACCCCAGAGGAAGCAGGTGTACGGCTGGATGCTGTGCAGAGGACCTCCCTAGGACAATGAATGATGGAAGAAGGTTGGCGAGAGGTTGTCATGGATATTCTTGCAAATTGTGTGTCATGATGATGATGATTGAATTGATGATGATGATGATGATGATGTTATTTGAATAAGGCCTGATTTTGAGGTTTTTGCATACATGCACTTGGCAACAACTGTAAATGACAACATGACAAATATAAGTAATGGCTTCTTCAGTATTCAACATATATACATCCATCCATATATATATATATATATATATATATATATATATATATATATATGCGATAGCGCTAACATCATATATTATATATACTGCACACAATGCAGAAATAGCGGATATGTGGGAGAAACATCTACATCCTTTAGACTAAGATTAAATAACCACAAATCCACAATAAACTCAAATCCCCGCATAGTACAATAGCACTTTATTTTAACACCCTATCACACAACCTTACACACCTCAAATGCATTTTAATATAACACGCATTTCCAACAACGCAATCTAGAAAACAATCAGAAACTAAATGGATTCTAAAATTACAAACACACGTGAAGGGATTGAACGCAGACATCGGAATTCTCCGTTATTATAAATATTTCACAGACGCTGCTGCTATCGATAACAACAGAGACAAAAAAACCGTTAAACAGGAATAACACTCATTTGATAAAGGGTATCTAACGAACCCGAAAATTTATGACAAAAAATAATAATAATAAAAATATAAGTGAATCCAATACTCCATAATATCGAGTTCATTCATTTATATATTTTTAATGCTTCGTAATAACGCCCAACTTTAAAAGAACATATATATATATATATATATATATATATATATATATATATATATATATATATATATATATATATATATATGTAAATATTATTGCATAATGTAAGAGGTAGTAAATACACATATACACCTATTTGGAGGGAAAGAAGTATACAGCCCTGTAAAGCTGGAAATATCTTTGTAGATTATTATGATGATGATGATTGATATTGTACCAAGGGTTAAGAAGCCTGTCTGCTCTACTATTTACCCAGGACTGGATGTATACCTTTCCTAGGGGTATTTGTGCTATGTGAAATGAAAATAGCCTCGCCCAGGATTTGAACTTGTATCGACGAATCCATTTGCTATAACTTATTACACCACACGACTCCACCACACATATATATATATATATTATCTCATACACAGAGGTGTTAGCCACAAAACACATTATAAGTAATTGCCTAACTCCGCTGAGGAAATTGACCTTGTGTCCCATCGTACTTGTGCAGAGGGGTTGGTAAATATATATACAAGGTGTGTCAAAAAAGCATCAAGATTTTTTGTACTTTTTGACACACCTTGTATTCTGAAAAAATGATTTGAAGGCATTGAAACCAGAATATGCAGATTTGACCGAATATGTCTAAATGAAGAAATGCTACCCAATTAGACACACACACACACACACACACACACACACACACACACACACAGACACGCGCGCGCGTGCGCGCTTAAATTCTACTTAAAACATTGACCATGTGTCGCATCTTGTACATGCTGAGTGGCCAGTAAGTACATATGAAATCTTTTAAAACTTTTTAAAAAACTTTAAAAAAAGACGTTTCATCACAAAAACATTTCTTTTCTCAATGGCTTAAGATAGGATCGAATTGAGAACAATTAAAAAATTGCTACGAAGAAATATTCTTATTTGTCTTATCACTTTTATTCATCTATCTATCTATCCATCTATCTATCTATCTACATATATATGTAATATATATATATGTATATGTATGTGTACACACACACACACACACACACACACACACACACACAGACACACACACATATATGTATATGGTGTATATGTATATATGGAGAGCGCCTGTGGCATCGTAAGCCTGTATCTATGTACTTATATAAAAAGAATATGCAATTAAATGTGGTACATACCACATAGTGTGTGTCTATTGTGTCAGTATATATATCTGGGTTTTGTGTTGGGAATATGTGTGCATATGTGTATATGTTAGTGTCTCTGTGTTCACGTGTGTTTGTGAGTGTCTCTATGTGTTAAATGCATGCGTGTTTGTGACCTTGAAAAGTGTGAGATAATCCATCTTGAATTTTTTTAATTACGACAATTTTTCTCCAGTCGTGATCAGCAACAAAACATAGTAAGTACGAGGTGTGAAAGACTTGACTAAGAGGTTTTATTTTTAGCAGTTAAAAAAAAAGAAAAAACAAAAGAAACTAAAGTGGCAATTAAAGTCGATATCTACCAGGAACTTACTTTAATGTAATTATTCAATCGTCTTTTAATAAAAAGCGATTCAGAAATTGATTTGTAAAATGAAAGTGAAAGTAGAAGTGAAAGTGAAAGTAGAAGTGAAAGTGAAAGTAGAAGTGAAAACGATCGTAGAAGTGAAAGTGAAAGTAGAAGTGAAAGTGAAAGTAGAAGTGAAAGTGAAAGTAGAAGTGAAAGGGAAAGTGAAAGTGAAAGTGAAAGTAGAAGTGAAAACTAAAATAGAAGTGAAAGTGAAAGTAGAAGTGAAAACGAAAATAGAAGTGAAAGTGAAAGTAGAAATAAAAGTGAAAGTAGAAATGAAAGTGAAAGTAGAAGTGAAAGTGAAAGTGAAAGTAGAAGTGAAAACGAACGTAGAAGTGAAAGTGAAAGCAAAAGCCTCAAGACAAAATTATTACTTTTTCTCAGATTTTAATTCCAACATCTTTTTTTATACCCAATAAAAGAATAGAAAAAAAAGAATCTTTCACAGATACAAACTTTTACATAATTCCATGAGATTTAATCTCATACTTTTCAACTATTGGATCTACGCAACGACTTCAATTTTGTTGACTTCAATTCTGTTGACTTAAATGTAAATCGACGCAAAGCATCCGATTAGGAACCACAAGTTTCCGGGTTCGATACAAGTCCTACCCCACCAAATCAGCACATAATTAACACACTTGAATTTGTGCGCTAAAGTGGGGAACTGCTGGTAGGTGTGGCACTCCTCCTCTGACCCACAAACAATCTTCATGGTTTAGTGCTAACGAAAAATGTACATACTCCCTTGTTTTCTGGCTGATATTGACACTCCAGCGATTTAAACTAAAGTGTCCCCTACAGAAGTGTAACACCCTACAACTAAAACACTGTGTGTCCTTGGTATGACTGCGTCTAATTGGGTGGTTTCAGTTCTGGAGATCTGGGTAGAGTGGAGCACCTCTTCATTAACATTAGTCTTAAGTTCACTCTAACCCAGATTGGTACTAACTGATAAGGTCCTCACTATGAGTCAAATACATCTGTTTGTAAGTTATTCATCTTAAATAGGCAACAAAAACACACATAGCAGGATCTTAAACACATTAATTATATGGGCTGTTTTGAGGTAAATTTAATCTCAGCTAGACCTTTAAAGAGACATTGTTAATAAATTAGATTAAATAACGAATAATGACATTTAGAGGTAAATTTATCTCAGCTAGACCTTTAAAAAGACATTGTTTAAATTAGATTAAATAACGAATAATGACATTTAGAGGTAAATTTACTCAGCTAGACCTTTAAAAGACATTGTTAATAAATTAGATTAAATAACGAATAATGACATTTAGAGGTAAATTTATCTCAGCTAGACCTTTAAAAGACATTGTTAATAAATTAGATTAAATAACGAATAATGACATTTAGAGGTAAATTTATCTCAGCTAGACCTTTAAAAGACATTGTTAATAAATTAGATTAAATAACGAATAATGACATTTAGAGGTAAATTTAATCTCAGCTAGACCTTTAAAAAGACATTGTTAATAAATTAGATTAAATAACGAATAATGACATTTAGAGGTAAATTTATCTCAGCTAGACCTTTAAAAAGACATTGTTAATAAATTAGATTAAATAACGAATAATGACATTTAGAGGTAAATTTATCTCAGCTAGACCTTTAAAAAGACATTGTTAATAAATTAGATTAAATAACGAATAATGACATTTAGAGGTAAATTTATCTCAGCTAGACCTTTAAAAAGACATTGTTAATAAATTAGATTAAATAACGAATAATGACATTTAGAGGTAAATTTTCTCAGCTAGACCTTTAAAAAGACATTGTTAATAAATTAGATTAAATAACGAATAATGACATTTAGAGGTAAATTTATCTCAGCTAGACCTTTAAAAAGACATTGTTAATAAATTAGATTAAATAACGAATAATGACATTTAGAGGTAAATTTATCTCAGCTAGACCTTTAAAAAGACATTGTTAATAAATTAGATTAAATAACGAATAATGACATTTAGAGTAAATTTACTCAGCTAGACCTTTAAAAGACATTGTTAATAAATTAGATTAAATAACGAATAATGACATTTTAAAAGCTAGACCTTTAAAAAGACATTGTTAATAAATTAGATTAAATAACGAATAATGACATTTTAGACATAAATTAGATTAAATAACGAATAATGACATTTAGAGGTAAATTTATCTCAGCTAGACCTTTAAAAAGACATTGTTAATAAATTAGATTAAATAACGAATAATGACATTTAGAGGTAAATTTATCTCAGCTAGACCTTTAAAGAGACATTGTTAATAAATTAGATTAAATAACGAATAATGACATTTAGAGACATTGTTAATAAATAGATTAAATAACGAATAATGATTATTCAATAACCATTGAGAATATAACGTAAATAACTAAGGGAATTGTGACATTGGTGGTAAGGCACTTTCAATTACAGACAGAAAGACACATAATCTCCATTATGATAAGATATTTATCGAAAGACGAACAAAAGTAAGTGTAGCTTTATGTACAACACATATATATATATGTATATATAATATATATGTATATATATATATATATATATATATATATATGTATATATATATGTATATGTATATATATATGTATATATGTATATATATACATATATATATATATATATATACATATATACATATATATATATATATATATATATATATATATATATATATATATATATATATATATATACAACATATATGTACAACAATCCTAATTTGTTGATTGGTTTAATTTTTGTTTTTACAAGCAATCCAGAGAGAAGAATTGTTTTGATTTGGCGAACATCTTTTTTTTAAAATACCCAATAAAAGAGTAGAAAAAAAATCTTTCACAGATACAAAACTTTTACATAATTCGATGAGATTTAATCTCACAGTGTTCAACTAAGGAAGACATCAGTTCGTTGATTACTGTTTTATTCTCCACCGTATTAAAATCAACTCTTTGAATGATTTTATATATATATTTACCAACCCCTCCGCACGAGCAGGATGCGACACAAGGTCAATTTCTTAAGCGGAGTTTAACAGGTTTGAATTAAGAGTTTTCCTACTCCGAGACTGGTTACCTAGCCATGGTTAAAGAATCCAGAGTGCCCTGCTATTTACCCATAGCTGGAGGAGAATTGGATTAATACTTTTCCAAGGGTATTAGCGCCATGTGAAATTCAACAGCTTCGTCAGGAATTGAACTCGTGTTGACGAGTCCATTTCCTACGAATCTAACCATTAGACCATTCGCCTCAATGAATGATTTTATATAGAAACCAATTAAAATATAATTAAAATAATTGTAATATTTTATATGCGTTCTTATTTAATTTCGTTAGTCTTTCTAATTTAATATATTTCATTACATTAAAACTTAATCTAGCAAGAATATTCGTCGAGATTACATATTCTTGCTAGTTTATTAAAAGTATATTGTTGCGCTGTCTTCTGGTTACTTCTATCGTGTGTATTGATTGTCGTAAATTCTTCTAACTTCTATCGGCTGTTTGCTCCTATCAAGGTTTCTCTGTTCTTCGTATCGGGTTTTGGACATCTTCGATTGCAGTCGTCTGCTTCTCTGTTTCTGCCTTCGTTCTTGTTCTTCAATCGTGAAACACGGAGACACATATTCGTGTACACACTTGATTTTCGATGCATTTACATTGCGTAGTAGAAGCATCACAGAGACGGAATATACGTCTACCCCGCCCCCGCAGAACTCTCTGGTATCAACTCCAACTGAAGAAGAATTGTTTTGATTTGGCGAACATTCTTGGCTCGAAATAATTACGATATAACAAATATTTTTATTAAATTTCATCAAAACCATTTTTTTATTTGATTAAGGAATTTATTTTCTAATTTTTTAAATTTTCTATTTTTTTGCAGAATCTTTGTTCCTTCAAAGCTTTATTTAATTAAAAAAAAAACTTAAAAAAAAACTTGTTTCATGAAAAACATTGATTTACTTTATATCGGATTATTCTATTTTTATCATATTATTTATTTTAAAGTTGTTCAATTTTCATTTTGTTTTGTCCTATCTTTTTGTTTTTAAATTGTCAATTTATTGAAAATAGTCAAATCTTCACATTTATTTTTTATTTTTTTTATTCGGAATTAGCTAATTTTATTATAGTGAAATTTTGATTTAGGTCTTTTTCAACATCTGAAGTGTCTGAAGAGAAAAAATGGAGTCTTTAATAGAAAACGTAGATCCAAACTGTGCTACACTTGTGCTGAGTCAGTGATAAAGATTTCAAAATAAAAAAAAAACAATTAAGTAAGGGCCAGTTTACCTCAGTCGGTAGAGCGTCCTACTAGGAATCACAAGGTTGTGGGTTCGATACTGGCCCTCGCCAACTCAGCGTATGATTAGCACAAGGGTATGTGTGGTAAAGTGAGGAGCAGGTGTGGCACTGTACATCAGACGCCAAAACAATCTCCGTGGTCTAGTTCTAGTGAAAAGGAGATAGACTCCCTCGCTGTCCAGCTGATACTGACTTTAGGCCACCCCGACGACTTTACTTTTACTTAAAGTTAAGTAAATGTTGTAAAGAGAGAAGAAGGGGATAAAATCTGGGTTAAAAAAATGCAAATTTTATTGGGTGTGACGTCATCTTATTTATTCACTAACAGCTTATAATAACCAAATGATTGGAGGCTCGTGGTCTAATGGTTAGAGTTGTAGGAAATGGACTCGTCGACCCGAGTTCAATTCCTGGACGAAGCTGTTTGCATTTCACATGGCGCTAATTCCCTTGGGAAAGGTATGAATCCAATTCTCTTTGCAGCTATGGGTAAATAGCAGGTAAGACTGGGATCTTTAACCATGGCTAGGTAACCAGTCTAGTAGAAGGAACACTTCTTTCAAACCTGTTACATTCCGCTTAAGAAATTGACCTTGTGTCGCATCCTGCTCGTGTGGATGGGTTTGGTAAATATATATAATAACCAAATAATGGTTTAAGTTATTCTTATTGAAAGTGTAAATATTGCTTTGTAAATAATTAATTCATTAATCATCATACATTGAGTACTCTTAGGGATTTTTTTTACTGTTATAAACATACTAAGCTACAGGGGAGTGCTCTATCCATTTTTTTAAAAGGAGAGCTGTATATATCAGCATTTGAAATCCCGGCTTTGGTACTTGATACCGTACTTTGACCTTTAGCGGTGTTGAGAAGCACGTAACGATCCTATTCCTCAAATCGACTCGAAGAGAACGGAACTAAGTTGATTCAGTTCAAAAGAGTGTGAAGCGTTTAACTGTGTGTGTGTGGGGTGGGGTGGGGGTGGTGGTGGAAGCACTCCAAGCGAAATCTAAATGAATAGAATTCTCGGCTGAACTCAGGTGTGTAAAGGTTTATAAAGGCTAAGGGAAACCAAATAAAGAATTCCAACGTGGAAACTTCCAGAGAATCTGCTTTCTGGATCGGTGCCATTTTGTCATTAGGAATCCACGTCAAATATATTTATTCCGTAGAATCTTGTAGAATGTTCTTTCCCCCCACCCCCCACGGGCAGTCAGTGAAGTAAATTCATTTGAGGCAATTATCTGCAAAGATTGCTTCGTGTTTAGTAGAAAATGGAGACTGGAGTAATTAAAATGAAGTTAAATCAGATTCTCAATTATTGTTGCCGAATAACACGGATTATTTCTTATAAACAGATTAACGTTGAAGACATAAATACGATGTAATTAAATATGGCGAATATTTTTTAAAAACAAAATAAAAACAAATATTGATTATTTCTGTTAATGTTATTGACGAATGATGAAGTCCAAAATTATTACACATTAAAACAAAAACCCACAACACCCCAACAAAACACACAAAAAACCACAAAAAGATAACAAAAAACAAACAAACAAAAAACCCAAACAAACAAGAAAACTACACCCCCCCAAAAAAAACAAAAAAAACAAAACAAAAACATTTTGAATTGCCAGAACAATGTATCATAAGTGAATAAAATAATTTTCCATTTTTTAAATAAAATATTTGATTTTTAAAAAATAAGGTTTGATAATTTGTATTATTTAGATTTTTCTCGTTGATTACACTTTTTATTAAGAAAAGTTATCAAACTTTTCGGCCGATGTGTCCTCCGGCCTTCTTCAATTGTTTATTCTTATTTTTGAGATGAGCCTTGATAATTTGATTTATTTAGATTTTTCTTGTTATATACGCTTTTTATTTTAAAAAGGTTTTCAAACTTTTCGGCCGATGTGTCCTCCGGTCTTCTTCAAGTGTTTATTCTTATTTGTTTTAGACGAGCCTTGATAATTTGATTTGTTTAGATTTTTCGGACTGTTTTTTATTGTTATATACACGACGTTTCGGCCGATGAGCCTTCTGGCCTTCTTATTTCTGAGATGAGGCTTGATAATTTGTATTATTTAGATTTTTCTTGTAATATACGCAACTTCTCGGCCGATGTGTCCTCCGGCCTTCTTCAAGTGTTTCTTGCTATTTTTGAGATGAGGCTTGATAATTTATTTTTTGGACTGTTCCCCTCATCTTTATTGTAATATACACAACATTTCGGTCGATGAGCCCTCTGGCCTTATTCAGGTGTTTCTTCTTATTTCTGAGATAAGGCTTGATGATTTGATTTATTTAGATTTTTCGGACTGTTTTCCTCATCTTTATTGTTATATACAGAACGTTTCAGCCGATGAACCCTCCGGCCTTTCTCAGGTGTTTCTTGTTATTTTTTAAATGAGGCTTGATAATTTGTATTATTTCAATCTTTTGGAGTGTTTTCATCATCTTTATTGTTATATACACAGCACAGCAAGGAAGCGCATGGTGTAATGGTTAAAGTCATGGGAAATGGACTCGTCGCCTCGAGTTCAAATCCTGGACGTGGTCATTTAATTTCACTTAGCACTAATACCATTGGGAAAGGTATGAATCCTACTCTCCCTCCAGCTATGGGTAAATAGTAGACAGACTGGGTTCTTTAACCATGGTTAGGCAACCGGTCTAGGAGAAAATTGCAAAAAAACTCCGCTTAAGAAATTAACCTTCTGTCGCATCCTGCTCGTGCGGAGGGGTTGGTAAATATATATATATATATATACAGCATTTCGGAAGATGGGCATTCGGACCTTCTTCAGATGTTTCTTATTATTTTTTAAATGAGGCTTGATAATTTGTATCATTTAATAAATATGTGCTTAGTACTATTGATTTCTAATTTGTTGGTGATATTTTAATAAATATGAGCAAAAATCTCGGGGATAAATCTTAAAAGAAATCCATTAACAACAAGAAATAACTGTCATTTTATTCTTTACTTCCTAATTTAACTAAATAGTTAGATTAGGAAAATTTAGCAATGAAATTTGGGAGTGATGGAAGAGTAAGTTTCAGTTGTTCTATTTTTCGACTATATTTCCCTCTGTTACAAATCATTTTATCTGCATTCTTATTTAGTTTCATTAGACTTTCTAATTTAATATATTTCAATACATTAAAACTTAAATACTTGCAACTGGAGGGTGCATATTTTTGCTAGTATGTACAATTACTTTAAACCATATAATTGTGTGTAGATATCTTGTATTAACAATATGTACTTGATGCTATAATTATTTACGAATAGTCATTAGTTACTGAAAACCATTATATTTTTCCGCCCTATCGACTTGGGCGTTAGAATACATCGACTACGCCTCTAGAAAGGGGTAAGAATCCTACAAAGGGGACAACTGTTGGTCGTGGGTGGCGACCCGTGATGCTTAGGGATAGAACCCAGCTGGATGAACAGTTCATGACTTGCAACACTATACTTTGGTCCTTGCTTGGCAGTCTGAGAGGCCCCTTCCGATCAATCGGCTGGTCACGTCAAGCCCGAGCACCTGTATGATTTCCCCAATCCTATTACCCTTATATCAAGCCCCCCTTTTATCATATGGATGCTCGAAGGCGGTGACTGAGGGTCTTTATTTCCTGGGAATGACGTTAAATTCTATCTGATGGTGAGGTTCAAGTTTTGGAGGTTTGGGGAACGTGGAGCAACTCTTCATCACCATTGCTCCCTGGTCCACTCTGACCGGAGTGGTAGTACCTGTTAGGGTCCCATCTATGGGTTAAATGGGAAAATGTGTTTATAAATGAAATTGTGTATTCATTAAAAATGAATTTATTTCAAAACTTTGTCGGCATTAAATGACCCATTGAGGTTGATATGCCGTAAAACAAACCAAACCAAATCATTATATTTTATTGAATAAAAAAGAGATTGACAAGAATCTACATTTGTCTGAATTTTCAAAATTAAAAATTAATTGGGTGAATATCGATTCAAATTTCTAAGGACTGCAATAATCATTATTTTAATGAATGTTATGCTTCTTGTGGTGCTTCTCGGATTGATGGGCGTACAGAAACACTGACGTCATTATTTGAATTAGATCTTCCTAAGTTATTCAACGCCTTCTCAAAGGATTTCTCAAGTTGGTACAAATGCAGAATAAGGTGCAAAAGATAATATCATTAGAATCGCATTTTACGTATAAATAGCAATAGATTACGGAAACTCCCAAAAGAGCCAAACCCTAACCCTAACACTAACCCTAAAACCTAACACTAACCCTAACACAACCATAACCCTAAAACTAACCCTAACCTTTACTCTAACCCTAATCCAAGCGTCTCAAAGGTTTCGGGTATTTTCATGAAACGTAATGCTTTTTATACGTAACCTAATGATATTATCTCTTGTTCGCATTAGTACCACCATGTTATATCATCGCTATGCTCGGACGAACAACGTACACCTAAAGAAGGCCGGAGGGTACAACGGCCGAAACGTTGTTCTTCTCAATATATCGATAAAGATGAGGACAACAGTGGGAAAAATCAAAATAATAAGAGATTACATGCCGTAAAAACCAACCTACCGACTACCCAATCTTATTTTCCCATCTAATATCCAGATAAAGATGAGGACAACAGTCTGAAAAATCAACATAATATGGGTTTACATGCCGTAAAAACCAACCAACCAACCAATATTATTGTGGCGTTATTTTCGTATTTGCCTGGAGAGTTGTCTGCCCGTTTAGTTTCGCTGGTTCCCGCTAGGGGCCTCGGATGTATTTAAGCGGCTGATTTGAACTTCTCACTCACTCTCTTTGCCTGCCGACCTCCGAGACACATGGGTTAGACACGGTCTACCTTTCTCGTTGGGGCTTCGGCCCTTAACACTGACCACTCACTGCTAGTAAGTCTCTTATACGATATATGACTATCCTTTAGTCATGTATCCGTAACTACATTTTTATGTACATTTAGGTATCTCTTTGATACCTAAATATCTTGTATTTTACCATTCATGAATGTGTCATTATCTCTACTGTTGTATATGTATTTATATTACTTATGTATGTATGTATGTATGTATGTATGTATGTACCCTGTTTATCCATGTGCTGTATACCTATTAAATGTTTTGTCTATCAACCCTTGTCGGAGTTTTATCTTCAAGTATTATCACTTTGAATCTTACATTATTTTCTCTTCTAATATCCCGATAAAGATAAGGACAACAGTCCGAAAAATCAAAATAATATGGGTTTACATGCCGTAAAAACCAACCAACCAACCAACCAATATTATTTTCCCTTTTAATATCCCGATAAAGATAAGGACAACAGTCCGAAAAATCAAAATAATATGGGTTTACATGCCGTAAAAACCAACCAACAAACCAAATCTAATTTCCCCTTCTACTATCAGACATTGCTGATTCTTTTCTATACGGAAATGCCAATAATTTCCTTAACCATTGTATTGTTGCGAAAGAGATTTTTATTTAAGAGGACTCGTGTGCCTGGAGATCTCTGATTGTCGTCACGGAAGCGTCAATTGTTGGCTTAGTCGATAGAGACACCTGAGCCCAACAGATGAACAAGTTTTCTAGCATTGATAAAACGATAAATAAAAATCAATATATATGCATTTTCAAAAACAAGTGTCGCATTCATCCAATAATAATTATAACATTAAGTGTATGAAATTTATATAAAAGTGTACCGACTATTTTGGGACAGAGGTTAGCATCGTTTCAATACCTCTATTCTGTATCTATGACATACATGTATAAAATCTATATACAGACATATATTAATAATGGAAATTCGCTTCCGGTTTTTGTCTGTAACAAAAAAATACGTCACTGCTTACGTCACACTACCTGAAACACGTCATAACATAGAATAAATACACTCAAAATTTGAGCATGCAATGTTAGACAGTCCTCATTGTTTTTTAAAACAAGTTTTAGTAAATACATGACTGGTATTATATATCTATATATAGTTTGTTTTATTTTAATACATATTTAAAGTTTACATTTTAAATTGTTTTATTTTTTAATCATTTAATGAATTTGATGATTTTACTTACTTAGGGCACAAACTCGCTGACATTGAGTTTTTTTTATTCCCACCCCTTAGGCAATATGTTTCAAAAATCTATTTTTACATCGCCCGGATGGTGTTTTTTTTATTTTGTACTAGTCTATATAATAATGGAAATTCGCTTTCGGTTTTTGTCTGTGACAAAAACTACGTCACTGCTTACGTCACACTACCTGAAAATCGTCATAACATAGAATAAATACACTCAAAATTTGAGCATGCAATGTTAGACAATCCTCATTGTTTTTTTAAACAAGTTTTAATAAATAAATACCTGGTATTATCTATCTATATATAGTTTGTTTTATTTTTATATATATTTAAAGTTATCAGAACTAAGTTTCCATTTCAATTTTTAAAAACTTTTTACTCCTTTATAATTTATTTTATTTTTTACTCCTTTAATAAATTTGATGATTTTACTTTACTTACGATACAAACTCTCTGATTTTAAATTTTCAACTCCCATCCCCTCAGGTAATATTTATTTTACGTCGCCCAGAGGGCGTTTTTTTTATTTTGCTAGTCTATATAATAATAATTGTGTTCCTACAAAAAACACACTGATACTACACATTGATTCAAGGTAGGACACACTACATTCCACCCGATCCTAGGCAGGACACATATACAACCACTGATGCAAGGTAGGACACACATTACTATCCTAATCACCGGCAGGCACACTGATGCAAGGTAGGACAACACATATACTCCAACCGATCCTAGGCAGGACACACATATACTACACACTGATGCAAGTAGGACACACATATACTCCAACCGATCCTAGGCAGGACACACATATACTACACACTGATGCAGGTAGGCGATCCTAGGCAGGACACACATATACTACACACTGATGCAAGGTAGGAACACACATATACTCCAACAGGGCCTAGGCAGGACACACAATATACTACACACTGATGCAAGGTAGGACACACATATACTTCCTAGGCAGGACACACATATACTACACACTGATGCAAGGTAGGACACACATATACTCCAACTGATCCTAGGCAGGACACACTATACTACACACTGACAAAGGTAGGACACACAATACTCCAACTGATTCTAGGCAGGACACACATATACTACACACTGATGCAAGGTAGGACACACATATACTCCAATCGATCCTAGGCAGAACACATACATACTACACACCGATCATAGGCAGGACACACAGTCTACACACTGATCCTTGACAGGACACACATATACTACACACTGATCCTAGATAGAACTACTGATTCCTACATATTGTCGTTTTAACAGAAGCTGTACTAATAATAATTTAAAAAAATAGTATCGTGATAAAAATCTCGAAGAGAAAAACTAATTCTAAAATAATGAAAATTGAAATATCGCTTCTATTTGATCTTGGAGATTCTTCTCATATTTCGTTCTATCTGATGAAAACATTCAAAACGGAGCCACCTACGCCAAATTTGTTTTAGTGATAAAAAACTTTATATCCTTTGCTGATGATATATATATATATATATATATATATATATATATATATATATATATATATATATATATATATAATAAATAAACACGTTTTTTGGTACAGTTGAATTTATATAGGATAATGAATACTTTTATTGATCAGCAAATTTTCGAAAGAGAAAAGTGAAAATGGAAACTTAAGGGCCCTTTCGACCGGTGCTTTGTCAAAAGTAACGACCAGTAGATCGTTTAAAAGTAACAATCTAAATTAAATGGGTAAAAGAGAGATTCAATCATACGAAATGGTGGGGTAGTATGAAGGCAAATAGGGGGGGGAAGAAAAAACATTATATATATTTGTAAATACCTTCAAGTAATCCCCACCTCAGCAATCACATCCCCGGCAAAAAATTACCACGTCGGGTACGAGGCAAATATCATGTAGATAACGCCAACAGTATAAATAATGTAAAACAATTTTATCAATAATTAAGGTTTAAAAAGAAATAAAATCATAGTGAATGTGACGTAAATAACTAAAGGAATTGTGACTTGGGTACTGATATTGTTTCGTTTATAGACAGACAAACACACAATCTCAATTATAATAAGATTGGGAATAATAATATTATTACCAGAATGCAACGTCAGGTTACAATATATCTAAGATAAGAAGTTTTCTATTACATATATTCAAGAGCAATTCAACTACAATTTCTCATGAATTATTTAACATTTTATCTAACATTACTAACAGATATTAATGCAGATATTATTATAGATATTCTTAAAGATGTAATTACATATATTATTAAACATATTATTACAGATATCATTAAATATAAAAGTAAAAAAAGTCGACGGGGCGGCCTAAAGTCGGTATCAGCCAATCAGCGAGGGAGTGTATCCCCTTTTCAATAGCGCTAGACCAAGGAGATTGTTTTTGGCATCTGAGGTGGAGCGCCACACCTTCCATCATCTCCTTACTTGACCGCACAGATCCCTGTGCTACTCATACGCTGAGTTGGCGGGGACCGGTATCGAATTAGGAACCTTGTGGTTTCTAGCCGAACGCTCTACCGACTGAGCTAACCCATTGAATATATTATAAAATATATTATTTCAGATATTATTACAGATGATATTAAAGATATTATAGGTATTATTTAAGATATTATTACATATATCAGTAAAAATGCAGAAAACCGAGTGGCCTGGCCCACCTTGTCAGACAAGGGACGGAAAGGAGTGAAAAGAGTGGAAAGAAGCCGCCACAGCAAAGAGAGCCAGAAGGAAACAGAATCCCCAGCAAGCATAACTGTTTGCTTGCAGTCACTGGCAACAGAGATTGCCATTCAATAATTGGCCCGTTCAGCCACTCGCACATATACAGTTAAGATTATAAAAAAACAACATAAAACAAAACAAAATCAAAAAGCAAAAACAAAAACAAATGGAGACTACACCATTGTCTTTAACAGACGAAAGGATGCCAACAAGACGAGAATTATTACAGACTGGAAACGGCTACCCGGCGTCGCCGGGGTAGAAGGGGGAATTTTTTTAACTTAGTCCCTCGGATCCGTTATTAGTCAATCGTGAGTTGGATCTTCGTCGGATGCCCCATTAAAATCCCCATTTAAAAAAAGACCTTGCGTTGATCCAGCCACTCTGAAAATAAACGTTAATGTCTACCATTCAAAATATTAAATGCAAAAAAATATTCCATTCTGTTATCATTTAAATTTTATTTCTTAATCCTTTTCACAAATATAAACCAAATCTATATTATTTTTGCTCAAAAACCAAGCCTGGTGATATTTAATGTGTATATATATTTACTTTGTGGTTAATTGTTTTATTTTCGAAGTTTCCCCCGGACATATAGATACACACAACTGCTCTT
>CM042169.1:10384436-10421936 GCA_023376005.1 Doryteuthis pealeii
AGAATGTGATGTAAATAACGAAGGGAATTGTGACTTGAGTAGTAATATAGTTTCGGTTACAGACAGAAAAACACACATTATCCATTATAATAATATCTATATATATATATATATATATATATATTATCAGCAAAGGATATAAAGTTTTTTTTTATCACTGTCTACCTTTCTCCACATATTGTCGCCTTAATTTTCTCTGGATTTTTATATTATTATATTATGTAGGTTCTTTTTGTCTGTTTTTATTTTTAGATAGAATTTTTCTTTTTGGTCATGCAAGTTGTGATTCTGTAATTATTTGATGGGGGAGAATTTACAATCCTCACGGACTTTACAATGGAAATCTGTTCCACGACAACAAACATAAAAACACAAAAAGGCAAACAAATACAATATCATAACACTGAATTTAATTTCACATTAAAAAAAATTGAACTTGAGAAAAAGCCCCCCCCCCAAAAAAACAAAAACAAAGCAAAAACAAAAACTAAAAAAAAAATTTAAAAAACCCACTAAATTCTATCATTGAGATTAATGGGCTGTCATTTTCGAACGAATTTAGAAAGAATTGGACCGTATTCTTCGTTTATATTTTTGGAAAGATCATTCCAAAATATAAAAGATAATTCTTAAATTAAACCAATCTTTATTAAAGGCAATATTTTTCTGTAAAATCTCAACTATTCTTACTTTTTTTTTCTTAGGAAATTAATAATTCGGCATAAAATTAGAAAAATCACGAAACACGCATGCGTAGTCTGTTCAAAGGGGCGTAACAAATATTTCCTGTGGACATTTGAAAAAAAAAATGGAGGAAGAAAAAAAGAAAGAATTTGGGTCGGCGAGAAGATGGTGGCGATTAATTAAATTTTTACTGTGCCAAAAAGAAAATGGAAGAGTTTTATTATTTCGGTCTAAAATCTGTCTGGGTTGAGGAAGAAGAAGAAGGGTGAGATAAAGAAGAAGATCAAGAAGAAAGGCGAGAAGAAAAGGCGAAAAGAAGAAGAAGAAGAAGAAGAAGAAGAAAGAGGAGGAGAAGAAGAAGAAGAAGAAGAAGAAGAAGAAGAAGAAGAAGGACGAGAAGAAGAAGATGAAGAAGAAGAAGAAGAAGAAGAAGACGGGCGAGAAGAAGAGAAGAAGGACGAGAAGAAGAAGAAGAAGAAGAAGGTCGAGAAGAAGAGCGAGAAGAATGAGAACAATAATAATATAATAATAATAATAATAAGAAGAAGAAGAAGAAGAAGAAGAAGAAGAAGAAGAAAAAGAAAAAGAAGAAGATCAATAAGAAGGACGAGAAGACGGGCGAGAAGAAGAAGAAGAAGAAGAAGAAGAAGAAGAAGAAGGTCGAGAAGAAGAGCGAGAAGAATGAGAACAAGAATAATAATAATCTTATTATAATGGAGATTGTGTGTTTTTCTGTCTGAAGCCGAAACTAAATCACTACTCAAGTCACAATTCCCGTAGTTATTGACGTCACATTTACCATGATTTTATTTTTATTTATACCTCAATTATTAATAAAATTGTCTTATATTACTTATACTGTTAACCATATCTACTTACTAATAACATGCAATTGTATTTATATATACAACAAAATAGCGGTTTACAGTATGAATGGGAAGGCTAATTTGCATATTGATATTAAAAATTTGATTTTAAATAATATATGCTTAGTATTATTAATTTCTAATTGTTTTGCTTTCATCAATGAATATGAGCAAAAATCTCTTCATAAATCTTAAAAGAAATCCATTAACAAGAAGAAAAATAACTGTAATATTATTCTTTACTTCCTATTTTAACTAAACAGTTAAATTAGGAAAATTTAACAATGAAAGACGGGAGTAAGGGAAAATGATGAATAGTTCAAAGTTGTTCTTTTTTCAATCATAACCCCTCTGTTCCAAATCTTTTATCTGAATTCTTATTCAGTTTCATTAGCCTTTCTAATTTAATATGATATTTTATTATATTAAAACTTAAATACTTGCACCCGGAGGGTGCATATATTTGCTAGTAATAATAATAATAATAATAATAATAATAATAATAATAATAAGAAGAAGAAGAAGAAGAAGAAAGTCGAGAAGAAAAAGGGCGAAAAAGAAGTGCGAGAAGTGCGAGAAGTGCGAGAAGAAGAAAAAGAAGAAAAAGAAGAAGAAGACTGATATGTGAATGGGTCGTAGAGGTAAAATATAGATAATCAGCAATTATGTCGCTGAAAATAATAATCGCCATTTTTTATAGAATTTAAATCGATTTAGTTCGGCCAATAATTGCAAGTTAATCTTTGCAGTCAATATATTTAGAATCTGAATTTTGTAGGCTTATATTTTACAGTAATACAAAATGTGTCTAACCCTAATCCTAACCCTAACCACGCCGAGAAACATTACACATTGTAACGAAATTTAGGGCAGGTTTAGCTCAGTCAGTAGAGCGTTCGACGAGGAAGCACAACGTTCCGGGTTTCATACCGGCCCTCGCCAACTCAGTGTATGAGTAGCACAGGGATCTGTGCGGTATAGTGAGGAGCTGACGGTAGGTATGGCGCTCTGCCTCAGACGCCAAAAACAATCTCCTTGGTCTAGCGCTAGTGAAAAGGGGATAGACTCTTTCACTGTCCGGTTGATACCGACTTTAGGCCACCCCAACGACTTATATATTTACCAACCCCTCCGCACGAGTAGGATGCAACACAAGGTCAATTTCTTAAGCGGAATTTAACAGGTTTCAATTCAGAGTTTTCCTTCTCCTAGACTGGTTGCCTAACCATGGTTAAAAAACAATGTCCACCCTACTATTTACCCATAGCTGGAGGGAGAGTAGTTGGGTGCATACCTTTTCCAAAGGCATTGGCGCTATGTGAAATGCAAACAGCCTTGTCCAGGATTTGAACTCGGGGCGGCGAGTTCATTTCATACAACTCTAACAATTATACCACGTGCCTCGGTAATTTTGGCAATTTTTGAAAACTCTGAAGCGATTTTCACTTCAATTTACAACTATAATCTATGGATTAAATAGATATTTATAAAAACTAGCAAATATATGCACATCTAATGAAACTATTAAGAATTCATTGAAACGGAGGGGTATAATCGGAAAATAGAACAACTGAAACTTTCTCTTCATCACTTCCGTTTTTCAAATGCTAAATTTTCCTAATTTAACTATTTAGTTAAAATAGGAAGTAAAGAATAAAATTACAGTTATTTCTTCTTGTTAATGAATTCTTTTAGGGTTTATTGAAGAGATTTTTACTCATATTCATTAAGATAAAACCAAACAATTAGAAACCAATAATACCAAGCACATTTTATTAAAATCAGTTTTTTTAATATCAATATGCAAATTAGCTTTACGTTACACTGAAAACTGGTATTTTGGTGTATATATTACAATTGCATGTTATGAGTATTTAGGTAAGGCCAACAGTATTAATAATGTCAAACAGTTTTATTATTAATTGCGGTTTAAATAGAAATAGAATCATGGAGAATGTGACGTAAATAACGAAGGGAATTGTGACTTAAGTAGTAATATAGTTTCGGTTACAGACAGAAAAACACACAATCTCCATTATAATAAGATAAGAATATATTTAAAAAATAGTGGAGACCACCCAGACTACTGCATTGCTGCAATCGGCTAAGATACTCAGGACAGTCCTGGAGATCTGAGGAGACTTTTTGCCACTCAGACTCTAGTGAAATATCACCAATTAAAGCTAATGTGAAAAACACAAAAGGAGTAATAATAATAATAATAATAATAATAATGGAGATTCGCTTCCGGTTTTTGTCTGTAACAAAAACTACGTCACTGCTTCCGTCACATAACCCAAAATCGTTATAACATAGGATAAATACACTCAAAATTTAAACATGCAACATTAGACAGTCCGCATTGTTTTTTAAACAAGTTTTAATAAATACATGACTGGTATTATATATCTATATATAGTTTGTTTTATTTTAATATATATTTAAAGTTTACATTTCAAATTGTTTAATTTTTTAAATCCTTTAATGAATTTGACGATTTTACTTACTTAGGGTACACACTCGCTGACAATATGACAAAAATACATTTTTAAAAATGTATTTTTTACATCGCCCGAAGAGCGTTTTTTTATTTTGCTAGTAATAATAATAATTGTTACGATTATGGCTACCATTTTAATTGTTCATTTCCCTTGAAAGTAAATCCAATGGTAGAAAAACGTGCAACTCCTTGGAGTAGAGAGGTAGGTGTGTGGTTACACTGTATCACTAAAAACAAGAGCTGTTAAGAGAGGATGAGATCCAGGGGAGTCAACGATAGTAATTTAGATTGGAAAACTTAATACTCATATAAATCCACCATCGGAGTAGAAGGAGCTCCTTAGCCTTGGATGGCAATCCATCTAGACAAGCAAGTCTGTTATAAAACCTCCGATGCCTAGAGGCTATACTTTATTCTAAGGCGGGGGGGGGAGCGGTTTTAAACCCGGTGGTATGATGCTGAACCTCTGCAATCCAGCAACACCTGCGACATTATCGTTGTCAAATTGAATTGCTTTTCCTTTGGACCACAAAGGCAGCGTGGAGAGGGAGTATCTGATGCTTGGGTGACCGCTCATCCTCCCTATGCTATCGTTTCTTGTAGATGAAAGGACGTCAATGATATATATATATGTTCAATATTTTCTTTTTTTCTTTATTTTTCCTTTCAACATATGGTTGGATTCAATTCCATTTTCAACTTCACACATACACACACACACACATATATATATATATATATATATATAGAGAGAGAGAGAGAGAGAGTGAATCATCCACAGACACGTGTTTTGACTTATCAAGTCTCTTCAGTGTGGCTAGACATTTGTAAGCTACCTACAGCCGGAATTGAAATCCGATCGGTTGGGTGTCAGTCCGGCACCTTAACCATTAGGCTGTCATCACTTACAGAATGCGAAGGGGATTTTAACTGTTTTAATACACACATCGCTTTGTGTGTAAATGTCGTCATAGAGTGCTCCATCCCTTATACAGGAAAGCGTTGCGATTACGCTTGAGTTGGCGGTCCTCAGCGAATATATATATATATATATATATATATATATATATTTATTATAATGGGATTGTGGGTTTGTCTGTCTGTAACCGAAACTATATTACTACTAAAGTCACAATTCCCTTTATTATTTACATAACATTCTCTATGATTTTATTTTTATTTAAATCTCAATAAGTAATAAAATTGTTTTACGTTATTAATACTGTTGACCATTTCTACATGATATTTACCGCGTACCCCACTTGTACGGGTCAGGCACAAAGTCCCTATTAACGTAGCCGAAGCTCATGGAGTGGCAGGTGAAAAAATTGCGTCGATCCCGTCGGCATTCCCCTCAAGGGGGCGCCTCAGGCGCTGGGCAATAAACCCAGCCCTGCCCCTTTAAATCGGGGGGCAGGTGTTGCCTAGGGGATGGCCCCTGGGATCGACGCTATTAACTTGTAAAGATCCAGGGCCGAAGCCACTGGACCCCCGGTGTTGACCAGGTCTAAATACCATTCAATTGTATTTATATATACAGCAAAATAGCGGATTACAGTGTGAATGGGAAGGCTAATTTGCATATTAATCTTTAAAAATTGATTTTAATAAATATGCGCTTAGTATTATTGATTTCTAATTGTTTGGTTTTATCTTATTGAATATGAGCGAAAATCTCGGGGATAAATCTTAAAAGAAATCCATTTACAAGAAGAAATAATTGTAATTTTATTCTTTACTTCCTATTTTAACTAAATAGTTAAATTAGGAAAATTTACCAATGAAAGACGGGAGCAACGGAAAATGATGGAAGAGTTAGTTTCAAAGTTGTTCTATTTTTCAATCATACCCCCCTGTTCAAAATCTTTTTATCTGCATTCTTATTCAGTTTTATTAGCCTTTCTAATTTAATATGATATTTTATTATACTAAAACTTAAATACTTCCACCCGGAGGGTGCATATATTTGCTAGTATATATAAAGTGCTTATTATATAAGGAAGGAAACGCTTGATATTACGAAAAGGATTGCATCATATTGGATCAGGGATTATGACTGAATGATGGAAACTATATTATAGCAAACTATATATATATATATATATATATATATATATATATATATATATATATATATATATATATATATATATCTTATCTAGTATACATCACTGTAAAATGTATCAAAACCTTTGTCCACAGAAAATGGCATTTACGGTGGTTATATTCTGATGAAGGGAAACCTGTTTGACACACCCATCATTCTTTTTTTAGATCTCGGGTTTATTGTATAAGTCGGGGTGGGTGGGGGTGCACGGCACTAAATGATATAAGGAAAATGATTGCATGATATTGGATGATTGATTTTGATTGGATGATGGAAACTGTAAGACTTTTCTGCGCGGGGAAAGTGAGAAAATGTTCAAGCCATGACGCCAATAAATACTTGTTACTTTGTCACGTGATTACTAGAAAGGTTTTTTGCGCTGTCGAGCAAATCTAGTCGATGGGTGTCGGCCATTTTGGCTTGATAAATGTCACCTAGAAAGAACTGGCTAAAAGGGATTTCCGTTCTTTCTAACTTCTTCTTCTTCTTCTTCTTCTTCTTCTTCTTCTTCTTCTTCTTCTTCTTCTCGCCCTTCTTCTTCTTCTTTTTCTTGTTCTTGTTCTTGTTCTTCTTCTTATTCATAATCAATAATAAATAACATCCGTTGAATGATTCGATTTCTCTTAGTCATCGGTGAAATATCCAAAGAAGTTTCCGTTCTTGTCAAATATCCATTTTCTAACAACGGAAAGGATCTTAGCTTTCTCAATTTCATCGGTAAAAGTTTGCTAAATATGTTTTTTCTTTCTTTCTTCTTTCCTTCTTTTTGTCCTTTCTTTCTTTCTTTCTTTCTTTCTTTCTTTTGTTCTTACTTTGTGTCTCTGTTTCTTTCTCATTTCTTTCTTTTTCTTTTTAGTTTCTTTCTTTCTTTCTTTGATTTTTTCTTTCTTTCTTTCGACTGAAGCAGACGATAAGCCCCAGATATACAGTTATCAGTTCACTTTCTTTTTCTTTTTAGTTTCTTTCTTTCTTTCTGTCTTTTGTTCTTTCTTTCTTTCTTTCCACTGAAGCAGACGATATGCCTCAGATATACAGTTATCAGTTCACTTTCTTTTTGCTTTTTAGTTTCTTTCTTTTTTTCTTTTTTCTTTCTTTCTTTCTTTCAACTGAAGCAGACGATAAGACTCCGATGTACAGTTAACATTTCATATCTCTCTCCCCCATTTTCTTTCTTTCTTTTGTCGTTACTACTTCCCTCTGATTCTTCTTTCTTTCTTTCTTTTCAAATTTCCTTTTATTTATTGTTTGTTTGTTTGTTTCGACTTTCTTTCCCTTTTGATATTTCTTTCATTCATTTTTTCTTTCTTTTTAATTTTTTGTTTCAATTTCCTTCTTTACTTTGTTTGTTTGTTTATTTCTTTAGTCTCAGCCTTTTCTTTCTTTCTTTGTTTCTTTTTTTCTTTGTTTCTTTTTTTCTTTCTTTTGTTTCAATTTCCTTCTTTTTTGTTTGCTTGCTTTTTGTTTCTTTATTTTATCCCTGCTTTTTTCTTTCTTTTTATTCTTCGTTTCATCCATTCATTCTTTCTGTCTTTCTTTTTTTCTTGTACCCTTTTCCTTTTTGTTCTTTCTCTATTTTCATTTCTCGAAAGTATCCTTACTTTTCTCCTTCACTACTGCATTCTCTTTCACCGCCCATTTTTCATTCAACATTTCTCCTTCTGTATTTCATGTTTCTTTATTCAATTGAATTATTCTTTATCATTTTCCCATTTCTATTATCTTCTTGTGGAAATTTCAAATCTATCAACTGTCCAGTCACCATTTTTAACGCATTGTTTATTTCCATTGTCTTGTCTGTATCTTCACACGAAGAATTGATTGTGAGAGAAACCAATAAATTACTTTTTCCGTGACCTCTGATAATTGAGGTCAATTCAATAAAGAATTATCAAATATTTCGCCAGCTTATATATCACAAAATAATGAGAATTACCAAGAAAAATAGATAAATCTGACTTTAAAATGATTTCCTTAAGTTCTAAGATTTATACAACGTCCGATACTTTTTAGACTGCTATCAATTTTCTGTTTTAATGCATTATTTCAGCCGCTACATTCTTCGGTCTTCTTATTCGGACTGAATTTTTCGGATGAAATATTTCCATTTTTTAAATAAATCTTTCAATTATTGTTCTGGTCTGTGTTGTTTTTGTTGTAATATTTTGGCCTATACATTCTTCGGCCTGTCTCAAATCGTTAGCAGCCAAATTTACACACACACACACACACACACACACACAACACACCACACACACACACACACATATATATATATATATATATATATACACGCACACATACAAATGCACACATATATCTATATTATATAATATTATTATATACACTATTATATATATTATTACCCTCGTAAATGGCCAGAGCTTGTTTCTCTCTCTATATATATATTTATCAATCCCTCCACATGAGCAGGATGTGACACTATGCTAATTTCTTAAGGGGGGGGGTAACCTAGACTGGTTGTCTCTATAGACGACCAAATGGTTTGAAATGAAACTATAAAATTTCCAAACTTGAAATTTTAGTGATTTGTTTATTATTAATAGACACTGATGAGTATAATAATAATAGCCGGTTTAGCTCAGTCGGTAGAGTGTCCGGCTGGAAACGTCAAGAGTCCTGGTTCGATACCGGCCCTCGCCAACTTAGCGTATGAGTAGCATAGGTATCTGTGCGGTAAACTGAGGAGCTGATGGTAGGTCAGACACTAAAAAACAATATCCTTGGTCTAGCGCTTATGAAAAGGGGTTAGACTTCCTCGCTGTCTGGCTGATACCGACTTTAGGGCACCCCGACAACTTTACTTTAATTACTTTACTTATAATAATAGTATATAATATCAAAGCACCGGCACATCAACATCTTCAGTGACAGCCTTCACATGCGACATTTGTGGTCGAGGCAATTTTCGAATATTGGACTTCACACTCATAGGAGGCGCTGTAACTGCAATGCCGATAATAATAATAATAATAATAATAATAATAATAATAATAATAATAATAATAATAATAGCAAACAAGCACAACGGGAGTACAAAACTAGACATGACTGGGTTGGGAAGGTGATCCACTGGGAATTATGCAAGATTTAATTTTGACCATACAACAAAATGGTATATATATAAACCAGAATCTGTTCTTGAGAATGAAACGCATAAAATTCTCTGGGACTTTGAAATAAAAACGGATCACCTTATCCCAGCAAGAAGACCAGAACTTGTCAACTGGTTGATTTTGCAGTTCCAGCAGATCACAGGGTGAAGCTAAAGAAAAATGAAAAAATCTGGACCTTGCCAGAGAACCAAAGAAGTTATGGAATATGAAAGTGAAAGTGAAAGTGATACCAATTGTAGTTGGTGCACTTGGAACAGTCCCAAAAGGATTGGAAAAGGGTTTGGAAAGTTTGGAAATCAGAGGAAGGATTGAAACCATTCAAAACACTGCACTGCTGCAATCTGCCAGAATACTCAGAAGAGTCCTGGAGACCTGAGGAGACTTGTCACTTAGACTCTAGTGAAGGACCAAACCCAAAAGGAGTAAATAATAATAATAATATATAAAAATAATAATAATAATAATAATATATAAAAAGCAAAAACAAAAAAACACTAAAATAAATGAAATGATATGTGAGGCTATTTCGTAAGCACTGGTCCAAAGCGACAAGTGTAGAAGTCTCTGAAAATCGAACGCATAGAAGCAATGGAATCCTCTTCTATTGGTGAGACTCCCACTCCCGCTATTCATACGCAGAGTGGAATCGAAGCACCTGATACTTAAAATGTTTTTTTAAAGTTTAATCTTTATTATTAAATCAAATTAAATTAAAACAACAACAAAAAACCATCAGGTGTTTCGGCTTTATCTAGATATTAAGATGTGTCTATTCAATAAAGAACATTAGATTAAAAGAAAGAGTTTTATTTATTACTGGCTGTCTAAAGAAAACATACTTGTATCTATATACAAGTGTTACAATTTATGAACTGGCATAAAGTGTGAACGTACCTGGAGTTAGAATTTGAATTAAGGCCCTAAACTTTAAATCACAAGGTTTATGGAAAATTACCGACACTTGTGGCGCTTAATAACCTCTGACCCTTTAAAAAGCGCGCGATTGGACGCATGGGAATAATTTCTTGTTTAGAACAGATGGGACCAGATTTCCATCTCTCCCCGCGGCGGAATCATGGGCTAAGATATAAAACTTGATCAAGAAACACCCAGTCTTGTTATTAATTGAATGTTAAGACAATGACCAACCCCTAGCAGATAGAAGTCAGCCCAAAGAAAATAACGTCAGACAGGTTAGATGACCTAGAAGATGAATCAAAAGCAGAATTTTAAAAAGTAGGAACAATCAGCAACTATCATCGATAATTAATCTCGCAATTATACAACCGCGAGAACTCCTCAATTATATACCCAAATCATGTTAGGGGTATATAACACAAGGTGTATAAAAAAAGTATCGAAATTTTTTGTACTTTTTTGACACACATTGTATTCTGAAAAAGTTAACGTTCCATTCATTGTTCATTTCTATCTTGGTAAATACAGCTTCAAACTCGCCACTTTTATGACACACTTTGTATTCTGAAAAAAAATAACGTTCCATTCATTGTTCATTTCTATCTTGGTAAATACAGCTTCAAACTCACCACTTTTATGACACACCTTGTATTCTGAAAAAAATTAACGTTCCATTCATTGTTCATTTCTATCTTGTTAAATACAGCTTCAAATTCGACACTTTTATGACACACCTTGTATTCTGATAAAAATTAACGTTCCATTCATTGTTCATTTCTATCTTCGAAAATACAGCTTCAAATTCGGCACTTTTATGACACATCTCTAAAAAGGAAGCACATATTTGAAAGTTAGTTTTATCTGGATTGTGGATGTAAATATACTTTTTACATTATATATACAGTGGGGAAAATAAGTATTTCACCCCCCCCCTGCTGATTTTCTGATTCTAAGACGAACCTACCCTAAAGGTTATACGCCATTCCTATTTTGTAAGGTTACAAACTCAGAAAATCAACAGGGGGTGGGGTGGGGGGTGAAATACTTATTTCCCCCACTGTATGTGGAGAAAAGTAGACACACGCGGGATGTTATACTAGATGGTTTATTACTAATGGTGATGTCGACGCTATAATGTTTCGGACTTTCAGACCTTCTTCAGGATACGAGCTGAGTTCTTGTATTGAAGGATTCAGTTCTCTTATTAACGAGTATCTTGCAGTCATGATTAGGAGGAGGGTAGGGGGTCATCTCCTTTTTTTGAAAACAACAAAAAGGGAAATAGTATGTAAAAAAAAACTTTTTTCCCTTGAATATTACTATTATACTAAATTAGAATGTACCTATATTTTACACAATTTTACACCGTTTTTAATATATTTACCCCCTTAACTACATGAAATATATATTTGTAGTCATTACCAGCGCTGAAAAAAAAATTGAAAAGATTAAAATCCGTATTCAACTTCGACCAAATTGAATATGGAGTAATTTGTATATTGCTACCAGGGGAAAAAAAAGACTTCTCAATTGTTACGACTTACATTCCTTTCAGTCTCGTATATCCAACGCGTTTTTCTTCTTAGTAACATCCTAGCCATGCCAATACATTTATTAAAAAGAAAATGTCTGAGTCGCGCCATCCTGTTTATAACAACTACTCTTATCGATGATTGGCTGTAGAATTGGCCATTCAGATATAAAGAGTTCAAGGATCGCGTTGAGGTATTCTAAACTTTTTTGTTGGCGTTGCACAAGGGTGGCGTGTTGGAGTTTGATCGTCTCCAACGGGGTCTGGCTGGCTGAGGGGGCTATTATGTTGGAAGACCCGAAACCCCCCTATGAAGCCAGCCAATAACATAACTGATGACGCCACCCTGCGCTAAGTCTAGCGTATTTCAAACAAACTTATTATCATTACTTGGTTTTAACACTACTACTACTACTACTACTACTACTACTACTACTACGTTACTACTACTACTACTACGTTACTAATGTTATTTTTGAACATATAATTTAGAAACAGTGTTTATCTACGATAAATTTAGTGCTGGTAAGAAAGAAATAATACTAATTTTATATGTGACTATTTATAAAGAAACCGGTTGATTCAAAGACAATGTTAGTTTTTTTCTGACTTTGACATTATTATCTCAAAATATATATCTTCCTTTCTTTTTTCCCCTTCTTTCTTTCTTTCTTTCTTTCTTTCTTCTGAAGCAGACGATAAGCATAACATGCACAGTTATCGCTTCCTCTCACTCACACAGTCAATTTCTTTCTTTCTTCTTTCTTTCTTTCTTTCTTTCTTTCTTGAAGCAGACGATAAGCATAGCATGTACAGTTATCGCTTCCTCTCACTCACACAGTCAATTTCTTTCTTTCTTTCTTTCTTTCTTTCTTTCTTTCTTTCTTTTGAAGCAGACGATAAGCATAGCATGTACAGTTATCGCTTCCTCTCACTCACACAATCAATTTCTTTTTTTCTTTCTTTCTTTCTTTCCGTTGAAGCAGATGATAAGCATCAAATGTACAGTTATCACTTCATATCTCTTCATATATTTACTTTCTTTCTTTCTTTTTTTCTTTCTTTCTTTCCACTGAAGCAGACGATAAGCCCCAGATTCTTATTTTTCTCTCCAACGTGTAGCATATTCTTTATCTTCTCAAAAAAACAAAAAAAACAAAAAAACAAAAAAAAAAAAAAACGGAATGGACGATTATTCATTCGAATATAATCCAGCATGGATCTTATCAGCATTTGAGATGTTTGACAAAAAGCTTCATCAAATAAAAAAAAGTAAATAAAGATGAAATTACCCGAAAAAATTGTCTTTATTTGAAGATGTTCCTTGTTTGAGTAAAAACAAAAAACAACAACAAAACAAAAACAAAACAAAAAATAATTATTTTGATTTGTCGACCTGTTATCCTCATCTCATCCAGCCTCCTTCAAATGTTCCCTGTCTATCCGAGCATAGCAATGAGCTAACATGAGAAAACATTTTGAATAGTTTGACTGTTAAGAACGAATGTTCATGTTCGGAGCCGGAATTTAAAAAAAAATTGAAAATGCATATTCTTTTTTTAAAAATAAAATAAAAAAAATATTTGGATTTCTACATCTCCGGAGGTTAATATGGTCTGCAGCACCACGGATTGTCAACATTACAAATCCTTTGAAAATTTTTTCCACCTTCTTCATTGTGCTGTGGACTTTTAACTTGCTTTTTTGTGGCTGGAATCATGAACATTTTTGATACTTTCTTTTATACATTTTTCATATATTTTTACAACAAACTCTTTTGAGTTTTCTTGTCGATTTAAAAAAAAAAAAAGAATTATTTTATTTTTAAAACAGAATATGCATTTTCAAAATTTAAAAATTCCGGCTCCGAACATGAATGTTCGTTTATACCCCTCCTGTTTGCAACGGTTTACTTATTCCGTCTTTCCATCACAAACATTTCGCTCTTGATGAAGACAGATTTAATAAAAGGTCGAAACAGATTTCTGTCAGCGAACTATAACATCATTTGTTGTTTTTCTAAAAATGTTTGACTCATACTGTCGGATTCACTTCAATTTACTTTTCATATTATATATATATATATATATAATATATATATATATATATATATATATTATATATGTGTGTGTGTGTGTGTGTGTGTGTGTGTGTGTGTGTAATTAATATTATGAAACAATTGAAAAACACAAGTTCATAAGCGTGTAATGTTTATTTTGCCTACGCTGCAGTGTTTTGATCTGTTTCAATAGATCTCCGTCAGGGCCTTAGTTAGTTTGAGGGAAAAAATATAAAAATATCACAGAAAAATAAGAAATCTTCGAGATCCTTGTGTTTTGTGGTCGGTCGGTCTATTTGAAATTGTTGATGAAAACGCTTTTTTAAAATGTATACAGAGACGTCGAAACGGAAACGCACGTTGTAGATTTCCGTTTCGGCGTCTCTGTATACAACAGTCAAACTATTCAAAATGTTTTCTCAGCTTGGGTCATTGCTATGTTTGGATTGTGTTTTACATGCCCCCCCCCTAAAGATGAGGACAACAGTCAGAAAAATCAAAATAACACACATCAGGCCCCATCTTAAAAAAAACCCCAGACAAATAAAATAATAGAATCAGCAAAGTTCAGTCGTTTGGATATTATCAAGCAGCAGAAGTTACTTCCCTTATTTTTTGAATCTTCTGTTTTAAAAATAAAAAAATAAAAATATTTGGATTTCTACATCTCCGGAGGTTAATATGGTCTGCAGCACCACGGATTTTATCAACATTACAAATCCTTTGAAAAATTTTCCACCTTCTTCAATTGTGCTGTGGACTTTTAACTTGCTTTTTTGTGGCTGGAATCATGAACATTTTTAATACTTTTTTTTTTATACATTTTTCATATATTTTTACAACAAACTCTTTTGAGTTTTCTTGTGGATTACAATGCTTCTGATTTAAAAAAAAAAAAAAAAATTATTTTTAAAACAGAATACGCATTTTCAAAATTAAAAAAAAATTATCAAGCTGCAGAAGTTACCTCCCTTGTTTTTTGACTCTTCTGTGGATCGATGGATGCGAGTTTTCTGTCCGGACACAATTTTAGTTTAGGGCCCAAGAATCTATACAAATCAATAGCTCGGGCCATTAACTATAATCATTTCCAGATCGAACGGTACAAACAATTCTCGAGTGTCGAGAAACATCGAGTCTGTAAATAAAATCTTTTTAAGGTGCCAAAAGCATTTTCTTGTTTGGAGGAAAGCTTTTTTTTTTTTTTTTTTTTTTTTTTTAGATAAACAGAAAAGAGACATCACACATATTAACTGTGATATAAAGATAAAACAAATGAAACACCTCTTACCTCGGGCTAGGAAAGAAATGGGTAATAAAGGACTATTTGCTCGTAAATTCCTACCATAAAATAAACTTATTTTTCTTGCACCCGTTATGTTACAATACTAAATATATTCCTTTTAATTATTTTAATATTCACTTCAATGTGTATATTCTAAAAGCTTTTATTTTGTGAGAATGCTTAGTTTTAAAGTGGGGGCTCGTTTTTACACTTCAACTTTTTACTCGTAAATCCCTACCATAAAATGCCCAAGCCTAATTTTATGGCAGGAATTTACGAGTAAAAAGTTGAATATTACTTTTGTTGTTGTTATTTCTTTTCTTTTTGGCTTTGGTACTCTAAAATAAAAACGTCAGATTTTAATCATCGACGAAAAAACAAAATTACGGTCATAAAAGGAGGATCCAATTTATGCCTAAATTGTAAAACTTTAAAACTAAGCATTCTCACAAAATAAAAACTTTTAGAATATGCACATTGAAATGAATATTAACATAAATAAAGAAAATATATTTTGCATTGTAACATAACGGGTGCAAGAAAAATAAAACATTTATTGCAAAAAACACGGACATAAAATGGGGGTTCAGTTTATTTTATGGTAGGAATTACGAGCAAATAGTCCTTTATTACCAAAAAATGGCGCCCAAGTTAAGTTTCTTTTATAAGAGTACAGACCGGAAGTGAGGGGGTTTGTGGGAGAGGAATGAAGTAATAAATGAGCCGAATTTTTTGGCAGTTGGGTGAGCGACGTGATTGCGAGCAGACAGGAAACGACGTGATTGCGAGCAGACAGAAACATTTGAGTTGAGATTTCACATTAACATTGAAGTAGACATGAAGGTATGAAGACTAGTTGGAGGAGATGTGCTGTAATAAGTAATTGAGATTTACTTCCCCTGTTTTATTATTACCTCCCCTTTGTGTAAATCTTTGACGTTTCTGAGAGTATATAAACTCACAGTAAACTGTAAAGTTATTCTAAGTCGAATAAAGCTTTTTCAAGCCAAACCGTGTGTGTTCGTTTATTATTACACGTGCCTTCCAAGAAAATGTGGAGGCGCGTGGTGTAGGAAATAAATAAAATCTTTTAAAGGTGGGAAAAGCATTTTCTTGTTTGGTAAGATTTTTTTTTTTAATTAAACAGAAGAGAAAATATCACACATATTAACATTGAAGTAGACATGAAGCTACGAAGACTTTTTGTAATCTATTTTTGTCTGTAAATGAGTTCTAGAGTTTCCCTACAACTAAAAATTCAAGAGCAACATATGAATGAAAGACGGAATAAATAACCGTTAGAATAGGAGGTACAAACAAACGCTAGTGTTCGATGCTGGGATGTTTAAAAAATGCGTATTCTGTGTTAAAAATAAAATACAATTTTTTATATATTAATGGATTATAATGTTTCTGATATTTAAAAATAAAATTTATTTTATTTGTAATACAGAATACGCATTTTTTAAAAGATTCCAGCATCGAACACTAGCGTTCGTTTGTACCTCCTATTCTAACGGTTATTCACTCCGTCTTTCATTCATATGTTGCTCTTGATGAAGACCGCTCTATTAAAACGGTCGAAACAGATTCTGTCAGCAAACTATTAACATCATTTGTTAAAAAAAAAAAAAGTTAAATTCATATATATATATATATATATATATATATATATAATATATATATATGTGTGTGTGTGTGTGTGTGTGTGTATTAACATTGAAGTAGACATGAAGGTACGAAGACTTTTTGTAACCTATTTTTGTCTGTAAATGAGTTCTAGAGCTTCCCTACTGCTAAAAATTGTTTTATAAAAGCATTTAGGTCAAACTTTGGGGATTATCTAACTTTATCATAATCCATACTTGGACAAAATTTCAGAAAAAAATTAAATGGGGTAGGTGACATAGACTTGATTATTTGATATAGAATTACCCTGATATCCGAATGACTTGATTCGGCATTAAATGACTCGAAGATCATTGATAAGTTAAGTTAACGTGGACATGGAGTCATGGGGGGACAAATTCTTGGAATCTTCTTAGAGAGCTAAGAACGTTTCACCGACTTGGCTTTTTTTTCCGGTGGACCATAGAGTGAAAATGAAAGCAAAAAAAAAAAATAAACAAATACCAAAGATTTCAATAATGCTATAAAATTACACACAGCGAGGGAGTCTATCCCCTTTTCGCTAGCGCTAGACCAAGGAAATTGTTTTAAGCGTCTAAGGTGGAGCACCACACCTACCATCAGCTCCTTACTTTACCGCACAGATCCCGGTGCTACTCATACGCTGAGTTGGCGAGGGCCGATAACAAACCAGGAACATTGCAGTTCCTAGGTGGACCGGCCCTAATGCCATAAAATTACGAGTATATTCCCTTTTCTCTAGCGCTAGACCAAGGAAATTGTTTTAAGCGTCTAAGGTGGAGCGCCACACCTACCATCAGCTCCTCACTTTACCGCACTGATCCCGGTGCTACTCATACGCTGAGTTGGCGAGGGCCGTTAAAAACCTAGGAACATTACAGTTCCTAGGCGAACCGGCCCTAATGCCATAAAATTACGAGGGTTATCAAAACTTTTGCAATATACCGTACATATAGTCTCACATCTCATGCCAATCTAGATTACGAGGTATGTCAGAAAAGTTCCAAGTTGATCGCATTCTTCGATGTGGTGGGCATCGTCCACTGAGAGTTCTTACCACAGGGTCAGACAATCAACCAGCATGTCTACAAAGAGATACTGTGGCGTTTGCTTCGTTCAGTGTGCAAGAAGAGGCGAGAAGTGGCAGGACAACTCTCGGTTGGTTCACCATGACAACGCAAAAAAAACAAAACTTGAAAACAATGTAAGTAATGTCGATAGGGTGGCCTAATGTCAGTATGAGCCAGACAGCGAAGGAGTCTATCCCCTTTTCACTTGCGCTAGATCAAGGAGATTGTTTTTGTATCTGAAGTGGAGCACCAAACCGACCATCAGCTCCTCACTTTATCGCATAGATCCCCGTGCTACTCATACGCTGGGTTGGCGAGGGCCGGTATCGAACCAGGAACCTTGCAATTCCTAGGCAAGTGGTCTACCGACTGAGCTAAACCGGTCCATGTAAGTTAGTAGTTGTCATAAACATCTAAGTGGATTGATAGTTGATGACCCCAGGGGGCGTTTGAGACCGGGGATTTTATTGGATGTAACTAAAGCGATAAGAAGACACTAGAAGTTTAGAAAGAATGTAAAAGTTAATCTGTGTGAATTCGTCCTCTCGAACAGATCTATTGTTACATAATTATTAGTTACCTAATGATTATAGTAATAGTGTAGAAATCATAATGGCGATTAGTGCAGCTGATGGCCTTGAGAGTGAGTGACAGCGCTTGACCTCACTCTCACCTTGCTTTCCGGGGATAAATCGTGAGAACCGGAAGGCATAGAAGACCCTGTTCCGGTTTAAGGATACTAAGTAACTCAGTCAGTTAGGAGTTAGAAGCCGAGCTAGCAAGATGTAAGGATCTGCGCAGACGTCTGGTTTGGGGATTTATAAATAAAGTAACATCAACGTAAATCGAAGTCTTGTGTTTATTACCTAAAAACTAACAATAACACAGGGCTTCTTATAAGGAGAAATCCCACAGAAGACCAGACCTTAGAAGATATACCAGACGCTAGACCAGGCCAAAATGATAGACGATCAGAATAGCAAAACTGGCCAGAAGAGAAGACGACTAGAAGTAGTAAGAAAAGGGTATACAACATATATGCTGATTTGGTAATGTGAAAACGTCAGTACGTAACACTATCCCAACATGCTCTGATCTTTGGTTTCCCCGTTCGTCGATGCTGAAAATGATAGAAATAAAATACCCCTGCAATTAAAAATTGAAAAAAAAAGCTACTTTTAAGAGTTAAAAAAAAAGTGGAATGTGAAATGTGAAATAAATGACTTTAACTAAAACTTTTTTGTTCCATCTATCATCGACATCCAGCCAATTGCTTCCTGGTAACCTTTTATTCGAAATGCTTTAACCTTTGCAAAAATAATAACCAGTTTTTTTTTCGTCTGAGTGCTTTTTGATGAAGTCTTTTACTCCTTTTATTATTATTATTATTATTATTATTATTATTATTATTATTTTATTATTATTATTATTATTATTATTATTATTATTGTTTCTTTTACACCGGCGTTAGCCGATGGTCTTTCACAGGAGTTTGAGGGACAACAAGTCTCCTCAGGTCTCCAAATATTCTACAGAGTATTCAAGTTGATTTCAACAATGCTATTTCCTGGATGGTCTCAATTCCCCCTCTGATTTCCAATTCATAATAATAATAATAATAATAATAATAATAATAATAATAATAATAACTCACTGGAGTGTGACTGACAACAAGTTCATCTCTTCTGAATATTCTAGCCGATTTTAACAATACTGTTATCTGGATGGTCTCAATTCCTCCTCTGATTTTCAGTTCCTCCAGTATCTTTTCTAAGCTTTTTGGAACCGTTCCAAGTCCTCCAACTACGATAGGTATCACTTTCACCCTCATATTCCACAGCCTTTTCAATTTTCTGGCAATGTCCAGGTATTTTTCTATCCTTTATCTTCACCCTGTGATCTTCTGGACAACTTCTCTCTCTCTATTTAAAAAAATCAAATTATTATTATTATTATTATTATTATCATCATTATTATTATCATTTCGCTCTTTTAGAGTTTATCGCACCCGCCTTAGCCTCAGTTCTCGTGTAGAGGGGTTGGTAAATATATATAATTTCTTGCAAAAAATATCTGACATTAAATGAAAGTCTGCGAATCTAGCTTGCTAACCATTATACTACGTGAGGTGCCCTATAATTAATTAACTAAGCTTAGCTTAGATGTGGCACAAGGCCAGAAGTATGAGGCATCCAGTGAGAATCGAACTCACTAACAATGGTCTGCTAAGCTAGTTTGCTAACCATTAAGCTACATAAGGTGCCCTAGTTATTTACTAAGCTTAGCTTAGATGTGGCACAAGCCTAGAAGTCTTGGACGCCTAGTGAGAATCGAACTCACTACCAATGGTCAGCTAATCAAGTTCGCTAACGATAACACCACACGAGGTGCCCATAACGAATAGAATATAAGAAGATGTCCGAATTATATGACCATTATATATATTTACCAACCCCTCCGACGCACGAGCAGGATGCGACACAAGGTCAATTTCTTAAGCGGAGTTCAACAGGTTAGAATTCAGAGTTTCTCCTTCTACTTGACCGGTTGCCTAACCAAGGTTAAAGAGCACAGACTGTCCTACTATTTACCCATAGCTGGAGGGAGAGTAGGATTCACACCTTTCCCAATGGTATTAGCGCTAAGTGAAATGCAATTACCACGTCCAGGTTTTGAACTCGGGGCGACGAGTCCATTTCCAATGACTTTAACCATTACACCACGCGCTTCCTATAGACGTCGATGTATCCTTAACGGATCTGTAATTGATTCCATACGTGAAAACTGTTTGTGCAAGATATATCGCATTTCTCATTTCTAAAGAGTTTTGTAGTTGCATGAAGCCATTCTGACACTCAGCGTCATCAAAATCCCATCTGCACTGCATTCAATTTCTCTTTCTCTTTCCAGGGAAATATATCTATATAACTATAGGGGTTTCACCTTTGAAAACTGATGGGTGAGGCATGGTGGGGGGGAATGATTATTATTCCAATGATTGTCAGACTCGTTTCCAGCCCGCCGGACTCGTCGAATCATCCAGTCACCCGTTTTGATACTTGGCAAATATTTCTATTCTTCCTTCGACAAACAGAGCCTTGCTTCCAAAACCGACCAAGGCGAATGACATGGTTTTATGGGAACAAGACAACCCTTGCCCTTCGCGGGCCGAGGTGATAACATGGCCAAAAACTGAAGAAAATCAGGTATTGTGAGATATCTAATATGAATATCTGTCCGGTTGGCTCATAGAGATATCATGGTTATATAATGCCAGGTTTAATGGTGGACGGATTCAATATGGCCACGAGGCAAATTTCCAATCGTATAATCGATTATCAAGGTGAATTAAACTGGCCAAATGCTGATATAATTCGATGGACAAAATGATTGCCATGTTTCTTTCCTGAAGATAACGTTTCGGCAAAAACATCATATATATATATATATATATATATATATATATATATATAAAATGTTGTTTTGGTTCCAACGGGAGAAAATTCAATATTTTATAAAAAAGAAGGTCCGCAAAATGTATTATGTTTTCAGAAAAAATTAAAAAAAATTCTTTTTATCTTACATATGCAACACGTGTTTCAGATCTTCTGGTATCTTCTTCAGGCTTTGATTGATAATATGAAAATGAATTCTTACATGCGTGTATATATATATATATATATATATATATATATATATATATATATATATATATATTATGAGTATTTCACTTCCCTCTTCCTGTTTGGTGGGAGTGGAATATAAAGGAATTTCATTTTTAACATTAGTCTTTTAAACAGGTGTTTTTGTTTTCTGGGTGGTTTGGTAATAACTTCATTAACTTACAAGGTGTGTCAAAAAAGTATTAATATTTTTGTACTTTCTTTGTATTCAGAAAAAAAAAATAACATTTCATTCATTATTCATTTTTATCTTGGTAAATACAGCTACAAATATATATATATAAACTTGCTACTTTTTTGACACACCTTTTATTCTGAAAAAATAATGAATGGAATGTTATTTTCTTTCAAGGTGAGTCAAAATTACAAAAAATCACGATATTTTTGTGACACACCTTGTGTATATATATATATATATATATATATATATATATATATATATATATGATGAGTCTAGGCTCAAATTTAGTTCTGGTCGAAATATATTTATTGTAGCCAAATGACGGTTTGTTTTTCTTTGAAAGTATAAATATTGGTCTGTGTATAATTAATTTATTACTTATTATACATTGAGCTCTCTTAGGAATTTATAAAAATCCTCGTATAAATTTATAAGTTTGCATCTACATAAGCATACATTATGGATGTACAGTGAGATTTTGAGGATCCAAAATAGCATCATTCCCTACATACCAGTCAATTGGATTATTTCACTTATATATATATATATATATATATATATATATATATATATATATATATATATATACTACCCTCACTTTATTCAGGTCTACCCCTATCCTCCCTCCCTTCTCTTCTGTCACTTATACTCGCACGTAATTTTGCTTTCAATAAAAATCATTTGACCGATGATGTCCGTATAAATCAGACGAAACGTTTCAACTATCTGATTTGTTTTGAGTTTTCATTTCTTGTTCACCATCCTTCTACCTACCTATATATATATATATATATATATATTATATATATATATATATATATATATTAATACCTTAGTACAGATATGAATTTATTTCGGCAGTTTTTGCCTCCTCAGTGTAATTTTTACCCATAGAAGTACTAATAAAAATCAGTCTGAGATGGCAAGCTAATGCCGAAATAAATTTATATCTGAATCAAGGTATCCATTTATCAATTTATTCATAATACTCCGTATATGTAAAAATATATACACAAATCTTTATATATACGTTTGAGTTTTCAATTTTGGATGAATCCGATCAAAGAAGCACTTGATATCATCCACTATATATATATATATATATATATATATATATATATATATATATATATATATACGATTAAAATCGACTGGTTTAAAAACTACCTACTTAAGTTTCTCGCAGTAGCGCGAATCTTCAGGGTATTTTTTTTCCTACCATCATGATGTATTTTATAGTTGGGTTGTGCCCACTACACACCCACCTTTACTCCATATGTAACATCGGAGTTTACTAGGCAGAGCTTGTGTTTATTTTTATACCAACATCTGTTTGTTAATTCTGTTCGCGAGTTCAATATCTATATATATCGCAGTTAAAATTGAAAATAGCAGTATGTAGTTAGCCAGAGCAGATATCATATCTTATTATAATGGAGATTGTGTGTTTTTCTGTCTGTAACTGAAACTATATTACTAATCAAGTCATAATTCCCTTAGTTACTTACACATTCTACACGATTTTATTTTTATTTAAACCTCAATTTCTGATAAAATTGTTTTACATTATTAATACCGTTGGCCATATCTACATGCCAATATGCAATTCTATTTATATATACAACAAAATAGCAGTTTACCGTGTAAACAGGAAGGCTAATTTGCATATTGAAATTAAAAAATTGATTTTAATAAATATGTGCTTAGTATTATTGATTTTTAACTGTATGGTTTTATCTTAATGAATATTATCAAAAATCTCTTCAATAAATCTTAAAAGAAATCGATTAACAAGAAGAAATAATTCTGATTTTATTCTTTACTTTCTATTTTAACTAAGTTATTAAATTAGGAAAATTTAGCAATGAAAGACGAGAGTGATAGAAGAGTAAGTTTCAGTTGTTCTATCTTTTGATTATACACCCCTCTGTTTCAAATCATTATCTCTGCATTCTTATTTAGTTTCATTAGCCTTTCTAATTTAATATATTTTATTACATTAAAACTTAAATACTTGCACCCGGAGGGTGCATATATTTGCTAGTATATATAATAATATTATATATAATAATAATAATACTAATAATATATATATATATATATATATATATATATAATTCTTGGTAACTGTGATATATATATATATATATATAATATATATATATATTATATTATGTACACACAAACACACACACAGACATATATATATATATATATATATATATATATATATATATATAATTTTCGGAAATAAAGAAAAGTATTTTCTTAGAATTTTTTCCATAAATGCTTATATATATATATATATATATATATATATATATATATATATATATAATATATATATATATATATATATATAATATATATAATATATATATTTACACACACACACACACACACACACACACACACACACATATATATATATATATATATATATATATATATATATATATATATATATAATTGGTGGCGTATTTTAAGTAGCAAGTGGATGTAAAAAATAAAACTCCCAATCTGTCTCTGTGCATTAGCCTTAACTAATAAGTTTCGGTTGAATAAATAAGTGAAAAAAAAAGCATCAAGAAAATAAATTTCTGACCAATCAGAAACTTTCCCGCTTCTTTTTAAGAACCCAGTCACCTTTCACAATCCATTTTCCAGTCTTTAGAAATCAAAGATTTTTTATTCGAATTCACCAGTGAACCATTAAATAACTCATGTTGCTGCAAATAAAGTACGCCACTCAGTGCGACTCGAAGCGAAAACATTATTTTTTAAAAACAAGTCACGTGGATCCTTATTGTTCAAGGAGATTCCAGTGGACAGAAGTCATGGTCAAGTCATGCTGAAAACACCGGTTCCCGCTAGATCACCGAAGTTAAGCAGCGATGAGACTGTTTACTACATAGATGGGTGACCACTTAAACAATACCAGGTCCTGTAAGCAAGCTGTAACACCTTAAAACATCATCCACTTTTGCATTCAGTGTAGGGACGTTGCTACTGTAAGATTCAAAGTCATAATTGAACATACAACTCCGACAAGGGTTGAGGGACAAAACATTTTATATAACAGCACATGAATAAACAAGATACATAAACAATGGAAGATAGAATAGTGTACATAAACATACATACATAAAAGTCACTGACAAGATAATAAAAAAAGTACACATAATATAAAGGTACAGACATGAGACTAAGAATAGTCCATGCTGTATAAATCACTTACAGTGACAAGTAGCCGGCGTTGAGGGCCGAAGCCCCAACGAGAAGGGAATCAATTGTCTAACCCATGTGGGTACCTACGAGGAGAGGTAGAAAAGAGGAAGAGAAATTCGAATCAGCCGCTTAAATACAAGAGGCTTCTAGCGGGAACCAGCAACATCAAGCGGGCAGACAACTCGTCAAGCAAATGCGAAATTAACCCCTACACTACTACTTCCCCTTGGGGTCTTAACGCCTGTGCTCCCCTTAGCCTCAATTTGAGTGGTAATTCAGGCTCACTTCCTACTCTCTTTTCTTTTCTCAATCGCAGTCAGGAGAGAGGTACTACATCCTCCTCTTCCCACTCACTAGTCTCTTCTTCACTGAGGTTAGGACTAAGAGCACTATCCTCCCTATCTGCTTGTCACCTATTTTGCTATCACGATCATAGGGTATATGTTGAGATTGTCTCTGATGACGGATAAACATCCGAAACCATTGGTAAGACGAACTTTGTATTGGTGACTATAAATAAAGCTCTTAAAGAAATAATTAAGCACTTTATAATCATTTCTCCAATAATAATAACAAAAAATTAACTATATATATATATATATATATATATATATATATATATATATATATATATATAAGACAATATATTGAGACTACTTACCGCAAATGCCTAGATCAAAATCCAGACTCAGATCTACTTTCTAGCGAGACTAACGAAGCCTACGAAACGGAACATTTCCACCCACTCTCTTTCTCTTCAAGTTCAGAAATCTCTGAGCTGACCAACATCACTTAATCAACTCTGTGTGTTTTAATTATCTTGCGTAAACGGAGAGAGAACAAGAGAATTGTAATTAAGTGAATTTAATGAACAATGTTAACAAGAAAATGTCAGCCAAGTTAATTTTCTAAATTGAAGTCAGGCAAAAAAGAAGACAAGCTTGAAAATGTGAAACGATAGAAGTTTGCTAACAAAACAAATACTGGTCGGTAATAAGGTTGTGCGGTGTTGGATTATATGCTGGTGTAGGGAATTATCTTCCCTTTGCCTGGAAGAGTTATCTTCCCGCTGTGTTGCCGTTTGTTCCTACTAGATGACCTCTAGTATATAAGCGGCTGATTCAAATGCTTCCCTATCTCTTTCCTTACTGCTCCTGAACGAGCACATGGGTTAGACTTATGTCTACCCCCTTCTCGGTGGGGCTTTGGACCCCCCTTACATTACTGTAAGTCTTTTATACAGCATGGACTATCCTTTAGTTCCATGTCTGTAACATTTATATTTTATGTACATTTGGGTATCTCGTTTATACCTAAATATTGTATCTTGTATTTACCATTCATAAATGTGTCCTTTTATCTCTACTCTTATATCTTATTTGTATCTTATGTATCTATGTACTTTATGTATCTTATCATTACCATGTGCTGTACACCTATTAAATGTTTTGTCTCACAACGTGTCGGAGCTGTTGTTCAATTATTAACTTTGAATCTTACATTGGTATAAGACACAAACTGAATCGCCACTTTTCAGTATTAACTAGAAATGGCTACCCGATGTCGCATGGATAAAGCAGGGGAAGTTTGACTCGCGGACCAATTATTACTGAATCACTAGTTGGATCCTTGCAGGAAGCCCCATTAAAATCCCTGCATAAAAATACCTTCCATTGATCCACCCTAGTGGGGTGTCAGAATGCACCGACTGCACCTCTGCAGAGGGGTAAGACTCCCCCAGGGGGGCCACCTATTGGCCGTGGGTGGCAACCCGTGATGCTTAAGGATAGAGCCCAGGTGAATGAGCAGTTAATGACATGCAATACTCCACTTTGGCCCTATCTTGGGCTAGACGGGCGGTCACGTCAAGTCCTAGCACCTATTTGATTTCCCAAACCCTATTGCCTTTATGGCAAGCCCCAACCCCTTTTTATCATATGGGTGCTAGAAGGCGGTGGCTGCGGGTCTACATGTCCTGGGAATGACGTTAAACTCTATCTGATGGTGAGGTTCCAGTTCTGGAGGTTTGGGGAATGTGGAGCACCCCTTCATCACCATTGCTCACTGGTCCACTCTGACCCGGAGTGGTAGTACCTGTTAGGGTCCCATCTATGGGTTAAATAGAAAAATGTATTTATAAAAAAAATTGTATTATCCATTAAGAATTGATTTATTTCAAAACTTTATCGGCATTAAATGAGCCACTGAGTTTGATATGCCGTAAAACAAAACAAACCAAACCAAAACTCTACACTGCTACTATTTAAATATCATTTTTGTAAATTATCTTTACAAATATACATGAGCCCTTCATAATTTTTTTCTCAAAAAGCAAGATCTGGTGATAGTTAATGTGTATATATATATTTACTTTGTCATTTTATTTTCTCCTTTATTAACAGTAGTAGGAGCAGCAGCAGCAGCAACTTCCTGTAAAAGTGACCAATTGATCGTTAACCAATCGGATCGACGTTAATCGGTTCAAACCCTAAAAGGGTCTGTAATCGAATTAATATTATTGAATAGACATAATCACTTGAAATTTGAATCATTATGATTACATAGAAATGCTTGAAATCCTCCGTGTGAAAATTATTTGCATTTGATAAGAATACTTGATAATATCATATAACTGTGTAAAGACGGTTACGTAACTGGAGAGAGAGAGAGAGAGAGAGAGAGAGAGAGAGAGAGAGAGAGAGAGAGAGAGAGAGAGAGAGAGAGAGAGAGTATAGAAAAAGAAAAGAGTTAAAAGTTTCGAAAATTCCCTGAAGATGATCTAATTAATAGATCGAAACACTGCAGCGTCGGCCAATAAACTTACCACTCAATTTATTTAAACCTGTGTTTTTTCAATCTTCTTAATATACTACATATATATATACACATATATGTATGTGTGTGTGTGTGTGTTTGTGTGTGTGCATGTGTATGTACATGTATAGGTGTGCGTATGCTGTGAGTTGATACTGACCTGATATAGAATATGTAAAATGAGCAAAAGAAGTCTGAATAGGAAGTAGACGATTTCTTCGGCATCGAATAGAAAATTGATAGAATTCAGATTTCAACATTTGTGAATAACAATGATATACATTTCTGGCTATGAAGCTGAGTTATTTTATATTAAAATTGAATGATGTAAGAGAGAGAGAGAGAGAGAGAGAGAGAGAGAGAGAGAGAGAGAGAGAGAGAGAGAGAGAGAGAGGGGGTGGAAGAAAACAGAAAAAAGAGAGTGAGAAAGAAAACTAGAGAGAGAAAGAGAGAAAAAAGAAAAAGAGAGAGAAAAAAGCAAGAGAGAGAGAGAGATAGAGAGAGGAGGGAGGGAGGAGATAGATAGATAGATAGATAGATAGAGAGAGAGAGAGAGCGAGAGAGAGAGAGAGAGAGAGAGAGAGAGAGAGCAAAACACAGGAAAGAGAGAAAACACCAAAGACAGAGGAGAGCAAAGAGAAGAGAGAGAGAGAGAGAGAGAGAGAGAGAGAGAGAGAGAGAGAGAGAGAGAGAGAGAGAGAGAGAGAGAGAGAGAGAGAGAGAGAGAGAGAGAGAGAGAGAGAGAGAGAGAGAGTCGTATAAAAATTGGCACGTATCATCAAACTATTATCTCTTCTCTGGCCATCTAACAATACAGTGAATTCAAAACTGTCAAGCAAGGTGTTGGCAACATATCTTGAAAATGACACGTGACTTGAAAATGACACGTGACTTGAAATGAGACAAATACTAAATATACCAACCCATAAATTTGATTTGAGTCACTGTATCTCCCACCATTTTGTTTCTTACATTTTCTAAAGACGTTTAACAACAATCTCCACCTGCTTCTCATTTCCTCATTTGGTCGTCTCAAAAGGTTTTTGGTCGAGTTGATTGCCTCCAACTAAATACAGAATTGTTGCTTTTTAAACATGGCTGCAAAACTTTTCCGCGCCAGAACTCGTTGAAAGATGATTTAACTTTCCTTTTAGAAGGAGAGAAATTTTACAAGTTTGCAGACAGTCGCCAACTTTTCTTCTAAGCATATTAAATAGTTGTATATCGTAAAATGACACACACACACACACACACACACACACACACAAACACACACACACACACACATATATATATATATATATATATATATATATATATATATTAGAATCGGCTACCCCGCGTCGCCTTGGTAGAAGGTGAGAATGCAAAAAAGTTAGTCTCGCAGATCCATTATTACTGAATCGTGAGTTAGATCCTCGCATATATATATATATATATATTAATGATTTGAAGGCAATTACAATGCGTGTAAATAATAAAAACAAAAAGATGTTATTTTTGTCTTATCGATTTCAAAGTAGAAACTTCATCTTCAGAGGTGAATATCAGAAAGTTAAGTTTTTTTTTGTGTGGTTATATTTTTTCTTCTTTTTTCCTCTTTTTTTTTCTTTCTCCTTCTTTCTTTTTTCTTTATGTTATGAATGAAATGGGCGAATAACTGTAATTTCTTATTTTATTGAATATCTGTTGAGAACGAATGTTTGAACCCAAACCTTGTATATGCATCCAATATTGTCTGTTTATCTTCCGGTGAATATTGCAACAATGTAGCCATCTTGAATTCAAAATAAAAACGGCCACATAGAAAAATTCATATAATTAGCTTTTCTTTTTTTTTTTTCTTTATTTTTTCTTTATTCTCTAATTTTTTCTTTTTTTTCAGTTGTAAAAAAATAAAATGTATTAATTTAATTAGATGGACCAGTAAATAAATAAATAAAAGATTATCTTTAATTATATATTAGGAGGATTGAAGGTAAATTAATCGGCTACCCCGCGTCGCCTAGGTAGAAGGTGAGGATGCAAAATAGTTAGTCTCGCAGATCCATTATTACTGAATCGTGAGTTAGGTTCTCGCAGGATACCCCATTAAAATCCCTACGTTGATCCGGCCTGGTGAGGCGCTTGAAAAAATACACAGACACTTTGCAAAGAAAAATGAATGTCTCCTATTTAGAATATTAGATTCAAAAAAGAAAAAAGGGTTATAGAGATTATTTATCAGAGGAACTTTTTATCCCAATACACCTTTGCTACATGTATTTATTATCTTTTTGTGGAATATATTTTTAATTAATTTAGGCTGTATTAAAAGGTCCAATGTGACATCAATAAAATGCAAATTTCTAATCATTATTTTTATATATAAAAGCAGAATCTAAAAATAATTTTATTTCCTTAAAAGTTATATTTAAATTATACAAAAATGAAGCATTAATTATTTTTTTTTTATTTGAATATATATTTTTTTTAGGTTCTTACAAATGCTCTAACATGGCTCCCTGCTCTTCTCGGATCAGTGGATGGTTTGGGTGGTTCACAAAGTCAACCTTACAAACTGATGTCCATGGCTAAACAAGCTAATGCTGCCCTCTGTGCTCTTGGTGGATTTAAAGAATCCAGAAAAAACCAGGATGCTGTGTCAAGGTAAACTTGAAAATTATTATTTTTTTCATTTTAAATGCTGGGATGCATTTTATGCCTACAGATTAATATCTTACAATTTTTTTTAAAAGACTAGCAAGAATATGCGCCCTTCACTGGAAGTAAGTATTTATGTTTTAATGTAATGAAATATATTAAATTAGAAAGACTAAGAAAATTAAATAAGAACGCAGATAAAAAGATTACAGATAATGATATTTTAATTAATTTCTATATAAAATGTCATAAAAAACATTAACCATTGGATAAATATCAGAAGCTTATCGATGCAAGTTCATTTTCTGGGACACCCAGTACATAGAATGTTGGAATAACAACATCCACAATAAACTCTTCCTAATCAAATCCACTTTGGGAGGCTTGAGACCAACTTTAAGGAAGTCTAGAAATGCAAACAAGTCTGATGCAAACAATATGAAATATCTATTTGAAAATGTCAACATGGAGGACATTCTGTCCTTTCTGAAGGAAATAAAATTATACCATGAAATATAGACAGAAACTTAATTAATACTATACAAAATAATCCCCAATTGTGCTAACACTGACCATATACTGACTTGAAACCAAAAATTAATAGATTCCTTCATAAAAGATGGCAACAACACTGGAATAACAACATCAAAAATAAACTCTTCCTAATCAAACCCACTTTGGGAGGCTGGAGACCAACTTTAAGAAAGTCTAGAAAGGAACAAGTCATTGTGTTCCGATTACACATTCGTCACACAAGACTAACGCACTCCTATATACTCAAACATGAACAACAACCACAATGTGAAACATGTCAAACACCTTTGACAGTTAAACACTTATTCATGGAATGCAGGTTTTTTTTGCTCACAACAGAAACTTTAAAAAAATGCAAACAATATGAAAGATCTATTTGAAAAAGTCAACATGGAGGATATCCTGTCCTTTTTGAGGTAAATAAATTTATACCATAGAATATAGACATGAACTTAATCAATACCATACAACATGATCCCAATGGTGCTAACACATTGTTAAAACCAATTACTAAAAAAAGTATAAATATAAATACACAACATATATTACTTCCTAACCGTTAAGCATGACATAACCCCAGACGGGTTGATATGCCGTTAAAATCCCTAAACCAACCAACCAACCAACCTGTATATAGATATATGCATACATGCAAAAGAGAACAAAACGTATTCATATGAAAATTCATTCAGACTCAATGAAATTTGTGCATTAAGCAAACAGTTATATTGACAGTCAATATGGAAATTCAATCTCACTGACAACTTGAAAAGGGCTTAAAGAAAGTCCTGTGTTATGGGATCATTGGGTGAGCGTATAAGTCTTATCCTACGTATTGGTAAAGATCCAGTGATCTAATCCTATGCCCGTCGTCCATGAATGTTGCAGTAATTACGACCATTAGGGTCGGTTAAGTATAGTATCAACCTCAGAGTACTGCCAGTGATTGGCCAAGAGCTAGATCAAATGATTCTGGCCTAGTCTATAAGTAGAAGTGGGCTTTTAACACACACCTTATATGTGAAAAGTGCGTGGTGTAATAGTTAAAGTCATAGGAAATGGACTCGTCGCCCCGAGTTCAAATCCTGGACGTGGTCATTGCATTTCATTTAGCGCTAATACCCATGGGAAAGGTATGAATCCACTCTCCCTCCATCTATGGATAAATAGTAGGGCAGACTGGGCTCTTCAACCTCGGTTAGGCAACCGGTCTAGGAGAAGGAAAACTCTGAATTCAAACCTGTTAAACTCCGCTTAAGAAATTGATGTGTCACATCCTGCTCGTGCGGAGGGTTGGTAAATATATATATGTGAAAATTTTTAAAATAAAGCCAAACATTTCCCAAACCGTAGCTGTCTCAGTACTACTGTACAGCTGCACCACTTGGGTCCAAACATAATTTATCGAATATAAACTTGTCCATTTTTTTTAAAGATTTAACTTAAAAACGAAACTATTCAATCTAACTCATCTAAAACATTTTTTATTGTTATTTTAATTTAAAAAAATTAATACCTCTTGCCTTGTGCCATGTATAGTTTTTAGCACAAGACGACTAATTTTTTCTCATGAGATTTTTATTTTTCCCCAATTCAAACTGTCCTGAATGAGAGACACGTCTCACTCTCTCAATGCATCGTTCCAAACGCACACCACACTCTTACTCCTGCTTTTCTACACTTCGCCATGTGACGTCTCTTGACCAATATAAAAATGCCATGTGGCGTTGTTGTGACTCATCCTAAAAACTTTCCATGCTAATCTACACGTAATTCCTATATTCTCTCTCTCTCTCTCTCTCTCTCTCTCTCTCTCTGATTTTACAAACAGACATACGTACGATCCTGAAATGGGAATTTACAAGATGCCAACACTGTTCGTCGCACACATATAAATTTCATATAAGATTAAATTTGTGTCTATAGAAAAAAAAAAAAAGATTCAATCTTTTTTCGTTTTTTGAGGCAAGAAATAAATTTCAACCGATACTGATGCAAAACAACAACAACAGCAAAAAACAAACAAATAAACAAAACAAAAACAAACAAAACAAACAAAAAACAAAACAAAATAAATAAACAATAAATTATGAAAAAAAATATCAGCAAATCTTGAATCGTAAAAATAAATTTCGAATAATAATGAGATCAGCAGACATTTCAGGGACGTTATCATATCAATAAACTAATGCCGCCATTTTGAAAGATGGCGACATAAAATGATAATTTGCGATTGGCTAAAATTTGAAGACGTGATTTACAAGGCCATTTCGACGGAAATCGGACAAGTCGAAAATGTTTGTTCCGGATATTAAAACTTTAGCTGAAAATTAGAAAAAAAAATCTGCTTATCAAGTCGATCGACTTCTTCAACAAAACATTTTTTTATCTGCTTGATACAAACATTGGTTTATAACTAAAGTACTTATTGTAGATTTTGTTATTGTTTTTTATTATTATAGAAAATGGTTGGGTCATTTCAGGAGTATGGCCTCGAAGAATTTATTTTACTGCGAGAACTGAAAAAAATTGAAGTGCGTACCACAGTACAACTAAACAATGATTAATTTGAAATTCAGAATATAACCATATATATATATATATATATATATATATATATATATATATATATATATATATATATATATATATATATATATATATATATATATAATAAGATAAATATATAGGTTTTACATATCTATTTATTGGGTGACAAAGGAACATTCACAACCATATTGGTTTCATGCGATGCATTCATCAGGTAAAGATGTTTCAAATGTAAGGAAAATCGAAAAAATTTCAAAACATTTCAAAAAAATCAATAGACATGGGATGCGTATGATTGAATAAAATGATGTGTGTATGTATGTGAAGGTGAATTAAATGTGTGAGAGTGTTTATGGGCAGCGTACGCATGGGTATATATATATATATATATATATATATATAATATGCAATATAGAATGAATGGAGAATGAATGAGAAAAGTATTGGCATATGAAGGTGCTCAATGCTAAAATTAAGAGCAGGTTTAAAATCAAATATTAGATATTATGGATTTAATATCCCGTAACTAAATCATGTTGTTAAGATTAAAAAAAAATGTTGCTGCGTGCTTGTAAAAACAGGCCACCGTTTTTTAATCTTAACATTTTGAACGTCTGATGATTGCAAGTAAGCATGAAACTTTAGTTACTAGATATTAAATCCATAATATCTAATATTTGTATATATATATATATATATATATATATATATATATATATATATATATATATATATGTGTGTGTGTGTGTGTGTGTGTGTGTGTGTGTATGTGTGTGTGTTTGTGTGTGTGTGTCTCTCTATATATATTAGCAAGGAAGGCGGTTTAAATACGGTCATATTAGAAGTGATTAATTTATTTACATCACACACACACACACACACACACACACACACACACACACACACACACACACACACACACTCCAAATAACTTGTTGTAAGGGATGATTCTATTTGGGATCATCAAAATCTCACTGTACAACCATACTGTATGCTCTTGTAGGTGCAAACATATATATTCATAGAAGGATTTTTATAAATCCCTAAAGAGAGCTCAATGTAAAATAATCAATAAATTAGATTATATATATATATATATATATATATATATATATATATATATATATATATATATATATATAATTAATATACCAAACTTGTTGGTAAATCCTCGCGGTGAGAAAAAAACAGCAAATAGTTTGATTGTAAAAATATACTACCAAACATTACCGGGGAGAAAAATTTTTTCGGAAAAAAGAAAAGAAAAGATAATCGTAACAACCAAAAATAATCTATTGGTACAATAAGAAAAAACAATTTTATATATATATATATATATATATAATATATATATATTCATACAAAACCGCCAGGAAACTAAAGCTAATAAGTAAAAAGTGCTCAATACCTAAGTAGAGCAAATAATAAAGATAAATCTAATGAGTCAGATAAACCTACTAAAAGTTTTGCTTAATGCTTTTCAAGTCTAAGATCCGACTCGATCTTCGACCTGAAGAGCATTAAGCGAAACTTTTAGTAGGTTTATCTGACTCATTAGATTTATCTATATATATATATATATATATATATATATATATATATATAGTGTTTTGTTGCCATTCTAGCGTTTCCGTTGTAGTAGGATTAGGAATTTATCCTATCAGTGTTGAAAATGTCATAAACATAGAGCAATAATGCTTATAGAAAAAAATGTTTATGCATCTGACACGGCTTCGGTCCTTATGAGACCTCTTCAGGATTTGAAGAGGTCTCTCGTAAGGACCAAAACGATGGTAGACACATGGAGGTTTCTACAAGTATATATATATATATATATATATATATATATGTTTGTGTGTGTATATATATATATATATATATGTATGCATATATATATTTGCGTGTGTGTGTGTGTGTGTGCACGGGCGTATGTGTGTGTGTGTGTGTGTGTGTGTCTAGGTGAAACCCTAGGCAGTATCTAAGAAAAAATATCGGAATAATTCCAGAAAAAATCTTTCCCTACTTGGATGATGTCATTATGAATAGAGACACTTCTAAATACAATATACATTCATAAAAATTCAAAGTATATATATATATATATATATATATATATATAATAGACAAGATGAGTTGGAGATGGGATTATTCCATTTAGGACCTTTTACTTTCACATATATATATATATATATATATATATATATATATATATATATATACTAGCAAATATATACACCCTCCGGGTGCAAGTATTTAAGTGTTGATATAATAAAATATCATATTAAATTAGAAAGGCTAATGAAACTGACTAAGAATGCAGATAAAAAGATCTGCAACAGAGGGGGTATAATCGAAAAATAGAACAACTTTGAAACTAACTATTCCATTATTTTCCATTACTCCCCTCTTTCATTGGTAAATTTTCCTAATTTAACTATTTAGTTAAAGAAGTAAAGGATAATATTACAGTTATTTCTTCTTGTAAATAAATTTCTTTTAAGATTTATCCACGAGATTTTTGTTTATATTTCTTAAGATAAAACCAAACAATTAGAAATCAATAATACCAAGCACATATTTATTAAAATAAAATTTTAAATATCAATATGCAAATTAGCCTTCTCGTTCAAACTGTAAACCGCTATTTTGTTGTATATATAAATACAATTGCATGTTATTAGTACGTAGATATGGTCAACAGTATTGATAATGTAAAACAATTTTTATTAATAACTGAAGGTTTAAAAGAATGAAATCATGGAGAATTTGACGTAAATAACTAAGGGAATTGTGACTTGAGTAGTAATATAGTTTCGGTTACAGACAGAAAAACACACAATCTCCATTATAATAAGAAGATATATATATATATATTTATTTATTCATTTCTTTCTTTCTAAACCAGATTATTCAATTTGCAAATAAACTGATATCTTGGAAAAAAAAAACAATAGAGAAACATAAAATTTAAGTATATGTCATGGCTCGCCCAGATAGAATTCTCGTAGAAGTTCCCCCCAATACTTCTCTCATCCCTAGCCGTGCCCCTTTCTGCGGCCTTTGTATTTTGTTGCTTTGTGACTGTAAATTTGTTATTGTCATGTTTCAGTTTCTTACGCTTTCTTGTGAGCGGAATAAAGACCAAATTTCCCTATCAACAGTTTTTGTTATTCTTTGCTTGAAAGAGTTAAGCTACGTGCGACGAAAAGCGGTCTGTACATCTTGGACAGAATATAGACCGTCAATTAGGAGGCACGATAGTAGACAAAAAGCGATCTTATGCGGAGCAGGATATTTTGATTTTTTTCAAAAAATCAATCAATCAATCAATCAATCAATCAATATATATATATATATATATATATATATATATATATATATATATATGAGAAGTAAACAAACCGACGATGTTTGTGATATGGCTATTTTCAGCCGACAATATTTGGGAGAATATGTGCTTAATTGAAGTCAAACCTAATTTTTGAAAGTTAATTAATTAATAATTAATTAGTTAGGCGGGATTACCTATTTAAATGTAAGACTAAACAAATCGAGAAAAATCAATCTCTGTATGTAGATTTCGGCCCATTAGGCCTCATCAGCAGAGCTATAGATACGAAGACCGCCCCGTGTGCGACTCGAAACCCAACTGTCAAGCCGACAGGTAAGCATCTTACCTCCACACCATATATATATAAAGTGGACATAACAACACAGCAACTAAGTTCAATTGATATTTCACCTCGTTGTTTAGTTGAGGCTTTTTCAAAATTTAAAATGCTTTTACATTCTGCTTTTACAAGGTAATTGGATAAAGGATAGACAGAGGGGAGGTTGTAGGTGTGTAGAATAGAGAGGTGAGAACAGGAGGGGTAGGTTTAGTATATGGGATCAGTCTGTTGCCTTTGAAGAGATTTGATAGAGTGTAGGTCAGTGTATGTTGATTACTGTCAGCTAAGTTTTGTGAACCACGGCGCCTGGAATATTTTTTGTTTGAATATATTTTAGAGAATTCCTCAGAATTTATTGAGATAAAGTCTTTTATATTTTGCTTTTATATTGA
>CM042169.1:10426936-10429436 GCA_023376005.1 Doryteuthis pealeii
TTTCTTACTTCTATTATTCTTTTGCTCATCTTTGATATCTTACGTTCTAGCGTCTGGACTTCGTCTTGCTGGGTGGTCGTCCTTGATTCATTTCTTCTTCTAGGTCAGTTTGTTGCCAAGACATTCATCAACCACAAAACCATATTATTTATTTAAACCTTTATTTACTTAAGTAAACATATTTCTCTAACTAACACAACGCGCGTGTGCAGTGAGTTCCAGCTAAAGTAGTTACATCTTCTCTGTCTGACGTCCAAGCTGAAACTGAGAGCCAATCAGATCCCACGTGACTTTACGTATTTCGCGGGCTTTCTGTAATATTCCATGGAAAGTCTCGCCCGTGATATGAAAAGGGGCCATCCCTTCAGAAATACAGGGGGCTGACAATAATCTATGCATAGATTATGTAACAGAATGTAATAGATGCATTGGATGCAACACAGCATAGCTCAGTAATAAAGACTTGTCTATCATTAGTTTTTAGTTTACATTTTATTTTCCGATTTTCGATACTTATTTTCTACCAGGATAGCTCCCTTAATTTTTTCCCTTCTATTTACACCTTCAGTCTTTTGTCTTTTGTTTTTTTTACTCATACTGTAATTAGTTTCAACTTTACAACTTTAGATATTTTGCGCCCCAACCAAAAAACATGTGGTAGCCATAAGTTAAGTGACCTGAAAAAAATCAGAAAGTTTTGAAATAAAATAAATGATGCATTATAAAATCCATTCATTGATAAATCAACACTGAAAATTTCATTAATCGGATAGTTCCCTGATTGTTAGTAATTTTTTTCAACCGGGGGGGGGGGGTTTTTTTGTAAAATATAGATTTTACTGCAACTTTGCTAGTGCCTGATATTTTTCATTTAAAAGAAGGGTACTATTCGCAGAGTTCAGTCCCGGCCTCCTGCCTTAAAAAAACCCTGCGTGGTGATAGGTAAAAAAACAAACCGACCTGGTAAAATATAGCATTAAATATTTTGGTAAAACGCCTAAAGCGCTATTTTTGATAAATGACTTGGGACTGTAGCATACACCAACTGTACCACTTCAGAAGGATAACCCCCACCCCCAATGGGGCCACCTGTCGATCTCTGATGCTTAAGGACGGAATTCTGATGGCTGAGTAGTCCATGATATACAACCCCCCACTTTACTCTATTGAAGTCAGTAAGTCTACTGTTGGTTTGAATAACAGCAGTTAACTAAGTACAACTTAAGCAGTGCACAAGACAGTTGGTGTATATAGAAATCAAGAATAATCCATTCATAAATTTGGGTGATTTGGGTGATTCCATTCCTTGAGTTCTGATTGGCTGCTTGACTGCTTGATTTGAATGACATTATGAAGTCTTATAAATACCCAATCATTCTGCAGTAGACTTTGTGACAATTCGGGCTTGTATTAAGTTGCAACCGTTTGTTGCCTTGTCTTCCCAGTTTGACGGTAATTGGAACTTTAATTATTCTTCATCTCCCCTCCCCCCATTGCGCGGGCGTGGTGGCCTTTGAAGGGGAATTATTTCCTTTCGACCCGGCCGATTACAGGGGAATAATCTTGATAATGCACGGGGTATTTTTGATGGTATTGGCTTAGGAGTTGGAGTGACACTGGGTGAGGCTTGGTCTCTAGTTGATGTTACCATTCTTTTGGTTTGTGGAACATCCTCAAATATTGGTTTAGGGGGCTCAGGCAAAGCGCTAGGAATAGGGACAGGGGCCACTGGTGCTTGGAGCTTCCTGAGGAATCGGCGATTCCGCAATGTGATTCTACCAGATCCATCAATCCAATTACCGTCGAACTGGGAAGACAAGGCAACAAACGGTTGTAACTTAATACAATCCCGAATAGTCACAACCGTTTGTTGCCTTGTCTTCCCAATTGGAACTTTAATTATTTTTCAGACTCTTACTTAGGCTACACGGGAGATCATAGAGCCCCCCTCCGATCAATCAGCTGGTCATGTCAATCTCTAGCACCTATATGATTATCCCAACCCTATTGTACTAATGGCAATCTCCTAAATCGTTTTTAATATATATCTGCTAGAAGGCGGTGGCTGAAGGTCTTGAGTATGAAGTTAAACTGCATCTAATGGTGAAGTTCCAATTATTGATCTGTGGGGAGTGTGGAGTACCCCTTCATCACCATTACTCCCAGGTCAACTATTACCAGCAATGGTATTACCTGTTAGTGCCCCATCTATGGGTTAAATAGATAAAAAATAGTTTAAAAATGTGTTTAAAAATTGAGTTCGAATCCCACTGTAGCAAGATGGGGATAATATCCTGAGCGAGAACTACTATATTAGAAAAGAGAGGAAGAAGAAATAAGAGATAGTAAAGGTTTAAAAATAAATAGTGATGAGCACAAAACCGTGTTGTCGTGATTTTGACCGGGGCGTGACCCCCCTCCCCGAATGGAGAATTGAATGTCAACCGGAAGTTTCGAGTGTTGACCGGAACCGGAAGTCACGTGGTGACGTGGAACGACG
>CM042169.1:10434436-10444083 GCA_023376005.1 Doryteuthis pealeii
CACACACACACACACACACACACACACACACACACACACACACATATATATATATATATATATATATATATATATATATATATATATATATATATACAGGGTGTCCCAGAAGTCGCGCACCATATAGTTTTTTTTCCAGATTTTATTGGATATGGGTGAGAAATTAACAATACAAGAAAGAGTTAACTTGTTTTTTATGTTTGGAAGAGATGGGGCTACATACCGCTCTGTAGCTGAAGAATTCAACCGCACTCATTCCGAGCGAGAAAAACCATTGAACTATACCACTGTCTGCCGTTTGATGAAACGTTTCCAAGAAACTGGCTCAGTTGCTGACCGCAAGAGATGTGGTCGACGAAAGAGTGCAACTGATGAAGCAACATCCACTATGGTTTTGGCGAATGTTGCTAGAAGCTCCGTGAAATCAGTAAGGAAAATAAGCCAGGAGCTTACGATTAGCAAATCATCAGTACATCGTATTCTTAAGACAGAAATTTTATCCGTACAAAGTGCATCTTGAGAATTGATGTATGTATCAATGGGGAGGGTGAACAATTTGAGCATCTATTATGATTATGATGAATAAAATTGATATTAATATCTCTTTTTATACTTTTTATATGTATTCTTATACATGGTGCGCAACTTCTGGGGCACCCTATATATATATATATATATATATATATATATATATATATATATATATATATATATATATATATATAAGTCTTCTAAATTATCTAGTTAAGAATGTAAAAATGAATGAAATTAAAAAAATCTTTTCCAAAAGCCCTCTCTCAAAAGAAAAAATAAATATTTAAGTGAAGTCCCTCATGAAAAACCTTTTTTCATTCTTACTTGACTCTTTTTGAAGCATTAAATTAATATAATTAGTATTTAAGTGTTGTGGGGTTTCAAGGGGTCAAAATAAGACAAAACGACGGGTAACAAATGTAGGAAAATGTATTAACAAAAGAGTAGACAATTACAGTACAGAGAAGTGGGAATTACGTCCGACAAATAGAGTTATGAGCTGACTCGCATTGGCTTCTCTCAAACCGTAATTGTTCCTGTTACTTATAGTAACCGTCGGCGCATTCCACTATAGTCTATAGGGTATATCACCTATAACAATAAGATATTGGAGGAGATAAATAGGTGTCTTACCTTTGTGAAGTTCATTTTTATTTCATTCATTCATTCATTTTTTCCATTAATTCTCTACTATATATATATATATATATATATATATATATATATATATAAGAGAGTTTCATAATTTGCTTGAAGCATTGTGTATGTATTGATTAGGAGGTTGATTTAGAAGGCTATCACAATGCAGTTTGGAATAAAAAAAATAATAATATGATTACAATGGTATTGTGTGTTGACCTGTATTTTTAATTTTTCTTGAATTTTCGAGGTAATACCTCTTTATCAAAAGAATTGAACTTACGCAGTCCAGCTATGGCATTTCTTCCCAAATTTCTTCTAAAATATCTAAAAATGTCTTCCTAAATATATATATATATATATATATATATATATATATATATATATTATTTGGGAATAAAAGGCCTTAAATACCATGGGTATCGTGGTTATGGACCATTTCCACTCGCGAGTATGCTCACGAGATGGTCCATAACCACGATACCCATGGTATTTAAGGCCTTTTTATTCACAAATAACTTTGCTCTGTTTACAATAATTAAACATTGAGCTCTCATACGGAACCTGAACTCTACAACAAACTACGGCTAGAGAATTAGGACCCACCTAGAATCACCTTGTACCAAGAAACTTGGTACCGCACCAAAGTATATATATATATATATATATATATAATATATATATATATATATATATATGTATAGGCATATGTATATGTGTGTGCCTGAGCGTGTTCGTGTGTGTTTGTTTGTAAGAGAAGAACCAAATTTAGATCGGGATATCATATAAACAGTCTGTAGTATATATATTATTAGCTTTCGGTTGTGTCCCGACGTTAGTAATAAATTACCAGCTGGTTCAAATTTGCGAATATTTTTTTCCAAAGAAGTCAATAATTTTTAAATGCAATTTATCTTCTTCGATTTTTGCACAGACCCTCACCCGCCTTCACATATATATATATAATTATATATATATATATATATATATATATATGAACGCTATTATATAAAAGAATAAAGAATAAGTTTAAATACTTCGTTTAAAACATTTAAAATCTTATGGTTCAAAGTTCAGTCTGTATGTCATAAATTAACCCTTTCAATATTTGTTGATATGAAAACAGAACTTTTGTTCAGATATATATTTATCTACTAAGTTTAGCTTAGATGTGGCACAAGGCCAGAATTATGGGGCGCGCAATCATAATCGAACTCACTAACAATGGTCAGTGAATCTAGCTTGTTACCTAGCTATGGTTAAAGAGCCCAGTCTGCTATGCTATTTACCCATAGCTGGAGGGAGAATTGGATTCATATCTTTCCTAAGGGTATTTGCGCAATGTGAAGTGCAAACAGCTTCGTCCAGGAATTGAACTCGAGTTGACGAGTCCATTTTCTACGACTCTAACCATTACACCACGCACATTTATAAAAAAAAAACTGATGTCGTAGATTTTAAAAAGTGTGTTTATCGTTTAAAGTTTTACTTAATTTACAATAACTAGCAATACTTACCCAAATTACATACGTCTTGAAGGATGATCATTATTAAAAATAAGGTTTCTTAGTTTAATGGCATATCAGTCTTCGTGGATTATTTAATGCAAAATCCATTCTTGTAGAAGAAAAAAGTAGTGGTACAATTTAACTCATAAAGTAAGTAAATTAACCCTTTCAATATTTGTTGATATAAAACAGAACTTTTGTTCAGATATATATTTATTTACTAAGTTTAGCTTAGATGTGGCACAAGGCCAGAATTATAGGGCGCGAAATCAGAATCGAACTCACTAACAATGGTCTGCGAATATAGTTTGCTTACCATTACACCACGTCAGGTGCCCTAGTTATTTACTAAGCTTAGCTTAGATGTGGCTAGATATATGAGACACTCAGTGAGAATCTAACTCCCCAACAATGGTCTGCTAGTCTAGCTTGCTAACCTTGAGTGTTGGGGTATTTTTGTTATGGTTAATGTTGGCGAACTGAGTTCAAATCCTGGATAAGTCTGTTTGCATTTAACATAGCGTTAATACCTTTGGGAAAGGTATGCACCCAGTTATTTTCCCTCCAGTGATGAGTAAATAGTAGGAAAGACTAGGCTATTTGACTTTGGTATGGCAAAGGTACAACCACTCCGTGTCAGAATTGACATGGGGGTACTGGGGATGAAGGGGCAATCCACACTCCCCAGAGCTCCAGAATTGGAACTTCACCACTAGATCCAGTTTAACGTCATACCCAGTATATTAAGCCCCTTAACCACCGCCCTCTAACATATATATGATAAAAATGGTTGGGGCTTCTCATAAGGGCAATAGGGTCGGGATAATCATATAGAGAGAGCTCCTTTGGTTTGAATTCAGTATTTTCCTTTTCTAAGACAAGTTTCTATATCCAGTTTAAAGAGCCCAATCTACCCTGCTAATTAAATCTTACCTGGTGATGTGGGGATCAAAGTGTAGTATCTGTTCCAGATTCTATGCTTTGACACCCTTACCTTCTATACCCGGCTTCGGCTGGGGGTCCAGTGTGCTTCGGCCTCTGGACCGGTAAAGTACAGTTAATGGCATCGTTGGAATTTTTATGTGCCCACGTAAAAACGAGACCTTGTGTCCAGCCCTCATAAGTGGGATGAGCAGGCAAATACCCCTACCCTGCTAATTAAATCTATCATCGCTATGTGAAATGCAAACAGCCTCGTCCAAGATTCGAACTCTTCTCGTCGTATCCATTTCCTACGATGGCAACCATTGCACTACACGTCTCCTTTATGGACGGGTAATTAGAATATTTCTTTTCGACAATAGAAGTATCAATATAATAATGGATCATTGTTGAGTATCTGGATCCAGATGTAGTAAATAAGTAAGCAAGCCAATAAGTATCCGGTGTTATAGTATTCTTTGTAAGTCCGACGTCCAAGATGATCAAAATAGCAATGAGCCAAGGTTAAGAAATCAGACTAGTATAAATACAACAGCAGCAGCAGCAGCAGCAGCACTGCCAGTGATTGGACAATAGGAATCTCTCCCAGGTCACGTGCCCATAGGCGAGTCTATAAATAGAGGTGACCATTTGCCTCATGCCTTATATCCACAAAAAGTTTAGGAAGCGCGTGGTCTAATGGTTAAAGTCATGGGAAATGGACTCGTCGCCCCGAGTTCAGATCCTGGCCGTGGTAATTACATTTCACTTAGCGCTAATACCCTTGGGAAAGGTATGAATTCTACTCTCCCTCCAGCTATGGGTAAATAGTAGGGCAGATTGGGCTCTTTAACCTTGGTTAGGTAACCGGTCTAGGAGAAGGAAAACTCTGAATTCAAACCTGTTTAACTCCGCTTAAGAAATTGACCTTGTGTCACATCCTCCTCGTGCGGAGGGGTAAATATATATATCCACAAAAAATTCCAACAATCATCCTTACAACGGGAGCCCAAAGTGATTACGGTCGTCTATTTGATTTCTAAAAAAAACATTCTTAGAATCTTAAAATGTTTTTCTCGCTTTTTTTTTTAGAATCTTAAAATGTTTTGTCTCTTTTTTTTTTTTAGAATCTTAAAATGTTTTTCTCACTTTTTTCTTAGAGTCTTAAAATGTTTTTCTTCGACTGAATTTCGCCGTGTCTTCATATTAAAACAATGCTGTTGTTTCTTGTTTCTTGGCTCACAAACAAAAACAAAACAAAAAACACAAACCAGACAAAATCAGAAAAGACACATTTGTTTGTTTACTTAAAGTGCGTGAAATATCAAAACAAAACAAACTCTTCATGTCTCCCATCAGCATGTTATTATATTTTCTTGGCACAAATCCAATTAGAATCTTGCATCGGAACAATTGTAAGTATCATGGTAACTCACATCGAAAAATATTGGTATTGTAGTGTTTAAAAAACAAAATAATAATATCAATTGTAATTGGTGCTCTTGGAACGGTCCCCAAGAGTATAGAAAACAGACAAGAGGAATTGGGCTTCAGAGGAAGCATTGAGACCATCAGAATTATTAAGATCACCTAAAATACTCAGATCACCTAAAATACTAAGATCATCTAAAATACTGGGGAGACTAATAATATCAATTGTAATTGGTGCTCTTCGAACGGTCCCCCCGAGTATAGAAAACATGTTACATCATTTTTAGTCACCTAACACTTATTTACAGTAGTGTAGAAACCAAAATGGCTGTTATAAGTTGCAGCCGGTGGCCTTGAAGGATTGAGTGACAAGGCTTGACCTCATCCTGATCCTTCCGGTGGATACCGTGAGAATCGGTGGAGAAGACCCTCTTCCGGTTTAGTTTAGAAAGAGTTTTTAGTCAGTATCGACCAGGTCACGAAGGTGGTAAGTCGCGTTATGCGCGCTGCCGACTCAATCTGCACAGGTAGTCTGGTGGGGATTTCGGAATAAAATATGATCTAAAGCAAATCGAAGTCTTGTGTTATTATCTAAAAACTACCAATGACACAGGGCTTCTGATAAAGAGAAATCCCCAATGGAAGACCAGACACGAAGTCCCAAGACGAAGTCCAGACGCTAGAAAGACGCTAGAAAATAGAATACAACAAACAGACAAGAGGAATTGGAAATCAGAGGAGCATTGAGACCATCAGAATTATTAGATCACCTAAATACTCAGATCACCTAAAATACTGGAAGACTTGTTGTCAGTCAAAATCCAGTTAAAGACAATCAGCTTAGGCTGGTGTGAAAAACTTACAAGGATTATTATTATAATAACACCATGGAATCGCGTGGTGTAATGGTTAAAGTCATGGGAAATGGACTCGTCGCCCCGAGTTCAAATCCTGGCTGTGGTAATTGCATTTCACTTAGCGCTAATATCCTTGGGTATGAATCCTACTCTCCCTCCAGCTATGGACAAATAGTAGGGCAGACTGGGCTCTTTAATCTTGGTTAGGCAATCAGTCTAGGAGAAGGAGGACTCTGAATTCAAACCTGTTGAACTCCGCTTAAGAAATTGACCTTGTGTCGCATCCTGCTCGTGCAGAGGGGTTGGTAAATATATATAATAACACCATTTGTAATTGGGACTCTTGAAACGGTCTCCAAGAGTTTAGAAAAAAGACTAGGGGAATTTAAAATGAGAGAGGAAGAATTGAGACCATTCAGACAACCTTATTATTAAGATTATCGAAAGATATTAGTATTGTTGGCACCTTTCCGACGATAACGTAGTGTCCAAATTTTTTTATCTGCATCTGCGCAAGTGACTCTGCAGGCCAATTCTTGAGTGACAGTCTTTGGTGCACCGAATGCACAGAAACTGTCTGTTCTCCTTCTTTTTGGCTCTCTTTGCTTTGATATTAGTAGTGTTAAAAACATAAAATAATGATGATAATAATATCAATTATAATTGGTGCTCTTGGAACGGTCCCCAAGAGTATAGAAAACAGACAAGAGGAATTGGGCTTCAGAGGAAGCATTGAGACCATCAGCATTATTAAGGTAACCTAAAATACGCAGAAGAGTCCTGGAGACTTGATGAGACTTGTTGTCACTAACATTCCAGTTAAAGACCATCAGCTTACGCTAGTGTGAACAACTTACAAGGATTATTATTATAATAATACCATTTGTAATTGGAAACGGTCTTCAGGAGTTTAGAAAAAAGACTGGAGGAATTGAAAACGAGAGGAAGAATTGAGACCATTCTCAATTATTAAGATCATCTAGAATACTCAGAAGAGTCCTGGATACCTGTGAGACTTGTCACCCAGACTCCGGTTAAAGGCGATCAGCTTACACTGATGTGAAAAACTCACAAGGAGTATGATAATAATACCATTTGTAATTGGTAGACTTCGAACGGCCCCCCAAAACTTAGAAAACAGACAAGATGAATTGGAAATCAGAAGAGGAATTGTGATATATATATATACGTCTGTTCTTCTTTAAAACCTCAGTCCAGATTGCGAACACATCACTAGGATTTTGTTAGGGTTTAGGGTTAAGATTAGGTTTAGGGTTAGTTAATGGGAAAATAAATAAATAATTCATCAGTCAAGAGTGTTAAACTTATTTATGTTAGACTTATAGGAATTAACCATAAGTCTTCCGAGACTGATGGGTTAGGGTTTAGGGTTTAGGGTTAGGGTTAGGGTTAGGATTAGGTTTTAGGGTTAGTTTAATGGGAAAATAAATAAATAATTCATCAGTCAAGAGTGGTTCCCCTTTATTTATGTCAGACTTATAGGAATTAACCATATAGTCTTCCGAGACTGAAATACTAATAATGTGATGTCACAATAAAATCTTGAAGATCATATCAATATTTTATATAAAAGCGAAATGTATCCTTAAATTTCTATCATTCTCATATCTAATCTCTCTCAACATAAATCCGTTTTGAATAAAACTGCCCATTAGCCATTCGATATTCATCGGGGGAGATTACGTTATTTATCGATATTTTTGAGATGGTCAACGGATTAATTATGCTCTCATCAATTTACGAATTCTCGCGAGATTTCACGATATTAAAATCGAATTATCGTAATAAATAGATTAATGCGAGATAAGAAAGCGCCAATTTAATCGCTTTTCTTCGCTGGAAATTACTTCTCATTCAAATAAAATGAATGCGTTGATAAATTGACAGAAGATGTGACGCTTTGCAAATATCAAGGGTTTTTATATCGTTGTCTCTTTTTAATATATATATATATATATATATATAAATATATATATATATTAAAGAAATAACAAAAGACTTAGAGATTTTGCATTATAGACTATTTCGGGGAGCTTAGACAAATGTCTAATCTCCCGACTCATCTGATAAATCGGAGAAATTAAACATTTTGTCTAAGCTCCCGAAATAGTCTATAATGGCAAAATCTCTAAGTCTTTTATTATTATTTAAATATAAATTGCTCTGTGACTCTAACAATAAGAGCACACATTAGCATATATATATATATATATATATATATATATATATATATATATATATACATACACACACACACCACACAAATATATATATATATATATATAATATATATATATATACTAGCAAAAGTTACCCGTCTATGACCGTACTATATATAAAGATTGGATCATAAATAGGTGAGAGATTCCGAGGCTGAACGGCTTAGACTCCGATTTGTTCAGTAAATTAAACTAAACTTCTGGTATAGCTTTAATTAGAAAAGCGCAGCGAACAAGAATTTAATATACAGAATCTTGTATACGGACAGTTCCGCAAATCAATTGATTGTGGTTTAATCATTAATTAATCAGTAAAAATCACATAAACAAGTTTATGTGTTTCTTAGTTAGAAGGATATTAAGTGGTGTATGCAAGATTTCAAATCTGAGTGACTCCCGTTCTGATTTTATACGATCGACACGTACATACCAAACTTCCTTTTAAATATATATAAAGATGTTTGGTGTGTGTGTACGTATGTGCTGTGTTATATATGGAGAATTAAACTAAACAGAATAAAGGGGTATAAACAGAACACACGATTCTTACACACTGAATTTCGTTCTGACGGTGATCTCTGTCCGACCACACCCGTCTCTCGATCGGCGGTCATCCGACTGGGTCACATCCAAGCCCTAGCACCTATATCATATATCCCAAACCCTATTGTCCTTATGGCAAGCCCCAACCCCCTTTTATCATTATGGGTGCTAGAAGGCTGGGCTGCGGTCTACATGTCCTGGAATGACCTTAACTCTATCTGATGGTATTCCAGTTCTGGAGGTTTTGGGAATGTGGAGCACCCCTTCATCACCATTGCTCCCTGGTCCACTCTGACCCGGAGTGGTAGTACCTGTTAGGGTCCCATCTATGGGTTTAAGATAGCAATGTTATATAAAAAATTGATATTCCATTAAGAATTGATTATTTCAAAACCTTATCGGCATCGACTCACTGAGGTTGATATATAGTTAAAACAAACAAACCAAACCAAACCAAAACCGTCTCTCGAGCCTTGCTTTCTCGTTAAATCCTTAAAGATAATTTCTGAATCAATATATCCATCTCTGGATAGAGCACTGCCAAGATAATTGCATCTTTTTCCTTTATAATACACATAAGTCTTGTGTCTGTCTATGAACCGGTCCTTCTAAATGGTGGTCACAACCAAATCTCTGCCAATAACTTTTTAGATCTCCAGGGGCAATTGTTCACGTATAAAACGTTTTTATTTAATAGATCCAAAACGGAAATTTACAAAAATGTGTTAATAAAATTGAGTTTGAAATACAGAATCAGTTTAAAAGAAATGTTGAATTCCATCAATAAGGAATTTGAAAACAAAAAGGCTTCGCATAAAATAATAACCCAACAAGGTTGACATGTCACAAAATCTGACCCGACGGCCACCAACCCAACCAACAACCTTCTCTTCCACTTCATAGCGAACATTCGGACCAAGTATCCAATAGGCACCCCAAAACATCAATACTTAATGAAAGGTATTCTCTTCTCT
>CM042169.1:10444183-10446683 GCA_023376005.1 Doryteuthis pealeii
ATGAGCAGCCAAAATACCCTTACCCTGCTACAATTTTCTAAATCAGAGCGCTATGTGAAAGCAAACAGCCTCCGTCCAAAGATTCGAACTACTCTCTCGTCACCGCCACGTAATCCATTTCCTGTACAGATGCAACCATACACTACCACGTTCCATTATGGGGATGGTAATTAGATATTATTCGAACAACCAGATACAATATCCAAATATATAATGATGCGTGTGAGTATCTGGGTCCAGATGTAGTAAATAAGGATAAGCAAGCCAATAAAATCTCACGGTAATGTGTATAGTATTCTTTGTAAGCTCCGAAGCGTCCAAGTATGAACCAAATCGTCAATAAATCAAAAATGTAGAATAGACAGTAAGATAATATAAAATCGATCTTTTGTTACTAATTCAGAATCAATTTCACAACCCTCTATCACCATCCGTTCCTGTCTATAACTCCATCTATGATATAACCTATGACGACGTATCTGTAACGTGGATTATTCGTACAGGGCACCTCTACAGTTAGGAACTTAACCATACGCTAAAATTCAGCAGTTAAAAAAATAAAAATCAATAATAAAAAACAAAATCAATAAAAAAAACCCTTATAAATCTATTTTAAGGGGAAAATTAAAGTTAAAATTAAGATCTAAAGCCAACATCAAAATTAAGGTTCAAGATTTAAAGTTAAGAATTAAAGATTAAAAATTAAAGTTAAAAACTAAGATCAAGTGAAGGATAATCATAATAATATTGATATAATAATTAGAAGATAAAAATGAATATAAAAATAACAATAAGAATGAAAAAAATGAATGAAAAAAATGAAAAAATAATAAAAAATAAGTAAAAATGAAAAATGAAACAATGAAAAAATGAAAAAAATGAAAAAAATGAAAAAAATTAAACTAGAATTAAAATTAAAACAGAAATAAGGTAAAAGTTATAGAAATAAACAATTATAACATAAGAAAAAACCTCAGTAATCTCACATTAAAGAATAAATAAAATAAAATAAAATAAAATTAATAATAATAAGACAAATTAAGGTTAAGAATCAGACTAGTATAAATACAACAGCAGCAGCAGCAGCAGCACTGCCAGTGATTGGACAATAGGAATCTCTCCCAGGTCACGTGCCCATAGGCGAGTCTATAAATGGAGGTGACCATTTGCCTCATGCCTTATATCCACAAAAATTCCAACAATCATCCTTACAACGGGAGCCCAAAGTGATTACGGGTCGTCTATTTGATTTCTAAAAAAAAAAAAACATTTCTTAGAATCTTAAAATGTTTTTCTCGCTTTTTTTTAGAATTTAAAAAATGTTTTGTCTCTTTTTTTTTTTAGAATCTTAAAATGTTTTTCTCACTTTTTTTCTTAGAGTCTTAAAATGTTTTTCTTCGACTGAATTTCGCCGTGTCTTCATATTAAAACAAGGCTGTTGTTTCTTGTTTCTTGGCTCACAAACAAAAACAAAAACAAAAAAAAAACAAAACCAGACAAAATCAGAAAAGACACATTTGTTTGTTTACTTATAAAAGTGCGTAAAATATCAAAACAAAACAAAACTCTTTATGTCTCCCCATCAGCGATGTTAGATTCAGTTAACAAGGTACATTTATATTTTCTTGGCACAAAATCCAATTAGAATCTTGCATCGGAACAATTGTAAGTATCATGGTAACTCACATCGAAAAATATTGGTATTGGTAGTGTTCAAAAAACAAAATAATAATGATAATAATATCAATTGTAATTGGTGCTCTTCGAACGGTCCCCAAGAGTATAGAAAACATGTTACATAATTGTTAGTCACCTAACACTTATTTACAGTAGTGTAGAAACCAAAATGGCTGTTATAAGTTGCAGCCGGTGGCCTTGAAGGATTGGGTGACGAGGCTTGACCTCATCCTGATCCTTCCGGTGGATACCGTGAGAATCGGTGGAGAAGACCCTCTTCTGGTTTAGTTTAGAAAGAGTTTTTAGTCAGTATCGACCAGGTCACGAAGGTGGTAAGTCGCGTTATGCGCGATGCCGACTCAATCTGCACAGGTAGTCTGGTGGGGATTTCGGAATAAAATATGATCTAAAGCAAATTGAAGTCTTGTGTTATTATCTAAAAACTACCAATGACACAGGGCTTCTGATAAAGAGAAATCCCCAATGGAAGACCAGACACGAAGTCCCCAAGACGAAGTCCAGACGCTAGAAGAGACGCTAGAAGATAGAATACAACAAACAGACAAGAGGAATTGGAAATCAGAGGAAGCATTGAGACCATCAGAATTATTAAGATCACCTAAAATACTCAGATCACCTAAAATACTGGGGAGACTTGTTGTCAGTCAAAATCCAGTTAAAGACAATCAGCTTAGGCTGGTGTGAAAAACTTACAAGGATTATTATTATAATAACACCATGGAATCGCGTGGTGTAATGGTTAAAGTCATGGGAAATGGACTCGTCGCCCCGAGTTCAAATCCTGGCTGTGGTAATTGCATTT
>CM042169.1:10451683-10481683 GCA_023376005.1 Doryteuthis pealeii
ACTCACTGAGGTTGGTATGCCGTAAAAAACAAACCAAACCAAACCAAAACCGTCTCTCGAGCCTTGCTTTCTCGTTAAATCTTTAAAGATATTTCTGAATCAAGTGTCCCATCTCTGGATAGAGTACTGCCAAGATAATTGCATTTCCCTCATAATGACACACAAGTCTTGTGTTGCTAGGGTACCGGTCCTTCTTAAATGGTGGTCACCAATTTAAAAATCTCTGCCAACGTTTTTAGATCTCCAGGCAATTGTTCACGTATAAAACGGTTTTATTTAATAGATCCAAAACGGAATTTACAAAAATGTGTTAATAAAATTGAGTTTGAAATAAGAATCAGTTTAAAAGAAATGTTGAATTCCCATCAATAAGGAATAAAAAAAAAAGGCTTCGCATAAAATAATCCAACAAGGGTTGACATGTCACAGAATCTGACCGACGTACCCACCAACCAACCAAACACCTTCTCTTCAATCACTTCATAAGCGAACATCGGACCAAGTATCCAATAGGCACCCCAAAACATCAACTTAATGAAAGGTTCATATTTTAACTCATCACCGGAAATTATATTGTATCTGACAAAAACAAATTTTACAAATTGTATGATACTATTTCTGAGCAGCATACTTTTATTTAAATAAGCATTAAAAATATTTTGCAAATAAAAACTGTATTTTTATTTAAATAAATGTTATAGGTGATATAACCTATGGACATAAATGGAATGCTCCGACGATTACTATAAGTACCAGGAACAATTGTGGCTTGACACAAAGCAAATGCGAGTCAGCTCGTAACTGTATTGGTCGGACGCAATCTCCACTTTCTTTCTGTAAATTTCTACTCCTTTGTTCAATACATTTGTATACATTGTTACCAGTCGTTTGTCTTATTTTTGACCCTTAAAACCCCACAACAATAAATATAATTGCATTTCTATTCTGATTAAGTAAAAACAATTTTAGTATATAAACGTCTTTTTAAATTTAATTTATATTTAACTTCTGATTAAAAAGTATTTATTTGAAAAAGAGATTTTGCTATTGAATTTCAATTTGATTACGTGTGCCAACCATCTATTTATTAATTTATCGTAAGTTCAACATCTCCATAAACTTCTGATTAAAATAATTTGTTTACAAAAATTTGGAAGCGGAAATTACTGGTGACGAGTTAAAATGTGAACCTTTAAGTTGATGATTTGGGGTACCTATTGGAGACTTGGTCCCGAACATCTTACTCGCAAGACTCGTGTGCGCCCGCATAGCCTCGCGAGTTAATTCGTTCGTCCTCTCGCTACACAATCAATAGCGCCCTGTCGACTGGGGCGTTAGAATACACCGACTGCACCTCTGCAGAGGGGTAAGACTCCCCCAATGGGGCCACCTGTTGGCCGTGGGTGGCGACCCGTAATGCTTAAGGATAGAGCCCAGGTGGATGAGCAGTTCATGCCTTGCAATACTCCACTTTGGCCCTATCTTGGGCTAGACGGCGGTCGGAGAGGCCCCCTCCGATCAATCGGCTGGTCACGTCAAGCCCTAGCACCTATATGATTGCCCCAACCCTATTGCCCTTATGGCAAGCCCCAACCCCTTTTTATCATATGGGTGCTAGAAGACGATGACTGAGGGTCAACATGTCCTGGGAATGACGTTAAACTCTATCTGATGGTGAGGTTCCAGTTCTGGAGGTTTGGGGAATGTGGAGCACCCCTTCATCACCATTGCTCCCTGGTCCACTCTGACCCGGAGTGGTAGTACCTGTTAGGGTCCCATCTATGGATTAAATAGAAAAATGTATTTATAAAAAAAATTGTATTATCCATTAAGAATTGATTTATTTCAAAACTTTATCGGCATTAAATGACCCACTGAGGTTGATATGCCGTAAAATAAAACAAACAAACAAAAAATTTGTTTACAAAATTTGAAGCGGAAATTACTAGTGATGAGTTAAAATGTGAACCTTTAAGTTGATTATTTGGGGTACCTATTGGAGACTTGGTCCCGAACACCTTACTCGCAAGACTCGTGTGCGCCCGCATAGCCACGCGAGGTAATTCGTTCGTCCTGTCGCTACACAATCAATAGTTAAGCGTAATCACTAAATTGGTATTGTAATAGACACACACACACACTATGACACGGTAGATAAGATGAGCGAATTTAATTCATAATTAAAAACAATTTTTTTTCTTAAACACAAAATGCGAAGATGATGGCCAAAAGCCAAATTTGACTCGGTTCGCTGATTCCAAATTGCTTTCTCTGGTCACTAGTCACGACCAGGTGTACAGGTTTTCATTAAAATTTTTAATTTAAAATCTAAAAAAATCTTAAGTTTGAGTCACATAAGAGAGAGAGAGAGAGAGAGAGAGAGAGAGAGAGAGAGAGAGAGAGAGAGAGAGAGAGAGAGAGAGAGAGAGAGAGAGAGAAGGCATATATATATATGTATTATAGTGTGAACAAAAGTATTTAGACAATCAGGAATATTTCTTGTATGTTGTTATTCTCAACTAGTTTCGACTTTAGGTCATCGTCAGGAGAAAATTTCTTATTTGAAGAAATTGTTGATAGATTATTAGAAAGGGATCATTATAGAAGAATTATAAAAGTTCAAGTGTTTTTGTGGGTTTGACATGCTGTTAAAATCCGGGTAGGCGAGTGTGTTTAATAGTAGCATGTCCATTTGTTCCGTGAAGAACCTCTATGAGGTAGGTTATTTTTTAGATGCTCTTATATATGTGAGGGAGGGGTTCATGGGAGTTGTGTGTATGACTGTATGTGTATACATATATATGTATGTGTGTGTTTACATATACGTGTGTGAATGTGAGCGTGTGTATAGATTTTTAATTGCGTCAAGAGTGGCTTGTTTGATGTGTGGTGGTCAGTGTTTGTTTATTTAGATGAACTCGGCCACCCTCGTAGGTGTAGACAGGTTTATTACCCTATGTTAAAGTGGACCTGATATATATATATGTATTAAGAAATTTGAAAAAGCAAGTGTTCCACAATATTAGCTCATATTCACAACAAAAGACTACGACAGATTTTTGAAGCCTGTGCAATTTCGCTTTTGCCCTCCTTTAATAATCGACATGGATTTTTTGATATATCACCGTTTCTAGCTAAAATAGTTTTAAATAACTATAAAATACCAGGCTTTATTTAATTATTTAGTTATCATTCTCACTTTGTTCCTTTGTTCTCATAAAATCAGTCCATTAATACTTTTTCTTGTCTTTTGTTGAATGCATTTCTTCGAGTTGCGTCACTCGTCATGAAATCTTCGCGAGCGTGGATCGCGACTTGTCTTTCAAAAATATAACACTGAACAAATACAGTTACACAACAAAAAAGATTTTATAAAGATTTTTATCTCCTGTCATCTATAAATCATCCATCAATTTCTTCACCCCAAGATACATCCTGATGAAGGTTTAATGAAACTGAAATGTTTAAACATCGTTAAATAAATTCATCCTATTTTCGGAACACTTGTTTTTTCAAATTTCATAATATTGTCGGATTTATTTTCCATATTTACTCCCATATAATATATATATATATATATATATATATATATATATAATATATATATATTTTTAAAGTCTGTTTTTTGGTCACACACACACTCTCTCTCTCTCTCTTTTCTATATATATACATATATATATATATAGAGAGAGAGAGAGAGAGAGAGGGGGAACTAGTGTATCTTTTCCGGGTAAATCTGCGACGCCCCGTTTCAATTTAGACGGAGGCATTCTGAGTGAATCCAAATAAAGAAGCAATGCTTATATATATATATATATATATATATATATATATATAGAGAGAGAGAGAGAGAGAGAGAGAGAGAGAGAGAGAGATTGAGGATAATATGGGTTTAAGCATAAATATGAGTGGTATATTTCTTGTAGATAGTGCAGAATATCATTGATAGAACATTTACATATGAGTTAAGGTTGAGTGGACATGAAGTCAACACCTGGTTACTGACAGTTTCTCACCTATATGATCGTCAGAATAGATCTTTGGTTTAAAGACAACATTCATATATATATATATATATATATATATATATATATATAAAGTATGAAAAGGTGGAATGAAAACATCACACAATGCTGTTAAAGAGAAAACAATTTATAATATAATCATAGCTGATACTGATCAATATTTCGATTTTACAAAAATCATCATCAGAGCTTATTCACTCCGTGGTGTTTGGCTCGGAGAAAAATGTCAAATCAGTCACAAAAACAAAAAAAACCTTAATTCTGTGAACTGATTTGACATTTTTCTCCGACCCAAACTCCGCGGAGTGAATGAGCTCAGATGATGATTTTTGTAAAATCGAAATATTGATCAGTATCAGCTATGATTATATTATAAATTGTTTTCTCTTTAACAGCATTGTGTGATGTTTTCATTCCACCTTTTCATACTCATACTGTCGGATTTATTACCTTTCTTTTATTTTCAAAAATATAACAAACACAAGATGTTATGATCAGAGGAACCAATTTTATGTGTCTATACTTAAGTATTTCGGTATTAAACCATCATCAGGACACTGTTACAGAAATTTTTGTGAGGGAGAAAAATGAAAAATGTTAAGTGTATAGTGAATGTGTGAATGTAATGTTATCAACCGTTAATTTTTATGTGTGCGTTTGTTTTCGAAAGCTGATGACGTGATCATCGCATGTAAAAAAATGGAAAATGAAGATCATAGGATGACGCATGCATAAACGTGAATAGGCCGAGACGAAATGCTAACAAAGATATGGCGTATTTCATATGGATATTGATGTTTAGAAAACAAGATTAATAGATAAAACATTTAATATATATATATATATATATATATATATATATATATATATATATATATACAAAAACAATAGGCGATCCTGAGCCAAATTTTCCCCAGCTGGAAGGGGCAATGCCAAAGCACCTGAGATCATTCTTGCAGACATCCTTGAATCGCAGATTGCTTTATTGCTTGATATATATATATATATATATATATATATATATATATATATATATATATATATATATATCTGTCATCCACAGACACGTTTTTTGACGTTTACGTCTCATCAGTGCAGTTCAACATTTTAACAGCTACCTCTAGTGGGGGAAAAACCCGACAGAATTTTCGTCTGTCAAATTTCTTACCCTTACGGCCGTCAGCAACTATCAATGAACATTTAATTGATACATATTTACAGGAAATATGTTTTTACCATCACCAGAGAACTCAAGTGCAGCGCCACTAAATCCAACATAATAAGGACTGTTTGGAAGACTTTGTAAGTATGTAATTAATTAGTGAAATAGATCACTAATTAGGACTGAGCCTATTCTAGTAGTGACTACCCCAAGCTGATTTTAACAAGTTTGAATTCAGAGTTTTCCTTCTCTTGGACTTGTTGCCGAACCAAGATCAAAGTGCCCAGTCTGCACTACTATTTACGCATAGCTGGAGGGAGAGTAGTTGGATTCATACCTTTCCCAAGGGTATTAGCGCTAATCTGGTTACCTTAACAAGTCTAAAGAAACCAGTCTTCCCTACTATTTACCCATAGCTGGAGGGAGAGTAGTTGAATTCATACCTTTCCCAAGGGTATTAGCGCTATGTGAACTGTAGCTTTGCCCGGGATTTGAACTCGGGTCGGCAAGTCGATTTCCTACGACTCTAACCATTACACCACTGCCTCTAACCCGCGGGGTTATGTGTAAGAAGTCACGTGACACAGTGGAAAGAGAGGTTAGGGATTACGATTTGACTAAATTCGGATGTGGTGGTGGTGATCGTGATGGGGGGGGGGTGTTGGTGATGAGGGGTCGCGACTTGATACTGTGACTTATTTTTCGGTATTTTGATGTTCGAGGGAACAACTGACTGATACTCCCGCAAACCGGAAGTGTCACGCAAGAAAATGTCGGCGTTCCGGGATCAAGCGTAAGAAGACCGACAAAAAGGCAATGGAAGAAGCCATCACGTGAGGAACTGAACGAAAATGAAATGACCAAAATCGGAAATAACACGAAAAAAAAAAAAAAATTAAAAGAATAAAAAGAAGAACAAACAGAAAGTTAAAAAAGAATAAAAAAAGACAAAAAAGAAGAAGAAGAGCAATGAGCAGAAAAAAAAGAAAGAAAAAAAAAAGAAAAAAAGACAAAAGAATGAGCAGAAAAAAAAAGAAAGAAAAAAAAATGAAAAAAAAAGACAAAAAAGAAAAAAGAATGAACAGAAAAGAAAAAGAAAGAAAAAAAAAGAAAAAAAAAAAAGAAAAAAAAAGAAAAAAGAATGAACAGAAAAAAAATAAAGAAAAAATAAATTAAAAAAAAGACAAAAAAGAAAAAGAATGAGTAGAAAAAAAAAAGAAAGAAAAAAAAAAAAGAAAAAAAAGACAAAAAAGAAAAAAGAATTTGCAGAACATACAGAAAGTAAAAAAAAAAAAAAAAAAAAAAAAAAAATAAAATAAGAAATAAAAAAAGAAAAGATTCTTATTTTGGAAAAATTGACAGATAAGAAGAGACAAAAAGAGAAAGGATCAGGATATTCGCCTTGGCGCACATCAATTCCGTTGATGGGATTTTCATGCAACAATCCTGGCAGAGAAGAGAAATCAACCTTCTGGTTTATGGCAGACAAACATGGTCGGCAGATAAACGGACATGTTTCTGCACGAGAAAACTAAACAGTATATTTTGTCGAAAAAAAGGAAGGAGGCATGTTGTGTAATGATTACTGTCATAGGAAATGATCATGAGTTCGACGTTGTAACGTTTCGGCTTTTTGATAAACCTTTATCAGGACTTTTCTTAAAATACAGCAATCACTGTTCGGACAACAATCTTTCCATCTTGATGAAGGTTTATTAAACTTAAGAAATTGTCCGGTGCCTTCCAATATGTGATCTACCGAATGGTTTCTAATCCAATATGTGATCTACCGAGTTGTTTACATTCCAATATGTGATCTACCTATTAACTACCCATTATTTTTCCATTAAAATAACCCTAAACCCTAACCCTAACCCTTACCCTTGTTGCATACCCTTTCTTACTTCTTACTTCTGGTCGTATTTTCTTCTGGCTGGCTTTGCTATTCTGATCGTCTTTGGTATATCTTCTAACATCTTGACTTGATCTGGAATCTTCTAACGTCTGGAGTTGACTTGGGGACTTTGGTCTGGTTTTCTATTAGGGATTTCTCCTTATCAGAAGCCCTGTGTCATTGTTAGTTTTTAGGTAATAAACACAAGAATTCGATTTACTTTTGATCTTATTTTATTGTTAAATCCCCACCAGACATCTGCGCAGATCGACTTACATCCTATCGGGCTCGGCTCCTACCTGCTAACTGACTGAGAATTACTTACTATCCGTAAACCGGAAGACATGGTCTACTATGCCTTCCGGTTCTCACGATGTATCCCCGGAAGGCAAGGTGAGAGTAAGGTCAAGCGCCGTCACTCACTCTCAAGGTCATCAGCTGCATTAATCGCCATTATGTTTCTATACTACCTTATATAAGTATTAGGGATCTAATAATTATGTAACACCCTGTCTTCTTTTTTTCCTAGTAGATCACAGGCCATGAATGGTAGATCAATAGTAGATCACAAACCTTCGGTAGATCACATATTGGAAGAGCACCAATTGTCCTTGTGTCAAATCCTGATCGTGCAGAGGGGCTGGTAAATATATGTAACTCAGTGTTTCTTTTCGTATTGTTACATAATTTATGAGCATAATTTATGAACGTGCCTCTAGTAAAAATTTGAATTAGGGCCGTTAACTTAAAAATAACGAGGCCCCATGGAAAATTACCGGTGACGGTTAATAAACTTTGATTCCTTAAAAGGCGCGTGATTAGTTGCGTGGGAATAGTTTCTAGTTTAGAGCAGATGCGACCCCGCTTTCATGGAGTGTAGACGTTGTTAGTCAGCTTCCGGGTCCATCTCACCTCGCGGTGGAATCATGGGTTAAGAAATAAAACTTGATCAAGAAACACTAAGTCTTGTTATTAATTGAATGTTAAGACAATGACTAGCCCAGCCCTGTAAGAAGAATTAATAAAGAAGAAGACCAACCCTTAAGAGCAGATGTCCACTAGACGAGAGAACAAGGCGGATGATGAGTTAGATGATCTAGACGGAGAATCAGAAGCAGTAGTGTAAATAATTAGAACTACCATCTCTACCATCTTTAAGCTAAACTCTCTCTCTCTCTCTCTCTCTCTCTCTCTCTCCATTATACACCCGACAACTCTATTATATACACAAATCATTTTAGGGATATATACATATTTACCAACCCCTCCGCACGAGCAGGAAGTGACACAAGGCCAATTTCTCAAGCGGGGTTTACAGGTTTGAATTTAGAGTTGTCCTTCTTCTAGACTGGTTACTTAGCCATGGTTAAGAGCCCAGTCTGCCCTGCTATTTACTCATAGATCGAGGGAGAATTGGAATCATACCTTTCCCAAGGGTATTAGCGCCATGTGAAATGCAAACAGTTTCGTCCAGGATTTGAACTCGGGTCGACGAGTCTATTTCCTACGATTCTAACCATTAGACCACGCGCCTCCACAAGGGGTGTATAACCCAAATCATTTTATGGTTATATAACAGTGTTTTCGAGAAAGAAAACTTGACGCCCATGCATTTTCTATAGATTTCGTTGAAATAAACTTAATGCCTGATTGTATACTTTGTTAAACAGATAAATATTTGGCAATCGTTAGTCGCCTTTTGTTGTGCCAGTAAATTGCCGCTGTAATCTATTTCATGTGAATTAGGCTTTCTGCCTTGGGGTTGGGGTGGGGGTGGGGATTGAGGCTGAGTGGGGGTGGGGGTGTGTTGGAGACTGGCCAATTGGGTGTTACTATCTGAAACCTGCTAAGTGCAGACGTTTTTCTCATAAAATTAGAAATAAGTTTTACCAATTAGGAGATTATACTTCATACGGATACGTAAGGAAGGAAAGATTTGTTCTTTTTGTATGCATCTACCCATCCCCTCCTCCAACACGGGTAGGAAGTGACCCACGGTCAATTTCTAAGGGAAGTTAAGCTGGTTTCAATTCAGGATTTTACTTCTCCGATACTGGTTGCCTAACCAAGGCTAAAAAGTCCAACCTTCTTTCTTTTTCTTTCTTTTTTTCTTTTTTCTTTTCTTTTCTTTTCTTTCTTTATTTATTTCTTTGCCACCACAGCCGAGTAAAAAGAAATAAATTCAGCAGTTTCTACTATACACATGTGATTTCCTTAAGTCTGACAACTCATCAAAGTCTCATGTCAAGTATACAGAATAATGTATTAGTATCAGGAACATGAACAGTTTACAGTAGTAATATGCATGCATGTGTGCGCGTGTGTGCATATGTGTGTGGAGAGGGGCATCAGGTATAGTGTCGGCAGACTACAGGAGGCTTTGAAAGATTCAGTGTTTCGGCAGCCTACAACAGACGCGGGCAGCTTATTCCATGCTTCCGCAATTCTGAGCGTGAAAAATATTTCCGAAATGTAAACAGAGTCCTTCTGCTCAATTATAATCAACTAACCATCAGTCTTTGTTCTTTGCTTAAGTGTGACGGGAGAGCCACAGTTACAGGTTAAAGTAGGCAAAGTGTTAAAAAATGTATCCAATAGGAAAATATTCCAAGACTATAGAAAGTGAGTATGATATATTGAATAATTATTTAAAATTAAAATAAAAATTAATCAAAATAAGGGATGCTGTAATAATTTAATACTAATTTAAGTAAATAGGACACAAGTTTTTCTTGAATTTAAAAAGAAAAAAGCTAAGTAGAGAATATACACCAGCGATATCAATTTGATACCCGCTACATTACATACACGATTTAGTGCCGTGAAAGAGGCACTACGTAACAATAGTTGATAAACCCCTTGATTGTACGAGAGGGTCGCGCAACCGGCATTGTTTCGCAAGAGCTAGGATATTTAACCATGGACTCTATGCCCTTGTCTCTTTTTTATCGCATTTTTTATGGACAATTTTGAAATTACAGTATTATTCTCTTAAATAGCAGGACCTGTGGATATATCACAGTAGGATAATTTAATTATTACAGCATTTGATGTTCACTTAGGAGCTATTGCACAATAGTTCAATATTTAAAAAGTAAACTGTTCTTGATTTAACTCTTTCTTGTTGTTTTTCTTTCTTTCCATTTTTCTCATCTTTTCCTTATCTTCGATAGAAACATATTAGCGTTATCGCTACCGCGTGCTCACCCGCTCTCTATTTCCCCATTACTCTTTATTTCTTATTTTCTTTATTTCTTATTATATTTTTCTGTGTAGCAGGTCCTTTTTATCCCCTTTCTTTATAAGAAAAACGGAATGGTTCAGTATTTAGCTGAGGTGATTACAGTCATAAGAAATAATAATTCGGCAGATAAGGAAAACCAGATAATCAGAATTTACATTTTTGGATTTAATGTCGGACGCCTTGGACAGTCTCATTTTTAAAAGACTTTTTCGACAACATATATAATTCTGAATTATGAATGGTAACTGCATTTCACTTAGCGCTAATACCCTTGGGAAAGGTATGAATTCTACTCTCCCTCCAGCTATGGGTAAATAGTAGGGCAGACTGGGCTCTTTAACCTTGGTTAGGCAACCGGTCTAGGAGAAGGAAAACTCTGAATTCAAACTTGTTAAAATCAGCTTGGGGTAGTCACTACTAGAATAGGTTCAGTCCTAATTAGTGATCTATTTCGATAATTAATTACATACTTACAAAGTCTTCCAAACAGTCCTTATTATGTTGGATTTAATGCTGCTGCACTTGAGGTCTCTGGTGACGGTAAAAACTTATATCCTGTAAATATGTCTAGGAGAAGGAAAACTCTGAATTCAAACCTGTTAAACTCCGCTTAAGAAATTGACCTTGTGTCACATCCTGCTCGTCTGGAGGGGTTGGTAAATATATATATAATTATGAATTATTTTGATTTTATATCTAGATATATAGATAGATTATTTATATTACATCTACATTTAGACAATAAATGTTATGCTTAAGTAATAGGTACCAGGTACTTTTTACGGTATCACAACTTCTCACATGGTACCCCCTCTTTTAACATGTCTAGTACCAAAACTTTTCACCAAGTACCCCCGTCTTTTTACATGTCTAGTACCAAAAATTTTCATCAAGTACCCCCTCTTTTTACATGTCTAGTACCAAAACTTTGCCCCCCCCCCCGCCTGATCGAACTTATTGTCAATTTTGATGGCTACTTTCTTTGCGCGAATAAAAGATACACATCCTGTTTTTGAACTTTTCTTCCAAGTTCCCATTTGTTGAATAGAAAGTAAATGTAGATCTTCGCTACAATCGCAACGCTTTTATGACATAATGATGAAATTGAATTCCTAAACAAATAAATAAATAAATAAATAAATAAAAACGAAATGGAACAAAAAATGGCAAAAAAAGAGAAAAAAAATCCTGAAAGGCCAAAAGAAGATGGCTACGTTGTTAAGTAAAAGTGATAAAAAAACGCAAAATACGCAAAACGTAATACATTAGCAAAAAAGTGTTTCTATGACAACGGTTTTTTGGCTTTTCTTAAAAAGGTCAACAAGGGAAGGTCACGATTGGAAGAGATTTTGAAAAGAAGACCAAGTCACTTTCACCGCTTTTTAAAAAAAAACTTCTTCCATTTTCGAGCGATGAAGATATGTAAAGGTTCAATTGAAAGGCTAACCCTCATCTTTCAATTCAGTTAGAGACAAAATGGCGGTGGCGTCGGTGAAAAGTACCCGGATCTATTTACTAAAAACCTATCTATATTTTCTTTTTCATTTTTTTTTCCCGGAAAAAATTCTTCGCTCAGACTATGTCTTTCGTTATCATTCAACAAAAATTCTTCTTTTTTTTTCTCCCATTATCTTCGTGTTCATTGTTGTCTTATCCACAACTTATGGGCAGTTTTATTTGTTTTGTTCATATTCACTGCGCGTGGGTGAGGCGCGTGGGGCAGGCGCGTGGTGAAATGGTTAGAGTCGTAACAAATGGACTCGTCGACCAGAAGTTCAAATCCCGGACGAGGCTGTTTGCATTTCACACAACGCTAATGCCCTTAGTAAAAGCGTGAACCCAACTATTGTCCCTCCAATAATGGGTTAATAGTAGGACAGACGGGTCTCCTTAACCAGCCTAGGAGAAGGAAAACTCTGAATTCAAACATATTAAACCCCGATTAAGATATCGACCTTGTGTCACATCCTGGCCGGAGAGGTTGTTAAATATATATACGCTATTATTTCTGGTGCAAATTTTTCGCCATGTTGACTCGAAAAACTATAAAACTTAATGGGACCATAACAAGAAATTGACCTTTTATCTCACCATGCTCGTGCGGAGGAATTGATATATATATATATATATTCAATGAATTTATCAACCATCTCTTATGTTTGTTGGTCAATGGTTAGTTGATTTGTTTTACGGAATTTAAAACATTTACGGGTCACTTAATGCCGAATGATACTATAAAACTTTGGCCAAAAGAAAAAAATTATATATAAAAATATATATATATATATAAACCGCTAGTATTGTCTAAAGCTAAAATGTAAAAAGTGCTCGATACCTAAGTAGAGAAAATAAAAAAGGAGTCAGTTTCGCTTAGTAGCTCATCAGGGCAAGCATCTGATTCTTGTCCTGATGAGATTCAAAGCGAAACTATTAGTAGGTATATCTGACTCATTAGGATTAATTATATATATATATATATTATATATATATATATATATATATATATAACAAACTTATTGGTAAGCCCTTGCGGTAAGAAAAAAAACCCGGCAAATCATTTGATTGTAAAAATATACTACCAAACTTCACCTTGGAAAAAAAAACTAAAAAAAGAAAATACCAAGTAGGTCGTACCAACCGAAAATAATCGGTTACTACTATAACACTTGGCCAAAAGAAAAAAAATTATATATATACATGAAAAATATATATAAAAACCGCTAGGATTATCTAAAGCTAAAAGTAAAAAGTGCTCAATACCTAAGTAAAGCAAATAATGAAGTTAAACCTAATATATATATATATATATATATATATATATATATATATATATATATATATTATTTATTTATTAAAGTGTACAATACATTTAAGGTGCAATTGTTACCATTGGTTTCTTGGCATCATGCTCGCTACCCTTCATCACGACAACGCACCAGTTTAAGAAATACATTGAATGTCTCTTCATTTATTATTATGCACCTTAAATGTATTGTACACTATAATAAATAAATAAATAAATAAATACAGCTCTTACAAAAGTAATCGAGCACTTTTTTCTCATTTCTCCAATACTAACAAAGGACTAACAAATATATATATATATATATATATATATATATATATATATATATATATATATATATATACCAAGCGTGTTGGTAGATCCTTGCAGAGAGAAAAAAACCAGCAGAGAGTTTGATTGTAAAAATATACTACCAAACATCAACCAGGAAGAAAAAAATTTTTGAAAAAAAGAAAAGACCAAGATATTCGTACCAACAAAAAATAATCTATTGGTATAGTATTTGGCCAAAAGAAAAAACAATTTATATGTATATATATGTATATAAGATATATATATATTCATATAACCGCTAGGAGAAGCTAATCTGTAAAAAGTGCTCGATACCTAAGTAGAGCCAAGTAATAAAGATAATCTACTGAGTCAGACGAACCTACTATTAGTTTCGCATAAAGCTCTTCAGGGCTAAAGTCAGATTTTAGCCCTGAAGAGCTTTATGCGAAACTAATAGTAGGTTCGTCTGACTCAGTAGATTATCTTTATATATATATATATATATATATATATATATATATATATGCATATATATATATAACCAACAGTTGACTTTAACAAACACGGATGGGAACTTTTCAATACTCTGAAGATGGTCATTTGTCCGAAAATATTAAGAGAGAAAAAAAAAGGGAAAAAAAGATTAAATAAATATGTTTTTCAACATAAATTGCATTATTTTGCCTTAAAAAAAATAACCTTATTACATTTTATGATTAATGCTTCAAACACACTATAAAAAAAATCTTTATTTCAATATGCCCGAGCGGGGCCTTATTTTTATAGTATTAAAAAAAAAATGAAAAGAAATGAAATATATCTTAAATGATTTTCAAAAATTCCCGCAAGACACAACAACAACACGGGATTTAACGGAATTTGACGATCTTTGCCGAACTTTTAAATTTCCATCAGAAGATTCAACGGAATAACACCAACAGTTGACTTTAACAAACACGGATGCGAACTTTTCAATGCTCTGAAGATGGACATTTATCCGAAAATATTAAGAGGAAAAAGGAAGAAAAAAAAATTAAATGAATATGTTTTTCAACATAAATTGCATTATTTTGCCTTCAAAAAAATATCTTATTACATTTTATGATTAATGCTTCAAACACACTATAAAAAAAATCTTTATTTCAATATGCCCGAGCGGGGCCTTATTTTTATAGTATTATATATATATATATATATATATATATATATATATATATATATATATATAAACCAATAGTTGACTTTAACAAACACGGATGGGAACTTTTCAATACTCTGAAGATGGACATTTGTTCCGAAAATATTAAGAGGAAAAAAAAAAAAAAAAAAAAATTAAATAAATGTTTTTCAACATAAATTGTATTATTTTGCCTTTAAAAAAATCTTATTATATATATATATATATATATATATATATATATATATATATATATATATATATATATCACCATTAAAAACAAATCATTTGCTAATGTTTGGCTTATTCAATGTTACTCGCCGTTGCCAGGGGATAAATATCATTATCTATTAACATGAAAAATGACCAATGAGTTAATTTCTGAGTCTTCATTACATGGAAATAAGTAAGATATAAGCGTGTCTACTGTAACATGATACGCTTGGGGTTCTATGATTGTAACAAAAGAACTTGTAGAGATAACAATTATTTACCGGCAATGTAAATATATATATTCTTCTTTACATCATCATCATCATCATCATCATCATGTGCTGACAGCACGGACTCCCATGAATCTCTCTCACCATCGGTCATGGCTCCTAGCAAGTCTTCCTCACGACATCCAAAATTCACAAAGAGCTGTGTAATGTAAGTATTTGCTGGTCAGCCAACTCTGGTGTGTCCATATGTAGGTGTCCATAAGAGAACGTCACGTATGAATAAGTGTATTTGTCTCATACCCCACTTGTATGGGCTGGGCACAAGGCCTAGTTTTAACGTGGGTCCACCCACAAGCCAAAGCTCATGGGTGGGAAAGAACAAAAATTGCGTCGATCCCTTCGACATTCCCCCTTAAGCCTCAGGGGCTGGGCAATAAACCCAGCCCCTCCCCCAAGGGGGCAGGTATTGCCTGGGGGGATAGCCCTCTGGGAACGACGCTAATAATTGTACTCTACCGGTCCAGAGGCCGAAGCACACTGGACCCCTAGTCGAGGCCGGGTATAGAAGGTAAGGGTATTTGCCTGCTCATCCCACTTATGAGGGCTGGACACAAGGTCTCGTTTTTACGTGGGCACATAAAAATTGCAAGGATCTGGGGGGCATAGCCCCCTTGGATCGATGCTATTAATTGTACTTTACCGGTCCAGAGGCCGAAGCACACTGGACCCCCAGCCGAGGCCGGGTATAGAAGGTAAGGGTATTTGCCTGCTCATCCCACTTATGAGGGCTGGACACAAGGTCTCGTTTTTACGTGGGCACATAAAAATTGCGTCGATCCAGGGGGATGGTCCCCCTGAATCGATGCTATTAATTGTACTTTACCGGTCCAGAGGCCGAAGCACACTGGACCCCCAGCCGAAGCCGGGTATAGAAGGTAAGTCTCAAAACATAGAATCTGGAACAGATACTACACTTTGATCCTCCCTTCACGTATGAGTAAGTACTTCTTTAGCAGTATCCAGCGTGTTCTGTTTGTCTAACTAGTATGTGTGATTGGAATTAAATGGCCGTATATACGCTTTTTTTAGGGGGGAGGTCTCCTTGAAGGATTTGTTCAGGACATAATGCCGTATTGTTATCATTGGGTAATTCCATGTCAATTCATCCAGACCATGTCACCCACCACCTTCAATTTTTCTGAAATTTTGTACAGATGTGGACTATGTTAAAGTTAGACAATCCCCAAAATTTGCGCTGCCAATTCCAAGTTATACATAACTTAAAATTAGTTGAATTTTATACCTTTTTGATAGAATTTATGGATTCCTCGGTCAAAAATGCTTTTAGAAACCAATTTTTAGGAGTAGGTTTTTGAAGGCTATCACAATGCAGGTGAAAAAAATAAAGAAAAAATAAGGTAACTATGGTGTTGTTTGTTAACCTGTAATTTTTTAATTCTTAATATTTCGAGATAAAAATCTTTTCTACAGAAGATCTCCAAAACTGAAGCTGTTGCTAGTGACTGTGTCTCATGTCTTCCAAAGTCTCTTAAATATATATGCACTATCACCGATATTGAAGAGTCATTATTTTTGTAAATATAACAAATTATATCTACCTTTAGCTCAGTCGGTAGAGTGTCCGGCTTGAAACCACAATGTTCCTGGCTCGATACCGTCCTTCACCAACTCACCGTATGAGTAGCACAGGGATCTGTGCAGTAAAATAAGGAGCTGATGGTAGGTGTGGCGCTCAGTCTCAGACGTCTAAACTTCTAAAATTCATTTTACAGACAAAAATAGATTACAAAAAATCGCCATTTTTCGTGACCACCTTCAAATTTGGAGAGCTAAAAATCGACATAACTTCGACAATTCTTGGTTTTGGAAGCTCAAAATTTTGGGAATGTCCAACTTTAACACAAAATTGAAGGGGGTGGGTGACAATTTTACTTTTTTTAATGATTTGACATGGAATTGCCGTATTAGATATTATTGACTTCCCTAGAGCATTGGAACTGTATAACTAGACAATAAATAAGACACTACAGCTGGAAAGTGAGGGAATCAATCAGCCTTTACTAGCGTTAGACCAGGGAGATTATTATTGCGTTTGAGGTGGAGCGCCATACATACCATCAGCTCCTTACTTTACTGTGCAGAACCCAAGCCGTGCTACTCATGCCTTGAGTTGGTTAGGCGCGGTATTGTGATCCAGAGGCAGATGCTCTACCGACTGGGATGAACCGGCTCCTTGTCAATATATTAATACCTAATAATATTCGTTTTGATTGTATATCTAGCAAGATATAAGAAAATTCTGGTCTGTTTGATTGAAAAAAAAATTATGAAATATTGTTAGAAGCTCTAGCAAAAGTATATGCCCTCCGCCGGGCGTAAGTATTTAAGTTTTAATGGAATAAAATGTATTAAATTAGAAAGACTAATGAAATTAAATAAGAACGCATATAAAAAGATTTCACTAATTTTGATTTATATTTTAATTGGTTTCTATATAAAATCGTTCATAGGATTGATTTTGATAGGTTGAAGAATAAAACAATAATATTAGAGATCAATAACACCAAGTAATTATTTATTAAATGCGGTTTTGTTAAAACCAGTATGCAAATTAACCACACCATATATTATGTAAACCTTTATTTCTTAGCGATATATAAGACACATAATTTTAGATGCACTAATAACATAGGCTGTTTTGAGGCAAATCTAAGTCAGATTTTCATAGAGACATCATTGATAAATAAGATTTATTATTAATGATTTTGACTATAAATCAAATACTCATTGAAAACCCTAACGCAATTTCCTGAGAGTATTAAGACGTAAGTAGTGACGTAGCTTCGGTTACAGACAGACACCAAATCTCCAATATAAGAAGATACTGTTTATAAGCAATAATCCGTCTATATATCTATCTTATGCTCTTTGAGAATTTTTTGTTTAAAATTTAAAATATATTCTCTTTTAACAAATCCGGTATCTATCCCATCACAAAACGGTTACAAGTTTCATAAACTATCTTATTATTAACACAACATATGTTCTGAAGAAGATTTAAAAAAAAATCGAAATATTGAAATATTAGCAATATAAAAAGTTTTATTTGTACAACATCTGCATGTTTTTCATATTATCTTACCCATATATATCTATCTCTATACATATCTCACTTTCAATTTTTTAAGATTAAAGATGTTTTTTCATGTATATAATTATAAAAATGACGCATGAATATTATAAAAAGATATTATTTATAAGAAATAATTCGTCTATATATCTATCTCTCTATATATCTCACTTCCAATTTTGTAAGATTAAAGACTTTTTTTAGGTATATAATTATAAAAATGACGCATGAATATTATAAAAAGATATTATTTATAAGAAATAATTCGTCTATATATCTATCTCTCTATATATCTCACTTCCAATTTTGTAAGATTAAAGACTTTTTTTTAGGTATATAATTATAAAAATGACGCATGAATATTATAAAAAGATATTATTTATAAGAAATAATTCGTCTATATATCTATCTCTCTCCATATCTCACTTCCAATTTTGTAAGATTAAAGACTTTTTTTAGGTATATAATTATAAAATGACGCATGGATATTATAAAAAGATATTGTTTATAAGAAATAATCCGTCTATATATCTATCTCTCTATATATCTCACTTCCAATTTTGTAAGATTAAAGACTTTTTTTTAGGTATATAATTATAAAAATGACGCATGAATATTATAAAAAAGATATTATTTATAAGAAATAATCCGTCTATATATCTATCTCTCTATATATCTCACTTCCAATTTTGTAAGATTAAAGACTTTTTTTTAGGTATATAATTATAAAAATGACGCATGAATATTATAAAAAGATATTATTTATAAGAAATAATTCGTCTATATATCTATCTCTCTCCATATCTCACTTCCAATTTTGTAAGATTAAAGACTTTTTTTTAGGTATATAATTATAAAAATGACGCATGGATATTATAAAAAGATATTGTTTATAAGAAATAATCCGTCTATATATCTATCTCTCTATATATCTCACTTCCAATTTTGTAAGATTAAAGACTTTTTTTTAGGTATATAATTATAAAAATGACGCATGGATATTATAAAAAAGATATTGTTTATAAGAAATAATCCGTCTATATATCTATCTCTCTATATATCTCACTTCCAATTTTGTAAGATTAAAGACTTTTTTTTAGGTATATAATTATAAAAATGACGCATGAATATTATAAAAAGATATTATTTATAAGAAATAATTCGTCTTTATATCTATCTCTCTATATATCTCACTTCCAATTTTGTAAGATTAAAGACTTTTTTTAGGTATATAATTATAAAAATGACGCATGAATATTATAAAAAGATATTATTTATAAGAAATAATTCGTCTATATATCTATCTCTATATATCTCACTTCCAATTTTGTAAGATTAAAGACTTTTTTTTAGGCATATAATTATAAAATGACGCATGAATATTATAAAAGATATTATTTATAAGAAATAATTCGTCTATATATCTATCTCTCTATATATCTCACTTCCAATTTTGTAAGATTAAAGACTTTTTTTAGGTATATAATTATAAAAATGACGCATGAATATTATAAAAAATATTATTTATAAGAAATAATCCGTCTATATATCTATCTCTCTATATATCTCACTTCCAATTTTGTAAGATTAAAGACTTTTTTTTAGGTATATAATTATAAAAATGACGCATGAATATTATAAAAAGATATTATTTATAAGAAATAATTCGTCTATATATCTATCTCTCTATATATCTCACTTCCAATTTTGTAAGATTAAAGACTTTTTTTTAGGTATATAATTATAAAAATGACGCATGAATATTATAAAAAGATATTATTTATAAGAAATAATTCGTCTATATATCTATCTCTCTATATATCTCACTTCCAATTTTGTAAGATTAAAGACTTTTTTTTAGGTATATAATTATAAAAATGACGCATGAATATTATAAAAAGATATTATTTATAAGAAATAATCCGTCTATATATCTATCTCTCTATATCTCACTTCCAATTTTGTAAGATTAAAGACTTTTTTTAGGTATATAATTATAAAAATGACGCATGAATATTATAAAAAGATATTATTTATAAGAAATAATCCGTCTATATATCTATATCTCTATATATCTCACTTTCAAATTTCTAAGATTAAAGACTTTTTTCAGGTTATAATTATAAAAATGACGCATGAATATCTGTGGTAACCTCGATCATAGAAACAAAAATCGAAAACGATTCACAATGTGCTTGAGATCGATTACTGGAGGGATATGTGTGTAACTGTCGAGTAAAAATAGTTTCTCAATGATGAGGACTACTTAGTCTATTTCAAAGTACGCCATTTGCAAACTTATCTCAGCGCCTCTTCAACTTTTGAATTAAGTACTATATATATATATATATATATATATATATATATATATATATATATATATATATGTGTGTGTGTGTGTGTGTGTGTGTGTTTGTGTGTGCGTGTGTGCGTGTGTGTGTGTAAGGTAATCCAAATGACTGATAAGTAAAGGATCATTCTATTTGGGATAATCGAAATCTCACTGTCCAACCATAGTGTATGCTGTTGTAGGTGCAAACATATATAATCATACTAGGATTTTTATAAATCTCTAAAAATAAATGTATAATAATCAATAAATTAATTATATACAGAGCAATATTTAGCTTTCAAAGAAAGTTATATATGTCTAAATATATAAATGTAAGTTTTTGTTATGTACGTGTCGACCTATAACTCAGAAAAGAGGAGTCACTCAGATTTGAAATCTTGCATATAGACTAATATCCTTCTAACTAAGAAACACGCCAAATTTGGTTATTGATTTTTTCCCAATTAAGGGATATAATTAATTAATTAAGCCAAAATCACCCAATTTTCCGAACTGTCCATAGAGCAGCACCTGCTGATAATAAGATATTGTCCGCTGACTGACTTTTTGTAACAGCGATTTATAGGATTTACAGCAGTGAAGTGTAATTTTAGTGTATAAATTTCACAGTCTAAGCCGTTCCGCTAGGAATTAATCACCTATTCTTGGTCCAATCTTTATATTATATCGTTGGAAAGAAAATAATATAATCTTTCTGAATATGTAATTTTTTACAGCGAGTTAAAAAAAATGGCTTCGGCGAGCTGATAAGTATGATATTTTTTCAGTCTAAATTTTAAGAAAAAAAACAACAAATTCTTTTTTCTCGACTATTTACGGTTCAATCTTCTTTAAGATATCTATATGGTTTGAAAGAGAATGAAATAATCTCTCTAAAATTTGATTGAGTTTTTATCAATGGAATTATTTTTTACAGTGAGTTAAAAAAATTATATTTTTCTTCAGTCAGCCTAGAATTCGTAGTATAGTTTTTTCATATTAAAATTTTAACATAAAATCAAATCTTATTTATCGCATATTTCTGTTTCTATCTTAAAAATATCTATTTGTTAAAAAAATATTTCTAAATATGTAATTAGTATGTCTTTTTATACATTGAATTTTTTTACAGCGAATTAAATAACAAATCAAACGAAGACATTTTCTATTATAGTAAAGTATACTATATTCGTTTTGAATTAATAATGTTATTTTTTAAAAAGATTATTTATCGTTTTACATAAATTTGATTACTTTATCTAATTCTTTTTTTCTTTTCCAAATATTAATTTGAAGTTTAGCAAATCATGTCATTTATATTTTATTTAAAAAATATAGTTAATCATTGAATTAAAATTTCTTACTATATCATTATGTGATGGGCTCAAACTTGCAAATCGGTCGGAAAATTACGGTGACCCAGAAAAACAGAAGCCATAAATTTTGTAATAAAACTGTTAATTTTAACTTGGAGGGGGGGTGTTAGCGTTAGGGTTTAGGGTTGGGGATGTGGTTTAGGGTTAGTTTAATGAGAAAATAAATAAATGATTTGTGTTCTGTTTTTCTGGGTCAACCTGTATGCAGGGTGACCCAGAAAAAAACAGAACCCACACATTTTGTAATAAAACTGTTAATTTTGATTAGGGGGTTTTAGGGATTAGGGTTAGGGTTGGGGTTTAGGGTTAGTTTCATGGGAAAATGAATAAATAATTTGGGTTCTGTTTTTTCTAGGTCACCCTGTAATATGTTTTCATTTTCCGACCGATTCGCAAGTTTAGTCATATGATGTAATCCTCTCAAATCTGACGAAAAGAAAATTCCCTGACCTCCCACCAGGTAGGATTAAATTAAGATCGTTTTTACATGTTGATTTTTATGGGTCATCCTGCGAGGACCGAACTCGGTATTCAGTAGTAATAGATCTGCAAACGATTATTAAACCATATTTTATCTCCTCTACCCGGGCTTAGCCGGGTAGCCCCTGCTAGTATATATATATATATATATATATAATATATATATATATATATAAGTTTTGTTGAACTGTACAGACAATTCTTGTCGGACAAGTTTTTTGATTGATCCTTTCTAATTTTCGGGCCATCTTTTTGGTGTCGGGGTGTAACTGGTATAACAGTCCACCAAAAGTTTCAAAACGAGCGCTTTCGGCAATACAGTTTGCCATCATCAGGTAGGAAACGATGGTATGGTTTCGTGTCTCGTTTTTAACGAGAACGAGTAGTAGCAAGGAATTAGAAGTGGGAGGTAATAACCATTTGTAGTGGGAGGTTGTAGGAATGGTAGTGGTTCGAGCGAGCGATGCAGCAAAAAGATGGCCTGAAAATTAGAAAGGATCAACGAAAAACTTGTCCGACAAGAATTGTCTGTACAGTTCAACAAAACTTGTATAAAAGAAAAAATGCTGCCAAATACACTTATATATATATATATATATATATATATATATATATATATATATATATATATATATATATATATATATATATATATATGTGTGTGTGTGAGAGTGTATAACGGATTTATCTATCCTGTTAGCCACAAGTAACGGAGAGAGAGAGAGAGAGAGAGAGAGAGAGAGAGAGAGAGAGAGAGAGAGAGAGAGAGAGAGAGGGGGTATATATATATATATATATATATAATATATATATATGCATATAGGAGAGAGAGAAGAGTATATCTTTCCCGGGTAAATCTGCGACCCGCCCCATTTCAATTTAGACGGAGACATAATGAATGAATCCGAATAAAGACGCACTACGATGAGTTAAAGGAACAACCTATGAACAGGCATCTAGATTAGCAATCGGTGATCATCTTGCGGCTTCTGCTTCGAATTCTCGAAGTCGACAAAGAGACATCGATACCGATCATCTAATCTAATCGACATCTTTGTTTTTCTTCTTCTCCAAGAGGAAACGCTTCTTGAACTTTGGCATTCTCTCAACCTACCAAAAATCTCACTTGATTCCCTGCAAATGATATTAACGCTTAACTACGCAAATCAAACAAACACAACTTTTACCTTTTCTGTCTCATCAAAAGAAGAAATTCAATTATTTTCATTATGACTCACTTGTATCCTATTTAGTATTCTTAGAAAATAAAGTCTATTTGTTATAAATCTTTGTCGGGATTTGTTCAATATATATGTGTGCATGTCACGTTGGAGAAAATGATAGACACGAACTACCATTTCATTTCGAACAAAACCCTTAAATATAAACTTAGTTGCTTGGAACAAAGATACATATAAAAAATGGGGATTCGGTGTTTATCAGTCTGTAACCAAAACTACTTCACAGCTTGCGTCGTGATACCCAAAATCGTTAATACATAGAATAAAGAACAACACTGTATTATATATTTTCATGATGACTCACTTGTATCCTATTTTGTATTCTTAGACAATAAAGTCTATTTGTTATAACTCTTTGTCGGTATTTGTTCAATTCACGGCAAACAATATCATGTAAGGGAAGATAATCCCAACAGTTTCATCAGATTTGATACATTTTGAAAAATGTTGCCATGAATATATATTTAGCAATTCTTCCATTAACATATTCCTGTCTTAGTGTCTTTAAGATTCTAAAGTTGGACTGTTGTTGTGAATGAATGGAATGAGAGAATCTCTCATTGATTACGAGACAAGAGGGTTCAAAATCTAGCCTTGATCCACGTACAGTTGTACGTATAAGCTTGTAGCTGGGGGCCAACCCCTTCCTCAGTTCTAATGGATGGAGACACAACTTAGGTATTCCTCTTACAACTGGAGAGTCCAGGAGAAAGAGAGTTTGACTTTAGTGGCACTGCCTTTGAAAAAGCCTAGAAAACGAGGATTTTTAGTGCATTTTAGTAGACTATCTTTGATGCTATTTCCTCAAACAATGGTACAAGTAAAAGATCTAATTTTTGGTATCAGTATTCAGTATACTAACACACAATTTTCACATAGATGAACAATTTGATATTTTAAAAGAAGTGAAAAAAATGCATTTTTAGTAGACGATCTTTGATGCTATTTTCTCGAACAATGGTGCAAGTAAAAGATCTAATTTTTGGTATCAGTATTCAGTATACTAACACACAACTTTCGCATAGATGGACAATTTGATATTTTAAAAGAAGTGAAAAAAATGCATTTTTAGTAGACGATCTTTGATGCTATTTCCTCAAACAATGGTGCAAGTAAAAGATCTAATTTTTGGTATCAGTATTCATTATACTAACACAGAACTTTCGCATAGATGAACAGTTTGATATTTTTAAAAAGTGAAAAAAATGCATTTTTAGTAGACGATCTTTGATGCTATTTCCTCAAACAATGGTACAAGTAAAAGATCTAATTTTTGATATCAGTATTCAGTATACTAACACACAACTTTCACGTAGATGGACAATTTGATATTTTAAAAGAAGTGAAAAAAATGCATTTTTAGTAGACGATCTTTGATGCTATTTCCTCAAACAATGGTGCAAGTAAAAGATCTAATTTTTGGTATCAGTATTCAGTATACTAACACACAATTTTCACATAGATGAACAATTTGATATTTTTTAAAAGTGAAAAAAATGCATTTTTAGTAAACGATCTTTGATGCTATTTTCTCGAACAATGGTACAAGTAAAATGTTTGGTATCAGTATTTAGTATACTTTACATAAACCGAAACGTCTGTGCAACAAAGATCTTTTTTTCTTTTTTGTTGTATATATATATATATATATATATATATATATATATATTGTGTCAGTTGAAAGTGTTCGATTATGTACCTTTGTCCGAGACAATTAACACCAGGTGGCAAAATAACTCTCGCTGTTATTGGATAAAGAGCTGGCACTCCAAAATATCAATTCTCTTTTTTTTCAACAGCATCATGTAGCGACTAACTTTAGCTCTTGCCAAAGTCGAGCGTCATGGCGTGAAAACCGACACAAGCTTTGAATACAATAATTACAATGCCTATAAATAACAACCAATATATATATATATATATATATATTTTTTTTTTTTTTTTGGCAGCATTTTTTCTTTTATACAGGTTTTGTTGAATTGAACAAACAATTCCTGTCTGACAAGTCTTTCATTCATCCTTTCCAATCTTCGGGCCATCCTTCTGGTGTCAGGGTGGAACTGGTATACCAGTCCACCGAAGGTTTCAACACTAGCGCTTTCGGCAATACACTTTGCCATCCTCAGGTGGGAAACGATGGAATTGTTTTCATGTCTCGTTTTTAACGAGAACGTCTATTCCATCATTTCCCACCTGAGGATGGCAAAGTGTATTGCCGAAAGCGCTAGTGTTGAAACCTTCAGTGGACTGTTATACCAGTTCCACCCTGACACCAGAAGGATGGCCCGAAGATTGGAAAGGATCAATGAAAGACTTGTCAGACAGGAATTGTCTGTTCAATTCAACAAAACCTATATATATATATATATATATATATATATATATATATATATATTGGTTAGGAGGTTGATTTAGAAGGCTATCACAATGCAGATGTAAAGAAAAATAATAATACTACGGTAACAATGATGTTGTGTGTTAACCTGTATTTTATTCTTGAATTTTCGAGATAATATCTCTTTTTCAAAAGATCACTGGAACTGAAGTTGTCTAGTTATGGCATTTCTATTTAAATGAATTAAAAAAAAATGATGGTATTTGTTTTTAGAACTGTCATTCTCGTGTTGCATGTTTACGTGAATGCGTTTTTGTTTGTTTGTACGTGCGCGTATGTTGCCATGCATGACAACATACGCACTAATTACACTTGGCACAACCTTCACCCCCATGTTCCACAGTTTTCTCAGTTCTCTGGCAAGGTCTCAGTATTTGTCTATCTTTTTGCCTTCTTTTATTTTCACTCTGTGATCGACCGGGACGGCAAAATCCACGAGATGACAAGTTCTCTTCTTCTTGTCAATCAAAACTAGGTCTGGTCTCCTGGCCGGGATTAGGTGATCCGCCTGTACCTCAAAGTCCTAGAGAATTTTAAGCCTTATTCTCCAGGACAGATTCAGGCTTGTGCGTATACCATTTTGGTGAATGATGAAAATTGAATTTCTTGCACAGTTCCCAGTGAATCACCTTTCCTACCCAGTCGTGCCTAGTCTTGTACTCTCCTTGTGCGAGTTTACTGTATTCGCTTATTATGTGATTGACAGTTTCGTCTTTTACTCCAAACATTATACATTATTATTATCATTATTATTATTTACTCCTTTTGAGTTTTCACATCAGTGTTAGCTGGTGGTCTTTCACTGGAGTCTGAGTGACAGCAAGTCTCCTCAGGTCTCCAGGACTCTTCTGAGTATTCTGGCAGATTGCAGCAGTGCAGTGTTCTGAATGGTTTCAATCCTTCCTCTGATATCCAAACTTTTCAAGCCCTTTTCTAATCCTTTTGGGACTGTTCCAAGTGCACCAACTACAATTGGTATAACTTTGACTTTCATATTCCATAACTTTTTCAGTTCTCTGGCAAGGTCCAGATATTTGTCAATTTTTTCATTTTCCTTTAACTTCACCCTGTGATCTGCTGGCACTGCAAAATCCACCAGTTGACAAGTTCTTTCTTTTTTGTTAATCAACACTAGGTCTGGTCTTCTTGCTGGGATAAGGTGATCCGTTTTTATTTCAAAGTCCCAGAGAATTTTGTTCGTTTCGGTCTCAAGAACAGATTCTGGTTTATGCATATACCATTTTGTTGTGTGGTCAAAATTTAATTTCTTGCATAATTCCCAGTGGATCACCTTCCCAACCCAGTCGTGTCTAGTTTTGCATTCTCGTTGTGCTAGTTTGCTACATTCGCAGAGTATATGGTTAACAGTCTCATCTCTATTCCCGAAAATATTATTATTATTATTATTATTTATTATTGTTGTTGTTTTTGTTGTTGTTTTGGTCGTTTTCGCGTTCTTCGTACTTCTGGTTTTATATCCCTATAAAACGGTGTCCAAACTCAAATCCCGGGGCGCTATCCACGTAAAGGATGTGACCTTGTCGATCTTTCGGACAGTGTAAATGTTGATGCTGCTTTACAAAGGCTTAGTGACATTCCCCCCCCTCTACACAAACACTTTCAACCCACATGACTATTGATGTTATTTCTGTCTCCATACTACACGTCATCTCAATAGCCACGCCCTTCTACTTTGACAACTGCCTCCTATATTCCTCTTCTTCCTCCTCCGACTCCTCCCCTCTCCTTCTTCTTCTTCTTCTTCTTCTTCTTCTTCTTCTTCTTCTTCTTCTTTCTTTCTTATTATTATTATATTTTATTATTCTTCTTCTTTCTTATTATATATTGTTATTGTTATCACACCTGCCGTAATTGGTGCTTCACTGGAGGCTGAGTGACAGCAGGTCTTTTCAGATCTCCGGGACTCTTCTGGGTATTCTAGCCGATCCCAACAATGTTGCAGTCTGAAAGGTCTCAATTCTTCCTCTGATTTCCAATTCTCCCAAATTCTTTTCCAGAGCTTTGGGAATCGTCCCAAGAGCCCCAATTACAATTGGTACGACAAATACCTTCATGTTCCACAGTTTCCTCAGTTCTCTGGCAAGGTCTAAGTACTTGTCTATCTTTTCGCTTTCTTTCATTTTCACTCGGTGGTCGCCCGGCTGGCATAATCCACGAGATGACAAGTTCTCTTGTTCTTGTCGATTATTACTAGGTCCGGTCTCCTGGCCGAGATTAGGTCATCCGTCTGTACCTCATCGTCCCAGATAATTTTATGCGTATCGTTCTTCAGGACATTATTATTATTATGATTATGATTATATTATTATTATTATTATTATTATTATTATTATTATTATTATTATTACTTCACTCCTGGTGAGTTTTTCGGATCATCGTAAACCGATGGCCTTTCACTGGAGTCACAGCAAGTCTCCTCAGGTATCTAGGACTCTTCTGAGTATTCTAGCCGATTTCAACAATGATCTTGACTGGATTCTCTTAATTCTTCCTTTGATTCTCTGTTCATCTGGACTGTTTTCTAAGCTTTTGGGGACCGGTTCAAGTGCACCAATTACAATTAGTATCACTTTCATCCTTATACACCACAGTTTTTTTCAATTCTCTAGCAAGGTCTAGGTATTTGTCTATCTTTTTGTTTTTCTTCATATTCACCCTATGATCTGCATTATTATTATTATCATTATTATTTGTATTATTATTATTATTATTATTATTGTTCACTCCTTTTGAGTTTTCAAACCAGTGTTAGCTGATGGTATTTCACTGGAGTCTGAGTGACAGCAAGTCTCCTCAGGTCTCCAGGACTCTTCTGAGTATTCTGGCAGATTGCAGCAGTGTAGTGTTCTGAATGGTTTCAATCCTTCCTTTGATTCCCAGACTTTCCAAACCCTTTTCTAATCCTTTTGGGACTGTTCCAAGTGCACCAACAACAATTGGTATCACTTTCACTTTCATATTCCATGAATTTTTCAGTTCTCTGGCAAGGTCCAGATATTTGTCTATTTTTTCATTTTCCTTTAGCTTCACCCTGTGATCTGCTGGAACTGCAAAATCCACCAGTTGACAAATTCTTTCTTTTTTGTTTATCAACACTAGGTCTGGTCTTCTTTCTGGGATAAGATAATCCGTTTTTATTTCAAAGTCCCAGAGAATTTTATGCATTTCGTTCTCAAGAACAGATTCTGGTTTATGCATATACCATTTTGTTGTATGGTCAAAATTAAATTTTTTGCATAATTCCCAGTGGATCACCTTTCCAACTCAGTCGTGTCTAGATTTGTATTCCCTTTGTGCTAATTTGCTACATTCGCATAGTACATGGTTTACGGTCTCATCTTTATTACCGCATAGTCTACATTTACTATTTTGTTGGGTTAGCTGATGGTCTTTCACTTGAGTCTGAGGGACATAAAGTCTCCTCAGGTCTCCAGGATTCTTCTGAGTATTCTGCAGCAATACAGTTTTCTGGCTGGTCTCAAGTCTTCCTCTGATTTCCAGTTCCTCCAGTCTTTTTACAAGCTTTTTCCAAACAGTCTACATTTACTGTGTCGTATCAATTTTTGCTTTGATATAATTTGTTCTTATGGCATTATTTTGTGCAGCAGTTATTGGCAATTCAGTTTCTATCTTAAGGTTTTCATTATTTTTCTGTTTGTCCATATGTTGAACCTGTAATATATTGCCTGGTCAATCGGTTTGCACCTGGAGCCAGGACTGCACACAAGAAGTGCGTGGCTGTCAAGTGTGGGCCTGGAAACAAAAACAGGATAAGGCATTGAACTGACCTTTGGCACCTAGAAATGCAGGTGTACATTTGACACTCTGTGGGTACAGAAAATCTGTAGGCGTAGTCCATAACCAAGGAAAACAAGCTGCGTGGGCGGGGAAGTGTGTCTACAGAAAAACTGCGTAGTTGACACGATCAAAGAGGCGTAACCCTGTGAGTTGGACAATAATGAAAAAGCCCATGGAAATC